>JALPQI010000149.1:0-666811 GCA_025490895.1 Thaumatotibia leucotreta
GAAATAGCAAAGGTTTCGACCCCATCCTCTGGCCGTTTTCCCTTTTCATTTCAGTAAAATCCAAAATTACGGATCAACATAAATGACGTATTTTACACATAATGATTTATAATAGACTAAGTTCTGCACTACTGAGCAATCTCTCTCGGTTTCATGTTTTGATGATTATTTTTATCATCATCATCATTTCAGGCATTTATCGCCCACTGCTGAGCATAGGCCTCTCTTCTAGTACGCCAATCATCTCGGTCCTGAGCCAATCTAACCTAGAAAGTGTCCCGCAATCTTACGAATGTCGTCGATTATTTTTATATTCCACTCTATTCAATACATTTTCTATAAACGAATCCGTGGCAGTCTCGAGTGAGGACTGAGAGAGCCGTTTTTAACCCTTTGTCAGCCGCAGCCTGTCTGGCCTGTTGGGGGTCAAAATAACATCTAATTCAACTCATTCTGTCTCGGCTTTTATAAATATAAAATGAATGGTACTTAAAATACGTCTGCTGTCTAGTTTTGTTATGTCCCTTCGTCACCTAAAATGAACTAGTTCATAAGTTTTTTACGTGTTAGATATTTTGTGGTTCGCAATGCCTAAAAAGTGGTTCATTTAATGATATGCTGCGTGTTATATTTGATCAGGTGTCTAATAAAATAAAATAAATGTTCGCCTACTACCTATCTTAAGTTTTAGATGTATATGTATAGGCTTACGGGGTTGGTAAACAAAACAAAACATTTGTATATAATTAAGTCTTAAATAGTCTTAATCGAAACAAAAATTACGATCGCGTCAATTGTGTTAAGAAAGTTAGTCACCATCATCATCATCATCAGCCTATGATCAGCCACTGCTGTATGTAGGCCTCTCCTATTAACTATGCGTAGAGACGCAGAGTCGTACTGTCATAATTTTATACTGTGTACTCTGTCCTACAACGTTACCTTTATCAGGAGAAAAAATCGGGTAGTTTAAAAAATGCGCGTATTGTTAATCGGTCCTAGGAAAATTGGAATTTTTCGCCTTTTATCACATACATGAAACAAAAAAAAACTTCGTAACACAAACTGATGACGTCAAATTTTGTTTTCATTGAAGGCCTTTAACTAATATACATTTTTTTTCGCAAATAACCTTACGGCCTCCGTAGCTCAGTCTGTAATGAATACAAACTTCTAGTAAATTCTCGAGGTTCTAGAAAATTCTGAGATTTTAGTAGGCGAAATATATATAACATTATTTTTGTAAGTAACAGCATAAGCCTTGATTGAGCTTACCGAGTGACTTGATTTGAGTCAGATTTTCCCATGATACGAATTTATTTACTCGTATTTTTGTAAATGTTATAGGTATGTTATGTGTACATTTTTGTAAATACGAGTAAATAACAACAGCGTGTATTTTTAATATTACCTCAAAACGTAAATAAACGTAGGTTTTAGTACTACGAATCGTTATTGCAAGATAGTTTTAAGTTAGTCTTAACATTTAAAGCGTAACTATTTTAAGAAAAAATATTGTGCAGCAATGTACCTAAAGCAAACACTAATTTGACGCATGAAAGCAACTGCCTCTAAGCACATCTTGTGTTTGACAGCATTTCTCTGCTACCCGTCTCTGTTCCGGTGTATTGATTAAAAAGAGACGTGTATCTGCGAGTTGCTGTCATACACGAGATAGCAGCAAGGCGGTGGCAACTAATAGGTTACTGATTGTCTCCTGTTCGTTGCCGCCGCGATTTGGGCTCTACTTTTCACTTACGATCAGGTGGAGTGGAGCCACTTTGTTGTGCCAACATAAAAAAAAATGCTAGCACACATCTTTTCATTGACAGTAGTGACAAGCAAAGTTGGACGTAGTTACACGCTGGCGTTCCAACCCACATGAAACTAAATTTGTAAAACTAAATATAAACTTGTTCAAGACAGCCAAGGAGATGTTTCCTAGAAACACTAGAAATGCAAACAGGCTTATTGTACCTAAACAGCAAAGAACAGCTACTTTTAAGAAAAACTGTTATGTGATGGGTGTACAATAAGCTACCACAGCATATACAAAAGCTATCATATACGTATTAAATTTAAAATAGCGCTTTTTAAATGGCTAAAAAAGTTTTACCCGGTTAACGAATTTATTTTATATAATAATGTATAATCCTCTAATTTTGTAATATCTATGTCATTAAATATTATTTAATCATTTAAATATCGCGCACTTTATGTGTGTACTTGCGAAAAATTTTGACTTACTGTTTATCTATTTTAATAATTAAATTGAATCTATTGTTATTTAGTAATTAATTAAGTTAGTTTATGTACTAATTAAATATTATAAGAGTAAGGACCCATTTGGATGCTGTCAAAAAACAGCTGAAAGGTCAGAACATTTTATTTATGGAACACGTACCTATTATGTAAAACCCTTTTTATATGCAAATAAATGATTATGATTATGAGTTTGTCATAAAAATTTATGACTTTTGCAGTTGACAGAAAGTTTAAATTTTAAAGACAAACTCATGTGGGTTGGAACGTTATCGTGTAATTACGTCCAGTTGTAATCATGAGGCGATATAAAAACTGCTGAATTATCTTAAATCGAAAACAACAAGTCAATTTTCAATTAAACGTATGAAAAATGTTCGTAAGGACTTCACCGATTACTCGATATCAAAAATAAACGCGATATAAAATACAAAATACGTAGTAAGCATTACCCTACTCCCTATTTACCAAGTGTCATACTAAGATTAAACTCGACTCCGTCCCATAAATTCCTATAAACGTGGCTCTAGCAAAGTTCGTGACACATTTAGGCGCACCTAGCGATTTGATTTATGTTTCCTATCCCGAAGGTACTTTAATATAACTTTTTGATGTAAAACATTTTAACGTCACAAGTTTTTGGTCTGATCGAGTAGGAGGTTTTATTTAGTTTTTGGACTTTGCGTTAACTTTTAACTGTTTAGTGATTTATGTGAGATTGTGGTGCAGCTCAGGATCTCGTTTTATTACTTAAGCTACAATCTCTATTTACTTGCTTGCTACCCATAAAGGTTCGTCCACAATGCTGTTTGAAACGCAGATGAAACGAGTACGCCTTAAATATTATCTTATTTTTAATAGCGTGTAATCACAGATTTTGTATGGCATGTAAGTTGCTATTTTTAGAGGTAAAAATAGCAATAAGTAAATCATTTTCTTGCCATTTAAATCATTAAATCTAGTCATTTTTCCCTATTTCTTAATTTTGGGATACTATGTTACTTTAGAAGAATTTTCTCTGTAGGTAGAGCATGCTATTATATTTGTGATAAACTCACGAATAAAATGAATTGAAAGAAAGAAAAACGACGGGGATCGAACGAAACCGGAACCTCCAGCTTTGTTAGGCAGGTTCACTAACAACTTAGCTATGGAGGCTGACGAAACATTGGTGCAACTATTCTGAGTAATAGGTATATTTTTTACACAAGTACCACAAAGTCCATTTTGGCGTAACAATGTTCACCCACCTGGCATCAGGAACACATGAACGCTCTCTCTTCCATTTTTATTTCCACAGCAGCAATGGTATTCCAATGCATAGGCAACTGCAGGCGAATCTAGGTCTCAAGGGTTCTAACTTATCAGTACCTAATTAAGTTAAGTACTACTCATCAAGTCATCACAAACTTAAGAGGTATTTTCTTGTCCTCTCTGTCCTGTGCTAGCACTTTGACACTTTGATAATTACTACTGGTAACTATTTATATCAATGTAGGATTTAGAATTAAAGGAATTTCCTGCGTAATTTGCAGAAAATGTTTAGGTACCTTGCAATTTTTTACCCGATCACGTCGTGTAAAGTTGCATATTTATACCTACCAGCAGTTAATGTCCCTTCCGCTTTGATTGAAATGTTGTTCCATTATGCTCTTCTTTTGTATTTGTTATTCGGATTGTATTTGGCTTCGATTAATATAGTAATTACGTAATTGTTACTGTCATAGTAAAATAACGTAGTAAAATATTATGTAATTGTAACCGGTCAGCCATTTATTGATCGCTGTGCTGTATCGGCCCACAGATTAAGTATAAATTCTATGTCTAATGTCTATGTATCGGCCGGCCTTGTCATCAGTGTTGTTGCTACTGCAAAAAGTTTAGCGATAATGCACGGCCATGACAGGGCCGGCCCGATATATTACTTTTTGTTTACTGTGTTACGTCTGGGTTTTTAATTGTAATTATTATTGTTTATTTGTATAGTGCTGTGTTGTTACCTGCCGTGAAACTGTTTCACGTGATGGCCTTATCGGAAGACCAGCGCTGGCACCCGCTAGCACCATGCTGAGATGAGGCCATTTCGTAGCATACACGTTTTTATCTGTACAATTATATTTTTCGTTTCTGTAATTGTGATATTTATGTAGGTATGTGTATGTTGCGAATAAACTTATTTCTATTTCTATTTCATTCAGACCAAACGAGCATTCGTTATTCTAACCCCCTACTCTACGAAATTCGATCGTTACACAAAACGTGATTCGTTGATTTCGTAGAGTGGGGGATAGAAAGCGAACCTCGTTTGGTCTGAATGCACCTTAATACACAGTTATACTCAGAAATTTGCGTTTTTTCAATTATGAAACCAAAACAGCACGACAACGATTGGCCACTTGTCTAAGCACCCAGTTAACTAAATTTAAGAAGGACTTGCGCATAATTCTTGTATATTTAAATCACTATTTTCGGTATAAACTGATTGCCCAGAGTGGTGTTTATGGGCATTACCTAATACGTCCCTTTTGTTTACGACTGACGATTAAGCGTTAGCGATTGGCAACTTGTCTGAAGCACCCTGCCCTGCTTATAGTGCTTATTTAACAACCCCCTTATTCATAAAAGATTGGTAACTTAACAAGCCGCTAATAATTGTTTGTCCCTTTTCCTCTTGTGGACACATTGTTTAGACCGAAAGGGACAAACAATTATTAGCGGCTTGTTAAGTTAACAAACGTTTATGAATAAGGGGATAAGCGGGACGCCGCACGCGGGCGAAAACGATCACTCCCGAGCATTCCCGAACACACAATTCAGCAGTGTTATTCACTAAGGACTGCCTTGCTAACAGCGCTGTGTCAGCGCTGCAGCAGCGTCGAGCCTAAAAATGGTATTCACTAATGCACTTTAAACGACACTAGCGCTCGGCGACGAATGCGGCGTGAGCTGGAACTACACTGCGTCGAGAGTTACCGCCTACAGTTCGACGACGAGCTGTTCTATGTTAGTGAATACCGCTTTTCGCAGCGCCGCGCTCTACGTCGAAGTGAAGGCTGTCTCGTCGTCGAGCTCGTTGACGAACGCAGCGTCGAATGTGTGAATAAGAGAATAGCATAGCAGATGTCGCGGGCGGCGGGCCGCTGTCGGCCGCGTGCGGCGGGTGAAAGCGACCACGGCCTAAGACTTCTTAAAATAATCTTGGAAGAACCTACCCCTCGTCCGCCAATAGGAACACGGCGCCAGGATATTAGCGGGAACTCGCCGCCTAACAGTTCAATTAGAAGAAATTGATGACTGATATTTCCGTCTCGTTTTATTCCATTTTATGAAACCCTGGTACCTCGAGTTAGCTCGTTAGCGGCCGGTATGTTATTTAAATAAAAATCTTGGACCGCATTTTTCGATTTTACTTATATTGGGGAAAAAAATAAACTTTGTATTTAACGTTACGGTTTTCTTATGCTGTTAAGGTAACGTTTCATTTTCGAAGTTTCATAGCAAATTGTCAAACTTTTACATTTAAAATATGGTAGCTATCTGCTATAGGTGCATTCAGACCAAAAGAGCATTCGCTATTCTATCCCCCACTCTACGAAATCAACGAATCACGTTTTGTGTAACGATCGAATTTCGTAGAGTAGGGGGTTAGAATAGCGAATACTCGTTTGGACGGAACGCACCTTATCTGTATGCACAAATGTAACTCTCTGTAGAACTAGTAGTTTAAGAAATATATACTTGTATGTCGAAACGGGGTCTTGTAATACAGGGTTTCCTAGCACAAGACACAGGGTCGTGGATAATTGTAACATTAAAATTGTTTAAATAACTATTTTTTCATGTAATTTCGCCCTCAGGAGGGCTACCATGAAGTCTTAAATGCAATTCAGTTTAGATTCGGCTTGTCAGTTTTTGACAGTTATTCAATGGAACTGACACGTCGCGATTTAGATTAGGTCCTAAACTGAATCTCATTAGTAGATCGTGGTAGCCCCCCTAGAATCTAGTAACTACAGGAATATTCTACTAGAATATACAAATTCAAAAAGTTACATTACTTATGTGTCATTTTGATAAAGTTCTAGAGTCGCTTAGCTCTCCAATTGGTTGAATAAATAATAATAAATAATAAATATTTTTGGATATCTTTACACAAATCGACCTAGTCAATTAAGGCTTATGATGTGGGTACCAGGCGACGATATATACACGGTGCTCGTGAGCATTCCGAAAGATTTTAATGCTGAATTCCTGATCATATTTAGAGTCTTTAATGTTACGTAACATTTCCTGGATTCGGCTTGGTTTCAGAGATATTCAACCCTTTTTCGAAATAAGTTTTTCGACGTAACTCGTCACAGAACTTATTTTTGATTACAATGCTACCACAATGTGTTCTAATATTACCTACCACAGCTTTTGCATGACAATCAAAACATACGAATAGACTTGACGAAATAACCTGAATACTTAAATACATAGACAGCCATGTCCAAGGAACAAATATTTGTGATAAATAAAATAAATACACAAATAATGCCTTCGCCGGGATTCGAACCCGGAACCTCCAGCTTCGTAGGGTTACTACCAACTGGGCTACGTAGGCTAACATGTGAACGGTCGATCAGAGTAGTCATTGATGGCTGCTCTTCGGACCTCATGGCCATTGACGCCGGTGTTCCTCAGGGGTCTGTACTCTCAGCAACCCTTTTCCTGCTGCACATAAACGACATGCTGCATCCCAGCATTGTCGGCTATACAGATGACAGCACGGTTGTTGAGAGATATCTAGTTGGTGCAGGGGACAGCAGGGACGACACGCGTTCACAGCGAGAGGCCATGGTCGAGCGGGTGAATTTGACCCTTCGTCTCGTCTCCCAGTGGGGAGAAGACAATTTGGTCTCGTTCAATCCCGCTAAAACACAGGCGTGTCTGTTTTCCGCAAAACGGAGTCCATTTGACCTGACTCCTACTTTCCGTGGTGCATCTGTACCTATTACCGGCAGCCTTGATCTCCTCGGCATGGAGTTGAGCCCAGTCCTCAACTTTGGCAACTTTATTGAGTCTAAAGCACAAACTGCAGCCAAAAAACTTGAGAGTCCTGAACAAGGTGAAACGATACTTCACACCTGGACAGCTTCTAACAATATATAAAGCGCAAGTCCGATCGTGCATGGAGTATTGCAGCCACCTGTGGGACGGCTCAGCTAAATACCAACTCGCTACTTTAGACTCAGTAGAACGCAGAGCCAGGAGAATGATTGGTGACAAGAAGCTGATGGCTGGGCTACACTCTTTAGGCCATCGGCGGAAAGTTGTCAGTCTGTCGGTGTTCTACAGATTGCACTTCGGGGAGTGTGCTCAAGAGCTTCATGAGCTTATTCCACCATCCCCATTTTACCATCGAAATTCTAGACGCACGGCCGGGTTCCACCCTTACTTGGTAGATATTCCATTTGTTCGTACAAAGCGCTTTGCGTCTTCTTTCCTTATGCGTACTGCCAAGGAGTGGAATTCCCTGCCGGGGTCTATATTTCCAAGATCATATAACCCGTCAACCTTCAAGTCAAGGGTGAATAGGCACCTTCTGGGCAAACTCGCTCCATCGTAGGCCACGTCTCTGCCCTTGGCTAGTCTGTGGCCATGAGTAAGCCTATTTCATATAAAAAAAAAAAGTAAATGTACGTCACTTGCCAACTCATAGCTCGACGGCTAATGCGGACTTTTTGAACAAGACACTACTATTTCAAACATCATACTCGTAAACTTGGCAACCCAATTCCCCGCTTTGACGAAAGAGTGCTAACGCTAACTTATCGCATGTATTTATTTACACAACCTCGTATCTGCAACACTCATTTGGCAGCAAAACCACCTGTATTTAAAGTGAAAGAAAGGTGATATTCCCATGAATTGATTACTATAGATCCAGGTTGAGTATACAGGGTGTTCGTTTCGTGTTGATTTGCGTTAAATTGGACACGTTACTTGGGGGACATTAATATTTAAAAGTTGCCTATGTCAGCTTTTGTTAAATGCGAAAAAAATAGTTATTTGTTTTACTAGGGAGCAAAGGGATTGTTTAACTCTCGTGCAAATATTGAAACCCGAGCAAGCGAAAGATTCCAGAATTTCAACCACGAGCGCAGCGAGTGGTTCATAAAATGGAATCTTTCAAAGTCAAAGTCAAAGTCAAAGTCAAAGTCAAAGTCAAATAATTTATTTGCCAGAATACGGTTACAGAGGTCTTAAATCTAGGTAATACCTATACATTTCATGCGTATCCAACCTGCCTGCAGGTGTGCAAATATTTAAAGATAATATTAGTATTTATAAATGTCAAACTATAATAAAAAATAATTAACAAACTAGGCTAAACAAAAAATAATTCAAATTATATAATTATGATGTCATGTACAATTTTTCTATACAATTATTAACGTAAATCTAGCAATTTTACATAAATTTAATAATTTTAATGTCAATGGTAACTATCATGTGAAATATTCTCTTACACTATAAAAACATTTATCTTGAAGCCAAATTGATAATTTATTTTTGAAGATTGTTATATTCTGTTCTTTCTTTAGGTTTACAGGCAAATTATTATATAAGACTATGCACATGTTATAACAGTTTTTTTTATACATGTATGCGTGGCAAGGAGGCTGGTATAACAAAGCTCGCCTTAGCAAAGCATCGCTCTTGAGCGATGCGAGGGTTTTAAGGCACGAGAGTTGAACAAGCTTTGCTGCCGAGTGAAACACAACATTTTTCACCACACTAAAGCGAGGAAAAATGCGAAATAAAACTCAAACATAACAAAGTAGAAGGTATTTATTTGCAAGTCCTCAACTTCCAAAAAATTAACAAATAATAAAACAATAACCTCAAATATTAAAAAAAAAATATTCGGATGCGTTCTGAAATTTGCATAGTGAAAACTCTTTCATTTTCCTATTGTTTTTATTTGTCGTATTTTTAGAACTTTTAATTAAAAGCCTTTTACAACAAAATGTGGTATTTAATTTGGATTTTAGCATATTGAATATAATATTATGAAAGGTTCATGTGAATGAATCTGTTTGAAACTATCGAGTTTTCGAACGTACCTACTGTCTAGTTCATAAAGCTTATTGCACTCTCAGGCCGTATAAGTTATTGCTTTAGTCTATCCAGAATATTAAAAAAAAAATACTTTAACGTCTAGAGATTAAAACACAGTTTTGCGCTATGAAATTGAAGGACAAACAGCGTGTTGACGAGCAGTGTGGTGAAAAATATTTTTTACGTTTTCATACATAATAAATGCAATAGTAAGTGTGAGAGAGCCTTAAGAATTACATAAGAGTTAATCTCAGGCGACTGACGGCACATGTCAAAATAACTAACATTTGAATGTAATAAAGGTTGCAATGCACTTGTTCAGTCTTTAAACTTTTTTTTTAATAGCTCAATAACAGTAAGAGTTAAGACACTAGTTTCTTAGAGAAATTTGAATTAAATAAGCTTCCCTTAAATTAAAAGCAAATGAAGAAAAACACCCTGTATATTACTGTCGCTGGTAATTATCGGAAAACTTTAAAATTGTCTCTGACAGTAAAACGGATGGGTGACGCGAACCCACTCTTCTGACGATAAAACTTTTATCGCCCGCGGATAAAGGCAGTGCGTTCCGCCGTAAATGTTTTATGTATACGGATAAATAAAAACAAAACTTTATTTCCGAGTCCATGAAGAATTGTAAAGGCGATATAGGGAAGAGTAAGTGGAATCGATTTTCGATTAAATAACTGATTTTTTATGGTCAGTAGAACAATCGGTTATTAATGAACCAAAAACACTAGAGTAGTAGTCCATTCATACATTTGACAATTTTTCAAGCATAAGTAAATATTAATCTACAAAATATTCATAAAATATTATATTTATTATCGACTACTTGTATTATAAACATACCTTGATTACCTTGTAACGGATGTGGAAAAACCGTAGCATTTGACAGTTTCATGTCAGGGTTGGCGATTACGATGAAGAATTTACTTAGTCGAATGCATGTATGATTAATATTAACATAAACAGTAGTATTCGACCTAATACTACCAATACCAGCTATGTGCACGTATCATGTTATTCAATAATGAATTTAACTATAATGATAATTAAATTGATTATGCCAAAACCTGATTTGTGCAGATACCTAGCTGGAATTTGCAGTAATAGATCAATTTCAAAATCCAAAACGTACTGGTAAGTTGATAATATCGTAGGTAGCCTAAATTGACCCGGCCTAGGGAGCTAGAGATGCCGTGTACTATTTGTGTGACGAGCATGCATAACTACCTACTTGTTTCTAAGCTGTACGTATTCTAAGTATTCTGACCCCCTTATTCATACACGTCTCCTATGTAACTTAGCAAGCCGTTAATTATTGTTTCTCTTGTCCCATCTTATCAATATGTCTATATGAGCGAAAGGGACGACCGTTACTTAGCGGCTTGTTAAGTTAGCAGACGTTTATGAATAAAGGGGTAAGGGGTAAGTACATATGAATGGTACACGGAAAAAACATGTCCAATGCTTAAAATAATCAGGGCAAATTCACACCTTATTCTGTTAAAAGTAAGGTGGTTTTTCCTTCTGTAATTTGAATTGACTAGACATGTTCTTTCCGTGGACCATCCTTATTGATTAATGTAAGCTCTGCTTAATTGGATCCTAGGTTGATCTAGGAATGTTTTGCTTAGAGAATTTACTATATTTATTTATCCTAGGTATCCCTGCAACGGGGCTATACTATAATTCTAGGCTAAATGCCTTGGGCAAAGTTGCCCGTAACAAGAAAATGCCTTTACTCGTCGAAGCTTGTCGTTTTGCACAGTATTACAATACGTCACAATCAGGCCAGCTGAAAGACGAGGGCACAATAAAGACTGCTGTAGCCGTACCATGAGATGGAAAGTAAAGGATACGTTAGGTTTTACAGTGTACGTAGTGCAAAATCCTTTCTCTTCGGCTTTTCACGGAAACATCCGAATTCATATTGCTGTCACAATGAACTCCAGTATATGTACACTATGTATCACCTCGTAGAGCCAAGAAAGAAACCCATTAATATTTAGATCATACTGAACAACTTTTACTATGAGGCCAAACTCGAATTCGCGAAAAAAAAATACTCTCCCATACAACGCGTTCATGATCACGCAATCAAAATGTATAAAACTGTCAAAATTTTATTTTTTGGCTCTACAGTAAAAGCTGTTCAGTATGATCTAAATATTAATGGGTTTCTTTCTTGGCTCTAAGAGGTGATAGATACTGTGTATTGCACGGAAGCTAATTGAGACAGGGAGATTAATTCGGGCGTTTCCGTGAAAAGCCGAAGAGAAAAGATTTTGCACTACATCTGTACCCGGCGATAAAGTTTGCGCATCGGTTTCTGGAAAGAGACTCGGCTTTATAGAGCGTTGTCCCTCTCTAACATATGTGACGTTTATGCAATATTTTTTGTCTCTTTCCAAAGACCGATGTGCAAACTTTATCTCCGGGTACTGTGCTCGATACGTAATGCATTCTATCGCGCTCGCACTGACACATTTTAAATGTGCACCAACAAATAAAATATCTAAATAGATCCACAATTAATAACGAAATTGAACAAAAACGATAACAAAAATCTTTTCACCACACTCGCTGTCTAAGCGCGCCATTTCTTGCGCGCGCATAGAAAAGTGAAATTCCCTAGGGAGTAATAGAAATGTCAGTACGTCATTTAATAATATTATGTCTTAAAACTTAATTTTTGGTTTGCAAGTGTGATAAAAAACATTGTATGCATCACGGTCGGTAAGCGGAATACTAACTCGAGTCATAAAAGCCCTCCGCCTGACGGCGTCGGGCTTCTAACACTCTCGTTAGTAATTCCGTACTTACACTTACCTCCCTTGATGCACAATGTACTATTAAGTAAGCTAACAGCAATAGAAAACACAACCGACTCAAACGACAACAACATGAAATCGAATTGTGTGAGAACTCTGCCTCTTTAGGTTTTTTAATGTACAACCTTTCCATGAAAAATTGCAAACGCAATTTATTAAAATTCTTATCTTTTCATCTTAGAATATAAATTAACTAACATTATGTTTCTTATCTGTTCACAACACTATTAATATAGTATGATAATAAATACGTGATATTTAATAACTCGTATTCACTGTTCGATCCGCAGAATGTGCCTGTAAAAAAAACCTTATGTCTCTTTCTGCAAAGGTCTCTCTAATGCTAAAAAAATGAAGTATAAGATGATATGTAAAGATATTTCATATATGTACTTATATTACCCCTAGACCTGCAAACAAATTTTGTTTTGTTTTGAAATGTCAAATTGTGACACAAGATCTTGACATTCAGCCACAGAATTAAAATTATCTTAAAACTAATGTCAATATCACCAGGTAAAACGTAATCTCAAATATAATTTTAAAGGAGTTAGGCGCGAAAATTTAAAATTTATTAAAGTTTGAGAAATGCACTATACAAATCTCGGCGAGAAACAAGTCTCAGTTCCTTCGGCCAGATATAATATATCTACTTGGCCCGTAAGCCTTTGTTACCCGTCCTCTACAGTAATGTATATTATATTCATACATATTTATTAACGATTAGCAGTCTGTAATATACCCATCTGCCCTCCTACTTAAACTCTTAAACCAGTTTCAGAGCAACAAAAAAACTATTCAAGCACCCCCTTTCCTCCCCACTTAAATAGGTTTTCATAAAATGGGTTTCGAGGGCCGATTGTCGGAAAAAGTAAAGAATAACAGACGCCAAGTATCGGGAAAGGCTGTAATGGATCTGTCAACGGAATTGAGTGGTCTAAAGCCATTTTAAAGTGGTTATGTCTGTGGTATTAATGTTACCGGAAAAACGGTCTTTAGTGAAACATAGTTCAAAAGTTTTAGAACCAATTTATATTTTAAAATATCATGATTTTAGATTTTAGTTAGTGAAAATTTATAAAACAAACATATTGCCAATTAGGGCAAGCAATATTCAAATAATCTTAAAAATATTGTAAGTTAACTTTCATTAGCAAAAAAAGAATGAGATTTTCTTAATTTAATGGATATTTTTTTTAGAACAAATCAAATTGTTTTATTGAATGTGTATGTTGATTTGCGTTATTCAAGTAGTAACACTTTCGATTCGATATCTAATTATAAAGACTGAGGTTTAAGCATCAGCCGCAAAAGGATGAGGAGAAGGAGGAGGAATGCGACGTAATATTTTATTATCAATGGATATTATAAATTCAAATAAAAATATACTTATGAGGAAATAAATAATAAATAAATAAATATATTGGGACATCATCAACATATTTATTTATTTATCTTTGAAGAAATCGACCTAGTCATAGTGTGTTATGGGTACTAAGCGACGATGTATATAAATAAATAGATACATTATAGATACTTAAATACATAGACAGCCAAGACCAAGGAAGAAATATTTGTAATCAATATATAAAAATATGTAAATATCTTGGGACATCTTACACAATTGACCCAGTCCCACGGTCAAGCTCAATTAAGGGCTTGTCCATTAATCACGTCATACGATTTTGGCCTGATTTTGACCCCCCATCCCCCATGGTGATATTTGGTGATATTTTCTGGACTAGGGACCCCCCCCTAGCCAATATCACGTGTAATTTTTTGCCAACTCAAGTAGTCCCTTTCATAACACTTGAATTTACGTACTTGTTTTCCGAATACGAGGTAAATGTTTGCGAAGTTTTAAAACTTAGTGTTTAAAGTATTTTATAAAAAAGTTATGATTTTTTTACTGGTTATTATGCTGTTCAGCAGATTCGAGTGTAGCAAAAAAACTACAGGTGATTTGTCCGACGATATACACGGTGCTCGCGAGCATTGCGCAAGATTTTTACTGTGCATTCTAGGCATCAAAATAAACATAAAATATTATGAGACCAAAAGTCAATTCCACCAAAAAAATTTGAATACTTCTTAACATTTCCAGTACTTTTTATCACAACAACAATTTGTTTAAATTATTTATTTCAATTGTTTTTTAGATACAGGTTATTTCGTCAAGTCTATTCGTATTTTTTGATTGTCAGGCAAAAGGTGTGGTAATATTAGAACACATTGTGGTGGCATTGTAATCATAAAGAAGTTAAATGACGAGTTACGTCGAAAAACTTATTTCGAAAAAAGGTTGATTATCTCTGAAACCAAGCCGAATCCAGGAAATTTTATATAACATTAAAGACTCTAAATGTGGTCAGGAATCCAGCATTAAAATCTTTCGGAATGCTCACGAGCACCGTGTATATAATAGATATTTAGATACTTAAATACATAGACAGCCAAGATCAAGGAAGAAATATTTGTGATAAATAACTACACAAATAATACCCTTGCCGATATCGAATCCGGAACCTCCAGCTTCGTAGGCAGGGTCACTACCAACTAGGCTAAGGAGGCTGACAAGATCATATTCACTTAATATCGAATTGGGCTCCACACAACTGTACGCAAGTTGTTTCGTGGAAACTAGCTATTTTCAAATTGGTGGTTTCAGATTCACCTTAGCTACGACTAACTTCCTGGAGATAAACTGTTTGGAGTTGCTTAGTAATGTTTAGTAGATATATTTTGTGTTGCGCTATTATACCTTTGCAGTTTGATACGAAGATGACGATAGATAATATCACTAAAGAATGTAAAAACCACAAATAAAACATTTATCGATACTTGTACTGTACGAATAACGAAAAAAACCTGTAGTTCCACATCGGATAAGTATAAAATTTTATTATTTTCAAAAAGATACATAAAGGTATTCATTTATTTATTTATTTAACCTTTATTGCACAAAAGAAACAACGTGACGATGACGTACAAAAGGCGGACTTAATGCCATAAGGCATTCTCTACCAGTCAACCTTTAGGCAAAGCAGAGAGATTGATGATAGTTACCGTATTATTAAGTAAAATGTAGTTCAATTTCAATAACCTCTACGTAAAGTAACCCTTTTTCTCGTTATCATTTTTTTTTTGGTGAGCAGTTCTAAAAAGTTTATACTCAATAGCGCTACATACTCGTAAATGCGTGAGTTACCGTTTTTCTATTAAATAAGTTACCATTTTTTTAATGATTTATATCTTTTTTTTTTTAGTTTTTGAGGTAGGTTTATTTATTGGCATCAAGGCAGGGTAATACAATATAATATATTATATAATTATAATAATAAACGTGAGATAATGTTATTTACATATACAGTATGTATCACCTCGTAGAGCAAAGTAAGAAACCCATTAATATTTAGGTCATACTAAACAACTTTTATTATGGGACCGAACTCGAATTCGCGAAAAAAAAAATTACTCTCCCATACAACGTGTTCATGATCACACAATAAAAATGTATGAAACTGTCAATTTTTTATTCATGAATTCGGGTTTGGCCCCATAGTAAAAATTGTTTAGTATGATCTAAACATTAATGGGTTTCTTTCTTTACTCTACGAGGTGATACATACTGTATAGGTAGCTAACTATTTACAGAAAAAGGATGACATTAGATTTATAACCAAAACCCTAAAATATGCACTAACTTACAAAATAACCACAACACAGTAAAAAAATAATAATTGTATTTACAATTAACGTTTCATAGTTTGTCGGTTTTTTTTAACTAGGCGAAATAAGTAATATATATACATATTGCACTAATAATGGTAACAAAATAGGAAAATTAAGCAGTCATTTGTCAATCTATCTTAATTGCGTACACAGTTTTTGAGAACAGTGGCCTATACCACAAAACTTTACAAGCGTACAATTCTACAAAATTATATAAATTTCCATACAAAAAGTTGACAATTTTGTAGAATTGTACGCTTGTAAAGTTTTGTGGTATAGGGGCCAGGATGCTTAGACAAGTTGCCAATCGCTAACGCTTAGTAGCGAATCCTAGTTTTCCTTCTATGTCGCTCTTTGATATTAGTGTGACAAAGACAGTTAGCTGCCTTTCGTTTACGATTGACGATGATTAACCCGTCAACCTTCAAGTCAAGGGTGAATAGGCACCTTCTGGGCAAACTCACTCCATCGTAGGCCACGTCTCTGCCCTTGGCTAGTCTGTGGCCATGAGTTAGCCTATTTCAAATAAAAAAAAAAAAAAAAAATTGATTGACTCCAGAGCAAACAACCTGCATCAGCTGCCGTTAATAATCTACGCTAGCAGCTTGCCTTAAAATCGCTTGTTTGCCTAACACCCCCAACATCTCATCCCATCAACACGCAGGGTCAACGCGTTAGTAAAACAAGTGTAAACAAATCACAGTCCCCCTTCGATCAAAAACGCGGAGTCACAACCCCTCTATTAATATTAGATAGGCATCGAAACGCGCCACCGTCCAGAGGTGTTCTTAACCCGTTGCGAGCTTGAGTCGTAACCAAAGTAACGGTAACCCTGATAGTTTGAATGTCACAGCTCTATTAATTTGGGAATATGGGCACCTCACTACTGTCAGTAAACTGTCGTAGTAAACTAGGAACCCTTCTTTTATTTTGCTGTATTCCTTTAGTCTGGGGCATCGTTGAATAGGTTTTTTAAAAAAGAATAAGTTTCCCAAAATTATATTAGTAGTTTTTTTGTAAAGTGATTATTGTCGGAGAGGCTTCAGTATAAAAATAAGTTCCTCCCCCTCTAAATTTGGATCGGTTGGTCCAAAAATATGAAAACAATCAAGAATACTGGGCTTATAAAATACTTTTAAAGTTTAAAATAAAACTATCTCGAACATAATGTTTTGAATAACTACGGTACACTACACTGAGCATGGCCAAACATGCTCTTGGGCGGTTTTTATTTGTTTATCTACCCCGGTTCATAATTTGCTCAAAATGCAGAATGATTTTATTTGCCGTAGAATTTGTCACAGTGGATTTGTTAGATAAAAATACGATATAAGTGATTTTTCTTTCAGGGTCTTCCCGTATAAATATTTTCCAAGATAGCAGCTGAAAGTATCCTAAAAAAGCGTGCTTCTCTGGATATCGCGCTAATGTGCGCGTAATGTGATTTATTTTCTTAAAACTTTTCTCCACTAACTTAATTTATTCTCAACTAAAACTACGTTAACAACGCGTGCACTAAATGGGCTGGTAGAAATCCCATGTATTTTTACGCTATCCTGTGCTACCAACAAGATGAAAATTGAACCCATACCCTCAATTTTCAACACTGTTTACCATTGCGCAAGCTGATTTTAGAATATTTGAAATCTTAGACAGACCAGGGCCGTTGGGGCGGAAAGGTTCTCGAGTGACGGCCACGTACCGGAAAGTGCAGCGTGTGTGAACTGAATATACAAACGATACTCCTCCTGGAGTATGTGTGGCTGCTCCCGCGTTTCCGCTACTGCAGTTGTGACCGGGTCGCATCCCACAAGTGTGGGACGGTCGTTGCACCGTCATTTGGGGACGGTGTTGAGAGGCTGTTGAAGGAAAATTTGCCATGGGCATGGCGAGAGAGAAAACGCAGCGTGTTTAGCCCCCCACAAGGTGGACTGATGACCTGGTGAAGGTTGGATGCAGGTGGTGCAGGACCGGTCTTAGTGGCAATCTTTGGGCCTATGTGAGGCTTATGTTCAGCAGTGGACGTCTTTCGGCTGATATGATGATGAGACAGACCAGAACGTATGTTATGTTGGTATTGTTCTTGGTATTCTGTAAGCCAAGATCTCGTTACACCACGTGAACAACGCGTGCACTAAACGGGCTGATGGAAAGCCCATGCATATTTAAGCCCCGAGCGCCTTCACACTCGATCGGGGACGTAATCATTCGGACCCTGCCCCTTATTGACCTCTGGGGACGACAGCGATTTACTTACGAGACGCGCTGGATGATTTTTGACCTTAGATTTTTGGCTCATACAGGTTGGTGAAAACAAAATCTTGCCTTGTAAGTAGTGAATAGTAACACCTTTTTTAGTACAGATGGTGCCTTTTTACGCGCTAGTGCGAGAAGTGGCTCATTTTACGTCAGGTCCAAAACTTCGGAGGGCCATCTGTACTAAAAAACGTCGTACGATACACGCGTGAAAACGAAATTCGTAACTCATGTCGATTTAAAGCTGTCCCTTCGGTCGTGCTTTAATTTTTCTCCACTCGTTTCGAACTTCGTTTTTTTCGCACTTGTATCGTATTGTGCAACCATATAAAATTTTAAAGATAAAAGTAAAAGTATCGATCGAAAATTAGGCATTCTTGTACCTAATTTCAGTGTTCATAGGAGAAACATGTGCCATGTAATAGTTTAGAACTTTAGAGAAAAGAAGGAAATACAAGGTTATAATTAATTTTACATTACGAGATGGACAAATGTGTGCATGAAGTGTTTGAGGTTGTGTGAGAGGGTGGATGATATAAATTAAAATTATACCTACCTAAGTTCAAATCATAGCCAACAACGAAACCAACATTGTGCGCCTTTATTTACTGCGGAAGTCGCGTATTGCAAAGTCAAAGTCAAATAATTCTTTATTCAAATTGGAATAGCAACAAACTCTTTTGCTTGGCTACTAGTAGTGTCTAGAACCTAGACCGGATTACGATAATTTGCTTCACTGAAACTTATATTTAGAGTACCGACTTGTCATGGTTACAGGAACGTTGGGCTATATTTTAACCCTTTGAAAGCCAACAACTAAAGCGATCGTATGAATGAAATGAATTTATTAGCACAAAACATAACTTAAAATTATATTACATTAAAACCAGAGATATTGGAAGTTGTGCCCAAGGGTCCTCACTCAGCTTCTTGTCACGTAGTGCACCGCAGGGCACACAACGCAACGCTGATTTTCAGTGAGGCCCGTATGTTGTTATAATTCACTAAGAACACCTAAAATTGTCATGATGAACGCTGTCAAAGCAATAATCAGATTTAGCTCTCACGTGAAAATGCAACATACACGCCAACACTAACGAATGACGAAAACAAACCTTATATTTCAGCAATAAGTACAATTGTTTTACATTTGACGCTACATGAAATTTCTTGCCCCATCTAGTACAAGGAAGATAAGGAAGCACCGATGTCACCGGCTAGCTCCGTATCTCATGAATTCTATATCACCGATCTGTATTGGATCATAACTCACAGATTACTCAGATAAATAAGTAATGCAGGTGTCGTTCAGTTAATAAAGCCCGTTATTGAGATCAGTGCCATCTGTCGACCTTGGGGAATAGTCGGGAGACCTCACGGTTTAAGGGATCGTTTCAAGTTAATATGATGTAAAGCAATGGCTTTTAATAGATTACCTAATCAATATTTGGGAACACTTTCACATGGACTAAACTTAGTAGAGATTTTACTTCATGGATGGGTACAAGCCACCGGGTATTTACTTAGGTATGTAAATATATACATTTAAACAACAGAACCAACAATAATTCAGGAGAATAATATGTTCGTTTATTTCATGGTTAATTCATAATAGATTTCGCTAGAAACGTTATGCTAAAATAGTTGAAACGCATTGCAATATGTGCGATTTAAATAAATGTGAATGTTTTAATAAGACCTTATATAGCTATTTAAAACTGAAACAGATATCACATTGTACATTATTTAATATGCCTCCGGCTCGCGTGTCGGCACATATATATTATGCATTTCATATCAATGGCAGCACTCAAGCGATATCCACATTCATATACAAAAACAAATAAACGTTACATTTCGTCCCAGTGATTACATAAAAATTGTATCCGTCCGCTGGATCCAAAAAAGGGAATAAAATTGAAATAAATTGGATGCATCTACATCGAATGAATAAACATGACCGCTGATTGCAGAGCAGTAATGCAGCTTTTGACAAACTGGTTCAAAACAACATCCACAAACGAGAAAGTTTTGAATAATCACTAGTTCCGTGGCGTTGGAACTGTTGAAGGGTTAAAAGGTTACTCAAGTCCTGTTTGATTGGGTAATTAAAGTTTTCTGAACACTGAACAGCGATCTGTCGGATAAAAATATAATTATGATATCTTAAAGATCAAGCGTCAAGATCAAGGAAACGCAGCTTTTGTTTTTTGTACATACTTTGTCTGTCTTTCGATGGCAGTAGAAAAAGGCGGAAATATTTTTTAAATCGCAGGTTAGGACGCCGTAATCATAAATACATACTCAACATTTTGCATAGTAACTAGTAGTAGTATTTTATTTAGCATATTAACTATGCTAAACTAATACTAAAAATTATCACATGATCTTCAAACAAATTCTCGAACAATTAACTAAAGGGCCCGAAAAGTAGTTATTGTTGTGTATTGCTGTTTTAAATTGGGGCATATTTGAATTTGTTTTATCTTGCTACTGAGAAAATAATCTAGACAGTTTAATACATACATTTTAAATTCGGGCAGTATAATTTTTCTGAACCATTATTTTTTATTATATATTGCGTAACGTTTATTGTTAACGTCGCAAGTACAAAAAATCTAAAACTCTGAAATGAAGTCAGCGCAATACAACCAAATGAAACACGGTGTTATTATGATTTCGGAAATTATGAACACGTGAAAATTGATATTTGTTGACATTACAGATTGGTATCGAAGGAAATTGGAAGTGTTGTGGATGGCGATATTATTCATGTGCCGTCAAGGTTTCTCGCTGTGTTTTGTATTCCGTGTGTATGCCGTTATCACATAATTCATCGTTAGAATAATAATAAAAATATGAGTTAAATTTTTTTAGTGTTGATTTTTTATCCTCGGTAATCGTTACTTCAAATTATTATCATCCTTGTCTCAGGTCCTCAGTCAAAATAGGATAGAGCTAACATTTATTTGACAGATACTGTTAACTGACTATTGAAAAATCGGTAATGAAAATCAGTTTACGATTCTTTATCTGACAAATCGAGATTCATTTCATGGGAATTGCCTTGAACCAATTTTTTTTATTTATTTTAGAAAACTATATTCCTAAAGTAATGGTTTTCAGAATAAATAAAATTAAATATATTGATAATTAAATGCGTGTATTTATTTTGACAATTCGTTAAACCTTCCGCTCAGTGCTGCCATCTCACCACCCCATAGTGGCAGAAAAAGCATCAAAAACCCTCATTCAAGTATGCTGAGACTTTCAATGTACATATAAACAAACCATATGTTCCACAGATAGGCTATCGACTAATTTATCGAAGGCAGTGTTGCCAACCCGGGTTTTTTCAAATTTGCCGCCTTTTTAGATAGACATAGTATTAAATATTAACACAAGAAATTGGCCTGCAAAGGGATATCACACACACCAATAACCAATTCAGGGGTCCCCGCACTAGGCTAGGCCTGTATCGCGGGATACCAGTTTTTTTGTCATTCAGTGCTACGAAAATTTTAAATATTTGCTCAGCGTGTCAATAGTTTCTACCTTTTCAATTCGGTGACATTTTCATTCGTTCGGCTTGGAGTGGTCTCCAAACAGGAAGGGGAGCAGATTTTCAATATACGTTGCCAATATGTCTGGAGCGCCTTACAGCACTAGTGCTTTAAGTCAAGTTTTATGAGGCGTGGGTAAATAATCAGGGAGAGTTTTGGATAGTGGTGGGGTTCTAATTTTACTTAGGCAGCTAAGTACTCGCTCGGCTATATCTACATATATATAGTTACCAAATAGCTTTGTGGTAAACTACAAAATGTCGCTATATTGAGATACAACTGTGTATAAGAATTGAGGTTCTTTACACGGGAGTGATTATCTTTCGTTCGTTTTCATATCAATCGTAACTCCCATCTAAAAAGGTCCCACAAAAAGCGGGTGGGACCAGTGCCTTAGAGTGAAGGGGTTTTTGACTTAAAAGTTATCCATGTTTTTTATTGTTAACTGCCGAGTTGAGCTGCCACTGCAAATATTTTCTGTCGTGTCTTTTAATGTAGATGGTTATAAATGGGTCATTCTCAAATAATAGGTACGTGATACGTCTGCTGTTTAATTGCTTCGACACATGAGATGATTTCGTAGTATACCTATACTTTTTTATTTGTATTTTTCTTCGTTTTTCCTACGTGTTGCGGCTCCCAGCACAGGAGGTGAAGCGGGGACCGTACAGAAGTAAAACCAGTCGCGGCTGCCGCCGCGCCCCCGCTCCCTCGAGTCGCCTAGCGAGCCACTAGGCTCTGAGATACACGCTCATGTGCGCGTCTACTTATTTTATTTTGATTATTAATATCTAAATTTCAAGTACCATTGTGGAACTACGATTAGACCTTGTTTGAAGCATCCTCGAGTTTTATTTATTACTGAAGACCTCAGAAATTATACATGGTGACCTAACGACGTGATTAATACGCAACATTCTCTACCCGAGTCGAGCAAAGCTACGTGTGAAGAGGGCAAAGGTCACGACAGCGACAACGTGTCAAAAATCTTCACATCCTTGGATCAAGTATTGGAGTTTGCGACGCCCGTTGACCTGTACGCCGACGCCACGACGCTCGTCCTGTTCCTCGGTGTTTAATTTGGAAGTCTACGAGCCGAGGAAGCTGCAGACACCCTTGCTTGAAGCCCGCCGGCCAGGATTACGCCGCAGCCAGGTTTAGCGAGGGAAGTGCACCATCCTGTATTTTCCCCTCTTTCCGCTTGTATTTTCCTATACTTGATTGATTAGCTTTGCCAGCTTCATAATAAGGAGTAGGTACTTGAGTTTAAATTTATGCTTAATTGCACAGTTGACGCAAACATTTTTTTTTAAGCGACTTTCTCCTAATTGATAGTGCCAGTGAATAACCTGGTCGCTGCTTATAGCCTATTTTTAATTATTAAAAGGCCTTATGGGTACGCTGAATTAAGCGATTAATTTTTTTGCAATCGAATCCTATTGTTATTTGAATGCCTACTTGAGTGCGTCTTCGGATTCGTATATTTAATACGCTTACATTTAAGCATCGCGCTGCTTAAAGAATATAATTAATTTTCACCCTTTTTTTTGCCTATAAACGCCATTAAATACGCATTTATTCAAATTTACGAATATATATTCAAAATAAAATCCTTTGGATTCCTTAGTGACACGAATGTGTCGTGATTGCAGATAAGAGCCGGCCGGTCACCGCCCGGCAACAACCGCGCGCTCAGCTGTAGCGCGATTTTTGCTGACACCTGCACTCCGCTGCATCTACGTTGTTGCCGAGTCAACCACCGTGACTGTGAACATAAGCCGGACAATTCACGTATTTCATTTTCTCCTTATATTTTTATTTTTGATTTTGTTTTCTCATTCGTTGTTTAACTGAAATCAGATCTTTTTTCATAATAAGATGGCTACGTGGATCCCTACCAGAATCTCCATCAAGGGCCGTATTACGAAATTCAAAAATTATATTGCCGAATTAAATGGGCAGGAAAATATTTCCTCTAGGGATGTTGACGAGCTCTCGTTGAGATTGGACCGTTGTCGTAACATGTTTACGCAATTTGATCAAATCCAAACTCAAATAGAGATCTCGACTACGTCAGACATGGCCACTGAAATCGACATAAGAGAAGAGATGGAGAAGGATTTTATATCTCTTATTGCTGCAGGTCAAAAGATTATTGACAGGACGGCCGAAAGATCTGATTTCGCCAGCGTAAAGTCTTAAGTCCACAGTAACTGTGGTCACGATAATAATTGTAATGGATTAAACTTCCGGCTACCGATTATTAAAATTGCCAATTTCGATGGTTCATACTTTAAGTGGCTTGAGTTTAGGGACACTTTCGATTCACTCATTCATAGCTCTGACAACATCAAACCGATCCACAAATTTCATTATTTAAATTCTTACTTGGACGGTGAGGCCGCCCAGGTTATTAGTAATTTAGAGGTATCGGATAATACCTACGCGGAAGCCTGGCGCCTCCTCTGCGAGAGATACGACAACAAAAAACAGCTGATTAGCAATCATTTGAATTCGTTATTCAACTTGCAATCGGTTGCCCGCGAATCGGCAAAGTCTTTGCGTTATTTAGTGGATCATGTCTCTAAAAATTTACGGGCTTTAAATACATTGGGTCAGCCCACTGATACGTGGGATACACTTCTTATACATATGGTTGCGAGTAAGTTGGATAGCAACACGACATTAAAATGGGAGGAATTTAAAAATAATTCGTTCAAAAATGACGAAATGCCTACATTGGCCGATTTTAATCGTTTTTTAAAGGGACGTGCTGATGTTCTGGAATCGGTTCAGCGTAACAAGTCTGACAAATACAGCGCTAATAATAATACTAAACGCGAACCTGTTGTCTCACCTCATAATAAACATGAGAAGACTAGCACGAAATCCTTTGCGGTTTCAGCTGCTCCCGCCACTTCGTCCTCAGCCTCTCCTCCTGCCTGTGTGTTCTGCAGCGGTGAGCACCGAATTTACGATTGCTCGTCATTCCTGTCTCTCGCCATTGAAGACAGGATCGCTGGAGCTTCGAAGTTACGTCTCTGCCTTAACTGCTTGCGGAAGGGGCACACTTCTCATCGCTGCAGAGTAGCTCCGTGTCAAACTTGTAAGAAGCGCCATAACACTTTATTGCATAGGGTGACTCCTCAGGCTGCCGCCCTGCCCGTGAACCCGCCGGTGTCGCCGCGGCCGGAGCCCGGCCTGGCATCGCACATGTCCGTGTCCCACTCAAATCAGGTTTTATTACCTACTGCCCTTATCGACGTGTATGACCCGATAAATAACAATTACGCAACAGTACGCGCATTTTTAGATTGCGGTAGTATGACTTCCGTTGTTAGCACTAGTTTAAAAGAAAGATTACATCTCGCGGCCATGCCTAATAATTTGAATCTTTTCGGATTGGGCAATATTCCCGTATCAACTGCCCCCGAGCGCTGTGCCGTGCGAATTCGATCTAAGCAAGATAATAACGTAAAATTCGACATTTCATGCTTAATGTTACCTACCGTCACCGGAGATTTGCCACTAAGTTATATCGATGTATCGAACATGAACTTGCCGCCTAATGTGAAACTCGCTGATCCTCGATTTAATGAGCCCGCGCCAGTTGATATTTTAATTGGTGGTGACATTTTTTGGCATTTGATTGGATTCGAACAGATTGACGTTGGGCTTGATACGTTGGTATTGCACAAGTCTAAGCTAGGTTGGTTGGTAGTGGGAAAAACAAATGCGTATGCGATGTCTGGCGACGGGACGTTCAATTCCTTTTTACAATGTAACCATTTATCTATGCGAGGTGATAGTTTAGACGACTCGCTCACAAAATTCTGGCAGCTGGAGCAAGTGCCTCAGCCGACCCAGCCGTACACAGATATAGAAGCGGAATGTGAGCAACATTTTATAACTCACACTTATCGTGACGAGAACGGCAGGTTTTGCGTTCGTTTGCCATTAATTACAGAACCCGACTGTTTAGGAGATTCGTATCGGTTCGCTAAAAAACGGTTCTTTGCTTTGGAAAAGCGATTTAAGCGCAACCCTGACCTAAAAACGGCCTACGTGCAATTTATAAATGAGTATGCCGAATTAGGCCATCTCTCTGTCTCTGACTCTGACATTCCTAACCCTTCGTTTTTCGTGCCCCACTTACCCGTGTTAAAACCTGAAAGCGAATCCACTAAGTTAAGGGTTGTTTTCCATGGTAGTGCCCCTACCACATCCGGGTATTCTATAAATGACCTTCAAATGGTCGGCCCGACGATTCAAGACTCATTATTTAACATTATCTTGAGATTTCGTACCTATAAATATGTTTTGACCGGTGATGTCGCTAAAATGTATCGACAGATTTTTATTCAGGAGTGTGACCGTGACCTCCAATTAATTCTCTGGCGCTCTAATGAGAACGAGCCCTTAAAGACTTTGAGACTAAACACCGTTACCTACGGATTTTCAAGTGCTAGTTTTTTGAGCACACGTTGTTTGTGGCAATTGGGCGAGGAATGTGCAGACGAAAAGATTAAGACTGTAATACAAAATGACCTTTTAGTGGATGATTTGTTAACAGGGTCAGACACAGAGGATGAGTTACGACTTATCAAGGCGTCGGTCGAGCGTGCGCTAGCGGCTGGTTGTTTCCCTCTGCGCAAATATCGTGGTGACCCCGACGTGATGACGTGGCACCCAATGCTTCTACATGCAGACCACAGACTAACCCGACTGTTGTTTCAGCAAGAGCACTTGCGCCTCCTGCACGCTCCCCCCCAGTTGCTTCTTGCCTCCATTCGTGAGTCCGTGTGGGCCGTGTCGGGGCGAGCGCTCGCGCGCACTGTGTCGCAACAATGCGTCACCTGTCGCCGCGCGGCTGGCAACACTTTCGTCCCGTTAATGGGATCGCTGCCTTCTCAGCGCGTAACTCCTGACTTTCCCTTTATTAGTGTCGGTGTCGACTTCGCGGGACCTTTTATGATTACAGACAGGCATGGTCGAGGCTGCAAAATAACAAAATGTTATTTAGCCATATTTGTTTCTTTCCGGTATAAATGTTTACACCTAGAGGCAGTAAGTACGCTGTCCACGGATTCTTTTATTCTCTCGCTTCGACGTTTTATCTCTCGTAGAGGACGACCGCGCGAAATATATTGTGATAACGGACGTAATTTTGTAGGAGCGGCCAAAGAAATTGGCGATTATTTAAATTCTAATTCAGACACGATTACCAATTTTACGTCGAATGAGGGAATACAATTCAAATTTCAGCCGGCTTATGCTCCTCACGTTGGCGGGTTGTGGGAGGCAGGTGTGAAATCCGCAAAATTTCATCTCAGTCGGATACTGGGCAATGCTCATTTAACATTCGAGGAGTTGGCAACGCTCTTCAGTCAAGTAGAGGCTATCCTGAACAGCCGCCCATTGTGTCCTCTTTCATCCTCACCTAACGATTTCCAACCTTTAACCCCAGGTCACTTCATCATAGGGCGCGCGCTTACCTCGCTGCCGTCGCCCCATCTGGCGGATATAAAAACAAACCGTCTAGACAGGTTTCAGAGACTTGAGGCATTAAGGCAGCACTTTTGGAGGCGTTGGCAGCTGGAATATGTCTGCGAGCTCCAGCAGCGGACAAAGTGGCGTGTTCCTGGACGAGCTCTTCAGCTGGGCGACCTGGTCCTGATGAAGGAAGAGAACACGCATCCAATGCACTGGCGTCTTGGACGAATCGCCAAACTATTTCCTGGTACCGATGGGATTTCCCGAGTAGCCGAAGTTGCCACTGTATCCGGTACATATAAAAGAGGTGTAAAGTACCTATGCCCTCTCCTGGACGAGACAGCTGAATCCTTGAAGACTGACGTCTCCAAGGCCCCCCAGGATGTTGCGGCTCCCAGCACAGGAGGTGAAGCGGGGACCGTACAGAAGTAAAACCAGTCGCGGCTGCCGCCGCGCCCCCGCTCCCTCGAGTCGCCTAGCGAGCCACTAGGCTCTGAGATACACGCTCATGTGCGCGTCTACTTATTTTATTTTGATTATTAATATCTAAATTTCAAGTACCATTGTGGAACTACGATTAGACCTTGTTTGAAGCATCCTCGAGTTTTATTTATTACTGAAGACCTCAGAAATTATACACTACGAATAAATTTATTTCTATTTCCACATAAAAATTAATAATTTTGCAGAAAGCGGCAGTATTTTACATCCTTAAATGTTTGGTCGCTTTCTGCATTGTCAAACAATTTCAAATATTAGACGCGGCTACATTTTTAAACGGTTTTTATTAACTTCACCGCGTATCAACTGTCGTCGATGCTTCAAATCTTGTGATCGAGTTTTCGACCACTTCTACTGCACCAAAATTAATGAAATTTGGAACTCGTGTCAAGTCCCCATGACAATGCAATATTATAATATTTGTATCCTTGTACCCTCAAAGCCTGATGCTGCAGACGTACTGCCTACCTTAACCGAGAGTGTTAGACACGTGAAAATGAAAGTATAGCATGTTTGGCATAATCAAATACTAACAGCCTGATCTGGACTTCCAACTCCTCACTCCTGATGCTGCAGTACTGCCCACAATAACCGCAAGGTTTATCTTTTATCGATTTCTTAATAGTAAAGAAGTTCTTTAGATATTAAGTAGAAACATGCGAATTTAATACTAACGTCCAACTCCTCAGATCTGATACTCCAATGTTACTGCCTGCCACAACCGCTAGGTTTAGCGATCTGTAGATTTTGAAGTACTGCTTTAGACATTTGGTAGAAACATACGGATTTCATTATCGTAATCATCATCAGCCGAAACACGTTCACTGGTGAATATAGGCCTCCCCCAAAGATTGCCACAAGGACCGGCCCTGTGCCACCCGCATCCAGTGACCTTCACCAGCTCATGAGTCCACCTTGTGGGGGGCCTACCCACGCTGCGCCTTCCGGTACGTGACCACCACTCGAAAAACTTACCGCCCCAACGGCCATCGGTTAAACGCGCGACAAGCCTCACCCACTGCCACTTCAGTTTAGCGATTCGAAGAGCTATGTCGGTTATTTTGGTTCTGCTGCGGATGGTCTCATTTCTAATCCGATATCGCAGAGAGACTCCTAGCATAGCCCTCTCCTTTGCCCTTTGGGGTTATAAGGCCCATTGTAAGCGAGCACGGTTTAGTACCGTAGGTCATCACTGGCAACGTACACTGATCAAAGACTTTCGTCTTCAAACCCTGCGGAATATTGGACGAAAAGATACAGGCGGATTTAATACTGACTTCCAACTCCTCAAACCTGATGCTACTGAGACACGTGTCACTGCCAGCCATGTCGGGCCTGCGGCCCTCCGGTTGATAGACTGAAGGCGTGAGTGGATCGCGTAGCGTAGGGCGACGTCGGGCCTGCGGCTCTCCAGCTGATAGAGTGACAGCGTGAGTGGAGCGCGTAGCGTAGGGCGACCCGTCGGGCCTGCGGCCCTCCAGCTGATAGAGTGACAGCGTGAGTGGATCGCGTAGCGTAGGGTGACCAGGCGGGCCTGCGGCCCTCCAGCTGATAGAGTGACAGCGTGAGTGGACCGCGTAGGGCGAGCCGTCGGGCCTGCGGCCCTCCAGCTGATAGTGTGACAGCGTGAGTGGATCGCGTAGTGTAGGGTGACCCGTCGGACCTTCGGCCCTCGAGCTGATAGAGTGACAGCGTGAGTGGATTGCGTAGGGAGAGCCGTCGGGCCTTCGGCCCTCCAGCTGATAGAGTGACATCAGCGTGAGTGGACCGCGTAGGGCGAGCCGTCGGGCCTGCGGCCCTCCAGCTGATAGAGTGACAGCGTGAGTGGATCGCGTAGGGCGAGCCGTCGGGCCTTCGGCCCTCCAGCTGTTAGAGTGACAGCGTGAATGGACCGCGTAGCGTAGGGTGACTAGGCGGGCCTGCGGCCCTCCAGCTGATATAGTGACAGCGTGAGTGGACCGCGTAGGGCGAGCCGTCGGGCCTTCGGCCCTCCAGCTGATAGAGTGACATCAGCGTGAGTGGACCGCGTAGGGCGAGCCGTCGGGCCTGCGGCCCTTTGGCCGATAAACTGACAGCGTGAGTGGATCGCGTAGCGTAGGGCGACCCGCCGGGCCTGCGGTCCTCTAGCAGATAGAGTGACAGCGTCAGTGGATCGCGTAGGGCGAGCCGTCGGGCCTGCGGCCCTCCAGCTGATAGAGTGGCAGCGTGAGTGGAGCGCGTAGGGCCAACCGTCGGGCCTGCGGCCCTCCAGCTGATAGACTGACAGCGTGAGTGGATCGCGTAGCGTAGGGTGACCCGTCGGGCCTGCGGCCCTCCAGCTGATAGAGTGACATCAGCGTGAGTGGACCGCGTAGGGCGAGCCGTCGGGCCTGCGGCCCTCCAGCTGATAGAGTGACAGCGTGAGTGGATCGCGTAGGGCGAGCCGTCGGGCCTTCGGCCCTCCAGCTGTTAGAGTGACAGCGTGAATGGACCGCGTAGCGTAGGGTGACTAGGCGGGCCTGCGGCCCTCCAGCTGATATAGTGACAGCGTGAGTGGACCGCGTAGGGCGAGCCGTCGGGCCTTCGGCCCTCCAGCTGATAGAGTGACATCAGCGTGAGTGGACCGCGTAGGGCGAGCCGTCGGGCCTGCGGCCCTTTGGCCGATAAACTGACAGCGTGAGTGGATCGCGTAGCGTAGGGCGACCCGCCGGGCCTGCGGTCCTCTAGCAGATAGAGTGACAGCGTCAGTGGATCGCGTAGGGCGAGCCGTCGGGCCTGCGGCCCTCCAGCTGATAGAGTGGCAGCGTGAGTGGAGCGCGTAGGGCCAACCGTCGGGCCTGCGGCCCTCCAGCTGATAGACTGACAGCGTGAGTGGATCGCGTAGCGTAGGGTGACCCGTCGGGCCTGCGGCCCTCCAGCTGATAGAATGACAGCGTGAGTGGATCGCGTAGGGTGAGCTGTCGGGGCTGCGGCCCTCCAGCTGATGGAGTGACAGCGTGAGTGGACCGCGTAGGGCGAGCCGTCGGGTCTGCGGCCCTCCAGCTGATAGAGTGGCAGCGTGAGTGGACTGCGTAGGGCGAGCCGTCGGGCCTGCGGCTCTCTGGCCGATAAACTGACAGCGTGAGTGGAGCGCGTAGCGTAGGGCGACCCGTCGGGCCTGCGGCCCTCCAACTGATAGAGTGACAGCGAGAGTGGATCGCGTAGGGCGAGCTGTCGGGCCTTCGGCCCTCCAGCTGATAGAGTGACATCAGCGTGAGTGGATCGCGTAGTGCGAGCCGTCGGGCCTGCGGCCCTCTGGCCGATAAACTGACAGCGTGAGTAGATCGCGTAGCTTATCAGCTTGACAGCTCTATCGAGTGACAGCGTAATTGGACCGCGTAGGGCGAGCCGTCGGGCCTGCGGCCCTCCAGCTGATACGGTGACAGCGTGAGTGGATCGCATAGCGTAGGGCGAGCCGTCGGGCCTTCGGCCCTCCAGCTGATAGAGTGACAGCGTGAATTGATCGCGTAGGGCGAGCCGTCGGGCCTGGCTTTAAACTTGATTTTCGCAATAAACCAAATTGATTGATATATTCCTTATTGTCAGATCTCTGTTATCTAAGGTATTGTATGAATAACACGTCCAGTTGAGACACTTCGGGCATTCAAGCTCACATTTTTTTAGTGTCGGATTTCAAAAAATATCTATTCAGCAGCGATTCCCCTCTCGTTACACATAAAATATTGTCCATTACGTTTACACATGTTTGTGTCGTGATTAAAGCGCGAGAGTTAAACGCTAGCATCCCTAATTGTATTGCATATTACAAACAACATCCTTTTTATCTAGAATAAGTTGCACGAAAAACTTGAAAATAAAATAAGTAAAAAAAGTTTTAAATTAAACGGTTTTTATTGCACCAAAAACTAGAAAATAAAAATTAGTTGTAACTAACCGTAGATGCTACTTTTTGTAGATTAGTCACGTGAAACTATTATCACTGTAGTCTTCCCAAGTCGGATGCTGAATGCCACGTTTAGCCTCTATGTCAGTGGATTAAGCGTATCCTAATCGGAAACTTTTACCAAACTAAAATAAAAACGTGGGGCGTTATTATGAAGAAACATACAAGTTCAAAATATGTGATTCTAGCTTTAATTTTGCAATGAATCATTCATCTGTTCGAACACTTCTACAGAGGTAAATAACTTTTATCAAGGCCAGAACAAAACTTATTACTCTATTGCTGTCTTGATTTCTATGTGTGTTCTTAAATAACTATAGTCACTTAATCACAATTGCGTACGCCCCACATTTTTATTTCAGTTTGGTAAAAGTTTCCGATTAGGATACGCTTAATCCACTGACATAGAGGCTAAACGTGGCATTCAGCATCCGACTTGGGAAGACTACAGTGATAATAGTTTCACGTGACTAATCTACAAAAAGTAGCATCTACGGTTAGTTACAACTAATTTTTATTTTCTAGTTTTTGGTGCAATAAAAACCGTTTAATTTAAAACTTTTTTACTTATTTTATTATAGAATAACTGAAAAAATCAGGCGCACCTTGGAACCAAAATACGACAATGACGTTAGCCGTTGCCATACGTTCAGCAACTATTTTGTATTGTCAGTGGAACAAAAACTATTTATGAATTAGTATTTATGAACAGACTGATAGCGGTTTCCTTAAAATTAGGTTATTGACAGCCTTTTATTGGGTACATTTGTTATGGGTGTTGCTGGATATAATGTTGTGACATTATCCATGTTTATTACTTTCAAGCTAATAAATGGCAATGCCTCGATCAAAGGCTTGTAACGTCTCCCGAACCTCATATTAGTAAAATGAAACACGAAACTGAATACAAATTATTCACGACTGGTTAACGATATGTCGGCGGTTTACTAAATTGTTATTTGATATTGAATAATTCGTGGAATTGATGTGTTATTAACGCCATGTCAAAGCAAATTCGCGAACAATGAGTGCGGTTGCACATTTGGCTTTAACGCCATTACTAATTGATTAAAATAAAGCTTGACACCTTTACAGTTTAATAGTTTTCACCACTGAATGCATAATTACTAATAAATTTAATTTTGAAATGTTATAACGTCTCAATTGTGGAGACGACCAAAAAAGGACGTCTGTTACCAATGTCATTGGAAATTCACTACATAATATGTAGCTTTAATCACTAAACAGTATAAATAATAAAACAAAGTCGCTGACGCTCTATGTCCACTACGAGTACATAGTGAAAAGGTTTTTTTTATAGATGGAGTGATTAAAGAGCAAGGTTTAAGTATCAGTATTGTATCCGTGCAACGCCGGAGCGGGTCGCTAGTTAAGTAATAAAATAAAACATTTCACTTTAAAGGCATATTTCGAAGTTCTGTTAACCAAACCTTGACAAACGAGCCATGTTCCAATGTTTTCGTAGAATTCTCCTGTACCACATTCGAAGTCGAATAAAAACAGTAAAATAATAAAAGTCTCCTTTCTTAAACCCCTGTCTCCGCCGGCTTAGGAGTTGGAAACTTTTAATTTTATTGACAGCAGATATCGCAGTAGACATCGACTTGGAGTTATTCCCATTGCCGACATGAAGTGGGTCATTCTCAAAAAAATGTCTCTCCATTCTAATTGCCGCGACCCATTAATTTTCATACAAAATACATATAGCACCAAGATCAAAACAGTATTAACTCAAAAATGTATGTATCTTTTCTTAAGGATATATTAGTGATCTACAAAGTTCGTAGATCTTGATTATCCTTAAAAATACATACATTTTGAGTTAATACTCTTTGATCTAGGTGTGCGATATATTATGTGGAATGACCCGGCCACAACATTGGTCAAAGGCGACTGGCATAGCGGAAAATCATACATGCGAGAGGGAGTACCCATATCGGCATCCAGCTCTAACTCATGGATTCGCTCACCGCCAGTCGCCTTAGACCAATGTCGTGTCGAAAAGTTACCAAGACGATGCCGCTGAAATATTTTCAAGGAATGACCGAAATACATCACAGAGTGAATTTGTAGTTCGGTGCATTATTATTCATTAAAATTTAGATAATTCTATGATTTATTCATAGTTTTTTCGACCAGGCCACTGAAGTTAAGGAACTCCCTAAAACCATAAATTCACTACCTATATTTCTAGTCGGCCGTAGGGTTAGAAGTAGCAATGTACATAGGAAAAGTTTCATAAATTGCGAAACTTCTATTGAAGATGTTCTCGGAAATTGAAATTTTACAAGCAATCTTATCATGCCAAAACCGTTGAATCATGCCTTCTAATGTATATTGTGTACGTCGATTACTCAATTGTGAAATACAATATTCTTCATAACACTTTTTTCATAAGTTCTCATGGAAACATTCTCAATGAGAACTTTTTTTAAATTCTCTTGAATATTCTAGGAAATTTCCAAGTAAATTCACGCGATTTTGGGAATGTTCTGCAACGTGTACAATGTACATTGCTAGTTAAAAGTATTAGAACAAATGGTGCCTTCTTATTTTTCTGATATTCGTAAGAGGATGATATAGCATCATCACTGTATGCTTAACACATAATTGGTATATCAGTATGTCGCCGCGAGATAGATTTTAAATCTTTAACTAACTATATGAATAAAAGAGGGATGGATAGTCTATCTCGCGGCGACATATTGTCGCACTAACTAATCCTGTGCTAAAGCCTACTGGGATCACTAATGCGATCGCCAACCCGCTTGCCCAGTGTGGCGATTATGGACCTCCTAATGCGTCCATACGCTTAGGTAATAGGAGAGGCGTTTGCGCAACAGTGGACTGATTATAGGCTGATGATGTGATATGATGTGAAATATAGTGCGGTACGTGCCTCGCCTGCTCTCGCGCAGCTAGAGAATTGCGGTCTCACCGGTAATCTCAGATTACGCTGTAATCGAAAAGTTTGTGAGAAAGTCTTTGTGAATGTGCTTTGTTATCGCTTGAGCAAAGCGCTTTATTAATTTTTACGCGACTTTTGTCTGTGAGGATTTCTTTAAACTTTACCTACATAATATAAGTACGGGTAAAGTCGAGTTACATTAGCCATAGGGGGTAACATTGCCCACACAAAAAAAACCGCTTTGTTTAACCTAAATAAATTGAAAGATGGCATCTAACATTTTAACTAAAAGATATCAAATAATCTCGTTTTAATTAAATTATTAATTTGTTAAGATGTTTTTTTTTTTGGGTGGGCAATGTTACCCCCTAGAGCTAATTTATCCCAACTTTACTGTACCTGTTTTTTATAACAACAGAAATGATTAAGGGTGAAGACACATTTATCAGCATGCGTACGCATTTTTTCTACAGAAAATGTTGGTTTAGTATGGGACCGCGTCCAGCTTTCCGCACGCGTACGCATGCTTACACGTTTCATACTAAACGGCCAATTTTATTAGACAAAATGCGTACGCATGCTGATAAGTGATAAATGTGTCTTCATCCTTAATAGTACATTACTATTACGTCGGGAAACCAAATAAGTCCAAATACAATGTACAAATATAATGTAGAGATACAAAGCCTGCTAAGTTTATTTTCCAGTCAAAGCAAGTATAGCACTTATGACAAATTTGCAATAAAATAAAAAGATCAGTACCGGTAGTCAATTTGACAGTACTTTGTATTATTTACGCATTTTTATCTGTTTGAGATAATCTTTTCCCCTGTAACGTTGAAATTAGTTCTTTGAATGATTACGGTTAAATGCCAAGATGTTTTGTCAAATTGTCACTTATCAAAAGAAGGTTACTTCCGGTACTTTGCAGGCAGGACTGCCAATTACCAAGTACTTGGCAGTTGTTACATGAAATTCCATTACATATCAAGTTCAGTTATCGAACCAGCGACATGATACTTCTAAAGATAATATATGTATAAACATGCAGAGGTTCATTAGGTTCAACCTATATCTCCTGCAGTAGGTTTAGCAGAGGATTGGTGCGATAGTATGTCGCCGCGAGATAGACTATCCGTCCCTCTTTTATTCATATTGTTAGTAAAAGATGGAAAACCTATCTCGCGGCGACATTCTGACGTACTAATCAAGTTCTAAGCATACATATTTCACAACTGCCTAGTTGTAAGAGTACAAATTCCACTTCAGAAGCTGGCGTACTTTTCTTTTTGTGTATCATATTATAGATAATGTAGTTATGTAACGCACCACAATGTATCATGAGAGCATTCATATACGATAAATGTGCTCATTAAAAATCCTGTCTCTGTGAAATTTTAACAAACCGAATAGGCATCTGAATTGATACAGCGGTAACATAATGAACTGGAATTTAATTAATGCCTTTGTAATGGCATAAATAAACAATTTGCAGCCTGTAAACGGTTGGGAATGTGCAATTTATATTATTAATTAGTGGATACCGCACTTGGTACAACAATAGCAAGACATTAAAATGAAGTTATTTGTTGGCGTGACCACAGAATGTGATTGGAACTTCAAACTATTATTTGTTGGTTTAATTATTATTAAAAAAATCTAAATTATTTTCATTAATCGATTTATACCCGGTTTAACAATCATTCCAACATTCCCTGTCGTAAAAAAAGACAGACAATTCAAATTTTCTACGTGCAGACAACTATACGCGCCTACATTGTTTGAATTTGCCGTTTTTCTACTGCCAGGATTAATTGGATAAAAATATCTTGATTTTGAGGAAAATATCCTATAATGTTTAGAATATACCATTCGTCAGTTGCTAGTAAAAAAATGTAAGCAAACCTGCAAACTTGCATCACTTCATAATCACGCACTTACTTACTATAGAACATGATCTTGGTTTTACCACCAACTTAAATCCTTAAACCTTTAGTTCACCTACATTGATTGTTAATTTTTTTCATATAGCATCCTGGCTTTTTAAAATTTCCGATAAATTGGACAGGTTACTCGGGACATTAAGAGAAGTTGCCTGGGTGCTTAGACAAGTTGCTAATCGCTAGCGTTTAATCGTCAATCGTTAACGAAAGGCAGCTAACTGTCTTTGTCCCACTAATATGAAAGAGTGACAGAGAGGGAAAAATACGATACGCTACTAAGAGTTTTCTTAATAACTCAATAACAATAAGAGTTTAAGACACTAGTTTCTTAGAGAAATTGATTATTTTTGACCTAAATAAGCTCCCCTTTAATTTAACGGAAATGAATAAAAACACGGTGTATTTCCTAACGTGTTTCGCGATATGTGTCAAAGACGTCAAATGCTATGAAAAGTCACCCGTACTTGTTAACCTTTTTTTACTTTCAACTGAAGAATGGTATCTATAGGTACTTTCCCTGCACATCGCGTAGTCTCGGTTGAACCTGTAAACATACACAGGCGGAAATTCGGCGCCCAACTCGAGTGGAAGTCAACAGAAGCCGAGACAGGAATATTCGAGAATGTTCCAGAACTAATGTGCTGCTGATGAATTGTTGTGCTCAAATCTCTTGCGACCTACTTGAGTAAATGTATCGTGTACAGACGTCGTGAAGTTAAATTAAGTTCAATGCTTGCATACTTAAGAGGAAAATGACATAGATTTCGGGAATACAATAGCGATGTCGATTATTGTTCATCGACTAGTTCCATAGCACCCTTATAGTATCCTTTTGATAACCTCCGTAGCCTAGGTGGTAGTGACGCTGCCTATGAAGCTGGAGGTTCCGGGTTAGAATCCCGGCGAGGGCATTATTTTGTGTATTTATTTATCACAAATATTTTGTTCCTTGGTCATGGCTGTCTATGTATTTAAGTATTTGTATGTATCTATCTATTATATAAATCGTCGACTGGTACCCACATCACAAGCCTTAATTGAGCTTACCGTGGGACTAGGTCGATTTGTGTAAGATATCTCTAGAAAAAAAACCCTTATATAGTATCGCCCTCCGGATTAGTAAGCTGAAGTGGAAATGGGTTGGGTAGGCCACATTGAACGCAGAGCAGATGGTAGATGGGGACGAAAAGTGCTCGAGTGGAGACCACGGCTAGGCAAACGCAGCGTAGGACGTCCACCCACAAGATGGAAAGACGATCTTATGAAGGTTGCCGGGACACGCTGGATGCAGGTCGCATCTAACCGGTACATTTAGAGGTTTAGCTAGAGGGGAGGCCTATGTTCAGCAGTGGACGTCTTATGGCTGAGATGATGATGGTGATGATGATAATATCACCATACCTGTCTATCCGTACGTTGAACCCTCAATCCAAAACATACGGAAAAAATTGGTATTTATAAGGTTTGGGGAAGATTTTCAATGAAAACTATTGCGAGCATGATCGGTTAAGCATTTTTCGAGTTTTCACAAAAATAGTAATTCCTTTACGGTAAAAGGAAGTGCCGCTAGGATTCATTCATTGCTATTTTCATTTGTTAGGTAAGTATTATGTTTCATGATCAGGGTGCTTAGCCAAGTTGCCAAACGCTAACGCTTAATCGTCAATCGTAAGCGAAAGGCAGCTAACTGTCTTTATCTCCCTAATATGAAAGAGTGACAGAGAGGGAAAACTACGATACGCTACTAAGCGCTAGCGATTGGCAACTTGGCTAAGCATCCAGGAATCGAACTAAAAATGACGTCAAACCACTTATATAGGAAGAATCCAAAAAGCAATTTCATTATCAATTACCACTTATCAATTACTTTAATTAAACGATATCGGCATTTGAAACGAGTCCACAGTACATAACGTCTTTGACTAACATTGTAATTCAGATGAACAATAAATTGACTCCGCAATTGTTTACATTTATGTATAAAAATACGCAACAGGATGTCGAATTTACAAGAATATTGTTGTATGTTTGTTTACGGTTTTCGCCGGACGTAACTGAAAGGTACATAGTTGTATTCTACATTTACATTTTGCTGTTAAAATGTTAAAGGAAAATCAACCGATGAAATTTTTCAATAAATTTTGTGTAATGAGAAGTTGCAAATATTCGACATATCACGAATTATATTTGACAATTTTTATAACAAAGTAAGTATCCATTAATTAAAATTCCGGAACAACAATCCTTTTCTACTCAACCCCCGGTTTCTAGGGTTCCGTCCACTGAATAGAAAATAATCGACCAGGTCGGTTATGATGGTCGTTTAATGTTTGTCGTACTATGTGTCATTTTCGCACTTGTGCAAGTAGGTACTTGTTAGAACGTGACGGCGGAAACAACAAACGATAAACATGCAACCATCATAAGCCTACAGGAGCTCGTTTCTCAAAAGCTTGTCACATGTAATGTAATATAAGAAGAAGTTTATAAGATAAGATAAGATAAGATGTCTTTATTGTCAGAACTGTGTACATAGATGTTGTTGGTGAAATAAGTCCCAACAGTTTGCCCATTTCGGACGTACAATAATAAACTTAAAACTAGTCAAACTTATTTAAACAATAATAGCAATAATTTTATCCATTTGTGCACATAAAATATTCGTTTAAATTGTAGAAACTTTTTGTTAGTAACCATTTCTTAAGTTTATTTTTAAATGCAGTGCCGTTTTGTGACTTAATACATTCAGGTAAATGATTAAAAGTCTTAATTCCAGAGACATAAGAGCTCTTGGTGAGTATAAAACTAGAAGATCTTGCAGTACATACATCATATTTATATTGCGTTCTTATATTCTCTTTTAGGTCCCTTCTTTTGGGGAAAATGTCATTTCGTTCCTTAACTAATATACAAATTTCTAATATATATATATATATATACATGTCAAAGTTAATATGCCATTTGCTTTAAATACGTCTCTTAGGGATTCCATATTTCTCAACTTAAATATAATTCGTAGACATTTCTTTTGAAGAAGAAATGTCGATTCAACATTGGCCGAATTTCCCCAAAATATTATGCCGTACATCAGGTGGGGATAGACATTTCCATAGTACGCCTTCCTTGCAACATCGCTTGAAGTTATGTTAGAAAGTATAGAAAGTGCATAACATGTTCTGGCTAGTTTTTTATTTACATTTTCAATGTGACACTTCCAGTTTAAGTTGCTGTCTATTGTGACTCCTAAAAAGTTTGTACTATACACTTGTTCAATGTTTTTATCGTTTATTTCTATACTTAAACTATTTGGTGTCTGCTTATAATTAACAAATTGTAAAACTTTAGTCTTGTCCAGGTTCACACTTAGATTCAAGGTTGACAGCCAATCAATTACAAGTTTTAAGGTATTGTGTACCTCCTCGACTATACCTGACCCGTTTTCTTGAGAGACGAAAATAGTAGCATCGTCGGCGTACATAACACACAGGTGGTTGGTTATCAAGGGCAACTCATTGACATATACTAGAAATAAGAGAGGTTCCAAGACACTACCTTGAGGTACACCTTGCAGATTCATGTTATATTTTGATATTAATTTTGTTACGGTCTTTGTATTCTTATCATATGAGTCTAATAACGTAGCTTGTGTTCTGTTATGAAGATAATTTTCAACTAACTTTAGAGGAACTCCTCGTATCCCGATATGCTCCAGCTGTCTCAATAGGATATCATGTGAAACGCAATCGAACGCTTTTGTCATATCAATGAATAATCCAATAGAAGTTTTCCCTTTATCCATGTCTATCCAAATTTTATGTAAAATTTTAAATATAGCTAATGTAGTATTTTTTCCTTTTTGAAACCCAAATTGAAATTCATTTATTATTTTGTGACTATCAAAAAAGCATGTCATACGATTTAATATTACTTTCTCAAATATTTTTGAGAAATTTGGCAGCAATGAAATTGGTCTGTAATTATTCATGTCTTGTTTGGACCCCTTTTTGTGTAGTGGCCTAACTAAAGCTTTTTTCAAGTCATCTGGAAAAATGCCGGTTATTTTTAATACCATTAGGGTAAGGTAGTCTGTAAGTATACGCAATCACATATATTACTTTAGTTCGTCTACGGATCTCCCCATTTCACGGAACCCCGAGCATAGCTCTCTAAATATGCGTAAATAATAATTATGTGCCGTGTGGTGACGGCAGTAAGGATACATTTGTCACCGCCCCAGTCGCCCCAACTCTTCCCGTGGCCCGTGGGTATCGTAAGAGTCGACTAAGGGATTTGAAGTGTCATTGACCATTTTTTTTTACTGAAGATTGAGGATAGGCACCAGCATCATCATAGTGGAATGGGCACATTACTGCGATCGCCAACCCGCTTGCCCAGCGTGGCGGTTATGGGCATTTATCTCCTAATGCGTCCATACGCTTAGGTGATCGGGGAGGCCTTTGTCCAGCAGTGGACTGATTATAGGCTTTTTCATGAAAGATTCAAATCGCATTGCAACAACTTTGTACATTGAGTCCTACAAGGGTTTTATATAACGCCCAATATAAACGTCTCCTAATTTATCAAGCCGATAATTATTGTTTATACCTTTCAGTCATATTTCAGCCTCCGTAGCCTAGTTAGTAATGACACTGCCTACGAAGCTGGAGGTTCCGGGTTCGAGTCCCGGCGAGGACATTATTTGTGTATTTATTTATTACAAATATTTGTTTCTTGGTCAAGGCAGTCTTTGTATTTAAGTATCTAACTATATATATGTATCTATCTATTATATGTCGTCGCCTGGTACTCACATCACAAGCATTGAGCTTACCGCGGGACTAAGTCTATTTGTGTGATTATTTAAATACGGAACCTTAGCTTATTATTATTCCCTTGCTCCTGTTCGAGCAGCGTTTTGTTCAGGAGCTCATATAAATTCACAGCGTTACATTTTTGTACAACTTCCTCGCACGCTTTTGTTTAGACCCGCCCGCGTGCACCAACCATTGTCCTGCAGATTTTATATTCTGCAATAACATTATTATTGTATCTCTTCTCATTTTGTATACTTTAATTCATATGTTAATAGTTGGCATACATTACAATATAGGTTATTTATAACAAAAATAGTGGAAAATGTTCCTTGTAATGCGCTGAGAAGTATGACGTACCAGGTAAGGCTAAGAGAAGAGGTCGTCAATGGCATTCCATACAACCCTTGCAGGCCTAGGCCGGCAAAGTTCTCTTTTTTTAATTTCCAGTCCACATAAATTGTTGCACAGGCATAAACTTTAAGGGCACAACCACACATACCTACACACGAGCTACAATGAGATACCTGGCTGGCTGGTTTTGCTTTTTGGTGCGTTTTTAGGGATTTGTAGCCAAAATCGCAAAAACGGAATTCTTATAATTTCGCCATGTCCGTCTGTCCGCAGCATAGCTCAGTGGCCGTTAATACTAGAAATCTGCAATTTGGTATACATATTAATCATGCTAACAAAGTGGTACAATAAAAACTGGAAGTAATAGTGAAGTGGGGATGATTTTTTTTTCTGATTGATGATACTTCTATAGTGTGGGGTTTCATTGAATAGGTCTCTTAAAAAGAATTAGAACTAATTGCGGGGTTACACAAAGGAATGAAAATTTGGTGCATGGTTTAAAAGATACAGCCAATGGGGGCACTGGACTCATGTATGCCTAGGTGCTGTTTTAAGCATAAAATACTATCATATCATAGGGCAATGCCCCCCTCCTGAACGAAGTCCTGAATCCGCGTCTGTCCTATTTTGCCTATGACTGTACTATGCACTTACATGTCTATGCCGGATAGTCGATTTCCGTGTGTATTATCAGTTATTATTAGGCTACCAGCTTCATTAATGTCGCGCCGCAAACATAGTTATTATCACCAAAATAATCCCTCAAAATGCACGGAAATGACTGATTATTTATTGGACAGGCGTAATATTACAGATTTAGAGCGGCATCGTAAATCATTGAATTATTTAGCAATTACAAATGGCACGATTCTACTATTATTCACCGGGGGATTAATTAACAATAACAAATGACGCGCGTGCTTTGGACCCGCGCCGGTGACCGGACGATTTGACAGTTAAGGCCGTGTTAGACGGTGGGCAACGGGCCAATGTCACCTTGGTCGTTGACCTAGTAAATAGGTGGTCGGATGCCAAATTGCGTATTTCATTTGGTTTATATACAATTTGGTGGTAACGTAGAAACATTAAGTCCATTAAGAAAAACATAGTTAAAGCCTGAATTAAAACAAAAAATCACGATTGTGTCAATTGTGTTACTGAAGAGTCATACACATTATATGGTATACTCTGTCCAAAAACCTTAAGAGGAGGCAGTAGCAAAAAGGGGGCTTTAAAAACGATACAGTTTCGTATAATTATCGATCGCTCATAGAAAGTTTGAATTTGTTGTCCTTTTCCAGTGCCTAAAGTTGTTTTACTTCGTTCATAAATTATGACGTTTTATTTTGATTTCATTAAAAGCAGTTAAAAACCTTTCAGTATATTTTTTTTGTGATCAACTCATTGCACTAACAAACGTACTTAGAAATGACTACCTATCTAAAACATACATCACGTGACTCATCGTAATTATCGCGGAAAATCGTTTGGTCAAATATCACTTCCGAAGCAACTTATCGCAGACTAAATATTCGCCGAAAGAAAATAAATGGAAATTAAAGTGCCAGCATGTTTTCATGTTGTCAGTTTTTGACATTTATTCTATGGAATATGGAATTGACATATTGCTATTCAGATTAAGACCGAAACTGAATCGTATTACTAGGTCATGGCGTTGTATATCATTAGCCCCCAGGTAATTACTGTTAGTCAAAACTATCTAGTATTTATTTTTCAAATTCAAAATGCCTTTGCGTATTTCAGATCTAATTCTACAGTGACCTTTTCAATACCGTTTCAGAATGGTAACCCAAAGGACCATGCCCAACTTTGTATGGAACTTTGCCCCAAAGTCAACACAGCTAAAAGTTACATTGTTGAATAGGTCTTTAAATCTATTTCATTTCATTCTATGGGCACCAAGATGAATTCCATTGCAGAACTGAGATATTCATATTTGTCAGTGTGAAGATTGTATTCACACTGACAAAAATATGAATATCTCATAGATCAGAGATACTGGTCGTTAATCATTAGGATGTCGAAGTGTGTAAAAAAAAAAGATAGTGCACACGTGATTGTATGTTAACCACCTCACTCGCTTAGTTTCTTTTTTCTTTTGACATTAGCCTTTTTTTTACATACTAAATAAGGGTGATCACTGGTAGCTACAGCTACCAAAATAAACTAGTAGCTAAATCTACAGAGGTTTTCTACTGAATTAGCTCGTATTCAGGCTGACAAATATATGAATATCTCAGTTCTGCAATGGAATTCGATTTCGTGCCCATATAATGTTTGTTGTTCTTGGGGCAATTTTGACGCATAGTCCTTTAACCGAAATATATTACCGATTGAAACCTCAAAACATCTGAGGTCGCCCCCAGTACCCAGCCACCGAACCTTCTTAGAACTTACAGTTTATTTTAAGTTCGTTTAACCGAGTTTCAGCTGGCTTCCTTAGTTATCCGATATCTTCGGGATTTTGTACACTCGGGCCGTAAATACACTGGAAATAATTCACAACAAACGAAGTAAACTAGTACTATATTATGCTAAAATTACAAGGATTTTATACAGACTGATTTATTATTCGCCGTTCAACTTTTAGAGGGCTAATTCTGAGGTCATATTTATGAACTTTTGTAATGGGACCGACATCGGATTCGAGAAAAAAATCTGAATGGTGAATAAAAAATACAAATACAAATAAATAAATACAAATAATTTAAATAATTGTGTAATAGTATAATACAAGGTGTCTTTTGAAGGCTTAGTGCCTAAATTTAGGTTAATTTTGATTGGAGTAAGTATAATAATGAACTTAACTGTGGGTCCATCTCAGATATTGTACAATTTTATTCGATTTTTCTTTTTAATTTCGCATGCGATGTTTTTTTGGAAAGATACTAGACGAAAATTTATTAGGCGTATCTAAAATCTCAATTACCTTCAGAACACTGGATACTGAAGGTACAGTTGCCCATGGCATTCGAATAATTAATGCGTTTAAATACACCGATATTTAAATGGACAATCCATGATATAATTATATTCAATTATATTATTAAGTAGTCTAATGACTAGTTAAGAAAAAAGGATGCAGTCCACAAAAATCTGTCAATTAAAATAAAATCTTATGTCAAAAGTACAAATCATTAATTGCAGCGACAAATGTCAGAGGTTGGACCCTTTTTAACCGACTTCAAAAAAAGGAGGAGGTTCTCAATTCGACTGAATTTTTTTTTTTTTTTGTTGTATGTATGTTACCTGATATCTCCGAGAATAGTGAACCGATTCTAAAATTTCTTTTTGTGATCGAACGTGTATTACCCCGAGATGGTCCCATTGGCACCAAGTTGGGGTCTGATGATGGGATCCTGGAGGAATCGAGGGATCTCTTCAAATGTTATAGGTACATGTATGGCGCTTTTGGTAATTTTCATTCATTTACAAGAATTTGCATTCAGAAAGTAGGATTTGAGGAAACCAATGATGGAAACAAATCGGGAATCTTGGAGGAACCGGTTGAAGTCGGTTTTTTAAATTTTTAATTTGGTGATTATCACTAAACTGTTTCCAATTGATCACAATGATTTAATATTCAATGCTCTCCTGCCTAATTCCGCATCACTAGTACTGTTGGTTTGCCTCATGTATAAATTATAACTTGCATTCTCATATCCTGCCCGATTAAACAATACGCGATTTGTCCTTTTCATGTCACTTTGAACGTTAAATTTGTTTGAAAGACTAATGTTTGGCTAGATGATGGACTAGCGCATCGTACCGAGAAGTTTCATAAGTTGCGAAACTTGCATAGAGAATATTCTCGGGAATCTCAATTTAACAAATAATCTAATCAAGTCAAGACCGTACTAACTAGATACATGCCTTATGAGTTATATTTACTGCCTTGTTTACTTATTTACGATTTAAAATAATTATTTATAACATATTTTTATAAGTTCTCATGGAAACATTCTCCGCCTTGGCCGTGTGGTGACGGCAGTAAGAATACATTTGTCACCACCCCAACTCCTCTTGCGGGTGTCGTAAAAGTCGACTAAGGGATTGAAGTGTCACTGACCATTATTTAATAAAATATTGATGATGGGCAGCAGCGTCATCATAGTGGACACATTACTGCGATCGCCAATCCGCATGCCAAGCGTGGCGATTATGGGCATTTACCTCCTAATGCGTCTATATGCATAGTTAATAGGAGAGGCCTACGTCTAGCAGTGGACTATCATAGGCTGATGATGAATGATGGAAACATTCTCAATGAGAACTTAAACTTAAGTTCTCATGAAAACTCTCGGAAATTTCCGATTATGTTCCCGCATGTTCTGCAACTTGTACATTGTTATGATAGACGTTTATGAATAAGCGGGTTTTGTATATCAATCGCAACGTTTCGTGCTTGACTAATCAATCATCTGCCATAATGAAAAATATAGAGCGGGCAGAGATCGCGCGATTGAATGTCAATTTTATGATGAGTGCTCACGGACATTCGTATTAATATCCTCCAATAAATCAGTGCGAGCGCGATTGAACACTTTACACATCGAGTAAAATCTAACGTAGCTAACTGATGCTTAGCCAAGGTGCCCATCGCTAACGCTTAGTAGCGTATCGTAGTTTACTCTCTCTGTCACCCTTTCATATTAGTGCGACAAATACAGTTAGCTGCCTTTCGTTTACGATTGACGATTAAGCGATTGGCAACTTGGCTAAACATCCTGGATGCTTAGCCAAGTTGCCTATCGCTAAAGGCCCGGCCACGACATTGGTCTAAGGCGACCAGCGGCGAGCGAATCCATGAGTTGGAGCGGAATCCCGAAATGGGTACTCCCTCTCGCACGTATGGTTTTTCGCTAAGCCGGTCGCCTTAGACCAATGTCGCTTAGTAGCGTATCGTAGTTTTCCCTCACTGTTTCATATTAGTGTTTCAAAGACAGTTAGCTGCCTTTCGTTTACGATTGACGATTAAGCGTTAGCGATTGACAACTTGTCTAAGCACCCTGTTACTGCAAACTCATGGTACGTTTACTGGACCATTTTCAATCGCACTTGGCGTTGGCACCGACGAGCAATTGGTGAGTAATCCGCTCTCCACAGATATTGCCGCGTTCTGAGCCTTTGCGATTTGTTAGCTGCTAGGGATTAACACAGGCGCTTTGAGCTTTATTTGATACTAGTGACCTGCCCTGACTTCTCACGAGTGCAATGCTGGCACTATATTATATGTATAGTCATATAATATAGTGCCAGCATTGCATCACTACATATTCCGTTTTTGAAGTACTTGCAGCAAAGCGAACCAGAAGACACCAGCCCACCTCACAGGCTCAACGTTTCGTCTTCACACAATAGTTTTATCTGCCTATTTTCAATCGCGTGTGCCGATCTCGCGTTGGCAAAAAAAACATGCGCTTCGCCGTTGATTATAATAGTACATAAAATGCTGTTATTAAAAATACATACTGGGTCGAAAAATATGTATCGTATAAGATACATTTCCAAGAAAAGGACTAAACAGTCATACAAGACGATGTGGCCTTTCTTGACGCTGCATATTCTGTAACTGACTTCAAGACCATTCATTGACTACATATTATAAACAGAGATCGAACAAAATGAGAGTCATTGTTCGCAATAATATGGATGTCTGCAAAGTTGATTAAATTATTAATCAATTAATTGTTTTTTGAATATTACATATTTTATACCGGTAATTATGAAAATCTGTGTACAAGTCACCTCTTTCAAAGGCTATGAAATTAAATTTCAGGAGATTATTGGATAAATTACTCATTTGAATAATTTTTAGTCCTATCTATATATATTATTGCGAATAATGACGCCCATTTTTCCGATCTCTGATTATAACAGATTTACTGTCCGGTTTATAAATAAACCTTCCTTTTAAACTACCCAAAGCCGCATTAACACTCGTCGCAAATTCAATAAAGTAATTTAGTTTACTGAAATAAAAATAAAATATAAACATTACTAGATGAGCTCCAAGCACAAGCAAAGCACTTTGAGGATTTAGTGACTGATACTAATATTCCAAATATTGCATACAATTCGGCATAAAAGTGAATACTGAATTTCGCGATAACGAAGCAGGAGTCATAGAATATCATAATTTGATCTCACTTCGACAGCGGCCTTGAATCTCTGATCCGTCCCTTTTTTGACCCATTGCAGGGTCGCGTTTTATAAAGTTACATTTTACAATTTCGCTGTTTGCCTCTCTAACGCACGCAGCCACGCACATATTGGCTAGAAAGAGAGGCAAACAGCAAAATTGTAAATTGTAACTATAAAACGCGACCCGGGGTGCTTAGACAAGTTGCCAATCGCTAACGCTTAATCGTATATCGTAAACGAAAGGCAGCTAACTGTCTTTATCGCACTAATATGAAAGAGTGACAGAGAGGGAAAACTGCGATACGCTACTAAACGTTAGCGATTGGCAACTTAGCTAAGCATTCAGGTATCAAGTTTGTAGAAATACTAGTTCCTATGTACACAGTCGAGGACAGAGTTACCTGAATCTCTGCATGCATAACCCCCTTATTCATAAACGTTTCCTAATCGTAACTTAGCAAGCCGCTAAGTAATGTTTGTTCCTTTCGGTCTTATCGATATGTATATAAGAGCGAAAGAGGCAACAGTTGGGGGACGTTTATGAATAAGGGGGTTAGTCTGTATTGTCGTGTTTGTATGTAATCCTTGTTCAACGGTATCCGATTATCGCGTTTGTTCAGTCAAGGGTAGAAATATGTATAAGTACACTTTTTTACTTTACCTTTGTCTGGAGAATAAGGTCTAAAATTGTATATATATTTATGCCCCTGACTGTTTACCCGCTGTTCACTTCTCTTCCACGACCCAGTAAATACAATAAATAAATAAATAAATATCTTGGGACATCTTACACAAATCGACCTAGTCCCACGGTAAGCTCAATTAAGGCTTGTGATGTGGGTACCAGGCGACGATATACAGGGTGGTCCAAACCTTGACGTCAAAAAATTTTTTTAGATTCCTCACGTCATGAGCTATCAGAATATACCCCATGATTGTTAGCCGATTTTTTGTAGTTTTCTAGTTATGAATTTTTGAAAATTTTTGTTGAGAAATTCTGGTATGAAGAAATATATCAAAAAAAAAAAGTTATGCGTTTTTTAACTAGTTTCTTTTTGTAAAAGTATTACTACAAATAAAGCATTTACTAACAAAAAAATTGGCGTCCTCACTTTGATACAAGTAGGATAAAAAATACTAAATTCAAAATATTACGCAAAAAATGCATCAAAATAGCATTAATGTACGTAAATAAAAAAATAAAACATATCCCAAGGAATTTTCGTATTCTAAAGACCGCCTTAGACCTTGAGCCTTCGTAAAAGCAAAAAAAGTGATACTTAATGATGAGGATTTTTCGGAGTAGTCGGTAAAGTAAACTGAAAAAAGTTTAAAATTTTAAAGTAGTAAAAAATGACTTGAATAACTACACAAATTGAGTTTTCGTGGTATTTTCTGTCTTTATTTATTGATAAGAACAACAAAACAGACGAAATTTTACTTTATTTTTAAATTAAAAATTTAGAAGTTTTTTTTATTTGGCTGACTACTCCGAAAAATCCTCATCATTAAGTATCACTTTTTTTTGCTTCTACGAAGGCTCAAGGTCTAAGGCGGTCTTTAGAATACGAAAATTCCTTGGGGTATGTTTTATTTTTTTATTTACGTACATTAATGCTATTTTGATGCGTTTTTAGCGTAAAATTTTGAATTTAGTATTTTTTTGTCCTACTTGTATCAAAGTGAGGACGCTAATTTTTTTGTCAGTAAATACTTTATTTGTAGTAATACTTTTACAAAAAGAAACTAGTTAAAAAACCCAAAACTTTTTTTTTATTAATTAATTTCTTCATACCAGAATTTCTCAAAAAAAAAAACAAAAATTCATAACTCGAAAACTACAAAAACATCGGCTAACATACATGGGGTATATTCTGATAGCTCATGACGTGAGGAATCTAAAAAAAAATTTTTGACGTTAAGGTTTGGACCACCCTGTATATAGTTAATATTAGATACATATAGATACTTAAATACATAGACAGCCATGACCAATTTATGTGTGAGTGTCAAAACATTTGTGATAAATAAATACACAAAGAATGCCCTCGCCGGGATTCGAACCCGGAACCTCCAGCTTCGTAGGCAGGGTCACTACCAACTAGGCTACGGAGGCTGACAGTAGTTGTCACTGTTATCAGAATACTTTCTGTGGGTACTTTAGTACACAAGTCCAGATTGAGATCAAATGTATTATGCAAGAAAGCCGCCCATAGATAGAGTGCCAGTCTTAACGCTATCACAGTTTTATTGGAGCACACTTCATTTGCAAGAATTGTGGCGAATAAAAATGAAATCCTACACTCACGATATATTGGAGTCTAACAAATACAGCGCATATATTATTACTATTATTCTCAAATACGGGGCTAGAATATTTCATTTCATTTATTCAGTCACATAATCAATTTATATCGAGGACACCAAGTCGTTTCCATGTTAGGTAATTAAATATGCAATTCTAATATTAGTGCAAACAAACAGACACAGTTATTCAAAATAATAGTTTCATACTTATATTTACCACATAATAAAAACCTCTAAAAATATCAAATCCGTCATCACCATTTCATTAAATATTTGTAAAAAAATTGTATTGACCAAGAAACTAACTAGTTATTTAATAAAACCGTCATGAAAATTATAATCATGCCTACTAGTTTGTAGCAATCAATTAAGCTTACTTGTATAGTATACCGCCAATTTGCACTTGTCGTTTAAGGGATGCATTTATAAACCTACCCATTTTTTTATTAGATACATTTAAATACAGTACAGTCAAGGGCATTAATATATATACACTTCTCCATACTGATCCCTTACAAATGTGTCTATACATTAATGCACTCGACTGTACCTTCCCAGTTTGTGAACGTTAGGGTGCGGCTCCACTGGCGCGGAGCGGAGCGGAGCTGTGGGAGCTCGGCCAATGAGACCGCATCACAGTGTTTCGAATTCGAATTCGAAACATGTAATTGGTCAATTTTGCACAGCACCGCTCCGCTCCGCGTCAGTGAAGCCGCACCCTTAGGCTGACTCGCTAAAGCTCCAGAAATTGATTTGTAGCGTCCATGACCGGACGTTTATTTCGGGACTAGGTTAATTTGTTCAAGTTAACTCCAAGACGTACCTAATTATACTATAATTAAAAAATTAGGTGGTAATTTACCATGCAAACATCATATTAGGCTGCTCGATAATTAATTACGCTCTATAATATTCTAATTCATTCTGAAGTGGCAGTGGGCGGGACACAATGCACGTAGAACCACGTACCAGAAGACGTAGCATGGGTAGGCCCCCCACAAGGCGGACTGATGCCCTGGTGAAGGTCGCAGGAGCCCGCTGGATGCGACTGGCGCAGGACCGATCATTGTGGCAATCTTTGGGGGTGGTCTATGTTCAGCAGTGGACGTCTTTCGACTGATATAACGAATATTCTAATAAGACGTAATTATTTTTTCATCCCACTTGCTTTCTAAGCGCGCCATTGCTTGCATGCATAGCGGGAGTAATAAAAAAGTGAATTTCCCTTCCCTACTTTTCTAAAAAATGTATTTTGTCTTATAACCTATTTTTTTGTCCGCAAGTGTGATGAAAAACATTGTATGCATCACGGTCGGTAAGAGGCATACTAACGAGAGTGTTAGAAGCCCGATGTCATGGGGAATATACTCACCTCGCCATACTGACCTCCCTAGATGCACAATATACTATTTATTTTGATCACTAGAAAATTACAGGCATTTAATTAAAATTGCAATACCTCTTCCCAGACCAAGACCAGACCAGAAGCCAAATGGCATGTTAAATGGTTGTTATTATTAGAAACTGACTTCGGTCATACTTATATTGTAGTCATACGATAAAAAAAACATACATAATACATTTATCACTTAAGTAATGAGTACTTCCTGATTTAGCAGAGACCATCTTAAAAATAAATTCCGTCGGTTTACCTTCCCCGCCATTTTGAGCCGCATCTGATTTCCCCCGAGTGGCCGTGGCTTAGATTTTAATGCTCATTCGAAAAATAAATAGCTCGAGGAAAAAAGCGGATTTTTCTATATGTATTACTGGCTTGTAATCCTGCCAGAGTTATCTTGGGGCCTAGATAAAATGACAACCGTACGATAAGCTGACTTGCGTAGCTTATTTGAGTTCACTGCTGGACAATCTGGATATAGGACTCTTCTATTACCAAAGCCCGGACGACGGGAGCAAAAATGTACTTTTGAGTATTCTATTGACATCAATAATAATACGAATAATCATTGAATTAGAAATTTTATTGTAAAGTGTCTTTTAGTTCAAGTTGAAAGTGCACCTATTAAGATTACATCCTCGAGGCGACATTATTCACAATAAATATCAAAATGTCTTGAATAAAACACCAACGTTTTTACATATTGATCGTGGTCAAACGTCTACCTATTATGAATAAAAAAAAATTATCAAACAATAATGCGCAATTCCGGAAAATGTATGAAACTGGATATAAAATAGTGTCAGAAATCGTAAAAGCTTCAATCAAAAATATTGCCTAGCATTCAAGACATATCGTTATCGGATCTTTAAAACTCTAATATGCCTTTACCCTCACACTTCAACCTCACAATCTAGCTTCTGGTTAGATGAGTAAAATTACAAACTTCCGAATCACAGAAAAATATATAAAAGGCCACAACTCAACCAAGTATTAACCTCCGAGTACCAAGGAAATATACCAAATACTAAACAAAACTTCCAGTAGACTACACGAAATAGTTTTACAAAATATTTATGCAAACTGTTCCCAAATCAAACAGACTTATGCAGCAGAATTTACTTTGTTACGTCCGAGTGCTCGTTACGTATGCAAGGAATTTCAAAACTACACGAATTTTCTTAGAATGTAACAACTGAATAGTCCACGGTCAGATGAGCGTCTTGTACAAGTCATTCCGAAAAGGCTTAAATGCATTTGGCTTCATATTCTTATTGAGTACGAGAGAGCAAGGAAAATATTTTAGCGTGATCTCGAGCTTGTAAAGATCTCTTAACCTGTAAAACTTTTTAATAAAGACAATACTTATAAATTATATTTTAAAGACAAATGGGTCTTAATCGCGTAAACTTACGTTTAATTATATTATATTTTAAAGACAAATGGGTCTTAATCGCGTAAACTTACGTTTAATTATATTCTGACGTTTCGGGCATGACGTTACACCCGTGGTCGCAGGCAGACTAATAGAATTAAACGTAAGTTTACGCGATTTAGACCCGTTTGTCTTTAAAATATGAGTGATAATCGTGAAAGTTTAAATCAATATACTTATAATTATGTATTTTAAGGCTTCAGGTCTTCGCACATTATAACCACTCAACGGTGACTCGACTCTATGCCAAATATTGATATTCATAATGTCAAGGCTTAATTTCAAAAAGTTATATTAAAGTAGTGTACCACTACGAGTAGTCTACGCGTCGTACACTAAAGGTCAACCCCGACACGTTCGTCGCACATTGACCACACGTTGTCCACGCGGCGACTATGCGTTTGCGACTGACGTGTATCGAGCAACCATTTGCAATGCCCACCCGTTCACGCCGCGTTGTCCATTAGTGACCGGTGGATCAACCAGTTGACTACTCATCGAAAGTGTGAGTAGAGTTGCTACCGCGTTGTCGTGGAGTTGTTATAATGTGCGAAGACCATTAGGTAGCGTAGCCAAGTTGCCAATGGCTAACGCTCAGTAGCGAATCGTAGATTTCTCTCTCTATCGCTCTTTCTTATTGAGTGTGACCAAGACTGTTGTCTTTCGTTCATGATTCACGGTTGAGCGTTAGCGATTGGCATGTTTGCTACGCACCCAAGACATTTCAATTTTTTCAAAACGTACCTATTTGAAATAGGAGTTTAAATCCATAGACGGTAATGTAGGATTTTCTAATACGGAAACACGATTGAAAACCCTTTTTAGATAAGACACGTAAGAATGAACGTAAAGTAATGAAGTTATGAGTTCTAAAGTCATGTAAATTTAAGTAAAGATGTTATACAATACTACATGATTCATCAGACCATGACGGCCCATAAGGTCTTACAAGATTATGTTACAAATACATTCAATTACGTAATTACAATTTAAAGAATAAATCCCAAAACCTAGCGGGAAGGTTAATTTTAGGCCGCTTTGTACATGATTCGAGAAAAAAAATGTAATGCATAATAGAATTTGTATGGAACATCAGATTTTTTTGTCGATTCGGATGTCGGTCACATAGTAAAAGTTCATTAACATGACCCCATAGTTAACCCCTAAAGTTTGGTCGATGAATAAAAAATCACCCTGTAAGTCTTTGTTTATCAAAATTTACAAAAACGTTAAGACACAAAAAATGTTTTGTGTAAAATGAATGACTCTATTACATTTATTTATTTATCATTACATATTTATTACTCGGGCTCTGCAAGTGTTTGTGGTGTCAACCCTGTATAAACTTCCGAATACTCTATTCTGCCTTATAGCATACGCATAGGGTATATTTTCCAAAATACATAATGTAGTAGATATCGTGGCGCTTGCGACGTTTTTACATGGGACAGTAGCATATTGGCCTGCATATTGAAAGAGCCCAAACGTGCTACGCTACTGTTGTCGTAGCAGCGTAGCGGCGTAGCGTAAGCGCGTAGACGGTTCATAGACGGCAGACTTTAAAATATATGTGGTTGGTTAACATACTAAAAAAATACTATACAGGGTGTAATCGATAATCTTACTCGTTGGGTAACGTACTTTCCATATCAGTTAAAAGTTTTCTGATATCTCTCATATTTACGGAATTATGGCCTGTAAACACTTATCGATTACACCCTGTATACTTGTATAGGGTGACATCTGGGTGTTAATTGATACTATTGATAGGTAAAATATCATATTTTATGGAAGAACTCAAATTGGTTTTTTAAATCCATGATCCATTATGAGTAGTATTTTTTAAGTACTGACACTGACTATGCATATATTTTTTTATGTATAGCCCCTTGACGAAGCCAGCGTCCTTTTCTGTTTTATTTTATTTTTCTATGATAGCTGTATAATTTTTTTATGTTGATGAAGTTTGTCAATAAAAGTTTGTATTAAACAAGATTAAATTATTTAAATATTAGATGTCATATACCAAAGAAAAAATACGGAAGTTTACCAACGCCACGATTTGGGATTTGAACCCTCGTCTTTAGCTTTCGCTTACTACGAGTATACTTTATCATACGACGCATTGGCTTAAGCTGTAATGTTGTATGATCTATTAAACAAAATAAACAACATTATAATATCATTAAAAAAAATTAACCCCTCTCTACTTATTCTCGGTCCCTATTTTTGTGCCCGTGAATGGGTTGCGGCATCGGCAGGTGTACAACACAGCAAGTTATCCAAAGGGCCTCTACGTGTTGGATCTGCATCCCCCCGCAGGCACGCATGCCTACCAAAAGACCGGGATTTATAGGCCCGTGATAAAATCAAGATACAAATGAACTATATATTATTGTAAATAATATATACAAGAATAGCATACAATCCATAGACCAACTGAACGAGAAAGGGAAAGTTGTGTCCTATCAGCATCTCAAAGAAAAAAGTTTAGACAGGGACTCATGGTAACTGCTCCACCGACAAGAGCATAGTTCTTTTTATGATGATGATGATTATAGATACGCTTATTCGCCAAAGCAGTACGAAACACCAATTTTAACGAGGGGAAAACACGTACTTAATCATTAAACGGTTTTTACGGTAACATCCATATTTTTTGATTACATTTGATTACATCCAAGGCCGGCGACGAGAGGTCTACTCTTACACAATAAGGCTCATAAATATACAACCAATTATCCACCTTATTCCCTTGCCATAAGTATTAGCAAACGTATTGCGTTCATATTGAAACGACTGTAAAAGGGCGTAAGTCTGGTCCTTTAACAGGTATAGTAGATTTTTTTGGAATTGGTGGAGAGATAAGACAGAGTGCTGCCGATTGTTCATTTGTTTCGTCTGACGTCAATTGACGGACTTATGTGTCTGGCCTCGTTTAGATGTTTGGTCAATCTTCTGTTATTTTATGATTTTTATGAAGCCAGTGTACAAAATATTGAGTTCAAACCTATAACAATTGGGTTTTTATGGATAAAATCAAGTAAAGTTTGTATTTTATACAATACTTACAATCAATATTGTGTAGATTATTCTTTGATGTCGAAATAAAAACAATCCAAGTTTTGCCAATGTTTAACGACAAAGATGTCAATAAAAAATAAATAAAATAATGTCAATGACGCTTACAAAGTGGTAAAATAAAACATAGAAAACAAAATCGGGTAATTGGTACTTCCCCTACTCCAAAAGTGGGGATCTTTTTTTAAATTTGACTTTTATAGGTAATCCTACAGTGTGGATATTGTTAAATAAGTCTCTTAAAATAAAAGGGGTCCTAAAATAAAGTTTTCTTAAGTCGATATTTTCGGACATGGATGGCTTTGTGTGAAAATGTGGGTCCACAAAATACGAAATAAATCATGAAGTGGGCTTATAGAATACTTTAAAATAGAACTATTTTGATCATAACCGGCCTAGCCGTTTTTGAACAACTACGAAACCCTACACTGAGCATGTCCCGACATGCTCCAGGCTGGTTTTTTAAGATTCTGACAGAAGGTACCGGTAGTGTAACTTCTATATAACAAGGATATATTGTATGCAGAATAAAGGCCAGTCGAATTCTGCAATATTCCCAATACAACTCGGAATTCCTGAAATCAAATCAAACTCGCGCCCGTCTCGGAGTGCATGTGTTCTGCGACAATGTTTTCAATTCATATCCAAGTGTGCTGATTTACTTAATGTAGAGCTTTATGAATATTGTACTACAAATATACGTTAATTTTCTTAAAATTCAAGAAATATTAACTGTCATTCATATACTTAGGCATATGACAAAGAAAAAATTCCGAAGTTTACCAAGGCTGAGATGGGATTTCTTCTCAGCTTTAGCGGCTGATGCCTAAACCATTCGGCCACTCCAGCTTAGCGGAGACCGGTAAAATTTCTCGGGTATATACAGTTTGTTATATTATAAGGCTAGGTACCTACTATGTATGACCATACTCTAAGGGGCAAGCAATACATGTTAGCCATCTCCTATCCGAGCCCTTTCGGCATTCTGCTATAGTAGTAGTAGTTTAGGTACCTTTCAACCGGGAAAGCTGAGGACGTAGGTTCTAATCCCACCTACGACACTGGTAAACTTCGGTATGTTTTCTTTGGTATATGACATCATATATTTAAATATTATATTATTTCTGTATGACTTATAAATATTGGATGTCATATTAGTCATGCACTGCTCGGCCACTCGGTCTTTAGTGTGGCTTATTTATTATGACGTTTGCGGTTTCCATTGGCTGATGAAGCACCTGGTCTTCTGACTAAGTGTATGTTTTATTTTTGTATTTGAGTTTAAGGTTACATTCGAATTTAAAAGAAAACCGATGTCCACCCAATGAACGCCAGATACACAACTATACAGTGTGTGTCCATGACCCGGGCTTTTACGAAAATGGGTAATAATACGCATTACTAGCATTCGTTTTCAAGTATTAACATTTGACAAATAATTAAATTGACCGTACAATTAATTTTATTTCCTCCGAACGATCAATGTAACGGTGTACTGATTAATTGTCAAACGTTGTGAGTGGCTGCGATCTGTCATTGTGAAGTGCAAATACTGCAAATTAACGATCCATTTTGAAGTACATTTCTTCTCAATTAACTTTTCTTAGAAAGTTAATTACTTTTAAAATTAGCATTTTGAATCGAATAATGTTCATGGTTTGGCTAGAAATCTGCATCGCATTCCTCGGTTTCGATAAAAACCAGTATCATAGACACACACTGTATAGGTACACGCGGTCCAAGATCGCAATCAAATTTAAATTCGATCCTCCGCCGCGAGAATAGTCCCCCGTCACGAATGTTTGCGACCAAGATTCATCTTTTCACGTACCGAAAATTGTGTTTACTATTTTTATACAAGATTTCTTTAAAGTCTACTCCATGTTTGACTCAAGTTCGGTAAGGAATTTTATATAAAGTTAAAAAGTTCTGGCTTCTGGATTCGAGGAACGTTACGTCAATATGACGCTCGCGGCTAAAGCTGTAAAAAGTTTTTTGTCAAAAATTTTATGACAATTTTGGTTTGAGTTGATTTTGTTACCGCAGAAACTTTTCTGAGGCAAATAGTTATCGTAATTGCTCACCGTTTTGTTTAGGAAAACGAGAATAAAACAAATATATACCTACACGTTGTTATAAGACCTACTCACTCATACGGGGTAGGAACCATCAAAGCATTTGAATTATTAGGGTAGGTATTGAAACTTTTTCTTCATATTACCTTCCACACATCATCAGCTTATCGTCGTTGCGCCTGTAAAATCCGCTATGCGATTGATTTATGACATTGAAATAGTAACCTAGATTATGTATTAATTAATTACACAAAGAGTATTAATTGAATTAATGAAAATCCTCCACATGTCGGTTTTTGCAGGCGCAACGACGTTACATGAATCTATTGCTAGACAACGGCCTCTCCTTAACCTATGAGCATGGACGTGTTAGGTTAGGTTACATAGAAGGCATTTTTCTTCACTAGCATAAAATTATTTGCATCATAACATGTTCAAAGAGATTGAACGTCTTTGTAGGTAAAAAAAAAATAACATGGAATATTTTATCTTCGTAATAGGCGTCAGAAAATAAAGTGCCCTATCAAAAAAAAAATATGGTTTATGTTTTTGTTTTCAAATAAACGTAAACCAGCTACTTGCCGCTAAAGTTAATTGATAGGTGAAGTTACACCTATTCCTGTGTATGTACAAAATATTTATTCATTGCAACTACTTATGGAAGACATTGAAGTACAAACTCAAGTTCCGTTCGTTAAGATGAACAACGATATTATAATGTATGCCCCGTATTAAACAAACGCCTAAATCTAAGCCATATTAGTTAAATGTGTTTTTCTCTAACTAATACAAATGTTAAAGTGACAGATAATGACAATATACATTATTACTTATATATAAATGTAGTACGTTTACGAATAAGACTGAACGCTTCAGGATTCATTAATCAACGAAGCAAATAACATAACATAAATACCTTTAAACAAGACAAACACGTGCAAATAGTGACAAAATAAAACCAACGAACCGCATCTCCTATGTTATTTCGAACCCGTACATATGTAATTGTGCACGTGCACTTCACAAAAACAATGGATTTGCATTACAAAAGCGCCCTGTGCATCCTAATGAACGGTAATTGTTTGAATACGCAAGAATGGGGGAAAAGGGGATCTTGTTTGCAAATAATTTAATTAGGTGCTCTAGAATTGCGACGAGTGCCGGCGACAGATAGGCTGTGAGCCAGCTACAAGATACTGACCCCCTTATTCATAGGTCTGGAAAGGGGAAACAATACTTATCGGCTTGCTAAGTTAGGAGACGTTTATCAATAAGTTGACTGACGTAAACCCGGGTTACATTCGCCCTAGGAAATGCAAATACTTACTTAAATCGTTAACAGTTCTTGTTTTCATTTTCAAACATTATGGAATTGAATTTGCTGTGATGTAACTTAGGTGTATTTTGCAGTAAGTCTTAACGCGGTCCTTTTATTTTTTGCGATTGCGTTCACTTTTTGTCAAATTATAACAGTACAAAGCCGAAGATTTGTAATAGCCGAAGAATGTAAATTTCAGCGAGGCTGAAAACACAATACATATGCAAATTCAAGGATTGCGTAATTTGTCAATAATAATAATAAATAAATAAATATCTATAGGCATAAAAAATATCAATTAAAACAATTACTTAAAAAAGGACAATAAAAACATTCTACGATTTAACTAAACATTGTAAAGCAACTAATACTCTTGTTAACAACTCATTTTTTTTAATACCTTACCTTATATCACGGTACGTCGTCGTCTTATAATAAAACTTTTTAAATACTACAGGTGTAAAATAAAATAACTTAACTCTACCTTTCCAAATATTGGTAAAAGTTTAGATGAATGACAATTGATAGGTATATTCAACAGTTAACGCTCATAAGATGCAACGTTGTACTAGTCTCATGGGCAACACGAAGAGTAAGACTTTAACGTTGCAATGACTAATATAATATAGCTGTCGGGTTTAGTTTCTCGCCTCTGTCTCCTAGACTAAACGTATCAAAGCGACATAAGCCCAGTATGCTTAGCACATGATTGGCGCGACAGTATCTCGCCGCGAGATAGTCTATCCGTCCCTCTTTTGTTAATATAGCTAGTGAAGGACGGGAGATCTATCTCGCGGCGACATACTGTCGCACCAGTCATGTGCTAAGCCTGCAGCTCCCGTAATCGCTGTAAAGAAAATTAAAGATCCAAACACACGCGATGCGCTTTTGTCATCGGGCGGGCACAAAGAAATGAACACAGAATTTATTTACCTGCTTTGCTTTGTTCAGTCATGGCAAAAGATAGGTACGGATGCGTGTAAGGTGCCAAATTAAATGTACGACCTTACAGTAATAGAATAGCACACCCCGAGGCGATAGTGGCGATAAAAATACTGAATCAAACGCGTTGCTGCTCACTGTCTAAGCTTGTGCACGCGCGACTTGTTTGCGTGAGTCAGATAAAGTCAAAGTCAAATGATTCTTTATTCAAATTGGGATAGCAACAAACTCTTTTGAATGGTTTAAGTTACACATAAAATAAAAGCTACTTCCGGTTCTAACCCTACACCACTGACCCGATAAGAAATGCCAGGCCACCTGTGTTGCGGCTACCGGGGCGGGGGATAAGACTGCTAGCTTACGCGGTTTACCCGGAACGGACGCTTGTCTAACAATAAATTGTATGAACGGCGCTAACTGGTGCGGACGCGTGCTACGGATTTTTATACAGAGCGGGATCCGCAAGCGTGCGCACGCGGCGGCGACTGACGCGTGTCCGCCGCCAACGACGTTCGGATGTTTTGTTTGCGAATGTTGGAGGGTGGTTTCTCTGACACGTCGTCGGTTACCCGCTGTCAGCGACGTTTCACAGAAACCACCCTCAAACATTCGCGAACAAAACATTCGAACGTCGTCAGCGGCGGACACGCGTCGGTCGCCGGCCGCCGGCTAGAAAACCCACGGCCTGACACAATTTTACAGGCTGTAAGTCTAATACGGGCGAAGCTCTTTTAACAGGTGTTAGTTTAGGACATAAAAATTACGTTTAGATAACTTTTACTTAAAATTGGAGAACAAAAATAGCCATACAAAATAATTCGACGCGCAATGTAGAGAACCAACTGAATTTAAACGATCGTTGACAGCTAATTTCAAAAGCAGATGACATAACTGCCATATCAATTTCAACAAATGTTCGTACCTACATTGCTGCTGCTGTAGGGTCATTCATTATTAAGTTCAACTTTAAAAAACCTCGTAATCCATGATTACACTAAAGTATTAGATTTACACACGGTATATCCATAGTAATTGACACTGGACTGCCAGCGAGGAAAACAGAAATATAACCTGGAGTTCTAGGTGCCGCAGTTAAAATGACAATCATGTACCGAAACGTCAAATGAAACTGCCTGTCACTGCTATGGTACAGTCAAGTGCAAAAATAAGTATCGAAAGAAACCGCTCATAAATATGTTACGCGTTACGACGTTCTTATTACGCAGAATTATAGTGCACCGGGACATATTTTTGAACATTTTTGTGTACATCTTATTTTGTCTTTGACTGTACTTACGTAACTTACGAACTTAACATAATATTTTGCTATGATAGCTGAGATTTTGTCGTCCTGTGGAGTTAGCAGATAATTAAAGCCGCAGTATCTTGCGACGAAATTGACTATCTATCTCCCTTTTATTAACACAGTTAGTAAAAGACGGGGAGTCTATCTTACTGCGTCATATTGTTTTTTTTTTATGTGGGATAATACGTTACGTATACCACCCGGGCGAGGGAATAGCCCTGGGTGGTTATGTGGGATTCCCGGGACTCATTAATCCATTTAAAAAATGACCATACACAACTTGCTATTTGGCGCATTTAGTTAGACGGGAAATTTTATTACATATTATTGAGTTACAATTACAACGCACGGTTTAGGCTGCGTTTCCACCAGAGATGTGCGAGGATTTGTTTTATTAATGACTCGAGCGAGGTGTCATTTGTATATAGAAACACATGCTCGCACATCTCTGGTGGAAAGTGAAAGTGGCCTTAGGTAAAAAAAATATTGCCTATGATTTTCATTGCATGTTCGAGAAAAACTTTATACATAATATACATAACTCGGCGGGAAATGGGGTTACCGGCTGAAGACATAAATATAGACGGCTGAGAGTTTTCGTCCCGCCTCTGTAGTAGGGGCATTCCACGAGAATGTCGCTTACGTGACGCTTATACTATGTACGGCAGCTGCGTTAAATAAATACTCAAAGTTTGAAAAACCTGTGAGAACGTGTAATTTAAGTCCCGAAATATTACCACACTAGAACTCGGGTTCCTATCCTTTTTAGAAGTACTAAAACAATCGCGTTACGTAAGCGGCATTCTCGTGGAATGCTCCAGGATGCTTAGTCAAGTTGCCAATCGCTAGCGCTTAGTAGCGTATCGTAGTTTTCCCTCTCTGTCTCTTTATCATATTAGTGCGACAAAGACAGTTAGCTGCGATTAACGATGAAGCGCTAGCGATTGGCAACTTGTCTAAGCAGCACCCAGTAATGTGCTTTACTTAGGTACTTCAAACACTCACTCAGATTGATGCAAACTCGCTGGACATCGGTTTTTGTGAGATTTAGAGACAGTTCTAAATGCAAATGGGCGCAGGTGGACGAGCGCGACGCACTGGGGCGCATATTGCTTTATGAGTTTAGAGACAGCCTTTTTAAATTAAGAGCAAATTGACTCTCCGGAACTGTGTTCTGCCACTTTCTGCAACACTTCCAATTCTATTGAGCAATTAAAGACATTTTTTGTATTTTTTTTAAATAATTGAAAACTACGTACCGCAAGCCTAGACTAGGTGCCATTCTGCCACAAGTCACGTGACCATAATGTTATTGTATTCAAATGGTCACGTGACTTTTCGTACGAATCTGTCATTTTTATACATTCATTACTTATCGCTTATCGTATACGATTTCAGAATGGCACCTTGTCTAGGCCTGCAGATCTGAATCATAAATTCAATAGCTACCTAATGGGCAAATAAAAATATATAAATATAGTCTTTTTATGTGAAGAACAGAAAACTACATAAAAAACACAATGTTACATTGAATAGCTAGTAAGTACCTGAGCACTCGTAGAATGATACTCTACCTGTATTCATTTACAAAGTGTCATAATTGGTTTATCGGATTTGTGCATAGGTACATATGTCAAAATAGTATTTCTTGGCACTTGTGTTGTGATTTGTATCGTCAAACTTTTTCAGTTTTTAGCGATCGTTGATGTCGTTTCCTTTGTCAAAATTATATTTGGTACAGTCAGGATTTATTTAATTATACAGTCCCAATACTGAAATTATACGACATTAGTTTGGTGCTTGAAGTTTCGATAAAAATATTAATTAAGGTATAATTTTTAATAATAATGTAAAACCATTGGGTATTTCCCGGGTCTCATAATATATGCTTTATATATAAAATATCAATAAAATTACGATCAAGTCTACTTATCTCATTACTTTGTTTTGATTACTATACTATTATGTATATCTACTCTGTATAGTTATCAGAACATTTGCTACAGCAATGTTCTTAAAGTACCTAGGGCTCAGAAAAGGTGAGAATATTTCTTTCAAGCAAAATCAATTCAAAGTCGTGTGATTAATGTTAGTTTTCTTTGTTATTGTACTATTATTAGTGTACCACGCCATAGGACACAAACTGTAAACATGAACACACACTTTCTCTCAAAAGAGGAAATAACTAGTTTCGATAGTTTGTGCAGTTTCCAACAAACAATTGTTGGGTTTTTCAAACACAAATATTGGGACAACGGTTTCCGAATAGCTAGCGTCAAAAAATACGGCAGCTTGCTTTAACTACTAATACTTCAGACAAATCATTAAATTTAAAATCGTAATTAAATAAAATCACTTTATTTTAGTTAGTTTTTAAACATCATTCTTTGATGACGGAACAAAAAATCCAACTAACTTTCATTCATTCAATTCCGTGCAATTTTTATCCAAAGAAAACCAAGAAAACTACAAAAATATTGTTATTTAGTAAATGATTTACTACATAAGATTGAGACTTTTTGGGTAATAGTGAAAATGCGGTTCTTGTTCTTGAAACAGTGTGTTCTTGTTACCGAAAACGTTGGATATACTAACAATTTTGTTATTATCTATAGTAAATATATTCGAGTATTATCTATAGTAAATACCTATTTCGCTCAGTGTCAAGCTGTCAACACATAATAACAGCAGTACAGACAAATTTCTCTCGCCGTAACATACATATACCCGGGTAGGTATACAGTCTACACGGACATAATTGTATGCACCCGGGTGTAATTGACCGCAAGCTTGAAATGTCAGGGTTGCAGGTTGCTAATGATAAATATATCACACTGTATTGAATGTCTCATGTTTTAAAAACACTTAAAATAGGTAAGTATCTCAAACAATACGACGACCAGCGACATCGAGTTATTCAATCTTAAAATATACAATCTGTAGACAAAGCCGGTTTATTGCAACCTATTCCCGGGTATATACACTTGGTATACACGGCCATTATTGTATGCACCTGGATAATTGTCCACACGCTTGAAATGTCAGAGATGCAGGTTGCTCCAGGTGTAGTTTGAACAACCGCCTCGAGCCTGAGTTGTTTAGAAAACACGATACAAGTTATAGTAATTCAGATAACTTCTGACCGTGTTTTTGTCCATTGTTAGAAAACCGCAAGATGTTACTGTATTTGAAACCAACCCTGCTAAAAAAATACATGGAATACATGTATTTTTTATAAGCAGGGTTGTTTTCTTCCCTATTGATTAACATTTAATCTTATTGCTTGGGTTTAATTTTTTATAGGTATGTAAGTACAGTAGCATATTGCTGTTTTCTAACAATAGACAAAGAACACGATCAGAAGTTATCTGAATTACTACCTATATCCCGAAGTTTTTTAAAGGGTCAATCACCTTTTTAAGTCACTCGTTGTTATGGTTACGTTCTCCTGGCTCACCCTTTAAATCGGAGTGTACTAGCATAGCAATTTAGAAAAATATATTTTTTTGACAGTTACGTGGCTTTTCCATGGTGAGTCCACACTAATCGTGTTATTAGAGCGTGCGGGGTATTTTCTTCTAGCAATCTCTGCATCTTTGGTCCCCTGGATGACGTGACAGAATAACAACAAAAAAAGTGGTTGACCCTAATACAACAATACAATGACCATCGATATTAAATAAAAAAAAACCCGCGCGCGAAAGGTTCCGTACCATTATCAATTTATCATTATAAAAATACAGTTAAATCAACCTACCTCAAAAACTATAATAGATAATTTAATCAAACCAAAAATCGTTGATATAGTTAATGAATGTGCATAACATATATTTTTCTTTAAATCTGATACCTCGTAGTTTAAAAAATAGAGGGGAGGGGGACCCATTTTTCAGACTTTGAGAGCTGATGTCACGAAAACGATTCGCTTAAATAAAAATTAGATTTATAAACCTTCATATCATTTTCAAAGACCTTTCTATTGATACCCCACATGCTTATATACATCTAAAAAAATTTTCTGTCCCTCATGTATGTATGGGGGGCCCCCAACCCAATGTTTTTTTTTTACAATATAATATCATAATCCTGTAGCTGTTCATACAACCCATATCCTTTACCAATAATTTAGAGAACCTACCTACCAAATTTAATTACTGTAACATTTATAGGTAGTTTCCGAGTAAATCGGCTGTGACAGACGGACAGACGGACAGACGGACATGACGAATCTATAAGGGTTCCGTTTTTGCCATTTTGGCTACGGAACCCTAATAAAATACGCAATGTCTAGTCAAAGCAATTTCACCCTGATATACAGTTATATAGACAGATATATTTGTATGCACCCGGATGTAATTGCCCACACGCTTGAAATGTCAGGGCTGCAGTTTGCTCAGGCGCATTAGGTAATAATGGTTTGATCTACACCGCGCCGAGCGTGAGATGATTTGAAATACTTTTTAGGTTTATTATAATTTTATTAAAGAGTACTGTGTTTTTTAAATACGCTTTAAGGTATCTTAAACTGACATGCATAATTTGCACGGATTTGAACACAAATATGTTTCTTTCAAGGATCAACTAGGAACCCTACAAGTTTCGCTAGGACACCAAGAACTGATTGAAACTCTTAAACTACTTAACGATTAATATTTCCGTTTTTTTTACTATGCAGGAAACGATATTGAAAATATCGATCATCTATTAAAGACGTGTTTTGAAAAGAATCTCCAATATTTCGACGACAAAAACATATAAGCTGATATCTTCCAAACAAACCTCTCGCACTTTACACCATATACATTGTTGCCATCGATTTTCGTGCTCCCTGTGTCGGGTGCGTTTGCTACGGTGTGACGCGAGGCCAGAGTCACAAAGAGGCTCGCCGGATCCCGGCTTTGAGTTCGCTACAATAATCTAACCGTGCGCCGTCTGATGTATTACATGTCTGTCTGTCCTGCCAGTGACGAGAATAGCCCTTAGACATCGAATAATGTGCCCTGTAGGTGTAGGTATTCCATTCCAAAAGGCTGTAAAACTGGGAACTCGAGGGGAGTTCTCTGTGGGAGGTCCATTTTCGTCACAAAGCGGAAAAAATACGGGATCGGCTACGAGCGTAGCGCGTAGCACTCGTTGGCAATGAAAGTGTTAAAGCAGTCAGTTTAGTTTAGTAGGTACTACAAGTATAATTGATAACGTTACAAAATTTTCGATGTCCCTAAATTGAAAACCATTTAGAAAAATAGAGATATACGCATGTAGATCACAAAAATATATTTCATAATTTTTTTCGACATATTTTTGTTAAAAATCTTAAAAATAGTTTAAAGGGGAAGTGACGTCACATAGCTGATTCAGAGTTGCCACTATAACCAAAAAATCTTGTTTTTGGAATGTCACTTATGTTTGGCAGTGACATTTGACACTTGTTACCGTCTTTCGTCGTTTTCTTATGTGTATGAAACATCACTTGTGACGTCATTTAGCTGATTTTTGACGTTTGTAACTTATGCTCTTTCTGCTCGCAGTAGTAATAAAAAGGGATTTCGCACTAAAATAGCAGTTTTTTTGAAAAATAAAAAAATACGTGTAAATATTAACATTGAGTTCTTTCAAAACGGACTATAAAAACAAGCACTAAAAATATTAAATATTGTCAATTATATACCCTTTCATTGTCTTTAATGAAAGTGTTGTATTTTAAAAAGTGTGATAAGACCTCTAGTTTCTAAATTGTAGTAGTTACTGTGACATATTAATTTAAGATGAGAATTCTGTTTTATTATTATCTTATGATATTGTTTGCTATATTCCCTTTAAAGTCCTGTTTCCTTAAAAGTAAAAACTAAATAAGAATATTGTCAGTAGCGTAATAAAATAGTACTAAAACTGAAAAACAGTACGTTTAATATGTAACTGTTATACGACAAATCCACTCAATCGGGAGCCATTATTCGACTTAATCGCCGCAATAAACATTCGTTGTAGCCCAGTGAAGTTGGGAGTGCTTATTCATTTTATTGAAAAAGTTCGCCGAGCGAAGATGGTTTGTCGAACAATAGTTGTGTACATGGCCCAATAAGGGTTTATCGATAAATACAAAAGAGTGTTGCAGATGTAAAAGTTGGTGGAGTCGCCATATGATTAGGAAGCGCTGAGATTATAAGAACTAGATATTTATGATAATCTCTGCCGTTCCTAACATACTTCTTTCAATCATCAGGATGGTGTACCACACCTCGCCCGTACGCATTCATAAGAGTCATAAAGTCATAATGAATACATCGGTTCATGACGGTCAAAAAGTTAAAAACCGATGTTTGGTTACGATTTCATGTAGGTACTATGCAAAATACGAGTACACGCTGTATAAGGTAGTAACAGTCTTTTTCGGCCCTCCGGCCGGCAAACAGCACTTTGCCGACCGCCGCGCTAAACTAATTTGCCGCGTGCCGGCTCCGTTGAGCAGAAAAATAATATAACACATTCTTCGCCTCGGCCTACAATTACACGTCATCGGAGACATTTCCCACTTAAACGGCCTTGGCATGTACATAATTTACTAATGTATTCTAGACAAACCTGTGACACAGATGTAGTGAACAAACTTTTACCTTCGTATTTTATATTTTTGTCTCGGTAACTCAGTATAGATTCAGTTAAATGGATGCTTTGCTTTCCTTATGTGAACTGCCAAAGAATGGAATGCCTTGCCCGAATCTGTGTTTCCGCATGTGTAGGTACAATCAGAATCTTAAAGGCAAGAGTAAAAAGGTGTCTCATAGGTAAGCGTGCTTCACCGTAGACTGCATCATCACTTACCAGCAGGTATGATCGTGGTCAAATGTCTACCTATTCTGAATAAAATAAAAAGATAAAAAAAAAGTGTCTCGTACGACCTTTTTTAGTACAGATGGCCCTCCGAAGTTTTGGAGCTGACGTAAAATTACCCACTTCTCGCACAAGAGCCTAAAAAAGGCACCATCTGTACAAAAAAGCTAATTTTGACAGCAATATGAGTTCGTGAAAAACCAAAGCAAAAGTATAATGCACTACATCTGTAAAATGTGTTGAGAACAAATAAAAGGGAGATGATAATGGCAGACGAAGTCGCGGTCAAACGCTACCTAGTGCTGAATAACAGGCACGGGCAAAGTATCGATGAAATCGCAACTGTAGCCGTACCATGAGCTGCCGCGACGTTATTAACGAGCGTTTACTTCCTACTTTCCATTCGGTTCGCTCCCACAGATGTCATATATACCATAGATCAAGCAAACGTATCTACTTAGCGTGTCAAATGAACTCAGTGAAATCTACTGATTTGTCCGTCTTTAATCGCAGCTTGCAGCTTTCGGGCGTCAAATTTTGTAAGTTAAAGTGAACAAAAACATTACTAATGCCTCCTTAAGTAATATTAATTGCAACAACACAAAACAATATGAATACTCAAGGGCCTGAGACATATTTAAAATCATAGGCAAGTAACAACTTCAGTACAAAATCTGACACACTCGGCCGCCATACAAATGAATGTTCTTCTTTCTTCTATCCAAATCTAATTCTGTGCTCGCGCCAATATGCAACGAGCGGGATAGAAAGATAAGAAAGTAAACGATAACTCATGGTAGGACTACTGGACTAACAAACTGGACCGATATCACTTACTGCTGGAATTCAATTAAAATTTAGCTGCAGTTCGATTCAGGCGCTTCTGTAACGTTTATTAAAACCTACTTCGATTTACAAATACGAATATGAAATGAGGTCGGAATGGTAACTTCATATTACAAGAACAGAATTGTGTGCTGAAGCTTTGAAGCTCTAGAATTATAACTCATTACAAAGTTAGGCACTGGTCTCACCGCGAGCTACTAACCTATGAACTATGGGGCTATAAATTACGAGCAAAAGATACGCACTCCCGTGTAAATAAAAGAGACATACATGGCGATACTCGCCTGGTAGTGATAGCAGATAGCTGGGCGAGTATCGCCGTGTCTCTTTTATTTACACGGGAGTGCGTATCTTTTCTTAGTGCTTATAGCCGATAGTTCATAGCTTAGTAGCTGGCGGTGAGACCAGTGCCTTACCTATTTAGGCACTGGTCTCACCGCGAGCTACTAAGCTATGAACTATCGGCTATAAACAGGAACGTTGTAACTTATTCGTCACAGACAAATATAAAAACGATGTGTGTAGGTAACTTTATACACAAACAATTTAAATACATGAGCTTGGAAACTGTTACAGCAATAGTAGGTACATTACTACAGACGGTGGGAAACAAAAACATGGCAGGCTGCATAGGTAAATTCAGCCGAGCGTAGCGAGGCCGAATAAAGATTCAAGGCAGAGTTCGATTTCCAGGCGAAACAAGTACTCTCAAACATGCAATGATCATGCATTGGTCAGCCTCCGTAGCCTAGTTGGTAGCGACCCTGCCTACGAAGCTGGAGGTTCCGGGTTCGAATCCCGGCGAGGGCATTATTTGTGTATTTATTTATCACAAATATTTGTTCCTTGGTCATGGTTGTCTATGTATTTAAGTATCTATATGTATCTATCTATTATATATATCGTCGCCTGGTACCCACATCACAAGCCTTAATTGAGCTTACCGTGGGAGACTAGGTTGATTTGTGTAAGATGACCCAAGATATTTATTTATTTATTATTATGGTTATTTAATGAAAAAAAAATCTCAGTATTCTTATTTAATTTATCTATTTTTTTACGTTTAAATGTCAAGATGTTTTGTCACTTATTAAAAAAAAGGCTACATCCGGTACTTTGCAGGCCACACTGAAATTGAACCAGAGACATGGTATCTCCTGAATAGACGTACGTAACCTAATGTCTAACAACAATAATTTTGAAAGCTTTAGAATCATTAATATCATTATATTTTAAGGGTAAACCGTCCAGCGATGGACTGTGCTATATAGAGTGGATTCTTAGACAAGTTGCCAATCGCTAACGCTTAACCCCTCGTGTGTCGCGAATATGTTTTTCTAATACTTTCCTCGTCACTGATCAGTGCTTAGACATACGAAGGGTTAATCGTCAATCGTAAACGGAAGGCAGCTAACTGTCTTTGTCGGCCTCATATGAAAGAGTGACAGAGAAGGAAAACTACGGTACTACTAAGCGTTAGCAGTTGGCAACTTAGCTAAGCATCATGATGATGTTGACCATGCTTGAGTTGGACCTTATACCAATGTGTACAATCGACGTCAAAGATATCATTACGGTTTAGGTGCCAAAGATATATTTACACGACCTTAATGTCAAGGCAATAAAGTCGTGTAAACATATTTTTGGCACCTAAACCGTAACGATGTCTTTGACGTCGACTGTACAAAGTTCACAAATTTTCAGACAACATTGTTCGCGACGGTAGCTTCGAATACCGGCTGAAGGATGATTTACGTAGTTCAAACAACACTTCTCAATTTACATCACAGTTTCCCATAAACGATTTCGCGCACCTAAAAATATTGAACAGTTTTAAATCTGCTCCGAGTAGGCAGTTTATGCGGATTGAATTTTCGCCCCGCGCGAGTCGTTTGAGCCGGTCTGGGGGGAAATCTTTGACAGAAATTGTTTTCAGATGGGGTACCTCGTATGCATAAGAGAATTGATTGCAAGTTGTGAAGTTTAAACGATTTTGAACCTACTTAATAAATATACGGCGTAGACGCTCCAGCTTAGTTGGGATATAGTGACTCCGCCTATATACGTATGTACGTACTAAGCTTGTGGTCCCGTAATCCGGACAAATACAGTGCTACGTCGCTGATGACAATACTGACAGCTGTCAGTTCAATACATTATCTGTCAACAATGTCACTTTGTCACATAATGTTTTGAAATGACCTCTCAGGATCATAATTTAAAGACAAACGGGTCTTAATCGCGTAAACTTACGTTTAATTATATCCTGACGTTTCAGGCATGACGTTACACCCGTGGTCGCAGACAAACTGGCGAGAGAAAGTATCAACACCTTCGAGCTCCGCGGGTTTTTCGAAGTACCCGCACTTGATCTTGATTATTCACTTCTAGGCTAGGGTTGTCACTAGGTCTACACACAGCACTCACAACATCCAATGGCTTTAAAATGAATGTTTCACCATTAAGATCCGTTTGTCTTTAAATTATGAGTGATAATCGTGAAAGTTTAAATCGGTATAAGGATCGACTTCGGAGCGGCCGAGCACTGTATATCCTAATAGGTACTTACATTTTGTTGATGAGCACGACCATTTGCTATGTGTGTGTCCTATGTCCTATGTATTTATCTAGTAGTGGTTTTACATTTGCAAGTAGGTAATATATGCATATAGCACTATATTTATAGTTAACTAAACACTTTAAAAAACTGTGTAGACTTTTTTAAATTACTTATTAAGTTTATTGGATTGGATTGGAGAAGTTGCAAATATGTACCTAAAAGTCAGCAATTGAATGTTTAATTCAAGATTAACTAACTAAAAAATTACTCATAAAAACTAGATTTATATATATACACTGAAAAAAATGCTAAGTTGGATTTATCAGATCTCGCGTAATTCTAACCGGAAATTGAGGTTGAATTCGGTCCTATCACATTTTATTTTACCAAACTTTTTATGTTGGCATTCTACTAAATTAATTTGGTTGATTACACCATAATGTACAATGTTCTTTGTTGATTTAACCAGAACTTTGGTATCGACTTCAACCTTCTTAATTTTGTAAATTTGATGTGTATGTTACGTATAGGTATCAAAGTTTCCTCGTAATGTAGCCGTATGTCACTTTGGTGAATATTTTTTTCAGTGTACATTCGAATGAAGTCAGTATTGGTCTTCAGGCTGCACTCTTCGCTTTCAAGTCGCACGAAACTACATTAAAATACATCAAATTAAATAATCTCCCTTAATATCTAATTAGGGATAAAATTTTGGTACATGTACATACACAATGAGATAGAATCAGAGGCGTTAGTGTAAATTAATTAATTTGTCAAGTCTCTCAAAGGATTACTCGAGTGCTTCCAGGCCTTAATTAAGCGTCACTCTTCTCCAGCTAATATCATGACGAATCGCAGCTTCTTGATTCTTGGAGCCTTAAATAGATATACAATCAAACCCTGAATAGGTATATCTTAAGGTGCATGTAGACCAAAAGAGCATTCGCTGTTCTATCCCCCACTCTACGAAATCAACGAATCACGTATCGTGTAACCATCGAATTTCGTAGAGTAGGGGGATAGAACAGCGAATGCTCTTTTGGTCTGCATGCACCTTTATACCATACTTTACCAACTATAGTCCAATACCGCAACTATGGTCCACATTTTCAATTTCTAATAAGCGTCAGCCTCAATCTTCTTTTTGGCTTTGTCACAGATGTCATATACGAGTATACCATAGATCAAGCAAACGTATCTACTTAGCGTGTCAAATGAACTCAGTAAAATCTACTGAGTTGTCCGTCTTTAATCGCAACTTGCAGCTTTCGGGCGTCAAATTTTGTAAGTTGAAGTGAAGAAATCCATTAATAATGCCTCCTTAAGTAATATTAATTGCAACAACACAAAAAAATATGAATACTCAAGGGCCTGAGACATATTTAAAATCTTAGGCAAGTAACAACTTCAGTACAAAATCTGACACGCTCGGCCGCCATACGAATGAATGAACTTGTTTCTTCTATCCAAATCTAATTATGTGGGCTTCGTCTAAGTTTTTTATTATTAACAAAAATTTTTGCCTAATGGAAGATGTTCCATTAAGTTTTCGATCCTTGTTCTGACGTTTGGACTATAGATTGGTGGTTTTACGGTACGCTAAGAAATCGGAGACGAAGGCGGAATCGAACCTGCACTCGATTCCTTCGTGGGTGATGAAGATAGTTCCTTGAGAGTAAAGGTCACGCAACATATATCATGTAAACACAAGGGTGTTTTTTTCTTCGCATGGTTTGTGAATTTGGCCCGAGGAGTGGCACCCCCCCCCCCCTGTTTTCAGTAGAACATCAATTTAAAATACCCCTGGGTATTTTAAATTGGTGTTCTAATGAAAACAAAAAAAATCAAGTGTAATTTTTATCAACAATCCATTCAACAGTTTGACTAAGTCTCATAAAATTATTATTCATTAATTCTTTTTTGCATTTATTATGTTATTTAAACGTGTCTTTAATAATTCATCTCGACTCTAGAAAAAATACCTATACTACCAACTACTAACCTACCTAACCAACTAAGCCACATTATAAGGCCCGGCCACGACATTGGTCTAAGGCGACCAGCGGCGAGCGAATCCATGAGTTGGAGCGAGACGCCGATATGGGTACTTCCTCTCGCACGTATGGTCTCGGCTCCCGGTCGCCTTAGACCAAAGTCGTGACCGCGACATTTTAGGCTTACCACATGATTGGTGCGACAGAATATCGCGAGATAGACTATCCGTCCTTTTATTAATATAGTTAGTAAAACACGGTCAATCTATCTCGTAGCGACATACTGATACCTGCTCCACACTTACGTACAGTCACGTCTAATATTATGTATACATTTCGGAACGTATGTCAAAGGCATAAGGTTCAAAATTGTATACATATTATTAGAGCCGACCGTACGAATGTACACATGCAATAGAAAGTCCACAACTCTTCTATTTGAAGCCGAACAAAGTGTAAAACGGCTCAAATAAACCCCAAAAGTCAAATAAATTTTATTGAAGGCACAATTTGCTCCAAAGCTGGCCAAAGTTTCCCAATGAAATTAAAAGTTCTACAAGCGCATCCTTTTTGATCAAAAGTAGAGATTTGTGTAAAAGTGAGGTTTGTGTAAACGTTGAATGGGATTCGGGTAGAGCGGACTGATTTGGAATTTGAAATGATTGATTACGGATTGATTTTGATTTGTCAGAGGCAAGATAAACTAATATTTTAGGTGATTCTATTATGTACAAAATTAAACGATTGTGTTTTATTAATGCCGTGTGGTGACGGCAGTAAGAATATATTTTGTCACCACCCCAACTCCTCCTGCGGGTGTCGTAAGAGTCGACGAAGGGATTGAAGTATCACTGACCATTCTACAAGAGCGGCAGCGTCATCATAGTGAACACATTACTGCGATCGCCAATCCGCTTGCCCAGCGTGGCGATTATGGGCATTTACCTCCTAATGCGTCTATACGTATAGTTAATAGGAGAGGCCTACGTCCAGCAGTGGACTAACATAGGCTGATAATGATGATGAATGTGTTTTATTATGTCATTAAAACATTTTCGAATAGCCTAACGTATAGAAAGAACTGGTTTTATTTGGAAATCACGCTAAACATGTTATTTTGAAGTTTTTATTGTCAAAATATGTAAAAGTACCTACGTACGTTTTGATATCGTTCATAGTCAATAGCTCAGTCCGACTGGAGGCTGTAAGGCATCTTCAGCCTTCAGTATAGGATGGAAAAAGCACTATTCAAATAGGAGTGTAAAGACTGTAAAGAGACGGCAAATGACGACTATCATGAGGCTAAGGGCCTTATCATACTTGCGATTTTCAAGCGAGTTGAATGCGAAGCGAGTGCGCAGCGAGTTCTTCGCGAGTCCATAATTCATTCGTCGCGGGTGCGTCGCGATTTCAACGCGATCGCGTAACGCATACGCTGCGTACTCGGTAGAAAATTGCTGAGAGAGATCTACGTCTTAGACAATCACTTATATAATGGATTTAGAGAAGAAACTCTTTTGTTATCGACGGAATCGCGACGCACGACGAATTGGTGACGGGCTCGCGATTAACTCGCTGCGCGCTCGCTTCGCTTTCAACTTGCTTGCAAATTGCAAGTGTGATAAGACCCTTAGACTTGAAACTTCAGATGGCTTACCACGAACAACGAAAACTATTTTCCTCACTTTCTCTCCAATATACAGTAATACAAGAGCAACCCAGAGATAAGACCATATAACGAAGAAGAATCTCCGTTCTATGGTCAGAGATAAGACCATAGAACGAAGAAGAATCTCCGTTCTATGGTCAGAGATAAGAACATAGAACGAAGAAGAATCTCCGTTCTATGGTCTTATCCCTCTCAATCTGCGGGCAGATTCTTGTATCCAACTTGAAACGAAATCAAGCGAGAAAAATAACGATAGATTCATGAAAAACAGTTGGAACTCATTGATAAACGCTCCGCACGGCTACTGAATACGAACACGTGCGCAAATGATAACCGTATAAATGAACTTTAAAAATACACTTGCTCTCTACCCGGTGTCTGCTTCAAACGATAACCCTGTATACATAAGCTTGGTATTGTTTTAATTTTTAGATGAAGTTACGCAGGTAGGGTTTTAATATTAGGTATCCACTTACCTACTATATAGGCACTGGTAATATATAGGTATGTACTGTTTCTGTTTTCAATAAAGCTTTTATATTCGGACTAGCTTACGTTTGTAGAATTTCGAATATAATTTTAAATTCCACGTACAAATATAATCCGAAGAGGAAATCAATTTACTTTTTGGGACTCTGCTGCCCATAGAAACAAATATTTTCATAACATTTTGTGAAGTGACAGTACTATGGAAAAATATTATAACGCCACTATTTAGTTTGTCAGCTTACGTAGCCTAGTTGGTGGTGACGCTGCCTACGAAGCTGGACATACCCGGTTCGAATCCCGGCGAGAGCATTATTTGTGTATTAATTTTTCACAAATATTTGTTCCATGGTTATGGCTGTATGTATCTATTTATTGAATATATATTGTCGCCTCCACATCACAAGCCTTACTTGAGCTTACCTTAAGACTAGGTCGATTTGTATGAGATATCCCAAGATATTTATTTATATCTAGTTATAAAATGTCTGCCTCTTTCTAATCGACTTCATAAGTTCATAAGAATCATAAGTTATCAATTCGAAAAAAAACACTAAAAAAAACACGCTCGATGTCCCATCGCTAACACAACTCAATGACTACAGAACTGACAAATCGTGCACTTTATGCTCATTGTAATACGAGTTACAAATGGTCAGTACTAGGGTTGCCAACCAAAATTCACAGATATTCGAATAATGCGATACATTTGTTAATTAATTGCGGCACTTTGCTGTAAAATGCGGGACTCTATCAGACCCATAAAAAAGTGTACCTAATAACTGATAAAAAATATTAAGTTAGACAATTTTAGAAACATTTATTACAAAATACCATAAAGTTTTATGATAACATTAAAAAACAAAGTTTTATTTCAGATCGGTTCAATTTAGATGCACCATGTACCCATCGCATTCATATTTATATTAATAAGCACACGGTCCTCGTAGGCTATAGTCCCGATCTGAATATTCGAATTAACATGACGCAATCAATTTACGTAATCATATATGTATTACTAGCAATTACTCGCGGCTTCACCCGCGTACTTTTTCCATATTAATTAATGGACTAGGACCCTGAAAACCGGGACAATCGACGTCCCTCGCGAACTCATACTTGGCGCCCCAGGAACAGAACGTTCCGCAAATAGCGGGACGATTGGCAGCCCTACTGAGGACGTTGTTACAATTCTCACTTGGCTTTGATTATAGGCCCTTTCTGGGTGATTGGCTGTGTCCCAGTAACAAGGTAGCGCAAACATCGCTAACTAACAGTTACGGATAAACGGAGCTGACGATAGATGTCGCTGTACGCCTACCGCCTGAGCTAACTCCGACTTGGCTTTGCAAACAAAAGGTGTGTTTTGCGGGAGGTTGGCATTCGACGAAATTTACTATACCTTTGTGGTTTTGATTCAGAAATTAGGGTTTATAAACCCCCTTATTTATAAACGTCTCTAATTTAAGAAGCCGTTCCCATAAAACAAGACCACACGAAAGAGACGCCGTTGTAGCTCCGGCATATATGAAGGAGAGGAATGCACCGCTCGTTAGGATTGAATTTTTTGACAAATCACGAAATATATGAGAATTTGTTAATGTCTTTATCATATTCGTAAATCATGGTCACATTCAATCGTGGCCATGTATTAATTTTAGTGATAAACAAGACCTGACTTTGAAAAATAATCATAATGTCGAGAAAATTGTTTTGAAAAATGTTTCCGCATTAACTTGAAAACACTAAAGTACATAGTCATGAGTCATTCCTTGAGTGTCTGTGCTGTCAAACACGAAATATGCTAGCCCCCAGGAAAGGGAGGGGAGGTAAGTACGGAATTACTAACGAGAGTTTTAGAAGCCCGACGCCGTTAGATACAATGTTTTAAACCACACTTGCCGACAAAAAAATAAGTTTTAAGACATAATATTATTAAATGACGTACTGACATTTCTGTTACTCCCTAGGGAATTTCACTTTTCTATTACTCCCGCTACGCACGCAAGCAATGGCGCGCTTATACGTCCAGTGTGATAAAAAGGTCCGTTATTTACACAAAATGGCCGTATACCCTGTTCCGGCAAATGCAACGCCGCAGTGTTTAATATTCAGTGGGCTCATTGTTGCATCGGCACTGTTTACAATCATCACAACGCTTTATTTCAATTCTCCGTTTACATTTTATTGCGGGTTCGTTTCTATGGAAATCGCCGGTGCGAAATACTGATGGCGATCGCGGCCGGAGAGGGCCGCTTGCCATAACAGACATTAAAAATACAGAAAGGAGTTGGATTTAAACTATTGTTATGAAATTACATGACTACATGTACATTATAGTCGAGGTATAGGAAATAGCTTCAGCCTAGTTTAGAGCCCAATTTTTTTTTTTTTATGTTGGCACAACAAAGTGGCTCCACTCCACCTGATCGTAAGTGAAAAGTAGAGCCCAAATCGCGGCGGCAACGAACAGGAGACAATCAGTAACCTGTTAGTTGCCACCGCCTTGCTGGCCCGCTAGATGCTGGTAAATACACCGGCTGACCCCGAAACACGGCAAACACGAAGGTAAGTCATTTCACGGGCGTTTACACCGAATGTACGGTGGTAGCCAACCAGGCGGGTACTAGTAAAAATACCCTACCACCGGCTGAGAAGCTGGATACTCAGTATTTCCCTTAGTCGACTCCTACGACACCCACGGGAAGAGAGGGGCGGTGATTTTTGTATTCTTACTCCGTCACCGCACGGATAATCCAATATATCCGATACAATTTTAATATTATTTTTTAGTACAGATGGTGTCTTTTTTACACGCTATAGTGCAAGAAGTGACTCATTTTATGTCTGGTCCATAAGTTTGGTGGGCCATCTGTACTAAAAAACGTCGTATGAGACACGTGCAAAAATGAAATTCGTAACTCGTGTCGATTTAAAACATCGCCACTCGTTTCGAATTTCATGTTTTACACTTGTATCGCAATGTACTATTTTACTTCGGCGGTTAGAACGTTTCGGACCATGAATTTCATCTAACTTAGGTCCACTGATATTTAGAAAATAGTAGCGATATTCATAATAGTATTTTACACAATCGTGCTATAATAGAGAGCCTTACAGTCGAGTACCGTGTTTAGGCCACGAAGCTTGCTGACTGGCCTAAGTAAGGTACGAGATTGAAAAGCTTGATTATAACACTATTGTATACAATACTTTTTCTACAAGTCAATCAAAATAAGTAAAAAATGTAAATAATGAAAGAAATACGCTGAAACGATGTGCAGATCCTGAGATGGCCGCTTGTTAATGTATTTTTTCTGGCGCGCGATTGGTCAAATTTATCACAGTTGCCTACAGCGCTGTATAATGAGCTCATTATAGTTGAGTTGCGAACTCGATGTAAACGTATATGTTTATAATTATCTGTACGTAATTACAGTCGACGAGTAGAAAAAAATAATGGCAATTGTTTCCGCTGGTATTTATATTCTAAAATTAGCAGTATGGATTTAAAAAAGGCGTTTAAAAAAGCTAGCTCTCTCATTAACTTCAAACTTAAACAAAATTACTTTAAATACCTACACGTAAATTAACAAATTGGTAGCAAATAAACGTAAATGTTGTAACAAACAGCGATTTCGCTTCGGACAGATCAACGTCAACTATCTCCAAAATGTATAACACAGTTACGACATTCTTCTTCCAAGTCGGCTTACACAACGGCTCAAGTAAAATAAGCCGGAATATTTGATGAGGGTCCGTTAAATTATTTAATGTAATTATGCGAGAGGCGTCGGAGCATTAGGAAAGGTCGCATATGCTCCATTTGGTTTAAATCAATTTTAAGTTTTGTAGAGCCTGGGTTTTGAAAAGGTTTAATGTATGCTTTGCGCGTCATAAAGTTATTGTAGTCAATTGATTTGGATTTTGACCACCGCAATCGGCTATAGACGACAACGGAAATTCATAGGTACATGGCTGGGCGGATTTTTATTTTGTTGTCGTTTATTAAAATTTTCCAAATTTGGACTTTTTTTACAATTTCTCTACTCAGAATCACGAGCTCTATCGATCCTGATAGAAATAAAAAAGTGTCCCTAAAAAAAACTCCACTTTCTTCGACCGTAACTCAGTGGAAGACAAAAAAATGTATGGAATTCTTGGTACACTTTTTTCTGCTAATGAGGATCATAGAGCTCGCGATTCTGAGTAGAAAAAATATGAAATATACAAATTTGGAAAAATTAAAAAAAAAACTACAACCAAATAAAAATCGGCCCTGCTACGCAGCCAATGACGGTACTGGCCGACGCAAACGCAGTAGGAACTTGCGTGAGACTTAGTAAAGTTCAATTTCGCTTAAAAATCACAACTGCCTGGTGTCAGTGTCGCTCGCTATATCGTTTCGCCTCTTGTAAATAAATAAATAAATAAAATAATAAATATCTTGGGACATCTTACACAAATCAACCTAGTCCCACGGTAAGCTCAATTAAGGCTTGTGTTGTGGGTACCAGGCGACGATATATATAATAGATAGATACGTATAGATACTTAGATACATATACAGCCATGACCAAGGAACAAACATTTGTGATAAATAAATACACAAAGAATGCCCTCGCCGGGATTCGAACCCGGAACCTCCAGCTTCGTAGGCAGGGTCACTACCAACTAGGCTACAGAGGCTGACCGCCTTCTTGTAATCCTTTAAAAACAGAAACAGAGCTCTTAGGCATTTTATCTCACAAGACCGCTCACAAGCGATTTACTGTCCATACTTCCATCATACGAGTAGCTGTGCATTTCTCATTTAGATTTTTCAGTTGTCACAGCCATGTATAGTCAACCAAAAATGTGGTTTACCACTTTTCGATTTTAATTGCGACTGAATAGAGTCCCAAAGTGGTAAACCACATTTTTTGTCGACTGTACAGAAAGTTAACGTTACCTAAACTTAATTTTCTATATTTTTATATGCCTATGAACAGAAAGCACTATTCGGGGGTTGCTATACATATCAAATACAGCTTTCTAGAGTAGGACGGCATTTTTATTATTTCCAGTCACTTGGTAGTATTTTGATAAATCCAACCAGACTCAAATTGAATATTCTTTCCTGTGATCACAGCGTTTTTTTATTTGTACGGATTTGATCACGTAAGTTTTATTCTAATGGTGTTGCCCGCAGTCCGTCGGCAAAATAGCGTTATTTTAAAAATAAAACTGTAAAATGTTTGAAGCTGGCAATATTTACACGTCGGGACGTAAATCCGGGGCGGTGTCAATCACGGCGCCCGGGGAAATCTGCCGAGTGCTGCGGCTAAGGGTTAAGAGGCGGCGTTAAACGGGTTGACGGCAGGATGGAGTCTAGACGCGCCATTTTGTTAATAGTCCTGTGTGGTAACATTCGTCAGCAGAAGAATAAATGACTGTATGATTTGAGGGTTAGAAATATTAGAGTTATCTCACTCGAACTCGCAAAACGCTGCTGCTAAAAGCAAAAGTAAAATAAAATTTATGATAGATTACAAAATTAGTAAAATCAGGGTTGAAAAAAAACGGTTTTTCTTCTGGCTTGAAAAAATGATGAAATAAAACCGTGAATAAAAACGGTTTTTTTTTCAGAAATGTGTTTTTTTTAAGTTAGATATCTCATTATTTGCAAGGCAATTAATACTTTTTTTAGTTTTTTTAATTTTTTGTTAACTATTAAACGAATATTATTTAACAACTTTGATTTTAGGCCAATATAAAACTACATTAACGAAATCCTAAGTATTGTTTGTCTTTTTCGGTCTTATCAATATTTCTACAAGATTAAGAAGGATAAGAAGACAGATCAACTGAACAAGTACTGAATAGTATCTAGATTTCGCAGTATTTGCTCAAAATTGTCTGTAGCTATACCTCTGCTCCGCCTTCTCGAAGCTTATCGATATAGCTGTTCCCAACTAAATCTCGCCGATTAAGTTTTGTTTACCTTTGTTCCCCTGGATACAGTTATCTGAGCCAACTACCAAGTCCATCGTCTATCAAACTTCTCGTTTACGTTTACAATGCAGAGTGGTTTAAAATCACAGAGTAACATTAGCAAGGATCGGGATAAAGTTCGCCATTTTGTTTTGAAAACATAACCTTGTTCCGTGCAGTAAAGCCTTCCTTATCGTATGATGTTATTTATTTTATAAGATATATTTTTTTTAAACACAAAATATCTATTTCATAAATTAGAATACTTTTAGAATAAAACTATTTCTAATATAATCGGCCCAGCCATTTTTGAACTACCACGGAACCCCTTACACTGAGCAGGACCCGACATGCTCTTTACCAGTTTTTTACTCTTACATACGAAATGTTGGATAACACAAATTAAATAAATATGGAAATAAAATGACTAGAAAGACTAGGAAAGGTAGTACTAGTTTCTAGTATATCTAAGAAAGGTGTGTACTAATAGTCTTATATGTGCTCTATCTTATAGCTGAAGTGATCTGTGTTGAAAGTTATCCGCTTTGGGAACGTTTCAGTGCACTTTCCACACAAACGATTCGGATTTGGTAAACGGTTAGTTGGTAGCTGATATTAGTAGATTTGTTAAGGCCGTCACCGAAACATGCAAGAGAAGAGCGAATATGAAGGGTCCACGGAAAAAACATGTCAAGTGCTTAAAAATCAGGGCAAATCCACACCTTATTCTGTTAAAAGTTAGGTGGTTTTTCCTTCTGTAATTTGAATTGACTAGACATGTTCTTTCCGTGGACCCTTCATATTGTAATCTGCGGTACTTAGTCATTTACGATCAAACAGGCTTTTTGCCTTTACCATGGAAAACTATAATAATATGTACCTACGACACAAGTGTGGAAAACATGAAACTCGAAACGAGTGGCGATGTTTTGAAACACGACCAAAGGGAGTGTTTTAAATTGACACGAGTTACAAACTTCCTTTTTGCACGTGTTTCGTACGTTTTTTAGTAAAGATGGCTCTACGATGTATTGGACTTGACGTCAAATAAGCCACTTCTCGCACTAGCGTAAAAAACGCAGCATCTGTACTAAAAATATAATTAAACGGTTAAACTCACTAACCAACAAAGGTATGCTACTATAAAGGTCACTTTAGACGAAATAAACCTATACTACACCAGATAAGTGGTTTCCCTTAACAACCAACATCACATTTGAAAAAATCATATCCTGCCTAAATAAATTCCCCATACAACTAATAAATAATAAATGTAACATCACAATTGTCACGGATTCAGTTCCACCACCGAGCGCGACGCGCGGCTAATTAGTTAATATCGTCCAAGTGGTCATTAGCGGGGTTAATCTCGCCTTAATATACGAATGATTCTGGACTTCTGGACTGAAATTCTAATGCCAGCCTTAGAGATAAATCTGAGCAACTGACATAGCTTTAGACTTGGGTCATTCTCATAGGGCACGTTTTTTGGGCGTCGGGTAGAATAACTTTGTATTCTTGCATATATATGGCGTAAAAAAAATGTTGGAGGGTAGTTTTCGTTTTATTCTACCTATAGCAGTTGTAATTTCGAAGATAATCTCTTGAGAAGTAGTAATAAAAAAATATAAAAGCCTACTTTTATCACGCTCCATCAAGCGTACAGACTCCAAAATTTGGGACAAATCCCTTTGCAACTCGGGAACCACTACTATTACCTAACACAGGGTATTGTTTTATTATAGTCAATTAAACAAATTAACATTTTGTTAAGTTGATTGTTATTTCAACTGCTTGTATAAAGAAATATGATTTTTTCTCCGCGCGTACGAATTTATGACTAAACTCCGTCATTGGAAGCAAAACAAAATTTCACATCACTATTTGCAATTTTACGCACATCACTATTGCATTGAGCGAGCCAGTTCAGTCTTGTCTGTGACACGTTGGGCGACGGAGGTGCGTCTGGCGACGCTGGGCGATTTTACAAACGTAAGTATCTAATCTCCGTTTTTTGTCACTTGCATTTCCTCAACTCCGTTTAGTCATTTATTTTTCTATTGGTGTGATTGATCGTTCTACTATTTAAGTATAATGAATTGAACTGTATTACCTGTTAAATGCGTGTAATGTCGTTGTTCTAAATAAGATAATTAATGAAATAAAAATAAAAAATAGCTTTCTCCCTAGGCTCCGTCAAATAAACTCCGTCAAATATTTAGACGGAGTTGAAAAAATTTTTGGATTTTGATGAGATTTGAAGGTTTATATGTAGATATAGTACCCGTGCGAAGCCGAGGCAGATCGCTAGTATTAAACTATATAAATTCTCATTCAGGTTTAAGAGCACTGTATCCATCAACTCCATATCATATTTCTAAACTCCGTATAAAAATATATCAACTCCGTCCCAATATTCTCAACTCCGTCTTGGTGAAAAAAACAATGGCTTATAAAACGTGAACTAATAGATATATATGAGGGACAAAAGTATACATATGATCTAAATAACTCAATGATTCGTATTTTATAGATAATACAGCAGTAAACATACTGTACAAAATCAAGACGGAGTTGAGGCTGAGAACGCCTAATTCTGAGAATGACCCACTTAAAGAGATATAGAGGTCAAAATTGTTTTCGTTGTCTTATTTTTTGTCCCTAAAACACGTGACACATTTGTGATTTTTGTATGAGAGGATGTTTTGTTTCTAATTTTTGATGTGTGGATTAAAATATAGCGTGAAAAAGAAATACAAGTGCGCCGCTTTTTTTTATATACTGAGTCGAAACAGCAACTAAAAGCGTGACAGAGTGGTATGAAAAAAGACAACTTAAAGAATTTTGACCCAATAGTTACGCGCCTTCTCTGAGTTCACTACGCCTACATCTAAAGTATGTAACTAAGCAATGTAGTATCTAGTAATATAACAAAGACACACGCGCTGAAAAAATCTTTACGATCATTTGTATTTTGTCTGCGTTTTTTTTAAACGCATCATTCCCCAACTATGATAAATAAGACGAAACAAGTTCCAAGCGCATATATTAATGACTCTTATTTCCCCAAATGGAGAGAACTTTCCAACAACATAACGTAATGGAAAGCAAGAGGCTAGCCAGGCTATTAAAAAAATCCCCACACGATGCAGCACTAATGAATAATAAATGTAATATCACAATTGTCACGGAATCAGTTCGGCGGCCACCGAGCGCTCGCGGCTAATTAGATGATCTCGTCCAAGTGCTCATTAGTGGGGGTAATCTCGCCGTTACTCTTTAATGAAGGAGAATTGTGCTGGCGTAAGTACATTAGGGACACGAGCTATGCCAGTGTGTATGTGTGTGTGTACCAGGTATCGGAACGGAACCGGTTTAAAAAAAAACCGCGAAATAGCTCAATATTTTAAAATGTTTTACTCTCTTTATGTAGTACTCAATATTTTACGATATTAACAACATCGTATTTATATAACAGTTTTTATACCGAAGAACGGAAAACAACGAAATTAGAATCGTTTTTATTAAACGGTTTTTATTAACTTCACCGCGTATCAACTGTCGTCGATGCTTCAAATCTTGTGATCGATTTTTCGACCACTTCTACTGCACCAAAATTAATGAAATTTGGAACTCATGTCAAGTCCCCATGACAATGCAATATTATAATATTTGTATCCTTGTACCCTCAAAGCCTGATGCTGCAGACGTACTGCTTACCTTAACCGAGAGTGTTAGACACGTGAAAATGAAAGTATAGCATGTTTGGCATAATCAAATACTAACAGCCTGATCTTGACTTCCAACTCCTCACTCCTGATGCTGCAGTACTGCCCACAATAACCGCAAGGTTTATCTTTCATCGATTTCTTGATTTTAAAGAAGTTCTTTAGATATTAGGTAGAAACATGCGAATTTAATACTAACGTCCAACTCCTCAGATCTGATACTCCAGTGTTACTGCCTGCCACAACCGCTAGGTTTAGCGATATGTAGATTTTGAAGTACTGCTTTAGACATTTGGTAGAAACATACGGATTTCATTATCATAATCATCATCATATCAGCCGAAAGACGTTCACTGGTGAATATAGGCCTCCCCCAAAGATTGCCACAAGGACCGGCCCTGTGCCACCCGCATCCAGTGACCTTCACCAGGTCATGAGTCCACCGTGTGGGGGGCCTACCCACGCTGCGCCTTCCGGTACGTGACCACCGCTTGAAAAACTTACGGCCCCAACGGCCATCGGTTTCACGCGCGACGAGCCTCGCCCACTGCCAGTTCAGTTTAGCGATTCGAAGAGCTATATCGGTTATTTTGGTTCTGCTGCGGATGGTCTCATTTCTAATCCGATATCGCAGAGAGACTAAAAAAATGTCAGCTTGAATGCCCGAATTGTCTCAACTGGACGTGTTATTCATACAATACCTTAGATAACAGAGATCTGACAATAAGGAATATATCAATCAATTTGGTTTATTGAGAAAATCAAGTAGCGAGGCCCGACGGCTTGCCCTACATGATCAACTCACGCTGTCACTCTATCAGCTGGAGGGCCGAAGGCCCGACGGCTCGCCCTACGCTATGCGATCCACTCACGCTGTCACCCTATCAGCTGGAGGGCCGCAGGCCCGACGGCTCACCCTACGCGATCCACTCACGCTGTCACTCTATCAGCTGGAGGGCCGCAGGCCCGACGCGCTCCACTCACGCTGTCACTCTATCAGCTGGAGGCCCGACAGCTCACCCTACGCGATCCACTCACGCTGTCACTCTATCAGCTGGAGGGCCGCAGGCCCGACGGGTCGCCCTACGCTACGCGATCCACTCACGCTGTCACACTATCAGCTGGAGGGCCGCAGGCCCGACGGGTCGCCCTACGCGCTCCACTCACGCTGTCACTCTATCAGCTGGAGGGCCGCAGGCCCGACAGCTCGCCCTACGCGATCCACTCACGCTGTCACACTATCAGCTGGAGGGCCGCAGGCCCGACGGCTCGCCCTACGCGCTCCACTCACGCTGTCACTCTATCAGCTGGAGGGCCGCAGGCCCGACGGCTCGCCCTACGCGCTCCACTCACGCTGTCACTCTATCAGCTGGAGGGCCGCAGGCCCGACGGCTCGCCCTACGCGCTCCACTCGCGCTGTCACTCTATCAGCTGGAGGGCCGCAGGCCCGACGGCTCGCCCTACGCGATCCACTCACGCTGTCACACTATCAGCTGGAGGGCCGCAGGCCCGACGGCTCGCCCTACGCGCTCCACTCACGCTGTCACTCTATCAGCTGGAGGACCGCAGGCCCGACAGCTCACCCTACGCGATCCACTCACGCTGTCACACTATCAGCTGGAGGGCCACAGGCCCGACGGCTCGCCCTACGCGCTCCACTCACGCTGTCACTCTATCAGCTGGAGGGCCGCAGGCCCGACGGCTCGCCCTACGCGCTCCACTCACGCTGTCACTCTATCAGCTGGAGGGCCGCAGGCCCGACGGCTCGCCCTACGCGCTCCACTCGCGCTGTCACTCTATCAGCTGGAGGGCCGCAGGCCCGACGGCTCGCCCTACGCGCTCCACTCGCGCTGTCACTCTATCAGCTGGAGGGCCGCAGGCCCGACGGCTCGCCCTACGCGATCCACTCACGCCGTCAGTCTATCAGCCGGAGGGCCGCAGGCCCGACATGGCTGGCAGTGACACGTGTCTCAGCAGCATCAGGTTTGAGGAGTTGGAAGTCAGTATTAAATCCGTCTGTATCTTTTCGTCCCATATTCCGCAGGGTCTGAAGACGAAAGTCTTTGATCAGCGTATGTTGCCAGTGATGACCTACGGTATTAAACCGTGCTCGCTTACAATGGGCCTTATATAAGATTGCTCAATGCAATGTCACCCAAAGGGCAAAGGAGAGGGCTATGCTCAGTTGAGACAATTCGGGCATTCAAGCTGACATTTTTTTAGTGTCGGATTTCAAAAAATATCTATTCAGCAGCGATTCCCCTCTCGTTACACATAAAATATTGTCCATTACGTTTACACATGTTTGTGTCGTGATTAAAGCGCGAGAGTTAAACGCTAGCATCCCTAATTTAATTGTATTGAATATTACAAACGACATCCTTTGATCTGGAATAAGTTGCACTAAAAACTTGAAAATAAAATAAGTAAAAAAAGTTTTAAGTTAAACGGTTTTTATTGCACCAAAAACTAGAAAATAAAAATTATTTGTAACTAACCGTAGATGCTACTTTTTGTAGATTAGTCACGTGAAACTATTATCACTGTAGTCTTCCCAAGTCGGATGCTGAAAGCCACGTTTAGCCTCTATGTCAGTGGATTAAGCGTATCCTAATCGGAAACTTTTACCAAACTAAAATAAAAACGTGGGGCGTTATTATGAAGAAACATACAAGTTCAAAATATGTAATTGTAGCTTTAATTTTGCAATGAATCATTCATCTGTTCCAACACTTCTACAGAGGTAAATAACTTTTACCAAGGCCAGAACAAAACTTATTACTCTATTGCTGTCTTGATTTCTATGTGTGTTCTTAAATAACTATAGTGACTTAACACAATCACAATTGCGTACGCCCCACGTTTTTATTTCAGTTTGGTAAAAGTTTCCGATTAGGATACGCTTAATCCACTGACATAGAGGCTAAACGTGGCTTTCAGCATCCGACTTGGGAAGACTACAGTGATAATAGTTTCACGTGACTAATCTACAAAAAGTAGCATCTACGGTTAGTTACAAATAATTTTTATTTTCTAGTTTTTGGTGCAATAAAAACCGTTTAACTTAAAACTTTTTTTACTTATTTTATTTGTATGGAAAAAAAACCGATATCCGATTCCTGATGTAAACGAATCGTCAGTATAATCCAAAAAAAAACAAATATGGCTGAATTTCTATAGCATTTGACGTCTTTGACTCATATCGTGAAACACGTTAGAGTCCACGGAAAAAGCATGTCCAGTGCTTAAAAAAATCATGGCAAATTCACACCTTATTCTGTTAAAAGTAAGGTGGTTTTTCCTTCTGTAATTTGAATTGACTAGGCATGTTCTTTCCGTGGACCCTTCTGTTATATTTTTACGTTAATATTCATAATAGTACGTTGTGCATGAAGGGAGGTAAGTACGGAATTACTAACGAGAGTGTTAGAAGGCTAGGCTTTTATGACTCGAGTTAGTATTCCGCTTACCGACCGTGATGCATACAATGTTTTTCATCATACTTGCCGACAAAAAAAGTTTTAAGACATAATTTTATTAAATGACGGACTGACATTTCTATTACTCCCACTACGCGCGCATGCAATGGCGTGCTTAGACAGCAAGTGTGATGAAAATATCAATATTTAACCAAAACTGTATGTGAATCCAAGATTTTAGGTTTGAAGTAGGTAATAAAACCAAGAAAATATTGTGTTCTAAAAGTGCGTGATTATGGCATAATGCAAGTTATTAGATTTGTTTACATTTGAGGCCTTTGCCCAGCAGTGGGACACTAAACCAGGCTAATAATAAAAAAATGTATAATAGAATCTGTTCTAGGGTTAGGCGCCTTTGACCATGCCGTCATCGTCAGCGGCAAGCAATACGTGCTAGCCGCCTCCTAACCTAACCGAATCCCTTTCGGGTTTAGTAGTAGTAGATTTAGTAGCTTTTGGGGCTTAATTAAATCACAAATCTAAATATTTTATACAATAGTTTGTTTTGTACCAAAAAAAGTTTTAATATCATGTTAATTTCGTTATTCAATTGTTTTTATGAATTTATAGAATTTAGTACTCACTTGCGTAATATCACTTTAGATTTAGTATCTTTTTCACGGCCCAGAATATTTATATTATTTGTACAGAAAATGTATGGAGACTTCCAGCAGTCCCGCTGTTGCACATATCAAAATTAATCATAACTACATTTGTTTTTTTTTACTTTAAAGAAATCATATAGGTCTATAAATGTGTCACGTAGCCGCTTAATGTAACTTCGTATTGTGGTCCAGTAGCCGTTCCATGAGCTGCCGCAGCGTTATTAATAACGCGGATTTATAGTACATTGTGCTTCAAGGGAGGTAAGTATGGAATTACTAACGAGAGTGTTAGAAGGCTTTTAATGACTCGAGTTAGTATTCCGCTTACCGACCGTGATGCATACAATGTTTTTCATCACACTTGCCGACAAAAAAATAAGTTTTAAGACAAAATATTATTAAATGACGTACTGAACTACTGACATGTCTATTACTCCCTAGGGAATTTCACTTTTCTATTACTCCCGCTACGCATGCAAGCAATGGCGCGCTTAGACAGCAAGTGTGATGAAAAGTACTTTGGGTAGAAAGTAAGCCACACGGGGATATACACAGATAGTCAGTCAGACGCATGGTAAACCCCAGTCGAATAGACGCCACATTACCGCGTTTACTCAGCCAACACTAATAAAGCGCTATACCGGTAATATATAGGTGCTTTACGCCGACATATATCGCTAATTAGGTCAGATAATTGAGCTCTAGTTGCAGCGTAATCACGCGGTGTCATGCGTCGCACGGGTTAATATCGTTATTATATGCTCTTGGTGTCATAAAATTAGGTAGGTACAATTTTCGAAACAGCCGTTTTACATTTTTATATGTAGACAGTTTTATTTTTGTGTCATGGACCAGAAGTGGACAGGGTACTGAAGATGGTTACGCTGCGCAATTTTCACTATGGGGACAACCAAAATAATCGGAAAAAATCCTAATTACCTATGACTTCATTGAAAAAATCCTAATTACGATACGAAACAATAGATATAGCGTGAAGTGAAATTTCTGCTCCTATTTATTCTGCGGTAGTAGTAGGTATGCACTTTATTGTACACTATTTAGCTATGTAGATTACAACACAATCCGAAAAATTAAAGCATAAAGGTGAACTTATCCGTATAAGGCTATTTCTATATAAGATCTTAACTTTCACGTTTATCACTCATATTTAAATGACAAACGGGTCTTAATCGCGTAAACTTACGTTTATATTATAAGTAGAATAAGGGTATTTTTTGCAACGAATCTGTATTTTAAACCAAGCTGTCACTCGTGGTACATCCAGACTATTCCGGATCAATACGACATTTAAGAAGCAACGATCGTTATCCCATCTAAAAGGCTAGGACCGCACTGATAACTCCGCTGGTATCACAGAAATTCATGGATGATATAATTTCCCATTGCTTACCGTATAAGGCGTTATGTCCGGTCGTTGTCCACCTATACACGGTGCCCATGAGGAAGGGGGAAAAAAAACAACAGCGGATTTCTGACCAAATTTGAAGTTAAAAAAGTCATATGAAGTTTTCTGGATTGAGTCTATTTTAAGAGAAAATTTGTTTTTTTCCTAAAATCGTTTTAGCCCGTTACGCTATGATAAACGATTTTGTTACCATGTTGTCTTAGTCTTGTCACACTTAATTGACAGACATCAAATGAACAAAAAAAAACTTTAATAACCTAGCAAATGAAAAAAAAAACGTTTAAAGCGCATTTTTTGCGATAGTTTCATTAATAAAATCCTATTGTTGTGTATTGAGGCATTCAAAACATCAAAAAAAATTTTTTTGCCGATTTGACCAAAACTCACTTAACATTTTTTGCTTCTTTTAGTCTCAGGAATATGCTGTTAAAATGTTTCCCTTTCCTCACGGGCACCTTGTATAATACTGGGTCGATTGCCAAAAAAGTTATGCACGAAACGTCATAGTTCAGATTTTCTATTAACTATAAAAAAAAACGCACGCACATTTTTTATATTTGCAGTCTTTTTCTTCTACCAAAAGTTGCTGGACAGATTATATATCATAACTAGCAGTTACCCGCGGCTTCGCCCGCGTACTAATATCTATTCACTGCGTGTTAATGTTTTCCCGCGATTATCTCGCATTTGCCTTAACCGATTTAAGTGTGGCGGGTGGTGCTTTTACCCGCGGTTCGGCCGCGTTTTATCAATTTTTATCACGGGCGTTTTAAACTTAAAACCTAAATTCGAGATGGCAATCTTTTCTTGCAATTTTGACTTCAAATTCCGTAGGAATCACGCTATCATATTATGGTCATCTTTACCATCTGGTAACCGACAAATGTTTTTTATCATTAAAAGTTTACATACACTCACATAGGTGATTGTTGTGTTTTGATGATAAACTATCATTTGTCGTTTCCCAGGACTTACAAAGATGACCATAATTAGCCGAGCTGATTAACATTTGAAGTAAATCAAGATTGTTACCGTTTCTTGCAAATTTGACTTCTGCTTCATTATGATGAACAGATCAGTCAGAACTTCAGATTACCACCGATTTTTATGACGGACAATATCGAAACGGAAATTGAATGAGGCAGCCTTTTTTGCAGTTTGTCAATAAGAACCTCTGGGATCCCGATACATCGAATTACACAATTGGATCAAAAATGACGAAATTTATGGTGACGGCTGTTTTGACTTTATAAAAAAACCTCTTGAATACACAGATAATATGTACTTTTGATTACTATCGCGTGAAAACTCAGGAAAACTTAAAAGGTTATTAACGTTGGTTAACATGCTATATTTAGAATTTTTTGAATCAGAAATAAACACAAAAACGATACCCCTGTCATAACCCGCAAGCCCATGATACCATAAAAGAGGAGATGGTATTTCACGTACACCTCTGTACAGCGACACGATAGACTATAGAAACGATAACCATGTTGTTTTTTTACTGTTAACCTTTTTACCACTTTCAAGAGTTGAATTCTCAAAAAACCCTAAAACATCTCTTTAGTCATTTATGTTTGGGAATACTCCTGTGAAGTTTTGGATAAAAGAGTTTAAATAGTTTCCCCATACAAACTTTGGACCCCCATTGCACCCTCTAATGAGTGGATTTTGACTTAACCTTTTTTAGAGCACTCCTACACCCTCAAAGAAGCCTACGCGCTATATTTGGAATCTCTAGAACCAGAAATGAACATAAATAATAAAACTCTATTGTTTTTTTTTCAAATTTTACCCCATCACACCATAACCGTGTACATAGTATTACACGTCCGCCGCGTTAAATTTTAAAATCGTTATTATTTTCGTGATCTACGTCCCGATAAACCATAGAAACGATACCCAAATTGATTTTTTCACTTCATCGCCCTTTTTACTTTTTTCAGGGGTTACATTTTCAAAAATCCTGCAACATATGTTTACTCTATTACTTTGAAGAATACTCCTACGAAGTTTCGGACAAATAGTCTAAGTAACTTTGTTTCGCCATACAAACTTTGGACCCCCATTGCACCCTCTAAGGAGTGGATTTCGACTCAACCTTTTTTAGAGCACCCCTACACCCTCAAAGAAACCTACGCGCTAAATTTGGAATCTTTAGAACCAGAAATGAACATAAATAATAAAACTGTATTGTTTTATTTTGAATTTTACCCCATCACACCATAACCGTGTACATAGTATTTCACGTCCGCCGCGTTAAATTTCAAAATCGTTATTGTATTCGTGATCTACGTCCCGATAAACCATAGAAACGATACCCAACTTGATTTTTTCACTTCGTCACCCTTTTTACCTTTTTCAGGGGTTGAATTTTCAAAAAACCTTAAACATACCTTTACTTAATTACTTTAAAGAATACTCTTGCGAAGTTTCGGATAAAATAGTTCAACTAATCTTATTTCGCCATACAAACTTTGGACCCCCATTTCAACCCCTTAGAAGGTGAATTTTGAAAAATCCTTTCTTAGTGCTCGTCTACACCATAAAAGGAACGTACACGCCAAATTTGGAGTCTATAGGACCAGGGGTTTAGGCTGTGCGTGCATCTTTGTCGGGAGCTTCTTCTTTTATATATATAGATAATAATATAGTTTTCATCACACTTGCTGCCTAGGCGCGCCATTGTTTGCCCGCGCAGCGGGAGTAATAGAAAAGTGAAATTCCCTAGGGAGTAATAGAAATGTCAGTACGTCATTTAATAATGTTATTTCTTAAAACTTATTTTTTTGTCGGCAAGTGTGATGAAAAACATTGTATGCGTCAGGGTCGATGAGCGGAATACTAACTCGAGTCATAAAAGCCCTCCGCCTAACGGCGTCGGGCTTCTATCACTCTCGTTAATAATTCCGTACTTACCTCCCTTGATGCACATTGTCCTATTTTACGACTAACTTCCGTAATACAATTGACGCGATCGTGATTTTAGTTTTGATAAAGCTTTAACTATGTACATTTTTTTGCGATGGACCCAAATCATAAAAGACGTACCTACTTATAGCGAATCTCAGACGATAAAAAGCCTCATCCCAACAACGGCCTTACAATAGAACTTTATTACACTATTGTACGCTTTTATATTCCATGAAATACGAAACTAAAAGAGAAATCTTGTAATTCAATTAATATAACTCAGGATAAGATTATAAGTATGACTCCGCCCGACTGCTGAATACAAAAACTAGTGCAACAGGTTTTTTATGAAACAAAGTGGTTCAAACTTAATTAACTTTGTGCCTGGGCTTGAGAACAAGGAATTTCTTATTTCCTTTAGCTCGGCTTGTTCTACTGAAATTACTACTTGGAATTTTATTACGCGTTTTAATTACGTAGGCGATCGCGGGCTGGTGATGAGGTAGGTAAATATGATTAAATATCACGAGACATTATTACATAAATCGATCTAGTCGATAACCTCGTGGATGAGGCTTATGTTGTTGGATACTATAAATAGGTGACGATAAAAATAATAGAGATAGGTACATATAAAATACAAAATTAATTGAAAAAAGCCACGTCTGAGGAACAAATATTAGATTGTCCCTAATTTTTTTGTATTTATAAATTAATACCATATAACCCCTAAACGGGTTCTTTTACCTAAATATCCTTTGAAAATAAAACAACTCTTTCCTGTGATAGGAACCCGTGCCGTTCATCTGAAATTCTCATACAAATAACTATAAAAAAATTTGGTCCGAAAGTAAGTTGATAATTATGTACTGTTTACAGGTATAGGCAGTAATATACTCGTAGGTTAATGTCATGAAAAAAACAAGGAAAAAAACATTTGGTCATTTTCATACTAAATTTAATTTTCATAGAATTTTGAGGTAAAATATACAGATTTAGAGGGTATGCAGTTGTAGGGCATGTATTTCTGAAAATCTTAAAACAAGAGACACCCTAACAACTATGTGATAAACAAAGTGCTCTCACCGAGACTCGAAACCGGGTACCTACAGGCAGAGCCACTACCGACTGATCTACAGAGGAATTAAATATTAATTTTATATGAAATAATCAAGTTACTTACATAATAAATAAACAAAGCTTGCGCTAAAAGTCGTTTGTTTTTCTTGAAGTCCGCCATGTCCGCGCAATAAGCGAAACACTCGAAACACTCATAGGTTTTGTTGCTGACGCTCTCGACCGTGAAATATCGTTTGTGGACGACACTCGTGCTCATACACTGTACACATAAGGTTTCGTCGGTAAGGGGAAAATGTACCTATTGGTTATTTTAGTTTGTAATCCGTGGTTTTAGTCTGTTAAGCCTTTTTAAGATATAAGTTGTTGTATGCGTTTGATGTCTTCCAAATACATCGAATTCACAATATTCGACTTATTTTTTCTTATTTTATGTAGTTTTTAATATAGGTATAGCTTCTGTAGTCTAGTTTGAATTGCATCTTATTACACATCTGGTGACAGGCTAGCATACCTGTTGACTAAACGGATAAGGTTTCTAAGACTGGCCATATAAAAAGGTAGCTCATGGTGGTCACCTGTTCCAATTTTGTTTGTCTGTCGGTTAAAAAATCTCGCGACGCGAGTTTTATTTGGTCCCCTATCCGGTTATCTACGTTGGATTATGACAATTCAATATAATTACATAATGCATGATGCAAGTCTGATGACCAGAGATCGGACATTGTTCGCAATAATATGGACATGACCCAAAATGATTATTGATTACATAATTAATCATTTAATCATTGTCAAAAAATTACCAATTTGACACCTGTCGCTATGAAAACCTTTGTAAATAATCATCACAAAGCTTCCACATAAAACTTCAAAAAATTATTCGTTTAGTTATTCATTTATTCAACTTTGTAGTCATGTCCATATTATTGCGAACAATGACGCACATTTGTCCGATCTCTTAAGTGATGACAAAGCCAACCTGGGAACGAAACGACGTAACCGAGGCGCGGATCCAGGATTTCGTTATTTTCTTTCGATGTTTACATCATATATGTATAATTATATGCTAATATACCGGAATCACACCTAGAGCCTATGTCAAGGGGGGAGGCATGCCCCCATTGACCCCCCCCCCCCGTTTGGATCCGCGCATTACTTAACCCTATCAAATTTGGATTCTGAACGGCCCGGCCACGACATTGGTCTAAGGCGACCAGCGGCGAGCGAATCCATGAGTGGGACCGGGATGCCGATATGGGTGCGAGAGGGAGCACCATACGTTTTCCGCTAAGCCGGTCGCCTTAGACCGATGTCGTGGCCGCGGCGTTAGACTTAAGGCTGAGCCAGGTTGCGTCTACAGCACGTGCAGTTGTAGCGCCGGAAATGTAGATGGTACACCGCTTGCACGCACGCCACGCAAGCAGGTGTGCCATCTAATATGACATTTACATACGCTACAACGCACCCGCCACGCACACGCGTCCGGTGTGGCTTGGCCTTTACATTGCACTAAATGAAATGGCTAAAGAAATAAAAGCTTCTATCAAAAACTAAACAATAATTCAAATTACTCCTTAAATAACAAGGTAGTTTAATAGTTTGGCCAGGTAAAAGGTTCGACAAATTGATGAGCTGCATTTCGGCCAACTCGTTACGAACTTCGGGGCACGTCAGCACAATTTAGAAATTGCTGAAAACACGGAGTTCCACAACTTGGAACTTTCTAGAAACATGTCAACTATCGTGAGTGTTTGCGTAGTCTGTCTAAAAAACGTGACTACTTTGAAATTGATTCTACTGAAACAAGACACTAAGAGTCTTTCTACACTTTACTTCATCATCATCAGCCTATTTCAGCCCACTGCTGGACATAGACCATTCTTATAACCTGAAGTCCATTAATTCTTAGCTGTCTTGTCTATTAAACAACTTTCTAACCTAAAAGTACACGTTTTCTGTTGTAAACTGCCATATTTGCCTATACCAAAATACCTGAGTCCGTATTTGTGCAGTCCATCCGTAGTGATTAGTAAATTGCTTAATTTTTTATCAAGGAAACAGCAGTTTCCAATACAAAACGTATGCTTTTAGGTTAGAAAGTTGTTTACTAGATAAGACAACTAAGGATGAATGGACTTTATATACCATTCGTCAATAGAATCCAAAAAATATAAACAAATAAGGGTGACTTTCCATAGCATTTGACGTCTTTGACACATATCGTGAAACACGACGTTCGCTGATATATTTTTACGTTAATATTAATAAATCAATAATTTAAACTAAAAATGTTTGTGAACTCAAGGTTAAATGTTTTAAGTTCGTTATAAAACCAAGACTGTGTTTTATAAGTAAGTTTAACAGCCTCCGTAGCCTAGTTGGTAGTGACCCTGCCTACGAAGCTGGAGGTTCCGGGTTCGAATCCCGGCGAGGGCATTATTTGTGTATTTATTTATCACAAATATGTGTTCCTTGGTTATGGCTGTCTATGTATTTAAGTATCTATATGTATCTATCTAATATATATCTCGTCGCCTAGTCCCCACATTACAAGCCTTAATTGCGCTTACCGTGGGACTAGGTTGATTTGTGTAAGATGTCCCAAGATATTTATTTATTATCATTATTTATTACAAGTGCAGATTATGGAATAATTTCAACACTTTGTATGTTGGGAAACCTAAACTGAAGAATTAGTGTAGATAAGAGTCACTTATATGCACAAGACACAATTAGCACGTTCTAATACATGTTTTGGAAATTAATATTCTGTATTTTTTTTGGATTCTACTGATAATTGTATACCTATGGATGAATAGGAAGGTATCTGGGTCAAAATTATTTTCCTTGTCTTATTTTGTGTTGTGTCCCTAAAAATGTGACACAGTTGTGATTTTTGTATGAAATTTTTGATTTGTTGATTCAAATCTAGTGTGAAAAAGAAATACAAGTGCACATTTTTTTTATATACTGAGTCGAGACAGCAACTTAGAAGCGTGACAGAGTGGTATGAAACAAGACAACGAAAAGAATTTTGACCCATCTGCCTAATGTCCATATTCGGCACGCTGGGCAAGCGGGTCGGCAGTATGTATCGCAGTAGTGTGTTCAATTATATTTAGGTGCATGTTTCATTTTATTCAACTTTATTATTTTTAATTTGTATTTAATTTAATTTAGGTGAAGGTATTTTTTTTTATTTGTTAAATTAGGTACTATGTTTTTATGTATTTATTTCCTATGGACTGATAGTCTGAAATAAAATATTTTATTTTATTTCAACTTAATGACGCTGCCGCCCATTATCAACCTTCACTAAATAAATGCTCAGTGACACTTTATCCCTTAGTCGACTCTTACGACATCCACGGGAAGAATTGGGAACAAAATCTGTCTTATACTACTAAATCAATGAAAAGGGACAAACAATACTTAGCGGCTCACTAGGTTAGGAGACGTTTATGAAGAAGAGTGTAAGTATTAACGTAGTATGCCTGATTTTAATTATATCTGTCTGTTTCAGCTGTTAATTACTGATATTTTATCACAGTTCAACTAAGGAAGCTATTACCGGACAGCTACTTAGAAAAGTTCACAACAGAGGATTACCGGATTACCGATAATCACGCGTGCTAAGTCGCAGGTACAGCTAAGAGTAGTTACATATAGAGTGGTCCAAACCTTGACGTGAGACTTTTTTTTTAGTTCTTTACGTCGGCATCGTGGGCTACGAGTATCTATAGAATACACCCCATACAAGTAAGACGATATTTCGTAGCTTTAGAGTAATGATTGTTTTTATTTTTATTTTTACATATTTGGAGAACCGACGGCTAAAAAAACAATAATAAAATTTAAACTGGAAACAGGAAGCCAATTATGGGGACTCACAGATAGTTCCACGGTAAAGGTGCATGCAGAACAAAAGAGCATTCGCTGTTCTATTCCCCTACTCTACGAAATTCGATCGTTACACGAAACATGATTCGTTGATTTCGTAGAGTGGGGAAACTGGGGAATAGAACAGCCAATGCTCTTTTGGTCTGCACGCAACTTAACAAAAAAATTAAACAGGTAATACTCAATTTTAAACTCAGTTTTAAATGAATTGCTGACGTGAAGCATTTATTTATTTAGGCATTTAAAAAACAATGACTTCTGTTAAGACATAACGTATACGAAACAAGATTTAATTTGTCAAATTAAATTCTGATTTGGAAAAAGTTTCCAAATCAGAATTTAACCCACCAGGGCTCTGATAGAAATATTATTATTCATATTCAACAGTCTATCCGATTCCGTAGAATTCCATAAAAAAGACAACATTAAAAAATACTAACTCGAAAACTACAAAAAATCGGCTAAACACCACACTAAACACATCAACAAAATACTCGTATACTTACCTTATTCTGATAACTCACGACGTAAGGAATTGAAAAAAACTTTTAGACGTATAATACAAGTTTTTGAACGTCACAGCTCCCGTGGAACTAATCGATTCCAATGAGAACGATGTTTCACAATATTTGTTTATTTATATTTATTAAACGTTTTCATTAACGCAATCATTTCCATTAGCAAGTTAAAACGTTCCTTCGGGACACCATCCATCTTCCCCCACTTACCCCCACCTACCCCTACTTACCCCTACGTCGATCGGCACAGCAGCGTGGATTAGTTTCGAGTTTAATGAATCATTATAAATAATGAGTTCATTATTAATAACGAGTTGTAAAGTGCGAAATATCAATCACTGCGAAAGGTATTAGTCGGCGCTTAAGAAATATTCCCATTTTATTGAACAACGAGAGTGTTCAGGTGGCTTAAGATGGTCTCGTTTTATCTGTTTATCGTGCTACGCGTCACTTTCGCACTACATACTTGTTAGAACCTGACAGTAACAACGACAAACGATTAAACACGGTATCATCATAATTTAGCCTACAGGATATTGTGTTTATTTTAGGGTAGTTAAGTTTAATTTTACTGTCACATGATTTTTTTTAATAAACGTAGATATCTTATCTATCCAACAATTCCTGAGTGCTTAACTGCTTAGCAAAGTTGCCAGTCGCTAACGCTTAATCGTCAATCGTAAGCGAAAGGCAACTAAATGTCTTTGTCGCACTAATATGAAAGAGTGACAGAGAGGGAAAACTGCGATACGCTACTAAGCGTTAGCGATTGGCAACTTGGCTAAACATCCAGGGTATTAGAAAAAGGCGGCAAATAAAAAAAAAATGTATGTGCGATGCGCGTACAGTTGTCTGCCCAGAATATAAATTTGACGCCTTTTTTACAGAAACAGGGATTATTGGACCAAGTAAAATCATTAATAATTTCATTCATTTATTCATGGAAGAAATTATATTATCTTATAAAATAATTGGTTTATGTATTTAAATAAGAACATTAATAGGTACCAAAAATTCAATGTGAGCTAGATGTAATATTTAATGGAGACAATATATTGGCGCCTATATTTAAACATAATTGGGCAAAATGAAATGAAATGAAATGAAATGAATCGTTTATTTGCTGAATATGGGTTTACACATAGGTACAGATGTTTAGACAATATATTGAACAGCCATACTCTGCTTGTTATAGCATGCAAATGTATATAAAACTTATTACAAGCAAACACAAAATTATTAATTATTATAAATCAAAGTTGTGTACAAACTAAAATAATTAAATAAAATTGAAAAAAAAGAATAATAATAAAAATAAATCACTAATGTCACAGTTTTAAAATAATAAAAATCTTTATATATTATATCAATGTCAATCAACCTCATGTCATCCAACACTCCATAAGCAATAGCTGAATCACATACATTATTACGATTATTATTATAATTTTTTATGGTTAAAATTATCTACTGAATAAAAACACATGTCAGAAAGCCATAAAAATAATGCCCTTTTAAATAGATTTAGTGGGAGATGTTTTATATTTAAAGGCAACTTGTTGAATATTCTAATGCACATGAAAAATGGGCTTCGAAGTGTCTGTTTCAGATGTGCCTTAGGCATAAATAGGAGGTTACTTTGTCTGGATTTTCGTTCATTATAAGTGATAACATCATTCCTTCTCTTAAAATAATCCTCATTTTTTCTTACAAATACTGCCACCTCAAATATATACAAACAAGGAAGAGATAAAAGCTTATTATTCTTTAGAGTATCTTTACAGGTCATCATAGGGTGTAAAGAGTAAATGGCCCTGATGCATTTTTTTGCATTACGAATGATTTTTTAGCCTCTACTGAATATCCCCATATGACGAGACCATACCTCAGTGTCGACATAATATGGCCATGATATGCTTGTAATGCTGACTCCCTCGAGACAGTTTGTCTAATTTTCTTTAAAGGAAATATAAATCTGCTTATTTTGCTACAGACACTTTCTACATGGGCGTTGAAGTTCAAAAATTGATCTAAGTTAATTCCCAAAAACTTAATATTTATCTCTTCACTAACTTGCTCGCCTAGACATGCAATATCTAAATTCAATTTTTCTCTCCTGTATGTTCTAAATTGCACATATTTAGTTTTGCTAACATTAATCGACAAGTTGTTAACTCCCATCCAGGCCGTTATACTGTCCAACGTTCTGTTTATATCATGTCCGAATGTATGCTTATTTTGACATGGTATTATGACTGAAATATCGTCTGCGAATAAAACGGTTGGAAATTCCACTATAGCAGGAAGATCGTTTATGTAAAGAGAAAAAAGTAATGGGCCAAGTACACTGCCTTGGGGAACGCCAAAATAATTTGCCTTATATTCCGACCTGTGATTTACAAGAACATTTCCCTCTCTTCTAACAATCTCTGTACATTGCAATCTTTGACTTAAGTAAGATTCCACCCAGCTGAGTATGTTCCCTCGTATTCCACAATGCTCTAATTTATTCAGGAGTCTCTGTTGAGGCACTAGGTCAAAGGCCTTTGACATATCAAGGAACAATACTAAAATATGCTGGCCATTGTCAACACACTGAACTACATCCCCTAATAGGGCAAAAGTAGCGGTTAAAGTTGACCTCTGAGATCGAAAACCATGTTGTCGATCCGAAAAAAGATTTAGTTTTTCAACAAATGTAGTTAGCCTACGGTGCATTAATTTTTCGTAAATTTTTGACAGAACCGGCAGCAAGGCTATAGGTCTATAATTAGACACATTATCTTTTGGTCCCTTCTTGTGTAAGGGTTTGATCACAGACATTTTCAATCTTTTTGGAAATATCCCTTCCTCAATTGAGAGATTAAATATGTAAGCTAAAGGACCTGATATTGAAGATGCACAAGCTTTAAGCATTTTTGAATTTATGTAATCATAGCCGGTGGATGCTGTGCTCTTCAGATTCCTTATAATATCGAATACTTATTCTGGTGTAGTGGGGTTACAAAACATGCTAGAAGATGTTTGAGTGAAATTCTGCACGGAAGGTGTGTAATTCTGGCTATACTTGTTTGATATTTCTATAAAATAATCATTTATTATTTTAGCTATCTCATCAGTCTTCGTTGCAACAATATTATTGTGCACAATTTTATTTATCTGACAGGGTTATCTGTAATGCCCAACTTTCCTATTTATAACATTCCATGTTGCCCGACACGTATTTTTTGCCTTATTTATGTATCTAGAATTGTTTATTTTCTGAGCTTTATTAATACATCGTTGCAAAATCTTAGAGTAGAATTTATATTTCGATTCGGTTTCCAAACAAGCGTTTTTTCGAAATTTAAGAAATAAAGTCCGTTTGTATTTGCAACAGGCTTTTAAATTTTTAGATATCCAACTAACTCTCTTTGGTTTATCAGACTTTGTAATTTTGACTAAAGGAAAACACATCCCATAAAACAGAATTAAAAGATCATGAAAATGAAAAGCATTGTTAGTGTCAAATTGATCATAAACACTATCAAAATTTTAATGTTCCATACAGTCTACAAATTTTGAGATATTTTCAGCGCTGAAATCCCTTCGATAAATATGAAACAATTTGGGACTACTATGTTTTTTCAATGGAAAATGTATAGACTGGGCAGTATGATCTGATAAGCCCAAGTTATGGATCATGGTTTTAAGTCCAAAGTCCAATATATTAGTAATCATGTGGTCAATACATGTTTGAGACCCGCAAGTGATGCGTGTTGCAGCGTGAATGTTGTTAGTCAAATTATAACTAGCCAAAAGTTGCACATATGATTTACTTACTAAGGTTTCCTTTAGGATATCTATATTCAGGTCACCACAAATAATAATATTCTTATGTTTGTATTTTTTTGTAATGTAGTACAAGAATAAATCCAAATGTTCCAAGAATTTGTTTTCATTACTTTGAGGAACTCTATAAAGGCAAATGACGATAGATTTTATGGCATTTACTTCAATTCCGCAACATTCGAATTCATTTTCTCTAGTAAAATGTCCTAGATCAAGCGTGTTAAATTCGATCCAGGGTCTAATTAAAATACATACACCTCCTCTTTTTGATTCTTTCCGTGAGAAATAGTTTGCCATGATATAATTAGATAATTGGAGATTCCTTTCATGCCCTGACAGTAGAAATGTTCAAATGTGGGACGAATGAGTTATAATATAATAATACTTGAAGTAAAGTGCGAAAACTGAGCACGTGGGTTCGATTCCCACCTCGGACGTTGGTGATCTTGGTCGTTGTTTCTTTTGTATATGACATTCAATATTTAGAAAGTAATACTTATTATCAAATTATGAAGTTTATAAAGAGTAGGTGCCTAATTATAAATTATATTCCTCAGTTTAATTTGGTAACGTTTTTAAGTATCTCGTAGTACAATCAATTGTTAGTTATAGAGTAAGAAAACCGGCTAAGTGCGAGTCGGACTCGCGCGCGAAGGGTTCCGTACCATTATCAATTTATTATTAGAAAAATTCAGTTAAATCAACCTACCTCAAAAACTATGGGATATAATTTAATCAAACCAAAAATCGTTGATAGAGTTTATTAATGTGCATAACATATATTTTTTTTAGAATTTTATATCGCGTAGTTTAAAAAATAGAGGGGGGGGGGACACATTTTGAGACTTTGAGAGCTGATATCTCGAAAACGATTCGCTTAAATAAAAATAAGATTAATAAACCTTCATATCATTTTCAAAGACCTTTCTATTAATACCCCACACGATTATATACAACTAAAAAAAATTTTCTATCCCTCAGTTACATGTATGGAGGGCCCCCACCCCAATGGTTTTTTTTACAATTTTGAATCATAATCCTGTAGCGGTTCATACAACACATATGCTTGCCAAATTTCGTTACTGTAGCATTTATAGTTTCCGAGTAAATCGGCTGTGACAGACGGACAGACGGACAGACGGACAGACGGACATGACGAATCTATAAGGGTTCCGTTTTTGCCATTTTGGCTACGGAACCCTAAAAAACGTATAACTTAACCGTTCACGACTCATATTTCACCCTGTATAAGTGTCAAAATTCTTTTCGTTGTCTTATTTTGTGTCCCTAAAAACGTGACACGGTTGTGATTTTTGTATGAGATGATGTTTTATTTCCAATTTTTGATGTATGGTTTAAAATCTAGCGTGAAAAAAAATACAAGTGCACCGAATTTTTTTTAGATACTGATTCGAAACAGCAACTAAAAGCGTGACAGAGTGGTATGAAACGAGACAACAAAAAGAATTTTGACCCATAAACAGAAACATAACGAAATATAGCAAAATACGTATTTTCCTCTAATGACAACATTTAAAACGTGTGAAGCTGTGTTATGTTATTAGGCATTAAAGGCAACTATTCAAACTTGTGTTTTACTGCGTCAGAACAAGGTATACAATAGAACATGTTTAATCCTAATACAAAAGTATATGCTGGCTTAGCCGCAGCGTTGTAGCGGGACGGTGTATGTGCAGCGTTGTAGCCGCACTTGTTCAACAATACGAACTGTAAACCCCACATGTGACCTCTAGCGTATAAAATTAATAATATGAATATGTTACGTGGGCTGCGCGGAATAACTATGAGTTTTTCTAGATATGAGCGCTGTAGTGCATATTGTTTTGGCCAGGATGCAACTATAGAATTCTTATTACAGTGCAGTTTAGATCCTAAAAACATTATTTTTTATACAACATTGGTTTAAGTGTATAATATTTTTTTCATCGCAGATATTCCTATGACACACTATAACTCCTTCCATCTGTGTCGTAATGAGTCGACTGAACTGTCACTGACCATTCTTTCATTTAAGATTGACGATGGGCAGCAGCGTCATATAATACAAATACTCTTTATTGAACACCTCAATAAATGAAAACAATTACAGAGAAAGTAGCGACTTAACTAGAGGTAGACAACCGGCGGTCTTATCGCTAAGAAGCGATCTCTTCCAGACAACCTTTAGGTAGCGGAAATATATAGCATTTTACATTATGCCAGTAGGTGTAGAAAATGTGACAATCCGTTTGCCTAGTGTGGTGTTTATGAGCAAATTAGGGCTGGCGTTTATGGGCAGCTTAGTGTTGAGACTAGATCGATTTGTGTAAGTGTCCCATATTTAATTTTATAATGTACTAGCGACCCGCCCCGGCTGCGCACGGGTACTATACCTACATAAAAACCTTCCTCTTGAATTATTCTACCTATTAAAAAAATCTCATTAAAATCCGTTGCGTAGTTTTAAAGATTTAAGCGCACAAAGGGACATAGGGACAGAAAAAATGACTTTATTTTATACTATGTAGTGATGATGATGTACCTACTAGCCATGTCACACCTAGCCAACGCACCTACTCGTACCATTTTTTATCCTACAGAAACACATTTTTAAAGATTACATGTATGTATGGAACGTGGCAAGTCCGGGCGACAAATGTGTGTCGTTAGCGGACGGGTAACCGTACCATGAGTAGGCAAGTAACGTTTACGTAGTGTTGCCATGACCAGGATGCTTAGCCAAGTTGCCAATCGCTAGCGTTTAGTAGCGTATCGTAGTTTTCCCTCTGTGTCACTCTTTCATATTAGTTCGACAAAGACAGGTATAGTTCGTGAAATATAAATTGGTAAATTTTTAACATTATAGTAAAAATAAACATTCAATTTATATTTCTTGAACTATAGCTGCCTTTCGTATACGATTGGCAACATTTCTAATCACCCAGGGCTTTTACGAAAATTGGTTATAATACGCATTATTAGCAATCGTTTTCAAGTAAAAATTGATAAATAATTAAATTAACTGTAAAATAAATTTTATTTCCTTCGAACGATCAATGTAGTGGCTACGATCTGTAATTGTCAAGCGCTAGTTATCTATTCATTTTGAAGATGATTGCTTTATACTGAATTTTTCGTAGAAAATTTATTTATTACTTTAAAAATTAGAATTTCTGATCAAATAATGCCCACGGTATCAATAAAAACCTGCATGATAGTAGTAACACACTGTATACGTAAAGTCCATCACACTCGCTCCAATACATCGTAACAAGTAAACACTAACGCAAACCTTACTTGGCAACTCATGGTGCGGCGGGTGCGTATTTTTCAGCCGCAATCGGGCCGATTTGTCACTGTTTAAGGCCACATATTATTGCTACGCAGCAATATCGGGCTTGATCTTTCTAGCACTTGTAGGCCTGACATTTGAAAACGGTTGTTCAAATCGCCTGCGGCCCTACCGCGAACTTCGAAATGCGCAAATTTCGAAGATTTGGCTCTCTCACTCTAATGGCACCTTCGTTGGAGTGACGGAGAAAAATCCTCGAAATTTACGAATATCGATTTTCGCGGTAGCAGGCCTGATGCGTATTGTTACGCTCAAGACATAGGAATGGGCATTTCTCCGTGAGTTTCAACCGTCGTGTCTTCGGTGACATATCCAAAAATTCATGTACCTATTTATTTTTGGATATCTTGGTACGGTCCATTCATCCTTAGTTGTCTTATCTAGTAAACAACTTCCTAACCTAAAAGTACACGTTTTCTGTTGTAAACTGCTCCTTGATTAAAAACTAAGCAATTTACTAATCACTACGGACGGTCGTGAAAAACGGACTCAGGTATTTTGGTATAGGCAAATATGGCAGTTTACAACAGAAAACGTGTACTTTTAGGTTAGAAAGTTGTTTACTAGATAAGACAACTAAGGATGAATGGACTTTAGACGTAGTTGACAACTACCAAGACATCCTAAAATAATAAGAGATACTGACGGAAATCGCGTAATAATGTGACCACCGGAGTCACGGCGGTGGAAACGTTCAAAGAAATGCCCGGATAAGAAATAAAAGTAAATGATAGGTTTTCATACTAAGGTCATTTCATCATCATCATCATCAGCCTATGCTAGTCCACTGCTGGACGTAGGCCTCTCCTATTAACTATGCGTATAGACGCATTAGGAGGTAAATGCCCATAATCGCCACGCTGGGCAAGCGGATTGGCGATCGCAGTAATGTTCCACTATGATGACGCTGCTGCCCATCATCAATCTTGTAAAATTGTCAGTGACACTTCAATCCCTTACTCGACTCTTAGGACACCCGCAGGAGGAGTTGGGGTGGTACTTAAGGTCATTTACATTAATCTAAATCTAAAGTAGTTTTTGTATTTTTGTAGTTCACAGTGCCTTAGTGTTATAACTGTAATGCTGTGTAACTTATTTGAGTAAAAAATAATTATTAGTATAGCTTAAAGCGGGATATTTACCATGTAAATTGTAATTATTGAGCACCCGATATTTTAGCGCTGTTACAAATGCCATCTTCACAGAGTAACTGACGAACTGCAAGTTTTAGTTGTGGTCTACCCACACACTCTAAAATGCCCCCGAAAGAATTGTTCAATTGTGCCAAGATGCGCAGGACATTGCGATTTTCTTAACATCGCGCATATTTCGTCGCAACATCTTTGACAAATGTTTATAGAAAATTGCCAATCAAAACTTTGATGGTCCAATCACAACTATTCTTAAATGGCGGTTTATTTTTTTATAGGTTGACATGGAAATTCAATAGGTACCGTGATGCATTGAAGAGAGGGTGACACTTGTTAACTAAAATTTAGGACCGCTTTTGAAAGGCATTTTAGTATGACGTGCAGTTTCCATGTTTTAAGTATTTGTTCGTAGCTCAAGGTATATTTGTGAAAAGGACCCGAAATAAAATTATATCATTCGCTTCAAACCCTTAAAACCGCTTAAGACCCCGTACTTCCAGACAGGGTCACTGCAGAATAGGCTATGTTATATTTATATCATATAACAAAGGAATAACATTCTTTGAAGTCGGAGAGCACAGTACAGAATGTGGATGAGACAAAGTACATTCTATTAGAGATAGTACGGAAACAAATTACTCAGTATCGACAAAGGTCCGTTATAGCCTATCAAGAAATGTTTTAACTTTGAAACATGTCTTCGATTTGTTATAAACACGGTTCTGTGGTTATAAACGTATCAACCCTCATAGTGCGCTTGGGCGCCTTTGCGCCAGCGGCCCTAGCACATCATGGGCGCGACAACAACTCGCGGCTTTGTCACACTACCCTTCTCTTTTTGATCGAAATTGATTAGAAAGAGACGGGTAGCCGCTTGTTTGTTCTTAAGAGCAACACGCTGCTACCCGTATTTTTAATCAATTATGCTCGCCCGGCCGAGCTGTGCTATTATGTGCCGCCGCATGATTATCTATTTATATGGGATATGTATTATTTTAGTCCATTTTCGTAGTTCACAAGCTATAGCTAGTATACAGGGTGGTCCAAACCTTGACGTCAAAAAATTTTTTTTAAATTCCTCACGTCATGGGCTATCAGAATATACCCCATGTATGTTAGCCGATTTTTTGTAGTTTTCGAGTTATGAATTTTTGAAATTTTTTTTTCTTTGAGCAATTCTGGAGTGAAGAGATTTATTATAAAAAAAACTATTGGGTTTTTTAACTAGTTTCTTTTTGTAAAAGTATTACTACAAATAAAGCATTTCCTGACAAAAAAATTAACGTCCTCGCTTTGATACAAGTAGGATAAAAAAATACCAAATTCAAAATTTTACGTTAAAAACGCATCAAAATAGCATTAATGTACGTAAATAAAAAAAATAAAACATATCCCAAGGATTTTTGGTATTCTAAAGCCTGCCCTAGACCTTCAGCCTTCGTAAAAGCAAAAAAAAGTGATACTTAATGATGAGGATTTTTCGGAGTAGTTGGTTAAATAAACTTAAAAAAAGCTTCAAATTTTTTTATTTAAAAATAAAGTGAAATTTCGTCTGTTTTGTTGTTCTTACCAATAAACAAAGACAGAAAATACCACAAAACTCAATTTGTGTAGTTATTATACGAAATTTTAATTTATTTTTAAATTAAATATTTAGAAGGTTTTTTTTAAGTTTATTTGACCGACTACTCCGAAAAATCCTCATCATTAAGTATCACTTTTTTTTTGCTTTTACGAAGGCTTAAGGTCTAAGGCAGGCTTTAGAATACCAAAAATTCTTGGGATATGTTTTATTTTTTTTATTTACGTACATTAATGCTATTTTGATGCGTTCTTAATGTAAAAATTTGAGTTTTTTTTATCCTACTTGTATCAAAGCGAGAACGTTAATTTTTTTGTCAGGAAATGCTTTATTTGTAGTAATACTTTTACAAAAAGAAACTAGTTAAAAAACCCAATAGTTTTTTTTTATAATAAATCTCTTCACTCCAGAATTTCTCAAAGAAAAAAAAATTCAAAAATTCATAATTCGAAAACTACAAAAAATCGGCTAACATACATGGGGTATATTCTGATAGCCCATGACGTGAGTAATCTAAAAAAAATTTTTTGACTTCAAGGTTTGGACCACCCTGTATAAACCGTGGGTAAATCAAATATGGTATTCATTAGTGTAATCATGGATTACGAGGTTTTTTTAGTCACACTTAATTATGACCCACAGATTTTTTTTTTAAGATTTTCTTAACAGCAATGCAGGTACGAACATTTGTTATGTTTGATATAGCAGTTATGTCATCTGCTTCTAAAATTAGCTGTCAACGAGCGTTTAACTTGAGAGCGTACGAAATTATTCGACGCACAATGTAAAGCAACACTGCTTTACATTGCTTACATTGCGCGTTGAATAATTTCAAACGGATAATTTTGTTGCTATAATTTTAAGTAAAAGTCAGGGACCAGAACCGTTATTTTCTCCATACAAACTTTCTTTTTCGTTCTTCGGTATATAAATCGTAAGTTAATGGAGTAATTTAAAAACATGATATTATTAATTACATAAAACATTGAGCTGTACATAAAGAGTATAAAACATTGGACTATTTCGAGGTTTTTGTAAAATACCGATTCCGGTCCCTGGTAGAAGTTATCTATGTAATTATTATATCCTAAACTAACAAGACACAAACATAAAGTAAGAGCTTCGCCCGAATTAGACTTACACTCTGTATAGTGGAATCAAAAGCGCTTACCTATACTTTTTAAATACACACTTGAATTTTACATACACATATGCTTAGTTACGGTTATGGTGACGACTCTAATCGCCATTATGGGAAACTCCGGCGAGAACTCGCAAAAACGTAACATGCACTGCATGGAACTACGCAAGATTAATATAATTAATATAATTAGCCAGCATTAAGGCAGCTTATTGCGAGGGCAATGGGCTTAGATTTATAATGCATAAGTAACCTCTTTGTTTGTTCCACAATGGAACAAAGGCCGCTTTGCAGTCCCGTGTTGCTAATGGCAGTGTTACGAGTAGAGACGAGTCACTATGAAGACTGACAATGAGGGTTTTTGATGTTTTATCTGCCACGAGGCACCACCACCTAGGCGTTAGGTCCAAAGAGCTGTCATATTCATAGGTACTGAACATAAAATACCAAAATTCTATTGTAGTATTTTGGCTACACCACAGTGCTGGCATCTCATCGTCTCATAGTGGCAGAGAAAGTATCAAAAACCCTCATTGCAATGAACAGCGATAAGATATTCACATCATCAGGCTCTAATCAGTCCTCTGCTAGAGAAAGGCCTCTCCTAACCTAAGCGTAAGACCTTTCCTAAGCGTAAGAACGCATTAAGAGGTAAATGCCCATAATAGCCACGCTGGGCAAGCGGGTTGGCGATTGCAGTAATGTGTCCACTCCACTATGATGATATTAATGATGCTGCTGCCCATATTATAATATTATCGAACCGGGTTACTCACGTATTTAAGTCGATGTTTGCTCGACATGTTTCGACCCATTAAGAGGGTGCTCCCGACGTGTACTGCGGGCCTGCGCCCTGCTAGACCGAGAAAGATTTTACGAGTCGATTATCCTTATTATCGACGTGTCTCTTACCACAACTGTATTTAGGGACTGTGGAAAGGTGGGTAAGCTCCTTAGTTAACCAAAAGTGATCAACTTGTGTGGGAAAGTGCTTTGTACTGTGCATGGGGAATTGGTGGCTTTTTAATTGTTACGCTTTTGGTAGTTAATTTTGAGCTTTGGTAGTTAATTTTTAGTTAATTTTGGGATTTCAACCCACGTCCATGGTTTTCGCGGCTGATGCCTAAACCACTTAGCCACTCCTGGTTCTAATCCCACCTGCGGCATTGGTAAACTTCGGTATTTTTGTTTGGTACATGTAATCTTATGCTTTTCAGATATTTAATTAGTTAGATCTTATTTACTCACTTAAAGAAAAGCGAGCAAAAGAAAAGCAACAAGCTTTTTTTAATCGAGTACCGTGTTTAGGCGTGCACAGAAAGGCAATTTTGTATCGGATCGAATCTCCTTAAACAAGGACACATTTGTTGAAATGCAAAGTTCTATTTACATTTTTTAGGGTTCTGTAGTAAACCCTTATAGTTTCGCCATGTTCGTCTGTCTGTCTGCCTTTCCGCAGCATAGCTCCTCGGGCGTTAGTACTAGAAATTTGCAATTGGCTATGTAAAGTTTTCCGGTATACTCTTGGCTCGACTCAGTCGTTCTTGATTTTCCACTTTCGTGTGAAGCCTATTTCATATTTGGTAAAGTTAGTGCTTTTGCCATCTTCTTATTTTGGCTCATTCGTTATTCGTCACCATCTTCTTTGAGCATTTTCGGTGACAGTCAATATCTTTTTTAGTATAATTCTTTATTTGTTATGTTTTTCTCGACAAAAATGTATAGAATAAAATCAAAGACGATAAGTCGAAAAGCAAATAAGACCAAAAAAGAATAGACTAACATTGAATTTTTTTTGCTGTAATCCTATACTGTGGGGTCTTTTAAAAATAATATGGGTCTCAAAGTTTTTTTCTGAAGTCAATATTTTCGAAGATTTTACTCCTTTACTAAAAAAAATGTGACCTCAGTTTGATAATAAAGACAGATTAAAATTACAAATCCAATGAATCAAACAATAACGAAATCTACTCGCGGATTTAATCTAACAACACACGCAGCGTAGTACAATTGTTCCTGAAATTGGTATGGCAGGGTAATCCTCTACTGTTTGCTTGCTTTCTGCCTAATTTGTAATCGCGCGTTCATAATTCAGAGCTGAATAACCCTGACAAACTGAGCGGGTAAATCTTGCTTAGTGATGTCCGAGTGATATTTTGTAATATTTAATTGTCAAGTATTTTATTACGTAAGACTTTTTGGGATAGTGGTTTTGTGCTTCATTCAAATGTTGGATCCATATCTCCACGCAAACTATTTAAAAATCTGGATTGTAATAGCCTGTGAAATCACAAGAATAAAAACACTCCTGTTCAGGAGTAAGGAGTATCAGGGATCAATATGCAGGATTCTCGCCGCACTGTCAACCAATTGTTCCTAGGCCACTGAACAAATGGTTGAGTGTACCTTTTCTGGGTTTTTTTTTCCGCAACTCGACATCAAACATGCCTATTTTGCGAGGTCCCAACGCTGGCTTGTACTTGTTGGGGACTTCACATACACCCTTAAATTTCTTCGCAGGTGTATGTAGGTTTCCTCACGATGTTTTCCATCACCGTAAAGCACTTGTGAGCCGAGGATCGAACTTACGATCGCTGCGTAGCAGCCGTGCGTTTTACCGCTAGGCCACAAGTGCTGATATTGAGTGTACCTAATTACAAGCAATGGGTTAGATTGGCTCACGACCGAGATGAGTGGCGTACTAGGACAGAGGCCTATCTATGCTCTACAGTGGGCGATAATTGGCTGAAATGATGATGATGATCATGAATTAAGCAATGGAACTCGGGTACAACACTAGTCTTGCTATTAACATAAACGCGCTTCCGTTTGCCGCGAGCCAACATGTGCCTGGTAAACGAACGATTCCTGGAATTGTTTCACCTTTCATCTCTTTTGTGGCATCGCTTCGACACATTCATTTAGGGCTCTTTCAAGAATCATGTGATCATATTTTGGCGACTTTTTGGCTTTTGAGAAACGAACCGTTAGGCTGCGGCTCCATTGAGGTGGAGAGGAGCGGAGATGTGCGAAATTGACCAATCGTCACGTCATCAGCCTATCACAGTCCACTGCTGGACGTAGGGCTCTCCTATTAACTGTGCGTATAAGACGCATTAGGAGGTAAATGCCCATAATCACCACGCTGGGCAAGCGGATTGACGATCGCAGTAATATGTCCACTATGATGACGCTGCTGCCCATCATCAATCTTTTATCAAATAATGGTCAGTGACACTTCAATCCCTTAGTCGACTCTTACGACACCCACAGGAGGAGTTGGGGTGGTGACAAAATTTGTATTCTTACTGCCACCACACGGCGGAAATTGACCAATCACATTCTTCAAATTCAAAATTCGAAACACTGTGATGCGGTCTCATTGGCCAATTTTGCACATCTCCGCTCCTCTCCGCCTCAGTGGAGCCGCAGCCTTATGCTTAGTCATTTTTAATTTAGACAAGACGGATCTGAAACTCGTTTGATTTCTTTAGAATTTAGAAACAAAACTTAGGGTACTTACATGGAGGCTTACATAAAATGTGTACCCAAGTGAGCGTAAGTTGTAAGGAGAAGCAAAAACCTTTAAGGCTGAGCCACACCGGATGCGTGTGCCGCATGTGGGCGTGTGCGTAGCTTGCGCGTTGTAGTGTAGGAAATGTCTTAGTACACAGCACACCGCATACACGTAACGCGCACGTGCTGTTCACTCATTCGGTGTGACTCGGCATTTAGTTTACAGTTGAGCATGAAAACTTTATGAAGGACAAGTTTTTTTTCGTTTTTATGCTGGAATATGGTTTAAAATTGATATTCACATTGATATACATTCGATATTCACAAGTGCTTTACGGTGAAGGAAAACATCGTGAAGAAACCTGCATACACACCTGCGAAGAAATTCAAGGGTGTATGTGAAGTCCCCAACAAGTACTGGGCCAGCGTTGGGACCACGCAAAATAGGGACGTTTGATGTCGAGTTGCGGAAAAAATGGCCAGAATACAACAACAACAACAACATGGTTTAAAATACTTTGTGGAATCACCAACAAACTCATTTAATTATTGGCGAAGATGGACGTTAAATTGTTATTGTTATACTTGTTTCTAATAAGAACCCTCTATGCAACTAACATCTTACATAGATTTATACACACTGGTAATATTATAATACTAGATTAATAATTAAGCTTTCGTTTCTATGTGTGGATGGGCCGTGAGATAGATAATTAATTACATAATTATTAGTATAACCTTTATGTGAACCGGCTTATGGATGAGCTCAACAATGCCTATGTCGGATGCTCTGTAGATGGAAAATCCATAAATAACATCAGTTATGCTGATGACATGGTGTTGTTGAGCCCATCCATGAGTGCTCTTCAAGAGTTGTTGGACATTTGTGAGAAGTACTCGGTGAAACACGGGCTAAGGTATAACGGGAAGAAGAGTGAGGTACTTGTTTTCAAAGCAGGAACAAAATTCTATAAAACAGTACCCCCTGTGACATTGGGTGGAGAACTGCTCAAGGTCACTACAAAGTTTAAATACCTTGATCACTGGGTCACCGAGGACTTGAAGGATGACCTCGATATAGAGAGGGAGCGTAGAGCATTGGCCGTTCGTGGAAATATGCTGGCGCGCAGGTTTGCCAGGTGTAATAAGGACGTGAAGAAGACGTTGTTTAAGGCATTTTGCCAATCCTTTTACACATGCAGCCTGTGGGCCAGGTATACTCAGAGAGCGTACAAGGCACCACGAATACAGTACAATAATGTTTTCAGGATGCTAATGAGACTGCCGCGTCACTGTAGTGCATCCGGGATGTTTGCGGAGGCACGCACGGATGACTTTTATGCAATTATACGCAACAGATCGGCGTCACTTATGAGGAGGCTAAGTGGCAGTACCAATAGCATCCTGAAAACGTTGGCAGGTAAGATAGATGCACCATTGATCAAACACTGGAACGATCTGCATGTGGCAGCAACAGATGTTGAGAAATGGTGTATCTAGATGACCTGATATTGTAATTTTGTTTGTGTGTTATTGTATTTTTATTTTATTTAAAAAAAATGGCACTTATCGTAATTAATTCTAAGTATAAGTATTTAATGTTTTAACAACCTATGAATCTTTGTTATGAGATTTGAATTAAATAATTTTGAATTTGAATTTGAATTTGATAATTATAGTTGTAGTTTTAGTATACGCCCACGGGGAAATATATTAAATTTACAGCCGAAATATAAGGGCTTTATGGATACGAATTTGCACATTTTCGAATATACCATAGTTATATTACTAAGGGCTGATTTTTCAATCCTCAGTTAAAAGTATCCGTCAGTTAAAAGTATTACCATCCTTATCGCTGGTCATCAGTCAAAAAAGGAAAGAGCTTACATTTATTTGACAGTTACTGTTAACTGGGGATTGAAAAATCAGTACTTAGTCTAACATTTTACCACCTACTCTTCTATCTAGGTATATTTGAAGCATAACTAAATTTCATAATTAGTAGAAGAATCGCCTGCGTATGAATTATGAAACTTACAGTGTGCTTGCCCTGAGCAGCCGCGGTGTTATTAACGCGGATTTACTTTCTGTCCGTCCCGTTCGTACTCGCATATTGGTGTGAGCGAGCCGGATAGAAAGTAAGTCTGCGTCAATGACACGGCGGCAGGACATGGTACGGCTACTGCAGGCGTCCACTTCAGACTAACACATATATATTAATTATATTATACTAGTACAATATATATTTTTGCTACTGAATGATAGACCTCTGTACCCTAGTCGGAAGATCGATGGACTAGTGATATAAGACACGACTTAAAGTTTCGCATGATGCAGTCGAATTTTGAATGTATGTCATCTCGAAATGCCACCGTAAAATGTTGATACTTGTACTTGCATTCGATATTTATCCCAAATCCCAAGTCATCGTTATGACAATTCGCATTATGCGTAGTCAATTATGCGGGATATTGTTTATGCAATTAAAGTGTAATGCATGACAACGTCATGCCAATTTGAAAAACGCGTAATAAATTATCCCACTCTATTAACCTCGCCCCTCGCCTGCACTATAAACTTACGAGTATAAAACCTAATTTATTGATTACCACCGCCCAGCTTCTAAATTAATAGTAACCCACTCTAAATTAATAGTAACACTGATTTATCTATTGATAGTTTCATCCAACTATCATTGCAGATTAAAAATGCATTTTATATAGGCCATCCTGCACACCAGTGGTCAGTATATCAAACAAATCAACTCGGGATAAACAGAACCAACAAAGACTCGACCAGCTCCAGATCTATGGCGTTTACTGCCAATGTCTTTGTCGTATGAATTATTATGAAGTTTGTACAGAATAGTAAGGAAAGAGCGATATTTATGAGCACGGTAAATCACCGGGGTTATTATATATCAGACTATTCAGGAGTAGTGATGCGCCGCGGGTATAATTCCGACGGGTGTTCCGCGTTCCCAAATATATTCCTCAAACAAGGAGCAATTTCGAGGGTTGCGTGGTCAAACTCGGTAAGTCGAGATATTTTTTCACTTAAATAATAACGTCAATGTCATACTTGTAGGTATAGTCCGTATTTTAAAAACCGGTGTGCTCGACTTATCGGGTTTGACCACCTAACCCTTGTTGTATATTCGACATCGACCGAAAAATCGATTTCAATTTTATTTATTATAGATTCACTAAGTATAATATCAATATGTTGCAACTAATGTAATTAAATAATTAATTGCAATATACTTGGAAATTATCGAGAATAAGCTTCGTTTTGTAGACTGTTTTGATTCTTGTGCCTAAGATGAAAGTTTATTGTGTTATTATATATTCAGTTTAGTACGTTTACCCGTTATTTATAAATAATAGTTAATTTATGTTAGGTTGTTATTGACAATGAGATCACGTTAAACAATGTAAGTATTATGCTCAATAGCCTAATCGGATGATCAAAATTAGCCAGCGCCAAGATATTTCGCAAGATATTTCTCGTGTCGTTATTAGGTACCTAAACATGTCCATATTATTAAAAATAAATACAAAAGACAGTCACAACAGATCCATCCATTAAGAAATTGCGTGAGTTAGAGCAGTAAATTATGTAATCTGAAATATTTTAATCGGTCATTTCACCCGATGTCTGCATTGGGAATGTTAGCCCCATCACTACCGAGGACCCGTGTAACTTGCAGCGCGATATACGATATATTTCTACGGCCACTTATTTCAGTTAGCGGTCTCCATTTTGTGGTGTCCTCATCCGGCCGTGTTATGGGCCAAATAGTATAATGAGCGTTTTATGGTGAAGTGTGTCAAACGAAAAACAACATCATATTGTTAAATATATTAACAAAAAAACTATACAAGCACCTGTTGGGCTACCGAAGCCTATGGATGTTGGCAACATCAAATCGCTGGTGTGCAACGCTAAAGAGTCAAACGCAAACCCATGTTCGGAGTCTTGCCGGTGGACAATCTAAAAGTTAAGGCCTATAAAGCTTGATTTTCTAATGAAAGCCATATCTTCATTAAGACGTACTCCTTTTTCATTGCGTTGTATGATACAAATCATTACTACCAGTCCACAGGCTGTTAACTATCGATCACAGGAAAAAAAGTGCGCATTCAGCTGAACTGTAGAGCCCCTCTTTCCTGTGGCCAATAGTAAGCAACTGGTAAGAATGTAGTCCTAATTTTTATCATACAATTCAATAGGAAAGGAGTGCCTTTAAATGACAATACCTAAGGGTTTAATAAGAAAATTAACTCTCATAGCCCTTAACTTTTAAAATGTCCACCGGAAAAACTTATAACATGATTTTGAGTTTGACCCTAAAAAGAAGAGCTACCTGGGCCTAACAACTGTTACTCGTACATCGACATATTTTCTGTCTCCTGCGTTACTTTTCATGAACTTACAAATGTATGTCAATGAATACTGTACACATATTTACAATGAAAAACCGTTGGAACCTAACTGTATCGATGTGAACTTGTGTGAAGCCTAACGCATGTACAATTTACTTATAAGCATTTTTTTCTAGCAAACTTGATGAAATTGTCACCTGCGTTACGGGAGAAAATATTGTCGATCAAAAAGTTGATTGGCCCACGTACCAGATGCATGAACTCCAAAATGTCATCACACGACTAAAATATATAAAACTGTGCTATTTGATGCGATTTCAGGGTCTGTCCAAAGTAAAAGTTGTTCAGTGTGACTTATATACTCGTAATTATGAGGTGTTCTGACCCTTGATGTCAAGTGGCTGTGAAACACCCTGTACAGTACCACCACTATTTATATTACACCCTGTAGGCAACATGTATTCAGTGATTTTGGTGATCAATTAATTACACGCTATCGCCACTGGCTGACAGTTAACACTTTGCCCATCCAGTGTCTCCCTTGGGATATACGTCAGAGTAACACAGGAAATGTACTGTAATACCTACTTACAACACAAGAGTTCAATTAGCAACAGATATTGAGTCTAACAACGATAACTTTTCCAAGCAAATGAACTAACAATAATACAAATAGTGAATTTTGGAATAGTTAATGTAGTCCAACTATTAAGCATTTAATTGACGGGTCATTGTCAGATTTAGGATATCGTCTTTTCGGTGGACATACCTAAAGTTAAGGAATTCCTATACTAAATTGGGATGAAACAATTGACGGTACAACTAGATTCGCCGGTCTATAGGCATATGCAATAAAATCGTAACAATAGTACATTGTGATGCATACAATGTATTTCATCACACTTGCCGACAAAAAAATAAGTTATAAGAAATAACATTATTAAATGACGTACTGACATTTCTATTACTCCCTAGGGAATTTCACTTTTATATTACTTACTCCCGCTGCGCACGCTAACAATGGCGCGCTTAGACAGCAAGTGTGATGAAAAGATTTATACAAGCTGTTAACTTTTGACCACGGAGTAGACAACTTTTGTTTTTCCGCGTGGTGGCAGAAAAAATATCGAAAACCCTCAATACTCTCAAAACCGAACGTATCCTTTACTTACCTACCCATGGCACGGCCGTACCATAAGAGTTAGCAAGTAACGGTTACGTTATATACGTAAGGCCGTGGGTTTTCTGGCCGGCGACCGGCGACCGATGCGTGTCCGCCGCCGACGACGTTCGAAATTCGAATGTTTTGTTCGCGAATGTTTGAGGGTGGTTTCTCGGTCGCCGGCCAGAAAACCCACGGCCTAAAGGACACTAGCTACGGTGTAGCGGTCGCAGCTACGGCGTAGCAGGTAAATAAACTACGTAGGTAACATCACTACGTAGGTGACGTAATTTAGCCAAGATGCCAGTTTGCAATCGTAAACGATAAGAAATAAGTTACGCGACCATAACAATTTATGAAAATGGTCAAGTAACTTTTCTTTCGAGTCTGTCATTCTCATACATTTTTTACTTATCGCTTATCGTATACGATAGCAGAATGGCATCTTGGCTAGGCTTCCTCAGCTAGCTGTAGGCTTAGCACAATGATCGATGCGACCACAGATGTCATATATACCATAGATCAAGCAAACGTATCTACTTAGCGTGTCAAATGAACTCAGTGAAATCCACTGAGTTGTCCGTCTTTAATCGCAGCTTGCAGCTTTCGGGCGTCCAATTTTGGAAGTTGAAGTGAACAAAAACATTAATAATGCCTCCTTAAGTAATATTAATTGCAACAACACTAAAAATATGAATACTCAAGGGCCTGAGACATATTTAAAATTATAGGCAAGTAACAACTTCAGTACAAAATCTGACACGCTGGGCCGCCATACAAATGAATGAACTTGTTTCTTCTATCCAAATCTAATTCTGTGGATGCGACAGTACACCGGCGCGAGTTAGGTAGCCTTTTCTAACGACACTTGCGTTCAAAAAATATGAGTCAGGAGTATTTTTTCATATAACATCCTGCATTGAGTTAGTCAATGTTTTATAATTACTGATGTGCTCGCATGCCCGCAGTGTTCACCTAAATTTGTACATAAAGGTGCGTTCAAACTAAAAGAGCATTCGCTGTTCTAACCTCCCACTCTACGAAATTCGATCGGTACACAAAACGTGATTGGTTGATTTCGTAGAACGGGCGCTAGAACAGCGAATGCTCTTTTGGTTTAAACGCACCTTAAGATTGGCTACTTTAGTCACATGCGAGCACACCAGAGATAACAACGGAGTCGGCAGCAGTCACCGTGGCCGAATCGGCCGTGGGGGAGCTATTATGATTCAGGGAAATTCAAAAATTCTTGGGATTTCCCTGAATTTTTCATTACATTAAAAAAATACACAACTATCGTCAGATAATTTCGTAGATATCAAAGATATATAAAAAAAAATCTAGTCATAGGTATTAGTGATAGTTATCAAAGTTTAAAGCTTGTCTGTTTTTGCCGATATTGTCTGTTTTTACCGTGGCATACAGTTGCTAGTTGCTGCGACACGAGATAGAAAAAGCCTACATTACATCATGTGTAATTGTGTATCATACAATATTTTACAATGCATTATGCGAGGAAAATCAAACTATCTCGGCAGGTACCAACCAGGCCATTCGGAAAAGTATCATAAAAATTCATTCCTGCACGTGTGCGGAAAAGTATCACTTTCTGTGCATAAGTTTACCCTTAAAAAGAGCATTTTTTGAACAAATGCATTGTAAAAGATTTTCTCTTTTAACATTTTGTATCTAGACATAATTCTTGGGCGCCAAAGAATCTCCGAAACCTTTTAAACTCGATGTTGGCATTGAGCACTGATTGTTCAAAGAGATAAAAACAGAACAAAATGGCGTATTCCTAGTTGTCACTGGAAATTGATACGGCTAACTACGCTAGAACTATTGGTAGAGAAATGAAAGCCGTTCACGACGTACCCGACTTAGTGACGTGACAAACAGTTAAGGTAAATATCTGTCAAATATCTGACTCTTAGGCACTGGTCTCACCGCGAGCTACTAAACCACTAATTGGAGTTCGAGGCCAAAGAATGTACGAAAATATTGCCACAACAATGAAATGTTCTTACAATAGTAAATCCTTATTTTCTAAAAACAGACGTTGAGATATCTTATTTATTGGTAATTTTAATTCCTTAATTTATATAAACAATAATATTTATTTATTTTCACGTAAATATAAGATATTTTAATAAAAACTTAATTATCCGCAATTATTAGTAACAATGTTGGTATTGCGCTGGTATCACCTCAGATGTTAATAACATTTGGTACAGCAATTGAACTACACATAAATTAAAACCCTATTTCTGCATACGTTTAGAAAATTGCAAAATAATACATTGTAGCGTGCTTTATGTTCACATTTCGTATTCGTAAAATTCCTTTGCCCTACAAATTTCTTTGGCAGTGCTATAGTTCTCCATTTAAATTATCATACAGATCTAACGTTTTGTTTTCTTCCGTAGGTTGTTAACAAGGTGACCCACTTGGATCAGCCATGTTTAGTTTCGCACCCCATCATCAAAAATTAAATTCCAAATGAAATATACTGCTGGGTGAAATGTTATAAAACACAATGATATAAAATCATATTTTCTGGATCTACTCATGATTACAGCCATGTTTTACTATGGGACCAGCTTTGAAAAAGTTACCACAAAATCTACATCTCCATACATATTGTGGAACCAGCTGTCGCTAGTTACAATCGAGTTGTCATTAATATGTATGTACAAAAAATAATAAACATTCATGGTTGGAATTGCAACGCTTTTGAATGTGTGTAATTCCACTTCTTTTTAAAATAGGCTTTGAAACGTTGACTCTTATCACTTTAAGTTCTTTACAAGAAAATTTTGTCAAATCAATGTTAGTTAAGAGAAAAGAAAAGTTTTTAGATATTTACATGTTTTTAAGAAAATCCTAGTTGAGGCAGGCATATTAAACAAAAAGGCGTAGAAACATTATAATTATAACAGAGGTATATAATGGTTTTATTAAGAATTATTTTAAATAAATTAATTAAATAACAAAAAGGTTGTCGAAACCTGAAAACTTTATTTGACAATGACATAAGAGACTGACAAATTTGACAATAACGCATCTGTCGTAGTTTCGTTGGCCTCGAACTCCAATTAGTGGTATAAGCTATGAACAATGGGCTATAAACACGAACAAAGGACACACAATCCCTTGTAAAAAAAAAAGACACGGCGATTCTCGCCCGGCGGTGATAGCTGACAGCTGGGCGAGTATCGCCGTGTCTCATTTATTTACACGGGGTGCATATCTTTTGTTAAGGCACTGGTCTCACCGCGAGCTACTCAGCTATGAGCTATGGGCTATAAATACAAACAAAAGATACGCACTCCCATGTAAAATAATGAGACACGACGATACTCGCCCGGCGGTGATAGCTGATAGCAGGGCGAGTATCGCCATGTCTCTTTTATTTACACGGGAGTGCGTATCTTTTGTTCGTGTTTATAGCCGATAGTTCATAGCTTAGTAACTCGCGGTGAGACCAGTGCTTTAGATTTAAATTCATGTCAGGCCATGCCCAGTGCAGGGCTCCGTAATTAATCAAAAACGGCTAAGCCGATTAACTATGTTCTAAATAGTTTTATTTTAAAATATTCTATAAGCCTACACTTACTTGCTTACATGATTATTTTCCTATTTTTGGACGCACGCAAAAATAAGAGAATGACTGTGCCTAAAAATATCTGAACATACACTAGAGTGTAACCATAATAATAATATAATATAATATAGAGTCTAACCACGTCTCTAAATATTGTAATGGCGTTAGAACGCCATTACAATATTTAGAGACGTGGTTAGATATTTATGAGCACTCTAGCCGCTTTGATATATCTAATGGCGACAGTGCATTGGTGGTTTCGTTAGGAACCATTGGGGTTAAATGAAATGAAAATGAAAATGAAAATGAAATGAAATGAAATAAAATTTATTTACGACAAGCACAATGAACATATATACTGTATACACATCTTACAAATAAGTGCACAACAACATAAAAGGGTCACAACTCAGCATGTAGCTGGCTAAGCCAGCGCTGTTCTTCCGTTGAGACCCCCAGGTATGTACACTGGCCGACGAGGCAACCACGCTGGCAAACAAGTAAACATAAATACAAAATGACTTAAAACTAACACAAAGCATGCCTGTAGGCTTATGATGGTACCGTGTTTAATCGTTTGTCGTTGTTGCCGTCAGGTTCTAACAAGTATGCAAGTGTGAACGTGATGCGTAGCACGATAAATAGATAAAACGGGACCATCATAAGCCTACTGTATATATAAAATAATAATAATAAAAATAAAAATACGCGCAATGGCTGGTTAGGCTGCTCCTATTAGCGTTTATGCAACTAGGGCGTTAATACGAGTATAATTACTATATTACAAAGCATATTAAATCACAGCTAAACTATCCTGAAAATAAACAAGTTAATCAAAGCGTCAGCTCGCACGAATCAAACCGCATTTCTGCCTCACGTGACGTCACGTGACGCACGTCACGGATATCACTTTGATTTATGTTATTTGTGTAACAGTTTTATTACTCGATAATTATGGAAACGTAATTGGTATACATTGCGAGAGTTCATTGTACTCTTGCATTTAATTTGTCCTTTGAGTAGGACAAAAGATACATTACTTTTTAAATGACAATCCAAAGTATCACCACATCATATCAGCCTATTATATAGTCCACTGCTGTACATATGCATCTCCTAATACTTATGCGTATGGACGTATTAGCAGGTAAATGCCCATAATCGCCACGCTGGGCAGTGGGTTGGCGATCGCAGTAGTGCGTCCACTATGTTTCATGATGCTGCTGCCCATCATCAATCTTCGATAAATTCATTGTCAGTGGCCTTCAATCCCTTAGTTGACTCTTACGACACCCGCGGGAAGAATTGGGGTGGTGTCAAATATATTCTTACTGCTGTCAGCACACGGCTAAATGCGTGAAAATCCAAAGTATGGGTAGGGACAAACATTGCAAATAAACATGATTAATGAAAATAATGAATTAATTTATCACAAATTGGGTAATAGTAACTTAGATAGAAGCAGCCAGCCTAACAATTTCATTCAAAACAATTGTTAACTAAAAATATACCTTAACTTCCTAGAAATCAATATTCCCATGAATACGATTAGCAATGCTGATTAAAATCCCTGTAGGCCTAGCCAAGATGACATTCTGCAATCGTATACGATAAGCGATAAGTCACGTGACCATAATAATGTATGGAAATGGTCACATGACTTTTCGTTCGAATCTCTCATTCTCATACATTTATTACTTATCGCAGCGTATACGATAGCGGAATGTCATCTTAGCTAAGCCTGCTGGAGCTACAGTCGTCCATAGGCCACTGCTATTGCTTACATCAGGTGGCTTTTAGAATTATAACTAACGCGAGACTCAAACATATTTAAATATTGATCAAACGGGTTACTCACGTAATTTTAGTCGATAATTGCTCGACATGTTTCGATCCATTTCGAGGATCCTCATCATGGAGTACCCGCGACTAAAGCCCGAAGTGTACTGCTTGCGCTCTGCTAGAGCGGGTGCTGGCCGCGGGCAGCGCTGGCGGGGGCGGCGAATCGGGAGAACTACCCTCATTGTCACTTTGTCGAATAGCGGGTTGCAAAATGTCTAAATGGATCGAAACATGTCCAGCAATTATCGACTAAAATTACGTGAGTAACTCGTTTGATCAATATTTAAATATCTGGGTGCTTAGCCAAGTTGCCAATCGCTAACGCTTAATCGTCAATAGTAAACGAAAGGCAGGTACCTAACTGTCTTTGTCGCACTAATACGAAAGTGTGACAGAGAGGGAAAACTACGATACGCTACTAAGCGCTAGCGATTGGCAACTTGGCTAAGCATCCAGGTAGCTTTTATTTCCATCGTCGTAGCTGAATAAAAATACGTTAAAAATATTTTCATGTCCTTTATAAAGGACGTATCAGCGATTGGACTGGGAAAGCAAATTAAGTTGTACAATTAGGCTGATGATCCATTTGATTTAACCGGATACGGCGGCTCGGCTAGCGTCACTGTCGGAATTATACGTATACGGGTTACAGTCATTGTTAATACGAATCGTATATTTATACAATAAAATTAACGAAATGGAGTTTTCTATAATACTTGGCCTTTTAAACGCCTTCCATCTCGCATCAAAATGTGGCCTACACGTTAATTACAATTATTTTATATTATTACAAGCTTTACATTAACTTCACTTTGTATGTTTGAAAATTTTGCAACAAAGAATTGAACCAGTTGCGATGTACCAATTGAGCCGAAATTTGGTATACTTACGTACGTTGGATGACAATACATTAATATGGTAGCTTGGAACTATTCTGATGATAGAGTTGGAAGGTATCCATAGTAACACTTGTTCCAGTGAACCAATTGAACTGAAATTTGGTATGCTTTCGTAACTTTGGTGGCAAATTTATAATAAGGTACTATAGAGCTGATCTGATGAGGAGTTGGAATGTATTGCACTTGCTTATTATATTACAAACATTATGGTCTCGATAGGGATGATTTTTTTGTTCGAATGTACATACAAAAGACCTAGTTTTACAAAAATCTATTAGCATTGTCGATTTAACAATTTTAACATAGTGCCTTTCATCCCGTGGGGCATATTGTTTACATAGATGCTCCCTACAGCTGGACCAATATTCAGTGTGTCAACCTCCGTAGCCTAGTATAAGGCATAAGGCAAAATATAAGCTGACAGCTGACAGCTGTCATGTCAATACAAATGTGAATTTGCTGTTCCTTATTTAATTAATTATAATTAACTTTAGTATATATTTAGTGACATAATTTGATTATTTTGATTTATTAGTGACATATAAATACAGTGATACGTAAAAAGTGAAAATGGCTAAATCTAAAGTAAAAGATAACTGCAGTGACGACAAGCTGATGGCCGTTATTTTGAATTTAGAGAAGACTGTTTTTGAAATGAAACAAAAAATTGACGAAACATACGATATAATTGCACGACAACAAAAAGATTTAACACGGCAGAAGGAACTAAATGCACAAATACTGTCAATTTTAGAAAAAAAGGACACTAACCTCAGCACAAAGGAGTACACAATACACACACTGAATGATTCTGGCCCTGAAGCACTCACTTTTATTGATGTCTCTTCCCAAGAGAACCCCCAACACAGTGAAGAGTCCGTTTCAATAGTACAACCGGAAACTATTACTCCCACTCGCCCCCTGAAGGCCCTGCCAGTGAAAACTCAGAGGCTCCGGTCTCGTCCCCGTCGTAAGGTGCAGTCAGAGGCTCTCGCGGCACAACCACTGGCCTCCCCTGACGACATCTCAGGAGTCCCAGCCATCAGTGCACCACGGCAGCTGCACCCGCTCCCCGTGTCGGCCGAGCGCGCTGCCGAGCGGGCACCGCCGGCTGCAGCACCAGCGAGACAGGCGCCGAGCTCGTCTGTGAAGATTCCAGCATCAGGCGTACCGGCCGCGCATCCGGCACCGGCTGCATCGGACGCGGTTCCAGCGGGGCGGCCACCAGGGCTACGGGCGGCGGCACCGTGGTCTGCTAGCCTGCACATCTTCAACCTCAGCGCTGAAACCACTCCTGACGAGGTGGTTAGTCACATAGAGTCCAGCATGTGCGTCAAGGTCGATAGGTGTGAGCAGCTAAAGGTCACACGAGGTCACTATTCGTCCTTTAAGGTGGATGTGCCGGCAAACAAAGTAGGTATAATCCGAAATCACAGGCACTGGCCGCCTGGTGTTTCTATTAGGCACTTCATTACCGTGCAGCCAAAAAACTCCTTAGTGAGCAGCGCCGACCGACCGCCACGTTAACTAAATTATCTAACTTTAAGATCATTCACCAAAATGTGCGATCGATTTGCGGCAAAACAGGGTTATTAGATTTATTACTGGACTCTAAAAAACCCGAAGTACTAGCGTGCAGTGAGACGTGGTGCAAAAACTATGAAATTGAAAGAGTGAGGTTAAGTTGTTACCGACTCGCAAATAGCTACTGTCGTAAAACGATAGCACATGGCGGGGTCGCGCTGTTCACACGGGATGATATTGTTTATCGGCAGCGAAACGATTTACAAAGCCTGGCGATTGAGTTCGACTTTGAATTCACCGCAATTGAAATTTGTAATTTAAATTTAATTATTATTGTATTATATCGCACCGGAAATGGTAATTTTGACATGTATTTGAATAATTTAGAATTATTATTAGATAAGCTAACAAATGAGGACAAAAAATTTGTTTTAGTCGGAGATCAAAATGTCGATTTTTCATCTGATAACATTCTGAGACGGCGAGTAGACGAAATCCTTCAAAGCTACATGTGCGAAAATTGTATCTCGTTTCCGACCCGTGTGACAGCGCACAGTGCAACTAGCATTGACTGCGCGCTGGCGCCGCGCGGGTGGCGGGGCGTCGCGGCCGCGCCGCTCGACACCCCCATCAGCGACCACAGCGCCCAGCTGATCACCTTGCCCACGGATCAGCCAACTAAACACATAAACGCTAACTCATACATCCAAAAGCGACTATATACAGACCAATCATTATTAACGTTTTATATAGACATTGATAATTATAATTGGAATTTTATATTTGACAAAATGCTCTCTATTGATGATAAATTTAATAAATTATTTAACATTCTAAAATATTACATTGACATCCATTTTCCGACTAAAAATATATTAATTAAGAAACGTAAACAGGTCCCATGGCTGACAGAAACACTCTCGAATCTTATTGTTAACTACAATGACCTGACTGAAATGAAGCGTCAGTATCCGGAACTCGAAACACTCTCGGATTGCATTACTCATCAGGCAGATCGTATAAAATGCGAAACCCTGTCGGCACGACGAGAGTATTATGCAAACCGTATCGTCGAGAGTAAAAACCCTTCAAAGGAAATGTGGCGAGTTATCAACCAGGAAGCGTCCACAAAACAGTCACAACAAAATATCACACTCAAGGATGTCAGGGGGAAAAACATACCACCTCAAGAAGTGCCAGAACACTTGAACCAACATTTTCTCACTGTAGCTTCGAAGTTTAAATTAAATACTAACAAATCGGACTCTGTACAGTACCTAAAACAACACTTACGCAACACAAACACACCTCACCTAGTATTACAGACTATTACGGTAACTGACCTATATCGTACGTTGCGGTCCATGATGAAAAAAAATACTACCTTGGATATATACGACATTTCACTGAACATACTCGAGTGTATTTGGCCAGTCGTTGCAGGGCTACTCGTAGAACTTATAAACACGATGTTCACTTGCGGAGTGTACCCTAGCGTACTAAAATGCACACGAGTATGTCCAGTGTATAAAGGGAAAGGTGAAAAAAGCGCTGTAGATAATTACAGACCAATTACAATTGTGCCAAATATCTCCAAAATCGTTGAGTCTATATTATCTGCCACTTTAATGTACCATCTAGAATCAAATGACTTACTGACAGACAGACAATTTGCATACAGAAAAAACAGGTCCACAACAACAGCTGCGTATCAGATATACGACACAATAACGACCGCGTTGGACACAAAGGAGAAGGTAGCAGGGCTATTCTGCGATTTATCGAAAGCGTTCGATGTAATAAGTCATGAACTGTTATTGGAAAAGATACGTCACTACGGAATCACGAATGCCGTTCATGACTTATTTGCATCGTTCCTTCGCGATAGAAAGCAGACGGTAGAGGTGAAAATGGAGGTGTCGGGTGGAAACATCAAAAGCATAAAATCCGAGGCAGGTGTATTAAAACAAGGAATACCCCAAGGTTCGGCGCTCGGAAATACCCTGTTTTTGATGTTTGTAAACGATCTACCTACCTCTGTGCCCGAAGGTAAGATGGTGCTGTTTGCTGATGATACCACCGTGATAGTCACCGCACAAACGCATCAACAGCTGGAAAACAACTTATCAAAAGCATCCGACCAGCTTCACGAGTGGTTCTCGGCAAACGGTCTCATACTAAATACCTCTAAATCCAATGTCATGTTATTTTCAGCTGGACACACCACACACATGCCACTGATACAGAGTCCGATACCGATTTGCGACTCGTGCAGGTTCCTCGGATTCACTATTGACGCCAAGTTAAATTGGAAAGAGCACGTAGACAATTTGTGTAACAGGTTGGGTGGCGCCATATTCGCACTGCGCAAGCTGAAACCAATTGTCTCCAATAATGCTTTAATGCAAATATATTACGCATACTTTTTTTCTATAATTAGTTATGGCATTATTTTGTACGGCAATTCAACTCATTCCGACCGATTATTTATACTTCAAAAACGGGCCGTACGAATATTGGCAGGCGTGAATCAGAGGCACTCGTGCAGAGAACTTTTTAAAAAACTTAACATAATGACCTACTACTCGCTATACTTGTACGAGATCATAATATTTACGCGTAGAAATATTCACCTATTTAAACGGTCGAATATGGCAGGCAGAATAACCCGTCAGACGGGGCGACTACTGCCCGTGCCGCGGCGACTAGCGTTACTCGATAAGAGCCCGCGAGTAATAGGTCCATCGCTGTATGAACGTCTACCCGCCGATATCAGAAATGTAAACTCTGACGACATATTTGAAAAACGAGCAAAAGAATTCTTTTTGACGAATTCATTGTATTCCGTAAGGGAATACATCGAAAATTATACTTATTAAAATATATTTATTATTATACATAATATTGACATTGTTGCAATCTAGTTTAGACATTTTAATTTTAAATTGTAGATATTGTAATTTTACTGTTTTTTATACACTTGACGATCTTTTTGTGAATTTAATTATGCATTGATATTTAGAATTTGTTTTATTATTATTATTTTATATACATTTGACGATCTTTTTGTGAATTTGTGCTATTTGTTAACAAATGACATGTAATTTTCATTAAGAAATAAATTAATCTATCTATCTATCTATCTAGTTGGTAGTGACCCTGCCTACGAAGCTGGAGGTTCCGGGGTCGAATCCCGGCGAGGGCATTATTTGTGTATTTATTTATCACAAATATTTGTTCCTTAATCATGGCTGTCTATGTATTTAAGTATCTATATGTATCTATCTGTTATATTATATCGTCGCCTGGTACCCGCATCACAAGCCTTAATTGAGGTTACCATGGGACTAGGTCGATTTGTGTAAGGTATCTCAAGATATTTATTTATTTATTTAATATTTAACGTATTTGCGGCATAGTTTTATTTCGTCATTGTTCGTATTTTTATCTCGGCAAGTTTTGATAACTACAACAGATGACCGTAAGCGTGTTATTAATGTTATTATAATATTAACGTAATTCAGTACCAAAAATACTTAGTCTAGCGTAATCAATGTTGTTGCTACTCAGCCTTCCGTTTTGGTTATAATCGCGGGACGACAACATTGTCGTGATTCTTTTTTAGTTTGACAGGTGTGTCACGACCTTGTTCGAAAGTTAAAGGTTTCCAGGAAGTCCAATATTTTGATACTTATTTGTGAAGTAGCCCCTGCGTAAAGCTTCCCTTTCACATATAAAAATATAGATAATGAAGTCTGGGTAACCTTAACTTTCTGTACATGAATATGATAACCAGAGATCGGAAAAGTGTGCGTCATTGTTCGCAATAATATGGACATTAGTCCTAAGTTGATTGAATAATTAATAATTTTCATAAAATAACATATTTGACACCGGTAACTATGAAAACCATGTTAACCCCTTACCGCATAGAAGCCACGTATATGGCCGCTATAAAGTTGAACTCTATTGATTGCCGTTAGAGTTCAAATTTCAACAATTTATTTTTTATTCATGCGGTAAGGGGTTAAATAGTCACCTTCATCATCATATCAGCAGAAAGACGTCCATTGCTGAACATAGGCCTCCCCCAAAGATTGCCACAATGACCGGTCCTGTGCCACCCGCATCCAGTATAGTCACCATAAAGCTTCGAAATCAAACTTCAAGAAATTATTCTTTTGTTTATTCATTTAATCAAATTTGGAGTCATGTCCATATTATTGCAAACAATGACGCATTTTGTCCGATCCCTGGTGACAACTCACAAATCTAAATAAGAAATACCACGAATCTGAGCGGTTAAAACGCTCCTCGGAGAATCACCAACATCACTTGCACCAAAAAGTGAGTGTATTTTATTAATCTTCCATATCGTCCGGCAGCAGTGCTGCCACTGCACAAATCCGTTTTGTATTTTGAATGGACATAGAAAAATACCCAAAAGTTTTTTTTTTTTTCAATAGAGCACTAGCGTTTGGTGTATGGGTATTTAAATATCTCCAATAAATTCATTGCATTCCATTCGGTCCCAATAAATTAAAGTTGGTTGAATAGAAAATATATTCGAACAAATGTTTTATAGAGACATTTACGCCTTTATATGTATCCATGAAGCGACCTAAACTAAGTTCAGCAATTTTATAAAAAAACGTTCAAGAGCATGTTAGGATTTGGGCTATGCTCAGTGTACAGTACGGTTCCGTAGTTGGTCCAAAACCGTTGGCCGATTATGTTTAAAATAATTTTCAATTAAAGTAATCTATAAGCCATTAATATTCATGATTTTGTACATATCAATCGATCAAAAGTTAGAGGGGAAAAGACATTTTTTTAAATTCTGTATGATGATATCTGCATGATGGTACCGCGTTTAATCGTTTGTCGTCGTTTCCGTCATGTTCTAACAATTATGCAAGTACGAAAGTGACGAATAGCACGATAAATGGATAAAACGGGACCATCATAAGCCACCTGCAGCGGTTATCTCCAGGTATTTCTAGATTAATGAGGGTTATTAGCCGTGTGGTGACGGCAGTAAGAATACATTTGTCACCACCCCAACTCCTCCTGCGGGTGTCGTAAGAGTCGACTAAGGGATTGAAATGTCACTTGCCATTAGTTATTTCATAAAAGATTGATGATGGGCAGCAGCGTCATCATAGTGGACACATTGCTGCGATTATGGGCATTTACCTCCTAATGCGTCTATACGCATAGTTAATAGGAGAGGCCTACGTCCACCAGTGATGATGATGAAGATTAATGAGGAGTTTGAAATGCTTGAAGAAGTAGTTACAGAGAAATCGCGAACTTCTTCTTTCAAGCCATATACCATTATCTAGGGTAGGCTTTCGTTAGTAAGCGCGATGAATATTAATAAATAAACCATTCAATGAAATATCCATTTTCTAACATTAATTCATTGTTTAATTGCTTGCAATAATGAGGTGGTAAGAGTTGATTAAATAACACATGGATTTAGCAATATTTGATGAGGTACGATCGAGGAAATTGAATGTTTAGCAGTTTATGGCTCACTTTACGTTGGACATGCTCAGTAAATACAAAACAACCAATTTAACTTGAACCGCAAAGTGCTAAACATTCAATTTCCTCGACTGTACAATAGAACTCGATGTCATTTTACATACCAGGTTTGTTCGCGATTTATATTTTCTGTAACTTCACGTAGGTACCTACCTGTGATTCCTTTTGGAACAATACAGTAATTTGTAATTTGCTCATCCCAGTGTTACTACGCCATGCACCCGAGGTTACTCGTAAACGGTTCAATTGTAAAAAATGTATAGACTTAACCAGTTAAGCCTGATTATAGCTGGCTAACCCGAGATTGTGCAACCGGGGTAATATTTAAAAGCCAGAAAAACAAACCAATCGATTCAAAAGCGCGCCTGACCGTTCGGCTACTTCATGTTTAGAAAAGTAAAAAATAAAACGCTCCTCTTTAAACGAATTTTCTTTTTATCCCGAAGCATTCTCGCGTCATAATGCTTTTGAGCATCGGCACTCAATTCAGCGCATTAGATCGGTGAAAGCAAACGAGCTTATTGTGTGCCGATAAATAGCGCGCAGTAAAAATAACAAAACCCTCTGTCCTCGTCATGAGAATTGAATTTTTTCAACGGATTTTCTCAGGGTTCCATTTTCAAGGAACTATTCGTTTCTTAAGTAATTATTTTATTATTCAAATAAGTAACACACCATTACTCTTATCATAGTTAATAGGAGAGGCCTACGTCCAGCAGTGGACTATCATAGGCTGATGATGATGATCCTATGGAACTGACACATCGCGATTAGCTTAGGGCTTGCCCATTAATAACGTCATACGATTTTGGCCTGTTTTAGACCCCCCCATCCCCCATGGTGATACTTGGTAATATCTTCTGGACCTCACCCCCCCCTAGCCAATATGACGTGTAATTTTTTGCCAACTTAAGTAGGTAGTCCTTTTAATAATACTTGAATTTACGTACTTTCTTGCCAACTAAAAATTAACTTTTTAAAAACTTTAAAATTAAGTTTTTAAAAAGTGTTTTTCTAAAAAGTGAAGATTTTTTTTACTGGCTATAATGATGTTCAGCAGAGTTCGAGAGTAACAAAAAATTACACGTGATTTGTCCGATGACCCTCCCCTATGGTGATAATTGGTGATTTTTTCTTGACCTCCTCTCCCCCTATATAGTATGACGTGAATCGCATCAGTAGATCGTGGTAGCGCCCCGGGTATTTGGCAGGTCCTTCAATTGTAAATTTACTGTTTCTCCAATCGGGGGCGTCTATAGGTTACAGAACGTTACAGTTAAAATGCGCGAAACCTAAATTGAATCGCGTTTGTTTTAGTCTGTGGTCCTGAGTCTATTTTGTTAGGTTGGCACTGGCAGTCTAATGTGTATAATGTATGTATTTATGACGACACTAACTAGTCGCAGGGCTGCCAGATCGTATAATTGGATACATTTTTTGTATAATTTGGCTGCTCTATGTATATTGAATTGCCTTGTATAATCGAATACCTACATAAAGATAAATTTATAAATTTCGTACTACTATCTCTGTCACTCCAAGGATAAAGCCTTTTATTGTATAATTTTATTGGATTTTGTATAATGTGACTGGTAACCCTGAGTTGGAAGTGAGATGCACAAGGCATAGGAACTATTCAGTCGGAGGGCCGGCGGTCGTTTTACGTAATTAGAACTACAAGGAAACTTGGTTAAAAATAATTCTTAGTTATATTAATGCTGATTGCAGGTACAACTATGTACCTACGGGCTTGTGCATAAATCACGCGAGGTCTTATAGGGGGGAGGGAGTCCAATAAAAAATCACGAAAGATTACGTTAGCGGAGGGGGGGGGGGATACAAAGAGACCTCACGGTAATAACACTAAGGCACTGTGAACTACAAAAATATAAAAACAACTTAAAACTAGTTTGATTTAGGCGACGTAACGACGTGGCCCCGTTGCGTCGTCTGATCCGGCGTAGGATTCGGCAGATTGCCTCGGAACTGCCGAAACACGACGCCCTTCGGCCAGAAGTCTGCACTCGCGATGGTGTCCTGCAGCGAGCGCGGCACGCGCACCACGATCGAGCTGAAGTGCACGTAGTGGCGCGACCGCAACTGCTGCACCCTCAGCGAGTAACCCGTCTTCCGGCGGACGTACTCCACCACATCGTTGAGCACGGCGGAATAATGCAGGCGCGACACGTAGAGCGCCCTACTCGGTGCTGCAACTGGAAGACCAGAATTAACCGTCTCGGCGGTGCCACACAGAGTCTTTCGAGGCGATCCCGTGGAATACCCATAGACACTATAGACAGATGAAAGACTAATATTGAAATAGTTTTGATTTTTATTTTTATTAGGGTTCCGTAGCCAAAATGGCAAAAACGGAACCCTTATAGATTCGTCATGTCCGTCTGTCCGTCTGTCCGTCTGTCACAGCCGATTTACTCGGAAACTATAAATGCTACAGTAACGAAATTTGGTGAGAATATGTGTTGTATGAACCGCTACAGGATTATGATACTAAATTGTAAAAAAAACCATTGGGGTGGGGGCCCTCCATACATGTAACTGAGGGATAGAATTTTTTTTTTAGTTTTACATAAGCGTGTGGGGTATTAATAGAAAGGTCTTTAAAAATGATATGAAGGTTTATACATCACATTTTTATTTAAGCAAATCGTTTTCGAGATATCAGCTCTCAAAGTCTGAAAAATGTGTCCCCCCCCCTCTATGTTTTAAACTACGCGATATAAAATTCTGAAAAAAATATATGTTATGCACATTAATAAACTCTATCAACGATTTTTGGTTTGATTAAATTATCTCCTATAGTTTTTGAGGTAGGTTGATTTAACTGTATTTTTTAAATAATAAATTGATAATGGTACGGAACCCTTTGCGCGCGAGTCCGACTCGCACTTGGCCGGTTTTTTTTATGTACTGTTTTATACTACGTACTGTTTTATGTTTTGTACTGTTTTTGTTTTATGTACAATCTCATTTTTCAATTCTACAGTCGTGTTTTTCAAATACGCAGGACTCAACAATGAGAAAATGACAGTACAGTATGGTATATATACAGTCTGGGTAGGATTTTACTCGCTTAATGTATAGACTAATCTATGACCCAGGTCATGTTTTATGATTCCTCTATGTTCTTTTTCATTTGGTCAAATAAGCTGAACACTCCCCTTTATTTCAACGTATTTTCATAATTTATTCCTTTAAATGCAAAATAATAATACCTACCTTTATACATGTACATAACTTTCAACAAGTAATATATTATATTATTATTATTTATCTGCGAGATCGGATCGGATCGGAAAAATGAGACCCTCCGCAGCAGAACCTTAGTAACCGAAATAGCTCTCCGAATCGCTAAACTGAAGTGGCAGTGGGCGGGGCACATTGCGCGTAGAACCGATGGCCGTTGGGACGGGAAGGTTCTCGAGTGGCGGCCACGTAGGCACGTACCGGAGGGCGCAGCGTGGGTAGGCCCCCCACAAGATGGACTGATGACCTGGTAAAGGTCGCAGGAGTCCGCTGGATGCGGGTGGCACAGGACCGGTCATTGTGGCAATCTTTGGGGAAGGCCTATGTTCAGCAGTGGACGTCTTTCGGCTGATATGATGATGATGATATTTGTCTATCTAAATTCCTTCATCGAATCACTAAAGTTACCGCCTAGTAAACTCTAGCTATACAGACTAATATTAGACTAGACAGACAGGCTAGTAGAATAGAATACAAACTCAAACCACGGAACCATCCCATCGTCCATTTCTCCCGCCGACGAAGCCTTGTTTTCAGCTGTCCCGTCCACAAAGCCCGACACACTACACTACAAAGCTAATATTGTCAAACAATTCATACTCCATTATTCATAAGAAAGTACAATCTGAATTTGTGAAGGCCCGGACAGACGCTTTAAATACGCTTTCCCTGAGATGATTTTTAACATTTTTGTTTTCAAGTTGCTTAGAGCCTGTTTCGATAAAAAGAAGGATCCACAGAAAGAACAAGTTTAGTCAATTCAAATTACAGAAGGAAAAACCACCTTACTTTTAACAGAATAAGGTGTGTATTTGCCCCGATTTTTTAACGTACTGGACATGTTTTTTCCGTTCTTCAAATAATATTGGATACTACGCCTCTGAAGCCTAGTTGGTTTGGTAGTGATCCTGCCTACGAAGCTGGAGGTTACGGGTTCGAATACCGGCGAGGGTATTATTTGTGTATTTATTTATCAAAAATATTTGTTCCTTGGTAATGGCTGTCTATGTATTTAAGTATCTATATGTATGTATCTATTATATATAAGGTCCTAATTTATTAGTTGCAGATATTTTAACACATGATACTTTACATTAAAATAATTAACTTTAAATATAAATTAAGAAATCTTTTCATATAACTTTTAGATTTCATTTTCCTAACAAAAAAAAAATTAATTTCGTCTAAAAAAAATCATCATGTGCATTATCACATGTCACATTGTCTGTCATGTCATCAAACGACATAATCCAACGGAAAATAACATGACATTGACAATCAAGTATTTAATTTATCGACGTGAAGTGGCCAGTTCCAGTTAAATGGTACGTAAAAGAGGTACTAGAATCTGTTCAATGAGTTTTCATTTAATAATCACATAAACAGGATGTTTTTACGTAGCAAATTTGTTTTTCCGTTTTCTCCAAAAAAACATCGTAAAAGCTATAATGTTTCACGGTTTAATATACTCCAGAGACCGAGTACTATCAGCTGTAAAAATATCTGCATCTAATAAATTAGGACCTTATATATCGTCGCTTGGTATTCATATCACAAGCCTTAATTGAGCTTACTGTGGGACTAGGTCGATTTGTGTAAGATGTCGGAAGATGTTTATTATTTATTTGCTGTTTAGGGTTCCGTAGCCAAAATAGCACAAACGGAACCCTTATAATTTCGCCATGTCCGTCTGTGCGTCTGTCCGCAGCATAGCTCAGTGGCCGTTAATACTAGAAATATGCAATTTGGTACAGGTATACATATTAATCATGCTAACAAAGTGGTACAATAAAAACTAGAAAAAAAGTTTCGGGTGACCTCCCCAACTAGTGAAGTGGGGATGATTTTTTTTATTTGATGTGATCATATAGGGTTCGGTATCATTGAATAGGTCTCTTAAAAAGAATACGGGTTTTAAAATAAAGTTTTTTTCTAAAGTCAATATTTTCGGAGATAATAGCTCCAGAAAAAAAAAATTGTATTCCCCCCTCTAACTTTTGATCCGTAGGTCCAAAAAATATGATAAAAATCATGAATAGTTTATCAGAGTACTGTAAAATAAAACTATTTCGGTCCAGCCGTTTTTGAATAACTACAGAATCCTATACTGAGCATGGCCCGACATGCTCTTGGCCGGTTTTTGCTTTTAGATAATATAGTCATATTCTACTGATTTTTTTATATTCTCCAATCAATAAAATCCTTCAGTCACTATTTAATACACGTATTGAAGGAACTTAAACTATAATATAACTACTTTTACTGAAAAGCTCTTATTAAGACAGGATATATTCCACGATTATATTACGAAACATATAAAATGAGTACATTACGTTTCATTGTCCCATTCTAAATTATTTAATGGACTCGATATATAAATCTACTATCGAATGAACATCAGTCGACCACTCGACCGCGACCTCAATAATTCTCATTTGCATCAAACAAATGAACGATTCGTACAAGTGTTAGTAAATACATACCGAGACAATACTATACGAGATAAAAACGCACTAATCAGAGGACGAAACTCATTCGAAATTGTATTTTAACGTGTACTTTTTAGATTTGGAAATGCAACGTAGATGCTTGCGGAGATAATGCTCTGTGACACTGAAATCGAGATATATTTGTTCTAATTTGTGAAGCTCCCATGGCATTTGTAGGCGATATAGCGACGGTTAGTTGTTATTTATTGCCCAATAGTGCCAGCGCTGGCCACGGCCACTTAGTCCGTAATGTCGCGAATTATGTGCATATGTTAATGCGCCTTTGCACCTCACGGGTGCATTTATAATGACATTTGAATGGCTAAGGCGACGCAAATTGGCAATCTCGAGATGAATTATTTAAAATGTGTTGCTTTTTAAATCTTGCCTAGGAAAAGAAGCGGTGTGAAACCTAAGTAATAGAGCATCCCGTCTACGTAGGAGTGCAGTACCATACGTAACTTTGCAAGTATTGGTAACGTTAGGTTTTACTCGATACGTAAAGCAGGCTATCGCGCTCGCTCTATTATGACAGTGCTAGGTGCGAGCGTGATAAAATGCATTACGTATCGAGTAAAACCTAACGTATCCTTTACTTTCCAACTCATGATACGGCTGCAGGAGTTCAGAATTTAAATTAGCCGTCAATAGAAGTTGCAAATCATATAAACTAACCTAAATATTAGATCCACATTCGGCGTTGGTAAACTTCGGTTTGATCGATAATTCATCTACAGCGTGTTTTTCTTCATATGCTATAACTTTAACGGAAGCTTATTTAGGTCAAATATAACTAATTTCTCTATGAAACTAGTGTTATAACTCTTACTGTTATTGAGTTATTAAAAAAATAAGTTTAATCACTGAACATGTGTATTGCAACCTTTATTACATTCTAATGTTACTTATTTTGACATGTGCCGTCAGTTACCTGAGATTAACTTTTATTTTATTCTTAAGGTTCTCTCACGCTTACCATTTCATTTATTATGTATGAAAACAAAAAAAATCTTTTTTATCGAATTTTCCAAAAGCCTGTATACCAGACAACTTCTATTAATGTCCCAAGTAACCTGTCTTATTTATAGCATATCGAAACGAACACCCTGTATAACCAACGAGCGCTCGTACATTTAGGTACTTTGCTCAGTAAACAATTTGTTATAGAAGCCTTAAAATGACAGCATGACAGCCAAAAATATGTCAAGCTTTCTAGCTATTTCTACGGAGGTGGGGTTCGTAATTATTGGGATTCGTAAGGCGTCTGGGGCACTTGAAAATATGCCCGTTAGTTGTTCTCTTTTTTAAATTGTTTTTATTTTAGATATTGTATAAATCCCATATTTATTATTTAAAGGTCTCAGACAAAGGTTCCTTATAAAAAAAAAGAAAAGAAAATGCCTTAAAATATAGGTAGGTATCGCAATAACACTTCACCGGACAAAAACGGTAAAAAGCCGTCAGCGAGTCAGACGCGGCGCGGTGGCTTTGTGCGTCGGTGAAAAACCGACCAAGTGCGAGTCTCTCGCGCTCTGAGGATTCCGTGGCATGACATCACTAATCATGTATAAGGACCCCATGAAGGACGTTTTAACTGACTTTAAAAAACGAGGAGGTTCTCTATTCGACTATTTCTTTGTAAGTGATTCTTCGATATTAATTGTACCGCCATACTAATGTTATTATGAGATTGTAATTGTAGCTAAAGCCAAAAAAATAACTGCCCGAATCAACAAGAGAGATATACAGATGTAGTGCATAATCCTTTCTCTTCGGCTTTTCATGAAAACGCCCGAATTAATCTCCCTGTCTCCATTAGCTTCAGTGCAATATATACTGAAGTTCATTGTGACAGCAATATGAATTCGGATGTTTCCGTCAAATGCCGAAGAGAAAGGATTTTGCACTACATCTGTACCTATTATGAAATACATACATACATAATTTATGATGAATTGATGATTTATGTAACATAAATCATCAATTCATCAGCCTAGCTCAATCCACTGCTGGACTTAGGCCAGTAGGTTATGAAAAATGATGAATAAATTGAGATTTTTTTATTGCATTAAATACATGACTTTTTCACACCTTAAATTAAATTCGTTAGAAAGTCTTAGATCTACATGGGCAATCCAGGGTCACACAATGTCATAAATGTATGGTGTTAACCCCGTGTTAGTTGGTTATTGATTTATCCCTGGCTTACTTCCGCAAATACCGAAGTTCGTGAATTTCGGGGATTTGTCTTTATCACTCCAACGATGGCGTCATTAGAGCGACAGAGAAAAATATTCGATATTAGCGGATTTCGAAGTTCGCGGTGTAGGGCCGCTAATTGTGCAGGTAAGTATGTGCAAATGATCATCGTTCTCGATAAAAATAACCTTAATTTGTGGGACCGACAAACAAAGAGAGACAAACGGACAAGAAGTGATCATAAAAGCTCCGTAATTTTCTTTTTAGTACAGATGGTGTACTTTTTAGGCTCTAGTGCGAGAAGTGGGACATTTTACGTCAGGTCCAAAACTTCGGAGGGCCATCTGTACTAAAAAACGTCGTACGAGACATGTGCAAAATGGACTCGTGTCGATTTAAAATACTCCCTATCGGTCGTGTTTTAAAACATCGCCACTTGCTTCGAATTTCATGTTTTTCGCACTTGTGTCGTAATGTACTATTATTTGAGGGGCCGACAAACAAAGAGAGACAGACGGACAAGAAGTGATCATAAAAGAGCTCCGTAATTTTCTTTTCAGGTACCCTAAAAATGTCATACGAACTACCCAACAAAAGAGGCATAATTACTGACACTGCAAAGCTAATCAAAACCTAAACACGCTAGTAATATGGGTGCAAATAGCAAATGCACTTTCCAAGGCTTATTCTTTTTGAGACGTATTTTCCTGCGCGTATTGTCTGAAGGCTGACACGAGTCGTATTTTTCCCCTCGTAAACAACGCCTGCATGGATCGAGGTTTGGTTCAGACAGCTCTTTGAATTCTTTATGGTTTTTATTTTTATCTGTTTTTACCTGTGTCTATGGAATTATAGTGGAAAGGTATTTTAACCCTTAGGTGCATACAGTTTCAAAAATGATACAACCGAAATGACAGAAGTCGAAATAAGTAATCAAATGAGCAAACCCCGGATGACGAGAGCAAAAATGCATTTGTCACTAGTGCTTAGTTAATTATCGACTATTCTATCGACATCCATACCAACATTTTATGAATTAGAAATATATTGATCAACAGTAATTTATGCAACCGTACGTAATCAGAGGTATTGCGATCTAAAATTGATAAACAATATTATGTCAATAATACCTAGTACCATAGGACAGTTACAAAACCGAAATTAAAGCCTAAAAAACAGCTTGAATATCGTCCAAAATTTCAAAGTGCACTTGTTAAGATTACTTTTACATCCTCACGGCGAAATTAGTCACAAGAAATATCAGAATGTGTTGACTAAAAAAAATGGTGTATTAATTTTAAAAATCTTATATATGTTTGATATCTTGAAAAGAACTGGAACTACTAGGGAAAATAATAAGCATAATCTATAAATTTCAAATTAAAAAAAATCTTCCTGTGGATGTCGATAAAATAGTCGATATTTCATTAAGCACTAGCGAAAAGTTCATTTTTGCTCCCGTCGTCCGGGCTTTGCAAATGAGACTATCAAACTGAGCAACAGAGTTCTAATTGATATCGATTGTATATTATATATGTAGTGTGGGATTGAAGTAAAAATACTCTTGCGGTTAAATTTGGAGTATATTTCTTAAGCGGTTCGAAACAAAACAAAATTCTAGAAAAACAGTCTTATGTCAAGTTACATTTTAAATTTCCCACGTCCGTTCGCTAGGTCGTCTTACAGGCTTCTCCTCGATCCATCGTTCATACCCATCCAAGAACACTCGTTCACTCGTACAATTCACTCGTTCATTCAGTCATCGGTCAGTCTACTCATACGTTCCGTTCCTACAGTCGGCCCTCCTACAACTTGCCTGGGCTCTCAGGCACATAACTAAGGTACAGTCATCACCATTACATAGGTAGTACCCCAGCTATGCTATAGGAACAACATCACATCAAACAACTTAATGAGTCATACAAAACAACTTCAGTACAAAATAAAATTAACACCTTACAACACAATATAACAGCATAAAATAGAATATCAAAACATCATGGACGTAGTGGCTTTACGCGAAATGTAACGTCGTTATCAGAGGCGTCGGTAAATTTTAAGAAACGCAACACCTTACCTTATACAACGTGGAGTTCGCTGACCTTAGGGTGAAGTTCACCGACCCCTGGGCCACGGCTTCATGTTGTCAGCTGACGTCGACGTACGCGCTGGCCCTTCCGTCGAGCTGTCCACCTTCTCGACGTCGTACCGATCCTTCCCTCTGATCGCCACTACTCTGTATGGTCCATAATATTTCGGCTTAAGCTTCAGGCAAGTACCATACTGCGTCCTCAGTATAGCAACTTTCTCTCCAACTTGATAGACTGTACTTTTCTTACGTCGTCTATTGTAAGTAGCTCTATTTTCCTCTTGGATCTTCAATATCTGTTGTTGTGCAGACTTTCTTAACTCCTCTCTTTCTATTGCATAACTGTCATAACTTTCTTGTTGCAACAGTTCATAGACCTGCAAGTCTTCTTTGGTACGCATCTTTGTACCTATCAGCAGTTCATAAGGCGTCGTGTTGATACTTCTCTGGTATGTACTGTTGATGGCAGTCTGCACTCTAGGTACATGTCGGTACCACAGTCCTGGTTCTGACACACATAGTTTAGTCAGCACAGATATTATTATTCTATGGATGCGTTCCACCTGTCCATTACCTCGAGGTACTCCTGTGGTCACTAGAACATGATGAATCTCCTCTGATTCACAGTATTCTTTAAAGTCGTTGCTCGTGAACGCCGCGCCTCTATCTGTGATTATTCTAGTAGGATTTCCAAATACCTGCTGATGTGCACTCAACTTTGCTATAGTTTCTTTGGCCGTCGTGCCTTTTGTAGGGTACACCCATACAAACTTCGTAAACGCATCTACCACTGTGAGTATATAGTTATACTGTTTCTTCGTTTCTGTGAGAGGTCCAACATGGTCGCAATGCAACGTCTCCAATGGTACACTCCCCTTATCAATACAGTGGAGAAATCCTTCTTGTTTTCCACCCTTCTTCGTAGCCAATAGGCAAGGCACACAAGTGACCATAAATTCGTCAATTTTCTTAGACAAATCCTTGATGTGGTAGTCTTTATCAATCATCTCCGTCATCTTCTTTTTGGCAAAATGTCCTTTCTCATGAATTTTCTTAATTATATCTCCTTCCATACCACTTGGTATAACTAGCTTCGTTCCCTTGTATAACACATCATGTTCGAGATGGTAATCCAAATAAGTCTTACTTTTCAAAATTTCTCGAATAGCCATCAATCCTCCGTCTTGCTCTTGAGCATCTTTGACTTTCTGGTGAAGCTCTCGTGTTACCACACAGGCATATGGTGATCTGCTCAATGCATCTACATGTCTCATCTGCGAACCTGTACGGTGTTCCACTTCATAGTCATACTCTTGTAGTATGAGAGCCCATCTCGCCACAAGTGTAGACAAGTCCTTATTTTTCAGTGTCATTTCAAATGCCTGGCAATCTGTAACAATTTTGAACCTTATACCATACAAATACTGTCTAAATTTCTTCACACCTTCAATTACTGCCAAAGCTTCCAATTGATAACTTGAGTACTTTTTCTCAGTATCACTCGTCTTCTTGCTCATGTAGTACACTGGGTGTAACTGACCGTCATCTGGACATCGTTGCAGCAAAATAGCTGCTAGAGCCAACATTGAAGCATCTGTATGCAACTCCGTCTCAAGCTCCGGGTTGAAAATTCTCAAAACAGGTGAACATGCCAACTTCATCTTTAATTCATTGAAAGCAGCCTTGTGAGGTTCCTCAAATACAAACTCTGTATCCTTTTTCAATAAATCAGTCAGAGGTCTCGCAATCAAAGCGAAGTTCTGAATAAACTTTCTAAAGTATGAGGTTAATCCGACAAATCCTCGCAACTGTTTGATATTAATTGGTTGTGGGAACCTTACCACAGCGTCCGTCTTATCAGGTGATGGTCTAACAGTACCATTTTCCACCACGTGTCCAAGGTACTCCACTCGTCGTTGTACCAGCTGAGACTTCTTCCAGTTGACTATCAATCCATACTGAGATGCAGGGGCTAGCACTTCCTTCAACCGCTGTACTGCCTGTACCCCGTCCTCTGCAATAATTATCACATCATCAATAAATATCAAGACATACTCCTTTTCAATCAGGTCCCTAAAGATCACCGTCATAAACCTTGTAAAGACCTTTGGGCATATGGAAATCCCGAATGGAGCCCTAAGGAACTCGTATTGAGAGTTGTGCGTCACAAAAGAAGTATATTTAATTGAATCGTCATGCACTGGTAAGTGGAAGTAACCATTCTTCAAGTCAAGTGTACTAAACACTTTACCCTTTGACAGCTTGTCAATATAATCTTCGATTACGGGCAAGGGATATTCATCCTTGACCATCTTCTTATTTATCAACCTGTAATCTACGCAAATTCTAGTACTGCCGTCTTTCTTCTTCACAAGCACCAAGGGACTAGCGTATTCTGAAAAACTTACCCGAATGATGCCTTCTGTCAGCCACTCTTTCACTTGGCGGTCGACTTCCCTTTGTTCAGCAATTGCTAATCGTCGTGGTCGCTGCGCGATCGGTACGTCGTCCTTCAAAGTAATACGCAATTGAACTGGCGCCTCACATGTCTTGTTTGGTCGGTATGTTTCCACCAGCTTCGTCACCTCCTGCCGTAGCGCCTCGTCGTCCACGTAACCTACAACATCAGAAACATCCACACCACACAATAAAATCTCCTTAAGCCAGCTCATGTCACATTTCGTAAACACCACACGATCGCCTCTCATAACGACAGTTACATTTCGTAAAAACTCCTGACCTATAAGCATGTAATACGGCATAGCGTCCTTAGATACAATATAAAACTTCACATCTTCGTAACACTGTCCATCTATCATAATGTTTGTTGTTAAATTTCCACTGGATTGCACTCGCGTCGAACCAAGTCCCGTCATTGCAACGTCATTCCGAATATAGTCCGGTGAATTTAGAATTTTCAAACACTCGCACGTAATTAAATTTAAATCTGAACCCGAATCAATCAACGCCGGAATTGTTTTCTTAAATAAAGTCACGTCCTTCATTGGTTTGCTTTCTTCGTTAACCGGTTGTACGCGGCCATTGTTGTTGACACTCATCGTTGACATATGCGCTCCGTCATTCAGTCTGTCATTCCCATTCCGTTCGTTCAGTTGCGTTTCGTTCGATGCGCGCGCCGTCTCGTTAGTGTTCGTTTCGCCTTCGGCCGCTGTCGTATTTGGTGATTCGTATAATTCGGTCGACGTCGTTCCGTTCATTCGTTCCTTCTGAACGCACATTTGTTTGATTGTCGAACTCGAGCCGCCATTTTGGTTTGAATTCGAATTTCTTAATGAATTTTGGCTGGATCCTGCCGTCGATGAAACTGCACATTGCGATGAAATATGACCGAATTGATTGCATCTAAAACATTTGAGGCCTTTCTGTTTATTTGGGCACTCGTTGGAAATATGACTATTATCACCGCAATTATAACATCTCTTCTTAGGTGTATTTTCGGCTTGTTTAGGTCGGCTATTCCGTGCTTCGTGATTTGGATTTGTAAATTTCGACTTTTCTTTTATCATATCGTAGATTTTCAACTTTTCTTTTAGATCTTGATACGTCGTTACCCCGTAGAGAATCATCTTGTTTGTCGGCGAATCGGGAATACCATCCACGATATATTTTATAGCGACATAGTCCGGCATCTTACCTCGCTTTCCAAGTTCTTTCATGCTCAACATGTAATCTAGGCTAGATTCCCCACTTTTCTTCGTTTTTGAGCTCATCAATTCGTGGATTGTCTTAATATCTACCGTGTCTGGGAATTCTTTCGCGATCGCCGCCTTAAGATCTTCCCACGTCTTGTAGGTTTTCTCTGCCCGCAGCCACAGCGCCGCCGTACCTGACAATGACCGCCTCGCCATCAACAGTTGCTGTACTGGGCTCCAAGCAAATACCTCGGCATTGTCCTCGATTTCCTCGATCCACCTCGTGACAGGATACGCCTTATCCTGTCCCGTGAATTTCGGGATGAGGTCTTGCATCAAGTGAAGCATCGCGCTGCCTCCGTTCATTGCGTCTTCAAAATCGGTTTCGTATCGGCTGGCACGTCTGTCGTTTTTGCCCATCAGGCCGTCGTCGTCGTCGTAGTTTTAGAAATCGTCGTCGTATTTTAATAATCGTCGTCGTATTTTAATTAGTCGTCGTTGTTGGGAAATTTGAAGAAAAACGTCGTCTAAATCTTACTTGACACCTCGTCGTAATGGCGCTTGGTCCAGAAGTCCGCTGTCGTCGCCGAATTCAATCCGCTTGATTTTTTACAATCCCGGACGAGCCCCCAATTTCTGTAGTGTGGGATTGAAGTAAAAATACTCTTGCGGTTAAATTTGGAGTATATTTCTTAAGCGGTTCGAAACAAAACAAAATTCTAGAAAAACAGTCTTATGTCAAGTTACATTTTAAATTTCCCACGTCCGTTCGCTAGGTCGTCTTACAGGCTTCTCCTCGATCCATCGTTCATACCCATCCAAGAACACTCGTTCACTCGTACAATTCACTCGTTCATTCAGTCATCGGTCAGTCTACTCATACGTTCCGTTCCTACATATAATATAAATCATTTTAGAAATAAAATATGTTATATGTACTATATGCCCCGTTAATGCAAGTTAAAACTGTCGACGCCAAATATCATTGTTTTTGGTATGTGAATTTTATTATACTTAGCACTGATTTTTCAATCCCCAGTTAACAGTAACTGTCAAATAAATGTTAACTCTATCCTTTTTTGACTGATGACCAGCGATAAGGATGGTAATACTTTTAACTGACGGATACTTTTAACTGAGGATTGAAAAATCAGCCCTTAGTACTGATTTTTCAATCCCCAGTTAACAGGATCTGTCAAACAAATGTTAGGTCTATCCTTTTTTTACTGATGACCTGAGATAAGGATGGTAATAGTTTTAACTAACGGATACTTTTAACTGAGGATTGAAAAATCAGTCCTTAAAGTAACTTTCAAAATCTCCAAGAATATATATCCGTCAGATAAAATTGTCACTATCCTTTTCTGGGGAAAAGCACATGAGAAAAGGATAGCTAATATTTATTTGACGAATACTATTATTTTATGCTTGGATGGTAAAACTTGAGTGCTTTTATAACACAAAATAGCACCTGTAAGAATGGAGCATTCCATCCTGTTCTTTTCCCGCTGTTCCACATAATCCAATCCACTCGCTATCAACTTCTAAACCCAATTTCCCTTCATAAAGGCTGCGTTCGTTAAAAAACGATAGATAACTCGATAAACTTTGAACTTTATGTATCGAATAAAACTTGAGCGACAAAAATATCGAGCCGATACAAGTTTTCCAATGCCATTAAAAGTTTGAGAAGAGTTGAACCCACGGTGACAGGCGTACGCTTGGAGACTGACGTCACACCGTAACGTGTCCGACACGACACGATATCGGTAGGTTCTCGGCCAATACAGTGTGTTAGGCCCTGAGACGAAGTGTTGCCTCCCTGTCGCACTTATGTACAAATTCACAATTACAAGAGAGAGGCAACACTTCGTTCGTGGTTCGCAGTAGGCCCTCTGTAGATTTTTCTGAATGCATTACGTATCTACTACTGTAGCCGTACCATGAGTTAGTGCGTGGTCTGACGTCCTACACTGCATATGCCTAACTGTGGCAGGCCCGGATCCAGGGAGGGAGGGGGGGCAATAACCCCCCCCCCTCCCACAAACACAATAAAGTCCTGGACCCGCGCCTGAACCGTGGTCTCCCCTCGAGCACTTTTCGACCCCATCGGCCATCGTTGCCTTAGAAATGGATAGTTATTATAACATAGTGGCCATCAGATATTTCGGAGTGGCCAGGGAGCTCATACATATCTGAGCAGACCTCTATTATCATGACGTTAGAGTGCACACACCAGGGTGCTTAGACAAGTTGCCAATCGCTAACGCTTAATCGTCAATCGTAAACGAAAGGCAGCTAACTGTCTTTGTCGCACTAATATACAGGGTGATTCTTGAGTCATGAGCAGGAGTCAACAGGGTACTAGGGACGGTCACGCTGAGCAACTTTTACTTCGGAGACAACCAAGAAATTGCTTAAAAAATCTCTTAATTATGAGTTAATTCATACTTAACTATCAATTAAGGATCAATTAACTCATAATTAAGAGTTTTTTTTGTTGATTTCTTGGTTGTCGCCGTAGTGAAAGTCGGTCAACATGACCGTCCGTAGTAGCCTGTTCACTCCTGCAGAGATTTTTTATGCAATTTCTTGATTGTCTCCGAAGTAAAAGTTGCTCAGCGTGACCGTCCCTAGTACCCTGTTGACTCCTGCTCATGACTCAAGAATCACCCTGTACAAGTATGTATATATCATTTATTTATTCAGACAACAAAGATCCATTATATGTTAGTTACATTAATTACTATTACTTAAAAACTATGTTAGTAAACATACACAGCAACGGACATGGTATTTTTAATTAAGTGTTGCATTATTGAGCACTCACTCCTTAAGGCTACAGTCCTTAAGAGGCCGTTAGAGCTGCCCCGTATGAAAGAGTGACAGAGAGGGAAAACTACGATACACTACTAAGCGTTAGCGATTGGCAACTTGGCTAAGCATCCAGTTATTTGAGTTTTAGACCTTGGGCGGATTTTCAGAACATTTTTATTTGTTCTTCGTCTCACGCTCGGTACGGCGTACTGTGATATTGTCGCCCTCGAGAGTTCACGTCTTAATAGACGGTTTGTAAACATAAACAAAACTCGTTTCGTTTAACAATACGGCGTTAAACGTTTTAAACATAGGTTACATTAAGTAATACGTTACATTAGGTAGGATGTACCTATTTAGATGTAGTTGGGTTGGCTGGGTTACAAGCAGAATTACATGTATGTACAATTGTACAATTTGTACATAGTAGAAGTAAAGTCAGCAACAAGTCCAATGTGGTTGAAAATCGTTTTGAAGATATATTTTATTTTGCGAGTTTTGCAATGTCGCTGTTATACTGTCGGATTATTTTCAAAGTTGCTACATAATATAAAGCTTGTAAAAAAAATATGTTGCTTCTACACAACTCTATAAGGTCCTAATTTATTAGATGCAGATATTTTTACAGATGAATTCATACGTCGCACTCTAGCGGGCAGTTTCGTGGCAACGTAAGGTTTACAAAAAAAATCTTAACTTACGAGTATTAAAATGTATTTAGTATTTGTAACAGTTTATTTTAAGTCGTTGAAAAGAAGCAAAACGTGTATTCGCTATAGTCTGCGTAGAAGAGGAAGTGAAGTTTATTCATACACAATTACACATTTCTTCGAGATAAAAAATAACATACAATTTTTGCTAACTTCGAATTTGCCAATGCAGTCTTCCTTTAATGTAATAAATAAGACTATGAACAAATTGTCAAAAGTACGCCTGCACCCTAAAGGAAAACAAGTTGTACGAGCCCCGATGGATATGTTCTCCTCCAGTTAGACAGTTTCTCGAGATTATCCCGTTCATCCGGGGGAAAAGGTTTAGAGACAAAACCTTCACTATTCAATAGTAGTACTAAAGTAGTTTCTTTGAGTATAAAATATTTGGACTTAATAAATCAGAATAAAAAAAAAAACTATTTTACGAGAGGTATTTTTTTAAATTGTTTCCACAATTTTTAATTTTGTAAATAATCAATGAATGTAAAGAATGCCATTAATATTAAAGACGACATGGTACACCTGATGCACTGCGAATTTTGCGTCAAGCTTATAAGCGCGGAATTACGGTGGTGAACGAAAATATAATTTAGACACTGGTTTGTTTAAATTGATTTATTAAACAACAAAAGCGTACTTCAGATTGTTGTGTCTCTTGAAATGTAGTACATTAACCATGACTAACGTTCATACAATTTATCATTAGCATAATGTGATCATTTTTAAAATATTCAAAAATTTGTAAAAATTGTTTCGAACTAGACGAACTCCACTGCATCGGGGCTCGTATATCTGAAATTATAAATTGTCTTAAAATCGAATCCCGGAAACGACACTAAAAATGATCAATAGTCTAATTTAAAACGAAGACGTTGAGACTACAAATAATCTTAATCAAAACACACTTCATTGACCGTTGACCGCCGGCAATTTAGAAAAAATATTAATAATATATTCGCATAATATATCTACTTAAGTGAATTAAATATTTTACATACTAGTCTATTGTATTTTTATTTAAAATTGAATGAATACTAAAAAATAATCTGTTACTAACGTACTACCTTAGTTTCTAATATATTTAGAATTGTACATTATAAATACTAGGTACCACATACTAAGTACAAATACTTCTGCTTATTTGAAAATGAATTGATGTATTCGTGAATCTTATCTATCATTTTGACATGCCACCAAACTGCCCGCTGGAGTGCGACGTATGCAGATGATAGTACTCGGTCTCTGGAGCATATTAAACCGTGAAACATTATAGCTTGTACGATGTTTTTTTGGAGAAAACGGAAAAACAAATTTGCTACGTAAAAACACCCTGTTTATGTGATTATTAAATGAAAACTCATTGAACAGATTCTAGTACCTCTTTTACGTACCACTTAACTGGAACTGGCCACTTCACGTCGATAAATTAAATACTTGATTGTCAATGTCATGTTATTTTCCGTTGGATTGTGTCGTTTGATGACATATGACAGACAGTGTTATTGTGACATGTGATAATGCACATGATGATTTTTTTTAGACGATATTATAATCAATTTTAGTTAGGAAAATGAAATCAAAAAAGTTACATGAAAAGATTTCTTAATTTATATTTAAAGTTAATTATTTTAATGTAAAGTATCATGTGTTAAAATATCTGCAACTAATACCTAAATTAGGACCATATATACATATAGCTTTAGATAGTTCCACTAAAGTTGAGGTCACGCACACAACCATGTCATGTAAACACGGGGAATTTGAAATTACTGTTATTTTTTCGTTATAGCTAATTTAATTGTAACTGTAAGATTGACCAAAAAGTTTGTTCAAGGAATTTGTTTCAATATTTTGACGCAAATCATTCATTCACTAATTTTTTTGCAATTAGTACTTCATTTGGATGTGTGTAACAATCATTCAACCTCAGCTCTGGTGAAATTACCTACACTTAACATGTAGTAGGTCTAGTGGGTTATTCGTTTATATATTATACTTTTTTTAAATAGCCGTTTAAATTGTTGTCTTCTGCGGTACTATGTTGTAATAAACTTGTTTTCAATGCCTGACATTTGAGAGTTCTGTAGATCAATCAATGAGAGTTCAACATTCGCTGAACGTAAAGCACTAATGTATTCCTATTGATTTATGTGCCATTAGGTTTATCCAATTTGGCGTGTGATACGCATCTCCATAATGTGCATTGATAGTAGGCGGCGCACTAAATTTAGACTAGGGTACCTACTTTACCTAGACCTAGGAATGCTAAACACTGCTCCGTAGCCTTCGCATGTCAATAGGTAAGGTAGGGCAAACTATTGGGTGATGTTCATACTGATATTCTCATCCTTAGTTCTCTTATTTAGACTTAGACAAACAACTTTCGAGCCTCCAAACACTGTTTTGCTCTAAAACAGACATGTTTATAACAAGATACCAGATTTTGGTTGTAAGTAATATCTTCCCATGGGATTTCTTAATTTTTAATGAAAAAAAATGTATACAGGGTAAATATGAGTAAGTGAGTGAGTGAGGAAAATATTTAACAAAAAAAAAACATTTTAATGTACTGTACATTGGGTCTTACGAGTTTAAAATACACTTTAATTAATAACGCGGCGGCAGCCCATGGTACAGTCGACGTCAAATACATCACAGCGGTTTAGATGCCAAAAATATATTTACACGACCTTAATGTCAAGGCAATAAAGTCGTGTAAACATATTTTGGCTAAACCGTAACGATATCTTTAACGTCGACTACAGCTGCGGGAGTACGTATTATTGTATCCGTACAATTACCTGATCGAATCGTGCCTATGCCTACGTAAAGCGGCTGTAAAACATTCCGTAAATCTACCCAACTATAGTCCAAAAGCTCCCAACTATGTCTTCGATTTAGTGTAATTATTATATTATTGACGCAGTTGTTACACAAAGTCTTCTCATTCATGATTAAAAAATTTAGACAAAACCAAAATAAAAGATTTCCATTGATGCTTCATTACGAGCTAAACTTGTGGACCACAGTTGTAGTAGCGGACTAATAGTTGTATGGTTTTACGGTTCTGATTATAAAACGATTTACAGCTCAGACAACACAATTATCAAGTAATAGAATTATATTCAAACAGGTTATAAAAAGTTCAAATTGAAACTGTAAAGCAACGCCGTTGGCGTGTTCCGAGCAAGAACGAAACGCAATAAAGTACGGCGCCGCAGGTATATATTAAATGCTAGCTCATAATACAGCCAGGAGCCAATAAATTACAACAGAGAACTACGGGCTGACTGGTCAGTAGCTCTGTTTAATTATTAACATATACACCGGATAAAGAACACAGACACAGCAGCACTGAAGCGTCAGCTTAAGCGCTGCTTGGCCATGTGGTGACGGCAGTAAGAATACATTTGTTACCACCAGAAGTGTTGTAAGAGTCGACTAAGGGATTGCAGTATCACTGACCATTCTTTGATTGAAGATGGGCAGCTGCGTCATCATAGTGGACACATTACTGCGATCGCCAATCCACTTGCCCCATCGCAGCACTGGGCAAGTGGATTGGCGATCGCAGTTATGTGACAGACTTGTCGGTCTTCAGAGGAAGCATAAAGCCAAATTACAGTTCGGAGATTCAACTTTAATAATATGTTATAAACATGAACCAATGTCATTATAATATCACATCACATGATTAGCCTCTCTGAATCTCCTATTAAGTAGGTATGTGTATAGATGGACGCATAGGGACTTAATAATCACTACGTTGGGAAAACGGGTTAGCAGTATACATACTCGTAAATAAAATACATCATATTAGCAAGAGGGTTATGGTAACAAATAGGTACATGAAGTAGATATTGAAGTACTAATCAATGGATTTTGATGAGGTTTTTTAATAGATATAATATTTATAGTATACTCGTAAATAATAGACAGAGTTATTCAGAAGGAAGTGATTTAATACAAGTATTGTACACGTACAAAGCCGGGGCGGCTAGTCGCTAGTAAAAAATATAACTTCTTGAATATTATTAGTAATTAAGTAGCTACCGATTTCTGCAACTGGTCTACTTTGATCTTCAGGACGCCTGTATCGCAGGCATATTTCTCTCTTTTTCTTTTAAGCACTCGTAATAGGTAGGTAGTTTAAAATCTACCTAACTCTCTTACCTTACTCATACAGCAAACTTTGAAATCTGGCATATAGATTCCGATGACGAAATAGTGAAAAAAAGTGAACGCTCGAAATTAGTTCGCGGTGCGTCTACTGTAATTGTTCCAAGTGCATTGTGTAGCTAAACTATGCAGCCGGGCATTTGTGTTTCAACAACTGATGTAACACCGCCTTCGAACTTTGGAATTAAATTCATTTGGGTATCAAACGTGTAAAGCGTAATGCGGGTTTATTTGTAACTGCTCGGATATCTGATGTGCAAATTGTACAATTTTGATAGATTTAAAGAGATTTTCTTCGGTTACCGCGAGGATTACTCATGAAATAAAACTATGAAAACGGATAAACTCGCGTATATTAACTAATTTTAACTTCATTCCGACGTTAAAATTAGTTAATATACGCGAGTTTATCCGTTTTCATAGTTTTATTTCAAGATTTAAAGAGGTAATAAAATTAGTTTTAAATTATATTCTTATTTATTTAGGTGTTTTTTTCTAACGGTTATTTATAACTCTCGGACGTTAATTTAATTTTAAATGTTAATTTATAAAAGAAAAGTCAATTGACTGCCAAATATTATTGTTGATTGCTCATAGAATACGTAGGTTGCCCTGAAAATTTCGGGAATTTAATATTACAGTGTATTCATCCTTACTTGTCTTATCATGTAAACAAACCACAGACCAAGTAAAACGAACAAAACGTCAACGATGATCAAAAGACAATCACTAGTGATTAGAAATGTCGATATAATGAAATGTCAGCGATAATTTCACTGCTTAGGTACGCAAATAGAGGATTATCGATTTTACATCGTCTGTCAGGAAGAGAATTAATTCGTATAAGATTATATTAAAAACTATGGTTAAATTTCGAGGATTTTTCTCTGTCGCTCCAACGAAGGCGCCACTAGTCATGAGAAAAATCACATGAAGTGCACCCGTAACCAACAACGTGAAGCGAAGAAGCGAAACGATTGACGTTTGACGTGAAGATTTTATTCAATATTCAATAGACTACTAAGCACTGCCAGTCTTTGAAAAAAATAAAAATTGAAATCAATTACAAAAACCGGCCAAGAGCATGTCGGGCCATGCTCAGTGTAGGGTTTCGTAGTTATTCAAAAACGGCTGGGCCGATTATGTTCGAAATAGTTTTATGCCAGCCCACTATTCATGATTTTTTTTGGACCTTTGGATCAAAAGTTAGAGGGGGGGACAATTTTTTTTCATCTGGAGCGATTATCTCCGAAAATATTGACTTTAGAAAAAAACTTCCTTAAAAGCCCCTTTTTCTTTTTAAGAGACCTATTCAATGATACCCCACACTATACGATTACAGCTAATAAAAAAATCACCCCACATCACCAATTGGGGGGGGAGGTACCCGAAATTTTTTTTTTTTACTTTTTATTGTATCAATTTGTTGGCATGATCAATATGTATACCTGTACCAAATTTCAGATTTATAGTATTAACGGCCACTGAGCTAAGTATGCTGCGGAAAGACGGACATAGTGAAACTATAAGTATGGGTTCCGTTGTTGCCATTTTTGCTACGAAACCCTAATATTTTTTTGTAAATTACTGCAATTTATTTTAATTGCATTTTCCTCGAGTTGTACTTTAAGTATTAATATCGATATATTGACATGCCAACATTATGGTACATAGACAATCTAGACATCGCAATGTCACATCAATGTCAGATGTTTTTAAAGTTATCCGACCGTAACAGCATTTATTGACGAAAATCTTTACAGAAATGATATTTTTCAGTGCTTTTTTCAGTGATTATAATACTTTGCGAGTTGAATTAAGTATGCAACAACATTTGACGTGATGATTAATGTGTAATTGCAGAGAAAATTGTGATAATGTTTTCAAAAAGTGTTTGTTTGCATGATAAGACAAGTAAGGATGAATACACCTTAGGAACGTATATTTGACATGTGTTATTATACCTCTTTCTTACAAGCATAGTCTCATTATTCGAAAACACTGGCCACTTAGAAAAAAAAAACAATGTCCGATTTTCAATTGTTTTTTAAAGTCGTTGAGTCGCTGGTGAAAATGGAGCTGTCCCGCGAAAGTTTTAGAGCAATGATTTATTATGACTTTAAAAGTGGATTAACACAACAACAATGTGGATACCGATTAACTATTGCTTTTAGTAGTGAAGCACCTTCAAAGACGACCATATACAGGTGGTATTCGGAATTCCAACGTGGCCGTGTGTCTCTTGCGGATGACGTACGTGAGGGTCGACCGAAAACGGCCGTTACCGATCAAAACATCGATGTTGTTCGCCAACTGATAAAGGAAGATAGGCATGTTACATATCGGGAGATTCAGGAGACTTTAGGCATTGGAATGAGTCAGGTACAAGTTATTTTACAACAAGAGTTGAGCGTGCGGAAGTTATTTTCCCGGTGGATTCCTCACTTGTTATCTGACGACCAGAAAACGGTACGTGTCAATTGGTGCCGCAAAACTTTAAAAATATTTAATGGAGGAAGCTCAAATGCCGTTTTTAGTATTGTGTCAGGTGACGAATCATGGATTTACGCATATGAGCCTGAATCGAAAAACCATTCTCGAGTTTGGGTTTACGAAGACGAACCGAAGCCGACAAAAGTTGTTCGTTCTCGCAGCACGATCAAAAAAATGGTAGCCACGTTTGTCTCCAAATCGGGTCACGTGGCGACTATCGCTCTTGAAGATCGAAGAACTGTCAATGCCGATTGGTATATAGGCGTTTGTTTACCTACCGATTGTTTTCGCTGAACTGAGAAAAACTAACCCTAACCGCCGTATTATACTACACCATGATAATGCCAGCCCTCACACCGCTCAGAAAACAGACGACTATCTGAAGGGCGAAAACGTCGAATTACTGGACCATCCTCCGTGCAGCCCCGACCTAAGTCCCAACGATTTTTTTACTTTCCCGAAAATAAAGAATCGGTTGCGTGGTCAGCGTTTTCAGACCGCGGAAGAAGCAGTCGACGCTTATAAAATGGCCCTTTTGTCAACCCCCACTTCAGACTTCAATAACTGTTTTAAAAACTGGTTTCAGAGAATGAAAAAGTGTATTAAACACAAAGGAGAATACTTTGAAAAACAATAAAAGTACTTCTATTTCATTAAAATGCGCATTTTTTCCGATTCCCGAAACTTTCAGGGCAACCTACGTAAGTATTTGAAATTGTCGCACTTTTTCTGTGACATAAATTGTTACACATTTAATTAACTTCGTAACACAAAAATTGTGACATTGAATTTTGTTTTAATCAAAGGCTTTTAATTTTTGTGTTCAACAATATATTATCTCGTTAAATACAAAGAAAAACTACCATGAAAAAGAAACACATTTGTGATGATTAACGTACAAATAAATGGACTCGTCGGAATTTGAACCCGGAATCTCCAGGGTTACTACCCAACAGACTTTTTTTTTTTTTTTTAAACTTTGATTAGTTCCAACGGACCTCGCTACCGATACGGGCGTCCGTTGGACATTTTCTATTTATTTTGGTGTCTGTGAGTTGTTTATTTTATAACTTATACTTGCTTAATTCTTAATTTACACGGTTTTTTTTTTTTTTTTTAATTATACTTGCTTAATTCTTAATTTACTTTGTATTTTTTTTTATTATTATTATTATTTTTTTTTTTTTTTATATATGTATATTGTTTTTCTTTTCTCTCTCTCTCTCTTTTTTTTTTTTTTTGTTTTTTTTTTTCGTATTAAGCAAGTATTTACAATTAATTTGTAACAAGCAGTAATATATTTACAGAGTATTTACAAACGATCAAAGAAACAGACAGTACAAGGTTCAGTTTTTACACCAATATATTTACAAATGATACAAGTAGATTCGGGCGAAACTACTCACTTATGACACTTTGACTAATATTTAACTGTTGTTGAATTTTTTGAGGCTGTTTATTATTTTATTTATATATATATTGTTTGATTTTATTGACGTTTCCTTGGTGATAATGCTAAGTATGTTGTATGGTTCTATGTTAATATTGTTACAGATTGTTTCATGTACTACGCGGCTGCGTTCGTACTTCGGGCAGTGTCTAAGCAAGTGTTCCATCGTCTGACAGCTGATACCATCACACGGGCAAAAGTTATCGTCCACTATTTTAAACCGATGCAGGTAAGCTTTGTTGTAACCATGGCCCGTGATTATCTGGGTCAGCTGAAAACTAATATTCATGGAGCCGCGCAGCTTTCGGATGGATTCTACATTAGGTAAGTGTCCCTTTGTGTGCCTACCTGTTATACTTTCTACATACCAGTTGTTATATAGCTCATCTATGTGTTTCTTCTGGTTTATCTTGTGGTAAGATAGTGGGAACCTGTCAAAGTCAGGTGCTTTGTGTAAAGCAGCTGCTGTCTTGGCAGCCATGTCGGCACGCTCGTTTCCAAGCATGCCAACATGTGCCTTTATCCAGCAGAAGTTTATGACTGTCTTCCCGGACTCTTTAATGTTATGCAGTATCTTATGAATGCTGTTGATTATGCTATTTGTACTGCTGCGTCTGGACAACTCCATCAGAGCAGCTTTTGAGTCCGAAAAAACAGTCACCTTAGGCAGTTCCTGTGTAGAACATTCCTGGCATGCGCGCAGCAACGCAAAGCATTCGGCCTGGAATACGGTGCAACTGCTGTGTAACTTGAGTTTTTTCACCATATTCCTGCCATCGGGGTAGTCAATAACAAAAGCTGCACCAACCACCCCGTCGTGCCTACTGCCGTCTGTGTACACGCAATGCATCTCTGAGTCATCAAGATAGGGGTCTAATTCATTTTGGTTGTTGACTTCTTTGAGTACTATTTTTATTCTTTTAGCGGGGTGTAGTAATTCGGTGATAGGGACTCTTTTGTTATATTGGATGTCGGGTGATAAGTACTCTGTTATAAGACTTCTTTTTACGGTTTCGGTTTCAGATACTGCGTGTATTTTAAGGTGGATGGGTGTCAGTCCAGCGAGTGCAATGGACGAGATCGTTGGTAGAGTTCTGAAGCCGTGTATGATTTTAATGGCGAATCCACGCTGGAAGCTTAGGAGTTTGTTGACCACCATTTTGTATTTGGTGGCGGTGTGCCAGATTTCTGCTCCGTATGTGATAATCGGCTCAATCACCTGCCGATATATAGTCTCAACGTTTCCAGCGTGGATTCCCCATGTTGGTCTGATATACATGCAAAGTTTTTTGTATATAGCTTGGGCCTTGTTTATTACGTATTCGCAGTGTTTGATAAATCTTAGATTTTCGTCGATAATCAAGCCTAATAGCTTGAAATGAGTTTCGAAGTTTATGCGGGCGCCGTCCATATTGATCTGTGCTGTTTTGGCTTTTGGAGTGGGAGCGATCATTTTGGTTTTCTGAGGTCCAAATTTTAATTTATTCTTGATACCCCAGAGGTGAATATTTTGAAGTATCAGATTAGCATTTCTTTGTAGTTGTGCCACATCATGTGCAGTGCAAATGAGCAGGACGTCGTCCGCATAAGCCTGTATGTAATTGCCCGGAGGCAACGTCTGGTCCAGCAGTGAGTCAATAATCGTGTTCCAGAAGATGGGTCCAAGGACTGATCCTTGGACACATCCCCTGGATTGCACTTTTGAGACTGAGGCATCCGAGTAGTCCAACGTGATGTGTCTGTTAGTTATGTAACTGTTTATGATCATGTAGATGTTATGGGGACATTGCGCATCTCGTAATCTCTTTTGCAGCGCTGGCCACCAGGCATGATCAAATGCGCCCTCGATATCGAGCGAGATAGCCAGTACCAACTTATTTGCCCTTTTCGCAGTTTTGATTATGTTGATTGCCTTATGCAGAGCGTCGGTCGTGGAGCGCTGTTCCCTAAACCCGAACTGATTGTCGCTGCACGCTTGAGTCTTTTGCAGGAAATAAGTTAGACGGTTCGCTACAAGTTTCTCGAGAACTTTGCCGAAAACATTTATGAGTCCGATCGGTCTGAATGAAGATAGGCTATTGTAGTTATCTTTAGATGGCTTTGGGATTGTTTTGATATAGGCGGTTTTCCAGAGGCTAGGGAAATAATTTAGAGTGAGACATCTATTGTACAACTGAGTTGTGAGATTTGGATATTCATCAATGAAGTGTTTGCAGATATCTGCAGTTAAGTGGTCAGATCCTGGTGCTCGTTTTGGTGACATAGATTGGATGGCTTCTTGTACTTCGTCTATTGTGAAAAGGGGTTCGTCTGGAGTATCAGGGTTGTAAGTGTTGGTAAGCAAGTTATTTCTTATGTAAGTGTGATATGGTGTGTCTTCAAGTGGGTCGTCGTCAGGAAAAAATTTGGCTGTTAGTTTTTCGGCAGTATCTGTACTATTCTTAGTATAGTTATGATTGTCTATTTTTAGAGTTGCAGGTGGTTGTGAAGCTGGTTTCGATTTTAGGAGTCTGTTAGTCACCGACCACACGTCATCTCTTCCTTGTTTGCTGCAGAACTCCCGGAAGCAGTTCGTGGACGTTTCACGCATTTTGTCTGCATATTCGTTCCTCGCTTCCGTGAGTTCAGCAACAATATTGGTTAGATCCTTGTTACCGCGTTTCAGGTCTTGCAACCGGTGGTGGAGTTTGATGACGTTCTTTTTAAGGATAGTTAGTTCAGGTGTCCACCATGGAATGCGCGTGTGCGGAGTTTGCTTTCTGAAGGTTGAGTTGCATGTGTTGCAGATTGTTTTTGTAATATTATTTATGAAGTTATCTATCTGTTCGTTATTTAGATTATCAATATTTATATTATGCAGGCCGGATATATTCATGTTTTCATTGAGTGTATTTTTAAATGACTCCCAGTCAGCATGGTTAGTATCGTATTTGTATGTGGTGGTAGATTTATTTTTCCTTATTTTATTGCCTAGATTGATGTTGAACTGTACAGCGTGGTGGTCCGATGATGGTATGATGGCGTGGTTAATTTTCCATTCCTCTATGTTATTGGCGAATCTTGCAGATGTTATAGTTAAATCGATTATTGAGGTTCTTATTCTATTGTGTGTTATAGTTTCGAAAGTGGGTTCATTTCCGGAGTTCAATGTAGTCATGTCATTATTAATCAAGATGTCGTATACATATTGACCTCTAGCATTGTTCCTATAGGAGCCCCATGACGAGTGCCACGCATTGAGGTCTCCACAGATAATATGTGTCTGATGCTTGTACAGCGATGTTATTTCCTCTAGGCGAAGCAGAGTCTGTGCTGGATCATCTCTGGGTTCTATATATACTGACGTCATGTATATTGCCTTTTGGTCACGGGTCGTTAGTTGTATGGTAACAATGTTAGATGTGTAATGTTGCGTTAATCCAAGGCATACGCCTAGACCACGTCTGACTGCAATGCACGACTTGGTTATAGCTTTCTTATCGCTTTGCTGATAGATGGCATATTCAGGTATGTATTTCATCGTGGAACTTTTCCCTGTGTAGGGTTCAGTGATCAGTATTATATCATACTTTTCGCTGACAGCGCATCTTATTAATTCTTCAGAGGCATGTTTGCTTCGACCCAGGTTAGCCTGAACGACTTTAAGTATTGCTTTGTCAGTGGCTCTGTGTCTATTTTGCAGACTGCGTAGTTGCATCTGGCTGCCCTTAGCAGTACTGGACCGATAGCCGGGCTATTCGGTCCCACTTCTGCCATTCCGGGCATTGGGTGCTATACGAAGGGTGGTCATGTGCTATGCCCTGTTTTTTGCAGTTTGAGCAGCGGGGTGTGTCGTTCTCCCTGTATGGACAGCTGCGCGTGTCATGCTCTAGCGTGCATTGGCCACAAACACTTTTATTCGTGCAACTTGGTGCCCTATGGCCGTATTCTTGGCAACGGAAACACTGTATTATTGGAGACTGATCGTATGCCGGGATTATCTGATAGCCGATTCTAACTTTCCTGTCCTTGAGTGTGTTCCACATAGGTGGGCTAACCTCGACTACCAGATTATTGGTTGCGTTGGTGCGTCCTTTAATGCGTCGAACTACTCTAATGTGTCTGTCTGATTCAGGGATGTTTCCGATAAGACTTTCATTCTGTTTGGTAACGGCCTCTGCCACTTTTTCATCAGTCACGTCAGGTGTAACCCCAACGAGGCGGAGTAGGGGTTTACGTAATTGTGGTGTGGTAACAGTGTATCGGTCTGTGTGCTTTTTCACAGCCTCTGCGTACTTGGATCGGTCTTTTTCGGAGTTACATACGACTGCAACCTTTTTCTGTTTCGTAATACGGACATTGTTGATCTCTATGCCCATTTCAACGACGTCGACTTTTTCTTTGATCTCTTTTATGATTTCTTCGCCAGCATGTCTGGGGTCAATCGATTCGATCATCACTGTGAATTTCGAACTATTGTTGACAGTGCTCGGTTCGGATACCGCACCAGTGCGTTGTTCCTGCCTTCGCTTTTTAAGGCTTTTCTTCGATATCACCGGCCTAAATTCCTCCTCTTCCGCTATCTCAGCAGAATCGGTTGCAGGAATGGGTCGTGAGATCTGGCTGCTTGTTAGGGTTGAGCGGTTAATGTTTGCGCATTCAATTTTGGCCTTTATGTCACCGAGTTCCCGATGCATAATGTTTTGAATGAGTTGAGTCATGTCCGCTTTGCTTGGAAGCTCTCTAATCGCACTGCTGATATCCTTCAGGGTTTCGGTGATGCCATACCCTCGAACCGTGCCACGTTCTTCTTGAGCGTCGAATTGTACAGTGGACGTGCGAAAGGGATAGTGATGGTCTGTCAGCCTAGATTGAGAACGTCCTGGTGGTGGGCTGTTTGCCATTTCAAGTACCTGTCGGATCTCTCTGGTTTTGAGTGGTGGGATGTCATACTTGAGAATGTGCCTCGCCTTGTCCAGTGACTTGATTATTTCATAGGCCGCACGAGTGATGGCATCTTTATTAGCCCGGTTTACGCTTTTTTCTTCATTGACGGCTCTGTCAATAAATTTTGCGAGATGACTCGCGACAGAGAAGAAACTATTGATATCAGTAACTTCGGAGGAGTGTGCGCCGATCTCTATTTGCTCCTCAGGTCTTATCTTCTTTGAGTACTTTGCTTTGGGCTTAGCCGCAATTGTAGATTGAGGCTGCGTTTGAGATTGCAACTGCAGGTCGGCCTGCGGCAATGGCGCCTCGTTATGCGGCAGCACTTCCTGTGGAGGCTGATGCGTCTCTGGGGGCGACGCTGCTGGAGGCTGTTGCTGCTGCATTGACAGTGCTTGAGTCTGTTTCTGTGGTTGTGGTTGCATGTGTTGCAAAAAGGCCGTTAAGGTATCCATGACACTGTTCTTAAGGTCTTGCGCTGTGGGTTTTACCGTCGATGGCAAAGGTGTGGTGTCTGGGTTGAGTTCAAGCTGTTCATTCCCATTTGAGCAAGCATGAGATCCTGTGTCTGTTAGAGTTTCCCTGTAGGTATCCACAGTCTCCACATCTGCTGCTCTCTCGGGGTCACCGGAGTGTTCAATCGAGAAGGTAGCGTTTGCTGCAAGACCGTCTAGTTCTCGCAGGTCCATATCGATGATGCTAACTTCGCAGGATTTTATGCATGGGCTATATAGCTCTTCGACATCTCCCTCGGGCGTCGGAGACAGTTCCCTGCATTGCTTGCTATCCTTTTCCATCTTTTCTTGGCGCCTAGACCTTAGACGACGAGGTGACAGAGGAGGTGTATCCAAGGTCTTGGGTTCTGGCTTTGACGCCACAGGCTGAGAGTGCTCTCTATAGGTTTCGCGGGCTTTACGAGACGATTGAGGGGGTGTACGATACATTTTGTATGCGAGTTATTTGGTTCGGACGCAGGTGACGCGCGTGACGCAGGCGACGCAGCAGTTCTTAAAGTCCAGAATTTCGAGGGCCGGTGACGTCTTATGGCGTCGCTAGTGACGCTCCGAACTTGTCGACGATGCACGAAAAATGTGACAGGAAAATGATGCACAAAATTGTAACAATAAAAAGATGCAGGAAATTTTTGTCCGAAAAGTAAGGTGCACAGAATTGCAGCACAAAATTTGCAGCACAAATTTACTGCGTAAATCCGCCGCACAAAATTTGGCACAGGTCATAAAACAGTTTATTAGTCTATACCGGGTGGATCCAGGTAGAGTCGGTGGTGCGGTGGAAGCGCAGGATGATCCCCGGGTCGCAGGTGAGGTTGTGGGCGCAGACGACGCTCCGGACGCTGCCAGGGACGCCTGTTTCCCACGCCGTAGCGCTAGTGATCCGGGTCTACTGGACTAGGCCAGTCCACTGCACTCCCTGGCACTTTCCACCAACACAACCACACACAAATTGCACGAAATTTGAAGCACTAAAAAGTTGCACAGAAGAAGATGCACAAAATAATTGCACAGAAAAGATGCACGAAATTTGACTCCTAAAAATGACGCCAGGAATTGAGCGACCTGTTGCTTCGAAGACTGACGACGCGGGACCCAACAGACTAGGCTACAGAGGTAGAGTATAGGTATTGTAGACATCATAGTAGACACATTACTGCGATCGCCAATCCGCTTGCCCAGCGTGGCGATTATGGGCATTTATCTCCTAATGCGTATAGCATAGGTAGTTAATAGGAGAGGCCTCCGTCCTGCGGTGGACTATCATAGGCTGATGCATGCATGCACGCATATTTATAATAATATGATTGAAGCGACACTATGTCGCCGCGAAATAGACTTCCCGTCTTTGAATAACTATATTAATAAAAGAGGGACGGATAGTTTATCTCGCGGCGGCATACTGTCGCACCAATACTGAGAGCTTAGAAAGCTGTCATGAAACGTCGTGGAAAGGCTTTGCGTTCAACCAACACCGTGCACCGAATGTAGGTACCTATTTAATTGTGCAGCGTCAAAGGAAAATTACGTACACGGAAGCCACTTCTGTTTACAAATATATAATATATATAAATATAAATATTTTTAAGGACATCTTACACAAATCAACCTAGTCCCACGGTAAGCTCAATTAAGGCTTGTGATGTGGGTACCAGGCGACGATATATATAATAGATAGATACATATAGATACTTAAATACATAGACAACCATGACCAAGGAACAAATATTTGTGATAAATAAATACACAAATAGTGCCCTCGCCGGGATTCGAAAACCTAGTAACCCGTTTACAAAAACCTATAAAACAGAAGTGGGGCTACCATTACTATTTACAGATTAAATAAATAAATATTTTGGGACATCTTGCACAAATCGACCTAGTCCCACGGTAAGCTCAATAAGGCTTGTGATGTGGGTACCAGGCGACGATAATATACAATGGATAGATACATATAGATACTTAAAGACATACTATAATGCCCTCGCCGGGATACGAACCCGGAACCTCCAGCTTCGCAGGCAGGATCACTACTAACTAGGCTACGGAAGCTGAGAAATTACATTACCTACATAATTTCTTGCCATCATATTTGCACGTAAATGTCCGAAATGTTCATCGACAAAACGATACACCTACTCGTAAATAAGTACGTCTGACATACCCGGGAAAAAAAGACAGATGCCTGTGGGGGCTACCACGTTCTAATAATGAGTTTCAGTTTAAGACATAATCTGAATCGCGATAGAAACCCATAGAATAACTGTCAAAAACTGACAAGCCGGACCTAGGCCACCAAGGGAAACTGAAACATCAAATTGGCATGCACAAGCAATACAAGCACACTTAAAGTAATATCGGCACAGATCAACGCAACTAGTACTTGAATACGCCACTCGCTAAATCATTCATATCATCACGAAAGCAAGGCAATCAGTACACTGCACAGCCTGTCCAAAACAAGACACATCTAGTATATCTTGACCTTTACTTTCATATAAATTATATGTAGTTAGGGTTCAGACGTGTACTGGTGATGTGAAGTTGTGAATGTTGGGTAGCTCAATAGTCATTTGCAGTCGAGGAGCGATGAGGACTAATCTCTCTAAGCATGCGTTGGAAAATGGGCCAAGTTGCGAACTGTAACACAACTGTTGCTTTATTTTCTTCAGTAAATATTCAAGAAAATTATACAGCGTGGCCAAAAACTAAGTACCTAACTACCTACATTGAGCAAGCAGCAATAAAGTAGAATACTTAAGCCCGTTATCATCTCAGCCATAAGACGTCCACTGCTGAACATAGGCCTCCCCTCTGGACGTCCACCATGTACCGGTTAGATGCAACCCGCATCCAGCGTGTCCCGGCGACCTTCATAAGATCGTCTGTCCACTTAAGCCCGTTAGGGGAACATATTAGAAGCAAGTTCAAGTTTCAGAAGTAGGTAGTTATAGTAGTAGCATCTAGTACTATATTAAAAAAGAAGACCCTTCTGAAACTTCCAAAAACCTACTAGGAGTCCCAAAACCTCACAGGCAACTAGAATGCACTTATTTTTGTCACCTTCTATACACATAAAGCTCCCTTTGTAGTCATTATTATTATTTATTATACAAAACCCATTGGAAGTAGTAGTAGAGTGGTAAATATAAATATTTGCAATAAGTAATTAGCATTATTACAGTGAGTTTTTTAAACGTGTCATTACTATCTTGTAATTAATAAACAGAAACAGTAAAAATTTAATCATTATCTAAATTTTTAACTGTCACTTCCAAACACGATCATACCAAAGACATTGTCCGACAAAACTATAAACAAGTTCCTATTCCTATTCCATATTCCAGACACTTGGCGCAACACTTCCGTGCAACGCCGGGAACGGACATCATGCGCAACCACAGAGCAGACACACGTCACGTGACACGCTCTTCACTGCGTCGTTAAGGGGGATTTACGGAGCATTCAAACAAACATAAGATATACTACGTGTCGATTAAAGGCCTAAGCTTTGCTGTGGAGTTGGTAAGCTGATGGCACAGTAGCCGTACCATGTTGTCAAGTATCGGTTGAATTAACCCGCCGCCAAGTGCCTCTGACTTGGTCACGTGACGTGAAATTATTGAATCTTATTATCAACATCGTAATGGCGTAATTGCAAAATACGGGTGTCTGATAGATGTAACGTCTGTTGCAGAGGGAAAGAGACCATTCAGTAAAGAGACCATTTGATCGTCTGTTTATTTACTTATGATCCAAATGTAAGTGTTACACTGTATCTGGATAAGTATTATTTTTATATCTAGACATAATAACAGTATAATTAGAACAATCAATAAATAAACATGCTAGAAACCTCATTAAGGTCTTCGCACACTATAGGTATCAACTCCACACCCACTCGACTCAAGTCTAATCATTGAAATTTAAGCCCTGTGTCATAATGTTCAAGGTTTAATTTAAAAAAATGATATTAAAGTAGTGTACAACGAGTGGCCTACGCATCGTACACGAAAGGTCAACCCCGACTCGTTTGTCACGCAACGACCACACGTTGTCCACGCAACGACTATGCGTTTGCGACTGAAGGTGCGTTTAAACCAAAAGAGCATTCGCTGTTCTAGCGCCCGTTCACGAAATCAACCAATCACGTTTTGTGTACCGATCGAATTTCGTAGAGTGGGAGATTAGAACAGCGAATGCTCTTTTAGTTTGAACGCACCTTGACGTGTATCGAGCAACCATTTTCATTGCCCACTCGTTGACACCGCATTGTCCACTAGTGACCATTGGATGGATCAACTAGTTGACTACTCATCGTGAGTGTGAGTAGAGTTGCTGCCGCGTTGGCGTGGAGTTGTTATAGCGAAGACCTTAATTACACTCTTGCATGAAATTACTCGGATAATCTTTCTTGCGTGCTTGCCTACTAAAAGAAGCATTTATTCACATGTCCCAGTCTAATATGCATGCAACTTGGCTATCCTCTGCCGAGCCACCATAATGGACATTTATGCGGCCACCACAGCGACACGCGTCACGAGTCACGCCCGTCATACCGCGTCACGCCCGTCATTTCGCGTCACGGCGTCATCGTCACGAGGGATTAGCGCCAATATACAAATTGCACTGAGTGCACATAGCCACGGAGATTGAATTTCAGATGATGTGCGAACACACTCCCTTTGAATTCTTACTCACACCAGTGTAAGTAACATAAGTAGGATGCAAACTAAATGTTTTTGCATATAGGTATTTACAGGTTTCGTTAACTAGGCCCCATTTGTCAAATGATACAATACAAATATTATTAGTGACTATACAGTTCGAAGACTATTTTTTTACTTTGATATTGTTCGAGAAACGGGCTTTGGCGGTGACTTCGCGATCTTTATTGCGTCTTATTGAAATAAGCATTTTCACAGGTTTCAGTGTAATATCCATGCAACTTGGCTGATCTCTACCGAGCCACCACTATGGACATTATGCGGCCACCACAGCGTCACGCGTCACGCCCGTCATACCGCGTCACGTCACGGCGTCACGGGGGATTAGCGCCAATATACAAATTGCACATCGCACTGAGTGCACATAGCCACGGAGATTGAATTTCAGATTATGTGCGAATGTTAGTTGGACGTGTGACAGCGTTTGGATGCTGTTTGTGTGTCCTGCGTATATATTATTCAGTGCGCAGTGACATGAGCGTAATGAACAGTGCTAATATTCTTAAATCATAGTGATAGTGCTTTCCGTGTTCAATCACAAGCACTATCTCATTAACTGAGGTTATCACACAAAAAAATAGCGCTTCATATATTTTTAATCGACTTCAAAAAACCGGCCAAGTGCGAGTCGGACTCGCGCGCAAAGGGTTCCGTACCATTATCAATTTATTATAAAAAAAATACAGTTAAATCAACCTACCTCAAAAACTATAGGAGATAATTTAATCAAACCAAAAATCGTTGATAGAGTTTATTAATGTGCATAACATATATTTTTTTCAGAATTTTATATCACGTAGTTTAAAAAATAGAGGGGGGGGACACATTTTTCAGACTTTGAGAGCTGATATCTCGAAAACGATTTGCTTAAATAAAAATGTGATGTATAAACCTTCATATCATTTTCAAAGACCTTTCTATTAATACCCCACACGCTAATGTAAAACTAAAAAAAAATTTCTATCCCTCAGTTACATGTATGGAGGGCCCCCACCCCAATGGTTTTTTTTACAATTTAGTATCATAATCCTGTAGCGGTTCATACAACACATATTCTCACCAAATTTCGTTACTGTAGCATTTCTAGTTTCCGAGTAAATCGGCTGTGACAGACGGACAGACGGACAGACGGACATGACGAATCTATAAGGGTTCCGTTTCGCCATTTTGGCTACGGAACCCTAAAAAGGAGCAGTGTCCCAATTTCCCAGATAATTTTTTATGTAGGTAACTAGGTATGTTTTCGATATCTCTGAGAATCGTGAACCTATTTCCTTCCTTTTTTTATCGATTGGGTATAACCCCGTGTTGGTCTCGTTGGCACCAAGTGCGGGCCTGATAATGAGATCTTGAAGAAATCGGTTGAAGTCGGTTTTTATTTTTTCCGGTGGACAGTTAATAGTAAGATTTTTTGTTGTGATAAAGATAGCTGCCCGCATCTGAGCATCCGTCTCTGTCACACTAATTGCGCCTTTGTTGGAGTGACAGAGACAAATGCCTGTTCACGATTTTCGAGTCCTTGTCCACAAGTATCAAGTAATTAAATCATAAACAATGACAAAGGCTGTTCTGAAGAGGCAACAAAGGGCCTCAAGTGTTGCTGTAAATGGCGTTGCACGTCATTCGCAGCAGAAATAGGGCTCCTGTCGAGCAGCGATTGCCCAATTTTCTGTAAAAAGGGATTTTTTCCGAACGTAATGATGCTAACTGGGGCGGCCGCAGTAGGTTGACTAGTTCAGTATGATGACCTCCGTAGCTCGTAGGCGTACCAGAGTGCTTAGCCAAGTTGCCAATCGCTAGCGCTTGCTAGCGCATCGTAGTTTTCCCTCTTTGTCGCACTAATATGAAGGAGTGACAGAGAGGGAAAACTACGATGCGCTAGCAAGCGCTAGCGATTGGCAACTTGGCTAAGCATCCTGGTGGCTTATGATGGTCCCGTTTCATCCTTATCGTGCTACGCGTCACTTTCGCACTTGCATACTTGTTAGAACGTGACGGCAACACTGACAAACGATTAGACGCGGTACCATCATAAGCCTACAGGATGCTTAGCCAAGTTGCCAATCGCTAAGCTTAGTGGCCTATCGTAGTTTTCCCTCTCTGTCACTCTTTCATATTAGTGCGACAAAGACAGTGAGCTGCCTTTCGTGTACGATTGACGATTAAGCGTTAGCGATTGGCAACTTGTCTAAGTACCCAGGAGGTGGAAAGTAAAGAATACGTTAAGTTTTACTCGATACGTAGGTAATGCATTCTATCGCGCTCACACCGACATATTGAATAGAGGGCGATAGCCGTTTTACGTATCGAGTAAAACCTAACGTTAGTAACGTTACCGATACTTGCAAAGTCCTGGTACGGCTACTGGAGGTTTCGGGTTCGAATTCTCTTGTATTTATCACAAAATCATATATCTCTTTGTCATAGAAATATAAATATATATCAAGGATAACATCTTTGATAGGTTGTTAAATCTGTATTTAACTTAACGTTCAGATACTAAACCCCTTTATTCATAAACGTCTCCTAACTTAACAAGCCGCTAAGTATTGTTTATCTCTTTCGGCCTCAAGGCCCGGCCTCGACATTGGTCTAAGGCGACCAGCGGCTAGCGAATCCATGAGTTGGAGCGGGATGCCGATATGGGTACGAGAGGGAGCACGTATGGTTTTCCGCTTAACCGGTCGCCTTATGCCGCGGCCACGACATTGGTCTAAGGCGACCGGCTTAGCGGAAAACCTTACGTGCGAGAGAAAGTATATCGGCATCCCACTCCAACTCATGGATTCGCTCGCCGCTGGTCGCCTTAGACCAATGTCGTGGCCAGGTCATTATACCAATGTCGTGGCCGCGGCATAATAGGCATATTGATAAGAAAAGTTAAGAGTTTATTATCTAGATTACAAAGTAGGTACACATACAATAGTACATTGTGCATCAAGGGAGGTAAGTACGGAATTACTAACGAGAGTGTTAGAAGCCCGACGTCGTAGGCGGAGGGCTTTTAATGACTCGAGTTAGTAATCCGCTTACCGACCATGATTGCATATAATGTTTTTCATCACACTTGCCGACAAAAAAACAACTTTTAAGACAAAGTATTATTTAATGACGTACTGACATTTCTATTACTCCCTAGGGAATTTCACTTATCTATTACTCCCGCAATGCACGCAAGCAATGGCGCGCTTAGACAGCAAGTGTGATTGAAAATGTAATTTACAGAAGTAATCAGATTACCTTGTGCCCAACTCTGCTAGGGCAGAGTGTTAAATACTCTGCTCTGTACTGCACCCTTAAATTCTGAGTAATTATGAGTATTTAATACTCATACTGAATTTAAGGATGTACTGTGGCCGCCTGAGTCGTTATTGCGCGTTTTTAGCCCAAATGATGATAATTCCCGGAAGTGCGGGTGGCCATTACGGCTATAGCCGTATTACCCGTGCAATCCATACTAGTTCGCGATACGACCGAACTACTCGTAAATAACTAATTTAAAGATATACAAGATACAAACCAATAAACAACCTTGACAGTAGGTTGCACTTCGAGCATATTTTTAAAGCCAATTTGACAGTAATCCTCTCTCGCCATTTTTTTTATTTGTTGCCTTATCTCTATCGCAGACTAGGGTATACATAGAGAAAAAACTTCGGTTCACACAATTAGAGGAAAAAAATCGTTATGTTATCGTAAACTAATGGGATCTTTACGATAACATAACGATTTTAAGGACGGACATGTTAAGACAATTTTTTTATTATATCTTTAAGAAAAGTTCAGTGATAAGCAATGTATGTACTTCAAAATGAGTCGTTCATTAGCGCTTGACAATGACATATTCCAGCCAATCTTACCGTTACGTTGATCGTTCCATTGAAATAAAATTAACTGTACAATAGATTTAAATAGGTATTTGTCTGTTAATACTTGAAAACGATTGCTAGTCATGTGACCCATTTTCTTAAATGCCCGGGTAATGGTAACGCACTGTTTTTAACCGACTTCAAAAAGGAGGAGGTTTACAATTCGACGAAATCTTTTTTTTTTTTATGTATGTTCCCCGATTGCTCGAAGACGCGTGGACCGATTTGGAAAATTCTTTTTTTGTTTGAAAGGGTATATCTTCTAGTTGGTCCCATTGTCGTCGGGTCCAGATCTGATGATGGGATCCTGGAGAAATCGAGGGAACTCTTCAAATGTTGTAGGCACACATGTTATTTTTCATTTATTTTCGAAAGTCAATCAAATTTTTTCGTCTAGTAATGAACGTCTTAAGTCGGTGAGCTGATGATGGAAGGTACAACTCCTTAGAGATTAGGAGTTGGGCAATAATTCTTTAAATATAACACGTTCCATGTTTTTTGGAAGCTATTCCAGTATTTCCCTTTAGGTGGTCATAGGCTCATGTTGGTGAGCTGATGATGGAAGGTGCAACTCCTTAACGATTAGGAGTTAGAGGATAATTCTTTAAATATAACATATTACATGTATTTTGGAAGCTATTCAAGTATTTGCCTTTAGGTGGTCATAGGCTCATGTTGGTGAGCTGATGATGGAAGGTACAACTCCTTAACGATTAGGAGTTGGAGGATAATTCTCAGTAAGCGGAATACTAACTCAAGTCATTAAAAGCCCCAGCCTACGGGGTCGGGCTTCTAACACTCTCGTTGGTAATACCGTACTTACCTCCCTAGATGCACAATGTACTGTTACTGAACTTATTTTATATTTATACTATACTAAAAAGCAAAAAATAAAATATTTTAAAAATAAAAATTAAACCGCCTTCAAAAATACGCTGGAACTAAAAAGTGCAAAATAATTTTGGTTCCTACCACTTAGGATTTCCTACCCAAACCTTTAAACCTTTTACCCTATTCATTGAAATAAAATATGATTCCTAGGTACCCCACTGATCTCAGTGAAGTCGGTGCCAAGACACAGAACAATAACAACTAAATAATATTACGTATACCTACACTTCATAATATTAATAATATTTTGAAGGGTATTTCTTAACCCTAAAATAATAACTAACCCTAAAATATGAGTGTGATGTAGCCTGTGGACGTATTTGTCTTGGCATCGACTTCACTGAGATCAGTGGGGTACCTAGGAATCATATTTTATTTCAATGAATAGGGTAAAAGGTTTAAAGGTTTGGGTAGGAAATCCTAAGTGGTAGGAACCAAAATTATTTTGCACTTTTTAGTTCCAGCGTATTTTTGAAGGCGGTTTAATTTTTATTTTTAAAATATTTTATTAAAAACTGTCAAATGTTAAACTAAATTTTGGTTTAAAACGCATGCGAATCGTAAAACGGCCATGAAAATGAATACCTAACGCCATTTGACATTCGTAGTCCGTGTCACACAACACGCGACGTCACGCCGTCACGCGATCGTCACGTCCGCGTCCGTCACGCAGCCGTCACGTCACGTTGCCAAAATTGAAACCGCTAATCGAGCTGTCAAGCGCGGTTGCGTTTCGTTCACATTTTTCTGTTAATTATTGTTTGCTACTCATGCGGTTTTTGTCGAATTGAGTTATTGTTATTCACAGTATTCATATAGTCTGTCAAACCAACTTTGGTACTGACAGTAGCAACTAATCGCTATATGCATCTCTTTCTTTGAGTCAATAACATTAGGGTAAGAAATAGATGTGAGTAAAACCCTAGCCAAGCCTAGTAGTAGGGAATATTGCGAATAAAAAAACATTCCAATTGTTGGCATTACAAAATGGCGACAAATTCAAGCCGGGTTTGTATCGTATCAATCAATATACTCTGTCCAACAATCTCAGACAGTAAAAAAACAGCAAATAGAAATTGCAGCAAACTCTTTGCGCCTCATCATCATTTCAGCCATAGGCCTCCCCTTTGGACCTCCACACACACCGGTTGGCAGCGACCTGCATCTTGTGTCTCCCGGGGATCCACGCGCCAAAATTTCTGAATTTGTTACCTTTTTTAGGATTCTAACGGTACAAATCCCTGAGATTCCATTGCGGGAGTTACCATCCATTTTTCTATCATACTTCAAACATTGGAGCAAATTTTCGAAGCATGCTTTATGCGCGATTAAGTCCCGCTTCATTAAAATAATGTCCAAAAGCGCCATCTACAATTACCTTTCACCAGCTTTTCCGTGATCAACTACGGATGTACTCTACTGATAACAGGCTGTCAAAGTCAAACCCGTAGACCGATCGCGAATTTCTAAAATCGTAACATTCGAGCATCTGTCTCTGTCACTCCAACGAAGGCGCCATCAGAGTGACACAGACGGAATATACGATTTTGGAAGTTCGCAATAGGCCCGCTGTATCGCGGGCAACATCGTATTACCGAATCTCCCGCCATTTTCTCTAAATATCCGCTAATACGCCTCGATGCGGTAATAGGGATCCCAAACTAGTATTTGAAATCGCGTTTCAGCGGGTTCTAGCTGTCCAACTTATTTGGGTAATTGGGTAAGCTTTGATGAGAAATGGAACGTGAACGACATAATGAAGGCTTGGTAATTATGCTCATGATATACAACGGCATTAAGCTACGTGGCCAACTAGTATCTCAACTCAATATCCCGCTACTTCTTGGGAAAAAAGGAAGGCTGCCATCTGTCTGGATTTCTTCGGATTTGTCCTAATTTGGACCGGCCGGGGGCTTTTAGGACATTTTTCATGCGAGGAAAGTGAGGAAACACTTCAATGAATTTAATTATTTACCGGCATTATTGTGTACAAAGTAAAGTTCAGAGGAAAAATGGAATTTATGCCAAATGTCCGGGTTTTTTGGGTCATTTGGCGAATTTTTATTTCTTTGTCGTTTTTTTTAAATCTGGTCTTTTTTACATTTTTTCTACTCAGAATCTCTTTCGATCCTGATAGAAATAAAAAGTACCCGAAGCAAAAAATCCATTGAGTTACTATTTTTCACTCAGTGGAAGACAAAAAAATGTAATGAATTTACGGGACACTTTGTTTTGCTAATGAGGATCGAAAGAGCTCGCTCAATTTGGAAAATTTTAAAAAACTACAACAAAATAAAAATTCGCCCTATTAACTAGGTATAGGAGAAAGCACATTTAAGCAGCAGTAGGTATTTCTTTTGTTAAGAATAATCATCGTGGAAATTTGAGTTGGGCTGGCGTAAATCATAATTTATACTATTTGAATTGAGTTATCCTGCATACCTATACTCCATGTCACACAAACACTTACTCTGTTTGCGACCGGAGATCTCGTATGAGAACTATTGAGAACCCAATTTTCTCGGTTCAACTTTAGTTCGCCGCACCGCGCTCGCACGTACAAACTCGGTGTCCGAACTATGCCGAACTATTCCGAAGTGTACCGAAGCTAGATGTCAGCCCGCTGCAATACTGTGGGAAATACGTGACTGCAACACTGCACGCCACATGCCTTAGCGAGCGTCTGTATCTGGGAAAAAAATTCAGTGTGAGCTCCGATTAGGTAAACTTTAGCCACAGTCAGGGCCGGATTTGGGGGAGGCAACCGGGGCTATAGCCCCGAGGCCTCCTCCAAAGAGGGCCCCACAATAGAATTTCGAAAAATTTTTTTTTTCAATTTCCAACTAGTATAAAGATTAGAATTTTTTACTCTGTTTTCACTTATAGAAAATTTTATTTTACCTTGCAAGTGGCTAGTGTAAGTTTTCTTTATTTTTCTTGTAACCGTCAAAAGCTCTTTGCCATTTTATTTATATGTTTGTTAAATAATAAAATAATCTATACTTGTTTCCACAAAAAAATATTTATTGAAAAACTTGACTGAAAAAAATTGTCTACTGTATTTGAAAAATAATTGGGGGCCAGGGGGCCTCCACTGCTTTGTTGCCCCGAAGCCTCTCATCCTCTAAATCTGGCCCTGGCCACAGTAGGTATAATAAATAGTAGGTACTAACGTACAGTATGGACACACCTTGACTCGCACCGAAAGTACGGGTCCCTTCTCCGGTGACCGCACAGTTACCCTGGTACGTCTTATATCACACAAAGAAGCATGGCTCGCGTGCACCAATACGAGCTTTGACTGTGTGAATACCAACGCGTTTGTTTCATACATTTGTGATGTTATACGGGCAAAGCGACCACCTCGATAGCGCTTATTGCTTCAGGTATGTTCGTAAGTTCGTATACAAATACAACGCCGCGAGACGTAAGCGCCATCGACAATGTGGTCCCTTTGCCCAGATAACATCACATTTTATCGCCATTGTCTAAAGGTGCATTCAGACCAAACGAGCATGCGCTATTCTATCCCCCACTCTACGAAATCAACAAATCACGTTTTGTGTAGCGATTGAATTTCGTAGAGTAGGGGGTTAGAATAGCAAATGCTCGTTTGGTTTGCATGCACCTTAAAGTGTGCAATTTTATTAAGTTCCTTGAGAGACGAGAGCTCGCCTACGTTCCGTAAGCACGAGAACAACTACACAACTCTCCGATCTACAAAGCGTTTGGTCTTTACTCTGCTGTCACCTATTATAAACTGAGCTCGAAAGCAGTAACATCTCTACACAAACATAGTTCACTTTTATACTGGTTTGACGATAAATGCTTACGTTGAAACAACATAGGCGTTGGCCATTATTCTCCTTTTTCTCGGACAAGTGTTTAATTTTATTTGTTCTGGAAAAAAGCGCAATTGCCCTTTCTGCTAGGTACGTGACGTTTTAGTCTCCAGTGTCTCGGTATTGTAGCTTCAGCTGAACGAACGCCTGAATGGACAGAAAATATTAATAACAGTTATTATTAAGCTATGTTAAAATGTTAGGATTTCTGTAAAATATATTTAAGGGACCGAGCAGGAGGCTCATGGTGGTATAGTTGAAACTATATGAACTGTGCTCGTTCTCTTAAAATTTCTAAGCATTGGGTTGTAAACCACAAAGTAAGAAAACAAGCACTCAGTAAGATAAAAGCAGAATATAACCTTAGAAAGTTAGTATAGATTATCGACTCTATTCTATGCAAAATAGACTACAAAATACGGATATGGAATACTCACAAATACGGATTTTGCAGTTCGCGATAGGCCTAACAGAGAACTTTTCAGAAAACGACTTCGAATATACTTAAAATAGAAAACTTTAAAATAAAACTATTTCGAACATAATCGGCGCAGCCTACACTGAGCATGGCCCGACATGCTCTTGGCCGGTTTTTTAATATTCTCCATGACACTGAAAACTTGAAAAGGCATTTGATGGCGTTATAACCTGCAGCTATAATCAAGTTCATAGTAGAATGTAATTGAGTTTGGAATGTTTGATTGATCTAATAGAATAGGTAGATCACGTTATCCGAAATCATGGCTTCAATATTGGTTACCCTATTCGGTGTGATATATTAAATTATCGAGTACTCTTCAAAACATCGTGCCTTCTTACTGAATTTGATATCGTAGACCGTACAGTCGAGGAATTTAATTTCCTACCCATTTCGTACCTTGTCACAGTGACAATCAATATGAAAGCTGCTAGGACTGTCATATTATAGCTACTATGACAAGGTACGAAATGGGTAGGAGATTAAATTCCTCGACCATACATACTTGTACATAAAAATTAGGTATGTAAAATTTTCTTTAAGTAGATACGAGTAACTATTTTAAATTCCAACTTTTTTAGGAAATCTACAGGCCTAAATGTCGTTCCACAATCGTATACGATAAGAGAATAAATTTATGAAAATGACAGATTAGTACAAAAAAGTCACGTGACCATTTCCAAAAATTATACCGTGACTTATCTTATCGTAGACCGTACATACTTGTACATAAAAATTAGGTATGTAAAATTTTCTTTAAGTAGATACGAGTAACTATTTTAAATTCCAACTTTTTTAGGAAATCTACAGGCCTAAATGTCGTTCCACAATCGTATACGATAAGAGAATAAATTTATGAAAATGACAGATTAGTACAAAAAAGTCACGTGACCATTTCCAAAAATTATACCGTGACTTATCTTATCGTTATTATCGCTTATCGTATACGATTGCAGAATGGCATCGTAACCGTATATAATATAACCGTATATAATATCGTAATCGTAACCTGCCGGACCAGTATATCTTATATTATTGACGTGAGTATTTAGTTATTTATATACACATTATGTTATTCTTCAGACTCCGTAGCCTAGTTGGTAGTGACCCTGCTACGCAGCTGGAGGTTCAGGGCTCGAATCCCGGCGAGGGCATTATTTTTGTATTTTTTTATCACAAATATTTGTTCTTTGGTCATGGCTGTGTATGTATTTAAGTGTATATGTATTTGTATATATCTATTATATATATCGTCGCCTGGTACACACAACACAAGCCTTAATTGAGCTTACCGTGGGACTAGGTTGATTTAGGTTGATAGGTGTAAGATGTCCCAAGAGATTTATTTATTTATTGCATTGCAAAATGACGGCCAAAACCTTAATAATTTTTGTAGTTTCCATCTTAATTCTTGAATTATGTATTGAGAACCAGACTACAGTTACATTTCCACTGCAATCCATATCCTGTGAACTATTGACAGTATTTCTCAAATCTGTGGTTTGAATGTGACTGCAAGCACATACATGGTGCTACAACGATGCGGCGTCTGTATACTAGTACTAAGGTAAATGTAGGAGTGGATGACACTGTACCAATGAATGACTTTTTTACAATTTTATTTGAATATTAAGAAAACTCTTGTTAATATGACGCAAATGCAGTATCCAGGCGACTAGTAGTACAATGTGTGATTACCGGTTTAAGCCCTTCATCGATATCTTGAATATTTTTAGACGGTTTTTACGAACAGGTGCTTCGAGTTGGTTGTTCGTCGGTGTTCTTAGTAAATCTGCTAAGGCATTACATCGTAAAAGTGAACATGTAAGCCTGAATTTAACGAATTTTTGGAAAGTGTTTACTAAAACTATTACATTTTAAAAGGATCTATTGATATTGTGTATTTAAATTGTATTATGTTTATTAGTTTAGTATTTTAGACCCATGTCATATACTGGAACAAAATTATAGCATTTAGTAGTGAATGACACCCATGTCATTCAATCGCTCAAAATAGTAATTTTATGTATCTCAATTTGAATCGTATTTTAACGATATAGAACGCATATTTTAGTTATTCTGAAAATCTCAAGTTTCTACGAGCCATGTGAGTAGTGTCTGACATGGGTGTCATATACTGTTTTTCTATGGAGATGGAGTGGATGACAGTGTGTAGTGTCATGTCATTCGTTGGGTCATAACTATGTGTCATCCATTGGTTACAGGCATTTGTAATAAAACATCCCTAAAATTACCGAAATATGCCCTTGACGACGTGTAAAAAAAGGACAAGCTTGTACTGACTGTAAAAAAACATAATTTAATTCAGCAAGTGACACTACAGCTGGGCAATGCCATGTCATTTACTGCGACACCGATCCATTTTTTTCATAGTCATACTTTAGGACATTCCGAATTTTGCCAGTCATTCACTGGTACAATTTGAGACGTCGCGGAATAGTGAAATTATAGTGTAATAGTATTAGTTATATACAATTTATTGTTATAAAAACATAAAGGAAGAACCGGTCTATAAATTTGTATACACATTTAGTCCATATGTTTGAAAATTACGCAGATTTTGGAAAAAATGCATGAAATTGCTCCTTATAGTGTCATCCACTGGTAAAGGAAGTGTATATTTAACCCTGGTACACTAACCCGGATAATTCCCGGCGGCACCTATTTTAGGCACCTTCTCACACTAACCTTATTACTGATGCCACGGCACTCGCACGACTAGGGTTTGCAAATATTCGAATGTTTCAGGTATTCGAATATTCGGTTTTTTAAAGATATTCGAATAGTTCTCAAAATAAAATAAAATATTGAAAATGTGGGTAAAATTACTTTGTTTTGCGTAACTCAAACTATTCTTTATTCAAGTATTTGAAAATGCTTATTAATAAGCTAATAAGCATTTTCGAATCGTCTGACACTATAAAGAGAGAATAAAAATCTGCATATTTACGTCAAATATATCAATAAGAAGAAGAAGTGATATCCTGCAGTAATTAATGAACAAAAATAACTAAATATTTTCACCATGCAGGTATATCCTAACTAACTGTCCGCTTAGTTAATTTTGGGTGACCTTGTATTACTAGGGTGGACCAATTTTTAACGAAGCTTCGTAAAAAGTCTTTAAATTAAATAGTTTTCTGGTATAGCATTGATGCGGTATGCGAAGTAAAACGTTGTATATAATTGTTGGTGTAAAATGTCTAACTTAATATTTTAGAATAATAAATAAATTTAATTAATTTTGTCTTATTATTTAAACACTAAAATGGACCGAAAATTCGAACTTTTTCGAATATTCTAATTGCAATCCCTACCACGAGTCGGCCATTCTGACAACGTCATGCGCCCCCACGTGCGGTGGTGACATACGGTCTTTTGAACTTAATACGATGACTGGAAACCTTTATTGTCGCTGTTCCGGTATATTTGGTAATACTAGTACAAACGAACTGAAGCTGTGCACTCACTACATAAACGATCAATCGACTTGCCGGTCAAATTATACTACAAACTATTGGGGAAACGTTTTTTTTCTTCGTATTATGACTGATTATAATTATTTACTTTTACGTACTACAATTAGAAGTTTATTTTCATGGTTTTTCTATTCATTTTATGCATTAAATCATATAATATTTGTGGATAGGTACATATACAATGCATGAATTCGATCAGTTTCAACGAATCAAAAACAATTAACAATGTCTCTTGTGTACTTCATTCACATTAAATTCGTTTCCATTAATAAATTAACATTGCAGTACGATTCTGAGCTTTTCCAATATTATTTATTTATTTACAATTTTTTTGTTTAACAACTCAAATTGTTTTGCCTAATATTATATTGACTTGTATTTTTTAAGGTAGAGACACTACTATGTAACTAAATAAATTTTAATATTGGATCAATACTCGAGTTGCCGAGTGGTTTAGGCATCAGCCACGAAAGCTAAGGAGGACATGGGTTCAAATCCCACCTCCGGCATTACTAAACTTCGGTATTTTTTCTTTAGTATTTGATATCTAATACTCAAAATAATGTATTCATTTAAACTTTATTAAACAATGTGAGTATAAATCTGTTGTCGCGGAAGTAGCGTAACATTTCAGAAATTCCACTCGAAAAACAACAGCTGCCACTAAGTAAATACTGGTGCAGAGTACCAGTGTGTCCACAGAAAATTCAAAACAAAATGGCCGAATTTGCATACCAGTGAAAAAGAGATTAACGCCGGCAGTCCCAGATACATATATCACACATCTCACCTCCATGGCATCGCGGAATTACCGCGCCTTTGACGCCCCCCGAAAATGGAATAACCGACTCGTCAGGTTTATTTGACAGCATGCAAAAAATGCTCGTGAAAATAATATTTTCAAAGGTCGGATTGGAGTGTGGAGCAAGATAATTGGGTAGTAGTTAAACAAAGGTGACAGTGAACAATCTAATTTTTCAGGCAGAGCTCGCGGGCACTTGTGAAGCTTTCACTAGCAGAACTGGGAAAGTGGGAATATTACATAAAACTAAAGCGCATTTAATTTGGTCAAATTTGTCATCTTCTTCTGCAGTAAAATGTTTATGTTTATTGCATACCATGGCATTTCCGATGTTACAAGATCGTACGTATCACATGGACCCCGTTGGGGTGTAGCAAAATAATATTTTAACAGTTATAACTTAAAACTAGCTAAAAATTAAATTTAAATGTAGGTGGTACTGTTATACAATACCTATAGTTATAAAAGTATATAACTTGTACTTATATCTATACCTAAGTTACATAAGTATGATTTGGAATAGGATTAGCAAAATGTTCAGTTTACAAATGATCAGCTTTTATATATTCTTGTACAGAGTAGTATGTTTTATGTAATAGTATAGTTTTTAGCTCTGTTATAAATTCGGTCATGTATTCTATGTTTTGAATGCGGCTAGGTATTTTATTGTAATTACCTAATAACTATACACGTACTTAAACGATTAAACTCACGTGTATTTAGTCACTACGCGCACTAGTTTCGGAGAGCCTAGTCTCCATTATCAAGGTTTTATTTGAACGGGCCCAGGAGGTCAGTACGCGCCGCGCTCGCGAGTCACTCGGCGCGAACGCGGGCTCAGTGCTTGATAATGGAGACCTAGGCTCTCCGAAACATGTCGCGCGTACTGACTAAATACAAGTGAGTTTCACTTTAGTCTTTTAGTTATATTTATAATTATTAAGTCTTACGGAAAGTTTAAATTAAATTTGGTCAATATGAGTTACAGATTCTGTAACTCATTGGACGTCCATTAGACCTCAGTTTTCTAAAGCATATTTATGTATACGAGTACTCTGGAATGTCAGATGCTTAAAATAGGTTCCGCCAACATGGCCTTGGAACAAAATGTTTGTGTACCTATTTTTCCGTATTTTAGTATTGAGAATAGCTGTGTCCTTAGTGTGGGTTTCGATATAACATTTTCTTCATATTTTACAGACAAACGGGTCTTAATCGCGTAAACTTACGTTTAATTATATCCTGACGTTTCGGGCATGACGTTACACCCGTGGTCGCAGGCAGACTGGTGAGAGAATGTATCAACACCTTCGAGCTGCGCAGGTTTTTCGAACTACCCGCACTTGATCTTGATTATTCACTTCTAGGCTAGGGTTGTCACTAGGCCTACACACAACACTCACAACATCCAATGGCTTAAAAATGGATGTTTCACCACGCTTACATTTGTAAATCACGGGATTCCACGCGGACGAGATTCCTTGCCCCTCATTTTGATTAAAATTCCGATGTTTCTTAATTTCAATAGCTTCACGTACTTTTCGGCTATGATGTATACGCTCGGTTGAGAGGACTTTCGGGTTATGGAGCTCAATCCAGTGGTTAGGTCCGGACTCCAACAAATGTTCGGCCACAGCAGACTTATTCGTTTGACGCTTTTTAACAGCCGTGATATGTTCCTTGACCCTTTCCGCTATGGTGCGTTTGGTTTCCCCAATATAGGAACTACCACAGCTACAATCGATCTTATAAACGCCCGGTGTGTGATAAGGTAAAACATCCTTAGGCGACCTTAGATGACCTGCCACCTTTGATAACGGCATGTACACGGTTGGTATGGAATACTTATTCAAAAGCGTACCTATTTTGTCCGTTACACCCCTGACATAAGGCAAAAATGCTGGTCGCCTTGCAACATCTGGATGTTTCTTCCTCGGTGTTCGTCTGCGTTGCCGTCTGTTCATTATGTAGCCATTTCTCTTCAGAACCTCCTGAACGTGCGATAACTCAATTTCTAGAAATTCAGGGTCACAAAGGTCATGTGCTCTGTTCTTTAGAGAATTAACCACAGACTGAAGCTGGCGGGGGTGGTGGTGAGACAGAGCGTTCAAATACCTGTCTGTGTGTGTGGGCTTCCTATAGACAGTGTGCGCCAAAGAACCATCATCTCGACCTATCACCTTTACGTCCAGAAAAGGCAAACTGCGTCTGCATCATCGACATACCGTTTCCATAATTTCACTGCCCATGGTTCGAGGCCAGCATAGATCTGCAACCATGGGCAGTGAAATTATGGAAACGGTATGTCGATGATGTCTTTTGCGTTATGAGAGGTGGCAAGCATGAAGTTGAGCAATTACTCCAGTATCTCAATTCCATTCATACTAAAGTCAAATTCACATATGAATTGGAATCGGAGCGCAGTTTGCCTTTTCTGGACGTAAAGGTGATAGGTCGAGATGATGGTTCTTTGGCGCACACTGTCTATAGGAAGCCCACACACACAGACAGGTATTTGAACGCTCTGTCTCACCACCACCCCCGCCAGCTTCAGTCTGTGGTTAATTCTCTAAAGAACAGAGCACATGACCTTTGTGACCCTGAATTTCTAGAAATTGAGTTATCGCACGTTCAGGAGGTTCTGAAGAGAAATGGCTACATAATGAACAGACGGCAACGCAGACGAACACCGAGGAAGAAACATCCAGATGTTGCAAGGCGACCAGCATTTTTGCCTTATGTCAGGGGTGTAACGGACAAAATAGGTACGCTTTTGAATAAGTATTCCATACCAACCGTGTACATGCCGTTATCAAAGGTGGCAGGTCATCTAAGGTCGCCTAAGGATGTTTTACCTTATCACACACCGGGCGTTTATAAGATCGATTGTAGCTGTGGTAGTTCCTATATTGGGGAAACCAAACGCACCATAGCGGAAAGGGTCAAGGAACATATCACGGCTGTTAAAAAGCGTCAAACGAATAAGTCTGCTGTGGCCGAACATTTGTTGGAGTCCGGACCTAACCACTGGATTGAGCTCCATAACCCGAAAGTCCTCTCAACCGAGCGTATACATCATAGCCGAAAAGTACGTGAAGCTATTGAAATTAAGAAACATCGGAATTTTAATCAAAATGAGGGGCAAGGAATCTCGTCCTCGTGGAATCCCGTGATTTACAAATGTAAGCGTGGTGAAACATCCATTTTTAAGCCATTGGATGTTGTGAGTGTTGTGTGTAGGCCTAGTGACAACCCTAGCCTAGAAGTGAATAATCAAGATCAAGTGCGGGTAGTTCGAAAAACCCGCGCAGCTCGAAGGTGTTGATACATTCTCTCACCAGTCTGCCTGCGACCACGGGTGTAACGTCATGCCCGAAACGTCAGGATATAATTAAACGTAAGTTTACGCGATTAAGACCCGTTTGTCTGTAAAATATGAGTGATAATCGTGAAAGTTTAAATCAATATAACATTTTCTTTTTGTCTTAACCAGCGGGTACCTAAGTTTAGGAAAAATAAAATTATTGTCTATTGTTATAAGTCCTTATAAAGTGTGTGGTTTGGTTTTAAAAAAAAGGTAAACAATCTTGCAGTATCTTTTTATTGAAAACTACGAGTAGAAAATAAGTTATAGCAAATAATATACATAATATAACAAGGAAATACAGTGATTTACATTGTTTTTGATGCATTAAGTACCTAGTTTGGATTTTTATATGCATTTTTCAATAAAAAGATACTGCAAGATTGTTTACCTTTTTTTAAACACCAAACCAAACAGAGTATAGTTCTTTATTACTTACCATGGAGATACTGTGATCAGAGTATACATTAATGTCTCTGCACTGACTGCCGCTTGGCACCCAATATTTAAGTAGGTATATCAGTTTCCGAAAATATTATATCAGTTTAACAGTGTATCATATTGCTGTTGTGTTGATACTTGGTAACCGCTCGATGCCGCATAACTCGTATCACTGTTACATACTGAACGATCAAATACCTGCAGGGCAAGTGCACCCTTGATTAAATATGTATGTACTATGTAATAACACTCTGTTTATGGTAAACATTCATTTTTCAGCTTCATGTTGGTTTATAGGTACATATATGTTCTCGAGTGGCGACCACGCACTGGACGGTGCAGCGTGGGAAGGCCCCCCACAAGATGGAGCGACGACCTGGTAAAGGTTGCGGGTGTCCAATGGATGCGGACAGCTCACGACCGATCTTTGTGGAACTCTCTGGGGGAGGCCTATGTCCAGCAGTGGACGTCAATTGGCTGATGATGATGATGTCAACGCCATATATCTTCTAAATGTATTCAAAGCCAAACCCACTCATCCACACATCGGTTATGATTACAAACACCGGTTTCGCGGGGGCAAAAATGTACCAGTGCTAGTGATTCATTAAATATCGACTTAGTTTATCGATATCCATAAAAATATTTTTTAACCATCATTGTCATAAGTATCATAACTAAACTAATGGCTAAGTTGGAATACGTTTAACTATGTGCAAACCTCTTTCATTCATACTTATCGCAACTATAAACAACCGATATCTGACATTGATTGTGTCGAGTCGCTTTTGACAACAATATTATTTTGCATTCCGATCAATTAAATCTACCTTTTTGTTTTTAAGGCGGCTAAAAATGCCACGCAAGAAAAAAGTATCCGGAAAAGAAATAGAACTGAGTCATAAAACAGAAATTCATCAAAACTATAAATTGTTTGAATTTACTCCAATTACTAAAGTTGACCTAGAAAGGTCGTTCAGTTGGCTAAAATGGATATTTTCACACAGGCGACGAAGATTTAATTTTGTTTGTATATTGTGAAAATTATGTTAAATATTAAAGATAGTTAATTCCTCAAAAAGTTTATTTTTGTGTATATTGTTTTCTTCTTCATTCAAATTCTTGAAATTACACAACGGTTGTACGATATTTTTATCGATATCAAATAATAAAATTAGTTTAATGTGTCCTCGCACTATTAAACGTCAGTACAGATTTGCCCCCGCGAAACCGGTGTTTGGTTATGAATCGTGGCATGTTGACACAGCATCGTTTCCCCACTGGGAGCGTCGCGGATCAACGCAAACAAAATAAAATTTTACGCTTGTCTTAAATTCTTTACGTGCTCAGTATACTGTTATCATCGGCCGAGTTTTATATACACCTTTATTTCGGATGCCACTCATATTTTACGATTCTGCGAACGAGTGTGAACTAAGTGAGATAGCGTTCCTTCACAAGTTTACTGTCGGCGTAAAAACGTTTAAATGTTGTATGATATCCATCTACGGAATACAAAGTGCGCGAGTGCGTAAAGCAGCGTTTTAGTGCTACTGCTGTATTGTGGTAGCTTGTTTTTGCTTCCGGTAAACCAGTCATCAGCTCATCGCGAGTAATTGAATCAGCTAATTTAATCGGATTGTCGATCATCGTGGTTTTTATAGCTTTTCCAATAAGTATTTTCCAGGCCTGCAGTGTTATTCACTAAGGAATCCGCCTTGCTGTCAGCGCTGTGTCAGCGCTGCGGCAGCGTCGAGCCTAAAAATGGTATTCACTAATGTACTTTAATTTTTTAAACGACACTAGTGCTCGGCGACGAATGCGGCGTGAGTTGGAACTACACTGCGTCGAGAGTTTGACGTTTAATTTACGAACTTCGTATTCTCTAACAAAAAACAGCGACGAACTCGCCCACAACCTCGCTCACAGCCTCGATTCCTAATGTCAAATAAAACAGCTAGGTCGAGCTCGTTGTCGAACGCAGCGTCGAATGTGTGAATAAGAGAATAGCATAGCTGCTTTGGGACCACGCAAAATACGCACGTTTGGTGTCAAGTTGCAGAAAATGGCCAGTGTGCCTACTATGAGCTTTCACGGCGTTATTAATGAGCGTTTACATTCAATTCGGCTCGCTCGCGCCAATATGCGAGTGCGAGCGAGCCGGATAGAAAGTAAACGCGCATTATAACGCCGCGGAAGTAGGGCTACGGAATACAATACAAAAAAAATGTAAGTAAATACTAGAAAATATATTGCATGCCCGTTAATGTACTTGGAGGTACAGAAAGGGCCAAATGGAATGCTGATGTTAGGCCAAAAGCTCGATAGTTCCTGAGCGTTATAACGTGGTTTTTTTGTGGTCGTTGGTAATCGGTGATGATACTTACTTACTTACTGGTTTAGGTGGCTTATGATGGTCCCGTTTTATCTATTTATCGTGCTACGCATCACTTCCGTACTTGCATACTAGTTAGAACCTGACGGCAACAACGACAAACGATTAAACACGGTACCATCATAAGCCTACAGGTGGCTTATGGTGGTCCCGTTTTATCTATTTATCGTGCTGCGCATCACTTTCGTACCTACATACTTGTTAGAACCTGACGGCAACAACGACAAACGATTAAACACGATATGTACCATCAGCCTACTGAGTAAGACTTGGCAAGCTGCAGGAATGTCATCGGTGACGTTAAAAGTTGTGTTGTTCGCGTCGTAATCGTTTTGTCGAGATTGGGCTTTGTGGCCCGTTTATCCACCTGGATAGAGACTTTACGACACCGTCATTACCTAAATAAGGTTTTAATATTTGAGATACTGCTGACTGTACAGGATTGAATTAAGGTAAATCGTTCTAGAGTATAGTATACCTAAAACAAGCTACGCAATTAAAATAGTAACCTAACCTAACAATTGAGGAAATCATATCCCGATATTTTTAAAACATTTTTCTTAAAAGCTGAATATGAATAAACATTAATCTGAAAAACGAATCGGAATATTGAAATTTGAAATATGAACAACTGTTGCAACAAAGGCCCTTTACAAGTAGGTAACTATTGAGCATAAATAATTAACAATATTTAACGTGTAATGGTAATTATTTATTGACCATTGTTTATCAAAGTGTCCATTAATAGAGTTAATACACTAACATAATTAAATTTGACCAGATTGATTTGTTAAAAAATACATTTTGAGGGAAAGCTTCCGCTCTCCGAAAATATGGCACAGTATTAATAAAATTAAATGTCTAGGAACTAGTCATCCATCCACTAGGTAATCAATACTAAACTCATGGGCACCAAGAGAAATGATCCATCCCTTTGTCGTACTCGATATTAGTATACAGCAACAATTCCCGGTCTCCCCTACTGCTACGTATTAAAATAAAACTCTAAAAAGTCCTATAAAAATGTAGTCGACGAAAAATTCCCGTCAGCATAAAATAACAACACACGTCCTACACAAGTAAAAAACGCTGTTAATCCGGCACAATTTAATTTCATGTTTGCCCCGGATAGTTGAGAACTTTTTAACATTTTATTCAGTTTCAGTGCAATTACACTGTAGTGGAAGTTGTTGTGCACTTTCTTTTGCCACCGAGTGTAATAACAGAGAGGGGTTAACGAAGTTAGCGGGGTCCTGTTTCGTGCGAGCATCGGGGTAATTCTGTTGCAGAGTGCTCGGCTTGCGTCTAAAAGGGCATTTCTGAGTTGATCGTATGCTGACTTTCTGTAGCTGTATAGGTAGCCATTTTAGTGTAAGTATTGAGAAATGGTAGAATAATTTGTATAATGTTATTAATGCCAATTACATAAATAAAAGTACCTAGGAATTGCACAGACTAGGTATACAGATGGCGAACTTAATGCTATAAGGTTTTCTCTACCAGTCAACCAATGAGCGAAATTGGTACAGTGTATATTAAAGGCGCCTAGCCTTGTATTTGACCGGTGGTTGCTAAGATCGAGTGGCCGAGGGGTACAGGCATCAGCCGCGAAAGCTGAGTACGTGGGTTCGATCCCCACCTCGGACACAGGTGATCTTGGTCGTTTTTCTTTGATATATGACATCTAATATTTATAACAGTGTATATTACTTAATACTTACATTGAAAAGTATCTTATTGTCGGTTTGGGTAAGAAATACTTAAATAAGCTTTTAATTAAATTACTACTGATTATTGTAGGTATGGTCGCCATCTTAGACATATACATATACAATACCAGACGTTCAAAAATATTGAAACATGTATATGTATAAATAGTTATGATACCTAATGTAATACATTGACAAAAAGGTCTAGTTCCGATTATTAACTATAGTAGCCTTACTCGATCCAATATACATCGAGTATCATACGAATACATGCTTATATTTGCTATAATGCTTGCGGTGGTCTATACCTTACGTCTCAAAGAGCATTTATAAGTAGATCGTAGCTCTAATTTCAGTGGGAATATGTTCTGTGATCACTGTACCACCGAAATACATTCGGTCAGTACCTAATTAACTATCATGAAACCTCCAAAGTAGATTTCATCAAATGACCCAAAACTTTGATGGGATGACATCATTTTCGTAAGTATGGTAATATAATAATTCTAAGCAACGTCTACTATGGGACGTATACCTTTATCGCGAAATAATAAAACCAAAATACCCAGTCCAAATAACATAACCAAAATGTATGAAGCAGCATTTTTTATTCTCGCGCTTTCCGGGTTAGTACAATATTTAGTGAAAGTTGGCTAGCTAAAAGGTGCCTTTACGCTAAAGCTATGCTTTGTGGATGCATCTGATTTCTTTAATCACATTTACGAATAGTAGCGCAAGGCTGAAGAAACGTTCTACGCTTCGAGAATGTGATTGGTCGACGCATCATTGAGCTGTAATGGAAAGACATTTTAGTGGTTTAAAAAAACAATGATCACCTCGTGATTCTGAATAATTCTGACTTGAATGAGCCCAAGCAAGTCCCGAGGGATGCCGCAATAAGAATACATTAAATTTGTCACCACCTCAATTCTTCCCGTGGGTGTCGTAAGTGTCGACTAAGGTATAGATAATCACTGCTGACCACATGTTTATAGAAGATTGATGATGGGTCATCATGGTGGACAGACTAGTGCGATCGCCAACCCGCTTTCCCAGCGTCACGATTGTGGGTATTTACCTACCTTTTGCGCCATTCGGGAAGTTAATAGGAGAGGCCAGCAGGCCCAGCAGTGGACAGTGTGACTGACAAGACTATGAAGTCCAAATCTGGAAGAATCAGGTATCCGGGATCTTATTTATAACGCTCTTTAGCACTATTACAATAATAATTGAGAATAGCCCAACGCGATACAATATTGCGTAATTGACAACGCCCTAAAAGCTATATCTCAGTTGATTTGTAAGCTATCCAATAACTTTAAAATGCTCCGAATAGACGGCCTGCTATACGAGATCGGCGGCGGCTGTTGTTGGATCCAACAAATCATTTTCATAGACGTATTTTATGAACTAACTCCTCCATTCAGCTATTGCGGGCCAGATGTTGGGAACGATCCGTTTTACAGTTTGAAAATGAAATTTGGATAGCACTGTGGGCAGATAAGATGGAACTGTCAAATAAACGACTTAATACGAATGTATAGACAGTTCCACGAGAGTTGAGGTCACGCACACATGAACATGTCATGTAAACACACGAGGAATTTGAAATTAGTGTTCTTTTTTCGTACTGACAGCAAACCCAATTGCAACTTTAAGATTGACTAAAAAGTTTGTTCAAGGGATTTGCTTCAATATTTTGACGCAAGTCATTCATTGACTCCACGGAGTTTATTAATTATTAGTTAATAATTAATAAATAGTTTATTAATTAATAGTTTATTAATTCGTGATTGATTCACTACATTTTGTGCAATTAGTACTTCATTTGGATGTGTGTGTAATCATTCACCTCAACTCTGGTGAAATTACCTATAACATGACGCGACACAGCGATATCGATTTACATTCGCCATCAGATTCTGTGCTATCAGATATATCGTTGCGTCCGGAGCGTTCAATAATATCTGAACACGCCTTTATTGCCATAACGATAGAGGCGTGTTCAGATATTTTTAAGCGATCCGGAAGTTACGACATATTTGATGGCGACTGTAATATTTATTTTACACTAGCTGGTACCGCGACTGCGTCTGCACACACATAGGGGATATTTGGGAATCCCAAATATCCCTCTATCTCTGTTTGCGATATAAACTAGGTAGATAATAATATGTCCTTTTTCGGGTGTCAAACTTTCTCCATACAAAATTTCAACAAAATCGGTGCAACGGTTTTAATTTTAACGTGAAGAGGTAACAGACAGACAGATAAAAGTTACTATCCCATTTATGTATGAATGGATACTATGGATAGGTACCTACTTTTGTACAAAAAATAAAAAATATGATTCACCTCTAGGTAGCAAGAGCTAATGAGCTAATGATGGCTATCGCTGTTGTAAAACTAGCACCGATCCTTTATTTCAGGAGCCTACGCCAGGGTAAGGCCATGAGCTTGAGAGTAAAAGTAGCGTGACGATAAATCTGAATAAAAGATGTCAAAACAAATTGATGACAAAAGGAATAAGTACCACGTGTATGGTATGGAAAGCATTCTTGTAAAATAAGGCGACTCCAGAGCACGGCACAGTCAAAACACCAGGGGACTACCACGATCTACTAAAGCGACTCATTCTAGGACCTAATCTGAATCGAGATGTTATAGAATGACTGTCAAAAATTTACAAGCAGAACCTAAAGTGAATCGAATTATGCTCCCGGGCCCTACCAATAAGGTTCATGGAACACATCAATTCATATTTTGTTTCATATTCGTTTTGGTGAGTAACACAACACATTAAGCGCCGGGAACTCCCAAGGGGAGTTCTCTGTGGGAGGTCCATTTTCAGTACAAAGCAGAAAAATCACGGGATCGGCTACGAGCGTGGCGCGTAGCACTCGTTGGCAACGAAAGTGGTAAGCTACGCTCGTAGAGCTACGTTCGTAGCGGATTTACACGCGTGTAGCGAAAAAGCTTCTTTGACGACTACAAATACTATGTTGTGATTAGCGTTGAATGAATATATCACATGACATTCTCAAGAAAGCAAGCGGTAGGTGCAGTAAACCAGTCCAGGGGGAGGAATAGCTAGCTATCCGGGCGGACCCTGGACTAGGTCCTACCACCAGCAACTACCACCGTCTTACCCGTTAACCTGCCGCTAAATAGCAGTTTTTGCACTGCTGTATTTCGGTTTGGGGGTAAAATAGCCGGTGTAATTACTGGCATAGATAGAGGCAATCCATCTAAGTCCTCAGATTAGGCAGCGCATCGGCGGTTTTTGGTCACTATGTCCATGGGCCTCAGTTCCTGCTTTCCATCAGGTGGGCTGAGAGCTCAGTTGTCGACCTTCGTCACATAAAAAAACCAATTGAAACCCAGTGGCCTAGGTAGAACCATGTCAGTGTGACGCTATAAAATCAGCGTGTAAGAAATTTCTCACTGCTTTTCATTTTGACGGTGGTTCTAGAGTTGCAATTGGTCGAGTGTACACAGATGCACCGTATGCACACGTCCCGCCAGCTTTGTAATCAGAAGGCCCGCAGAGGAAAACCTACTTACATAGTTTCTATTGACTGTCAACACACTCCAGATTCAATTTGGCTTGAATTCTGCACTACATGCTTTGGTATCTTCGGTATATTGAATAACAATTTACAAGTCGTACTACTTGTCATAGTTCTACTTCACTGTAGGCCAAAAGTATGGAAACAAACCAAATTTGCTTTGTCAATAAAGGCAAAACGATTGAATGATAAATATACTGAAAAAGTGATGTTTTTCAGGTTATAGATTCCGCCCATTCAAAATTTAGAAGTCACTGATTGGGTAATCCTGTTTTCTTCACATTACTCTGTAGTCGGTACAACACAGTTAATGATCTTGTAAATAAATAATTGTCACGGTCGGCAATATATAGGACAGAAGTTAATTTAGTTATCAAAACAATTAATAGGACATATACCTAGGACATATACGCACAATTTCTGGGAACTATCTTTTACCCCAACTTCAGTCACAAGAACGTACACTCTCCGGAAATTCGATATAACCGACTTTTGTCGGTCAGCGGATATTAATATTAATATCATCGTTATACTCACTGCAAAAACAAACAACTCATCCGGACAACCAATCTGTTATTATATTACATAATAACACTTTGTAGATAACAACTATCTTTCGAGCAATTCTCCGTTAAACGACACGAGAATATATGGAATTATACATAACATACTTTTCATATTTCCGCCCCGTTTGGTGGACATGATTAAGTCATATTATTGTGTCTGCAGAGTAAAGCTTGGAAATAGACGACAAAAAAATAACTACGTTAATAGCTGCTACAAAACTGTTAACGTTATTTTACGCGGTTTTGGATAGGTAATGTTTAACGAAAATAATGGTAACATAACGTGGCAATAATAATGATAACATAACATGGCAAAAAGAAAATCTGATGCTCCATACATTTGCGCCTACTAATATCTCAAGATGCTTAGCCAAGTTGCCAATCCCTAACGCTTAGTAGCGTATCATAGTTTTCCCTCTCTGTCACTCTTTCATATTAGTGCGACAAAGACAGCTAGCTGCCTTTCGTTTACGATTGACAATTAAGCGCTAGCGATTGGCAACTTGTCTAAGCACCCAGGGCTTATAATGGAACATCAGATTTTTATTCTCGAATAGGATGTCAGTCCCATAGTAAAAGTTAATTAATATGACCTCAGAATTAACCCCCTAATGTTTGGAAGTTGCACAATGAAAAACTGTGATCCGTTATCCAGAAAGATAACGTTAATTAACATTAACGGTTTCGAGTCCAGCCGTGATCCAGAGGCATATTTCGGAAGCTGGCAGCGAGCCAGGTCTGTGATGTGTCCCGGGTTGTCATTGCTAACGCTCCCAGGGCACCAGTTTAAGTGCATCCTCTAACACGATTCTTTGATGCTCAAGATGGTCAGACCTAGGGTTATAAATACAGGGTGGAAAGGGACGACGTTCCATCCCGCTACCGACCGAGTCTACCAATCATTACGATGAACTTTCGGTATGGGACCAACATCAAAATATTAAAAAAAAAAAACCCTCATACAAAGTGACTGATTAGTTAGAGTTCAGTAGTATGGAAAAGTCAATTTACCATGTACGCTTTCGATGTTGGTCCCATACTGAAAGTTCATCGTAATGGTTGGTAGACTCGGTCGGTAGCGGGAAGGAACGTCGTCCCTTTCCACCCTGTATAATTAAAAGGTTAAACTCACATGTACTCGCGAGTCCCTTGGCGTGAAAGCCATAAAAGCACTTAATAGTGAACCGATTTGCGAACGGTTATTCGCTAAGTACCTAGGTATCCTTTTGCAAAATCCCAAGTGCAAAATTTAATGTTTTTACAAGCCATCACTAACTCAAAAGACTAAAATGTCCCTTTCCCAGAATACCCATTACGATTTACACAAATCTACAATTTAGTTAGGAACCCAATTTTAAAAAATCTAGAAGAAACGAGAGAGGTTATTTTAGAAATGAAACTTGTTGTGAAAGCCGTTTAGCGATAATTTGTAGACAAACATATTTTGCGAAGTGAAAACAAACAGATTATCTTGCAATGTTACTTTGCATTTTTTCTACCGCTAGTTAGAGATTGAAGCACTGTGGCGTAAGGTCTAATGAAATGTCTAAATAAATACGCGTATTTAATTTTTTATATATTTTTAGGTTTATTTATTTAAAAGAATACTTTAGGATTTTAGAAAACAATATTAGTTTTCTAAAATCAATAAAAATAATAAATAAAATAGTTCCAAGTCAATTCCCATGAAATAAACAAAGTTCTAGTAGTTTTCTTTAGTACCTAGGTACCCGCTACCAGGCCTACCAGCCAGTGACTTTCCTGTTTTAGAGCTGAATTTTCAGTTTGGCGACCGTTTACTAGTCGTATCGTAATTCATTATGTAGTTAGTATAATATCAATACAATATAATTTCGATGTTTTACGTTCAGTATCTATGAATAATATGAATCTGTATGCTTAGCACATGATTGGTATGTCAGTATGTCGCCGCTAGATAAATTTTACATCTTTTACTAACTATATGAATAAAAGAGGGATAGTCTAGACATATTGTCGCCCTAATCCTGTGAGCCTACTGACAGCTGTTTGGACCAAAAAATATCGAAAACCCTCACTGAAAACATTCTTATGAAAATTGCCAGTTTTAGGAATTTTTGAGAATGATCCGCAACTTGTAGGTACATGCCGCGATGCGACCCGCCACCTTCACTGGGTAACTTTGGCTCCGCCCGCGATGGGAACTCGCTCCCGCTTCCGCCTATTAATCATAATTCAATGGCGTGCCCGATGAATTGCCATTTTTGCCATTAGGCATTTATGGAGGTATCTAGGCTTTCTGCCGGACGGAGGTTACTCGTTAGAGTCGTTAGCAATGTCTCGGATGTCCTGCTGTTGGAACATATATTAGTTTATTTCAAAGTTTGGAATTATTGTATTCGTTTATTTGTAGGCCGTAGCATTGTTATCTTAAATTCGTAAAATCATCGCTATACTTATCAACGGCAATTAATTCTTGGAAATTTCACCGTTCTTTCACTCTGAGTACGGGTGTTTTTTCCATCAAGTGAGACTAGATTCACACGGAGTAATTTTTTCCCGTATACCGTATTCGAGATTTTCTCGAACGTCGTAGTGACAATTGACTTTTTGTAGGACCGTTCACACGCATTCTCGAATACGGTATGCGGGATCCGTGTGAACGTTACTATTAAAAGTAGTTGTCACTACGACATTCGAGAAGATCTCGAATACGGTATACGGGAAAAAAATACTCCGTGTGAATCTAGCCATGTTTCAGAATGAAATTCCACGGCCTTGCGCGGAACTCGAACTCGCAGTCTTTGGAACGTTAGTGCTACCGATTTAACAAGAGAGCCTACCTTGATCTTCCAAATTCGTAGATTTCGAACACTCTGAAGACGCCTTCCTTGGATTGACAGAGACAGCTACTCGAAACATGCTGGACAGTAGTGTTCGACTGCATTTTTTTATTTTAATTGTCATGCCGGACACAGATGAACTTGAACTATAATTTATACTCTGTCCAATCCTCTCCGGCAGTAAAAAAGGCGGTAAATAAAAAAAAGTTACGTTCCTTTCTTTTTTTTTTCTTATTAGCCGTAGTGGACAGACAAAAGCAGAACTTCCTTTCATATAACAATCAAAATGCGGAAAAACAACCACGCAAAAAAGCAGCAGTAATAGCCGATGCAGATTCCAGCAATTTGGCCGACAATTTGAATATTTGTGATTCGCCAGTAAAGAGAAGAACGTGACTGCCCTACCAAACAGCCTGGTTTACGAAACAAATAAAACAGGAAACCTATTCCGTTGAGAATGACCGTATTTATATAGAGTCACCATCAGATATATCACATTGGCCAGGGTACTCACAAATATCTAAAGAGCACTTCTGCGAGAGTTTCAATCGCCGTGACTTCGGTGGCAGCTTGTTGTTGTATTCTGGCCATTTTTCCGCAACTCAACATAAAAACGTGCCTATTTTGCATGGTCCCAACGCTGGTCTAGTACCTACTTGTTGGAGACTTCACATAAACCCTTGAATTTCTTCGCAGGTGCATGCAGGTTTCCTCACGATGTTTTCCTTCACCGCATGCTGTGAATATCAAGTGATATTTCGTACATCAATTTTTGAAAACTCATTGGTACGAGCCGGGGATCGAACTTACGACCGCTGCGTAGCAGCCGTGCGTTTTACCGCTAGGCCACAAGTGCTTTTTTAAGCGCGGTAGCAGCTTTATCACACGAATCGCGTGAAAGATACAACAAATTTTGCTTATATTGGTAGACGTAGTTGACAACTACCAAGATATCCAAAAAAATTATTAGATACCCACAGAAATCGGGTAATAATGTTGCCACCCAAGTCACGGCGGTTGGAACGCTCGGAGAAATGCCGTAAACTATTCTTTATCATGGCGTTGGACTGCATGTTCAGATATTATTGAGTACCGTGGTCGCTTCGATACCTCTATCTAACGGCGAATGTAAGTACAGTCGAGTACATTAATATATAGACACATTTGTAAGGGATTAGTATGGAGAAGTGTAGGTATATATATTAATGCCCTTGACTGTACCTACACAGTACAGTTTGATAATTCTTATCTACTTAAACACTGACAAAGTTGTCAACAAAAACGGCATAGATTCTGACCAACCAAATTTCGTTGACAGGTATTTCCTTGCGGTAGGTATCACTAATTCTCCGACTAAAAAAAACAAAACTTTTAACAAATTATTTTATTGCGGTGCGCGTGTATCGTTTCTTGTGCTATTTGTCACTTTCACACTTACATACTTGTTAAAACGTGACGGCAATTACGACAAACGATTAAACACGGTACAGTCGAGTGCATTAATATATAGACACATTTGTAAGGGCTCAGTATGGAGAAGTTTATATACAGGGTGTTGCCTGTAACAGGAACAAAAAATCAAATGGAAGACTCCTCTGACTGCCTCTAGTTATTCGCAAAAGGTCCCAGTGTTTTAAAGTTATCCATTAAGGAGAAACAGTATGTTAAAGTTACGACCTATGAGTGATGTATCTAGGTATCACAACATTGTACCTTATTAATGATTAAACATATTGGTAGTTCAGTGGACATAAAACTAAATGAGCTAAAAAGTTTTTTTGAACTCATGGTTTTTTAACTGGTTTAGCAAAAAAAAAATTTTTTTTTGTATTACACCGATTTAACTTTTTTGGTATAAGTCGACTACAGTAAAACTACATAAAAAAAAGGAAAAAAAATGTTTTTTTTTTGCAAAAAAAATTTTTTTTATGTTTTAACTATTAAATTATGACTATTTATTGGGTTATTAGTGTACCGTTTCATTTTTTGCTCCTATTACAGGCCACACCCTGTATATTAATGCCCTTGACTGTACCATCATAAGCAGAGATCGGACAAATGTGCGTCATTGTTCGCAATAATATGGACGTGTCTCCAAAGTTGATTGAATAATTAATCATTTTCAGAAAATTACCTAACTAACTAACTATGAAAACCATTGTAAAAAGTCACCTTAGAGCTTCGAAATCAAATTTCAAGAAATTATTCGTTTAAATATTCATTTAATCAACTTTGGTGTCATATCCATATTATTGCGAGCAATGACGAACATTTGTCCTATCTCTGATCATAAAGGTGCATGCAGACCAAAAGAGCATTCGCTGTTCTATCCCCCACTCTACGAAATCAACGAATCACGTTTCGTGTAACGATCGAATTTCGTAGAGTAGGGGGATAGAACAGCGAATGCTCTTTTGGTCTGCATGCACCTTAAGCCTATTGCAGAAGAACGACTTCATGTCTTCGCATTCCGACAACCGTTTCATCTTACCCCGACTTACCTTATATTTAATTCATCTTCGACGGTCCGTTAAGTTCGGTTGGAGAGTTCGGAGCAAACAGCGGTACCGCAAATATTTGGCTTTTCCTAAGTATTATAGAGTTAGCCAAAGTTCCTGGTTTCCACAGTGTAATCGACATGTTTGTGTTGTTCCGAGTTTTCTAGGTTTGGAAAAGAAAGGACTTGTCTTGTTGCGGATATATCGTTAATTCACTATAGCTTCGTACGGCCCACCGCACTATTTTCTGTAAATCTTATTTTTAACCTTGAACCATTAATAAAGGGTTTTTTTTATTGAAAACTACTTAGTTACTGAATATTCAATCGATTAATTAACGATAATTTCACAATTCGATTCTTCATAATGTAATGTACCTAACTATCTAAATTTATTGTTCGAGGCCCAAAACAGACAGGAAATATTTTCTGACCACAAAATGTCGCCTTAACTTTAATTATTTTAGAATCTAAAGCAGAACTAAGTGCAACAAACAGACACCTTAGCTTAAGTTGGAAGTGTATAAACCTCGTTAGAACTCTTAGCTTATTGCTCGGCAGTGTCGCCATACAATCGAATTAGCCTATCTGTCTTAAAGCCGCTTCTCACTCGCGCAATCTTGGGTTGCCAGGTTTTATACAGTTAATAATTAATAATAAAATAAATATCTTGAGACATCTTACACAAATCAACCTAGTCCCACGGTAAGCTCAATTAAGGCTTGTGATGTGGGTACCAGGCGACGATATATATAATAGATAAAAACATATAGATACTTGAATACCTACTACCTAGACAGCCATGGCCAAGGAACAAATATTTGTGATAAATAAATACACAAGTAATGCCCTCGCCGGCATTAGAACCCGGAACCTCCAGCTTCGTAGGCAGGGTCACAACCAACTAGGCAACGGAGGCTGACTGAGTCTCTGTTAAAAAACTTTTGCTAGGAAAGTTCAATGAAGCAATTTTTTTTTAATATTTACCTAATTGCGATGAGCGACGAGACTATAAAAAGCGTATATAGTCACTCTATTCCTAATAAGTAGTTTCTTTTTTAACTCTGGAAGTCAGCAATAAATAGGCACTTTTTGGAATATTTAGTTCTTCTATTGGTTGGCCTTTCCAAGATACAGATATAATTTTACTCAATATATAGGCAGGTAGGGCAGGCATATTCGAATAATTACATTTAGTTTTTAACCTATTTAACCCTACCAGGTCTTATAACACCGATGCTTTTTGGCTTTTTGTAGTGGGTGACTGACAAAATATCAAAAATCTAAAGAAACCAGGGGTAAGTTTTTTTGCATTTAGGGTTATCTAGGTTAATTTATAATGCCCATTTATTTCGTATGTTCTTTGCTTTTATTTTATGACGTAAAGATTTTTATTTTGGCTACGGTTTATAATGTTATAGATTATAGTCTGCCACTTTTCAGACTATATAACTTGTTTTGATCTTTTGTTTGTTAGTGTGGCAACCCCAGCATCAGATTAGAGGACCCGTCACGGCTCGTCGCGGGCCGGATTAGCGCGCAATCACTGGAGTGCTTAACGCGGTAAATCGAATGTTGCACTAACTGGCAACATTAGATTTCCTGCCTTTGTGACGGCGACACTGCTCCGTGAAATAAAAAAACACTATTTTTTTTCACTATTTTTGTTCTCTGACTAATGTTACCACTTTAAAAAATATAACTAAAAAAATATTTATTTGAGTTGTTCCATAAAATATACTGTAGACTTCTTCAGAATTTTACGTAAGTAGTAATTTTCTGTAATTTTTGCAAAATGTTAAGCCCAGTAGTTTCGGAGATCAGGGGCCCTTAGCACGAAGTAAAACACAAGCTTAGCACAAGAATAAGGCGACACAATCTCCGGGGCGTATCTTGGACCTGTCACTATTTATTTTAAAATATTTAAACCATACACATACAGTGACCCATGTACCGAGCTAGCATTCATTGCAATTCTTAGTTTAGCTTTAGCTACATATCTACAAATTAATTTACTTTCTGCAGTCTATCCTTTGAAGCTTTTTGCCGTGCTATGCAGTAACGCCTGCTGCGAACGCAATTTAGTAAAATTAGTAGCAAACAATAAACTATTGTGAAGTCTCTCGAAACAAATGTGAGAAAGCTTTGTGTTGCCAGTGGAATAATTAAATATACCGAATAAAGAACCGGTGGATAAATAGAGGGAATTATTTGCCTGTTTTGTTAAAGCTCTACTATTTTTATATGCTTCTCAGTTCCTTTCTATTTACTGTATTTACTTAGTTCGGGAAGATGGTCTTTATTAACACACTTCCTAAATGCCAATTTAATAAAAGTTATTTAAGAAATGAATATAGGCAGGTATTTACTTTAGAAATGCATCTATACGGATAGGTAACGGGAGAAGCATTGGTCCAGGCCTACTACCGCGAAAATCGAAATTCGTAAATTTCGAGGATTTTTCTCTGTTACTCAAACGAAGGCGTCATTAGAGTGAGAGACAAATCCTCGAAATTTACGAATTTCGATTTTCGCGGTAGGGCCGCAGTAGTCGATATGATGATTAGATATGATATTATGATGAGGTGATGATTAAAGCTTCCAAATATTCGAGAGTTTCAGGTATTCGGATACCTATTCGGTTTTTTAAGGCGTGATATATTATTCGAATCAACATTCGAGTTAAGGTGCGTTCAAACTAAAAGAGCGTTCGCTGTTCTAACCTCCACTCTACGAAATTCGATCGGTACACAAAAGGTGATTGGTTGATTTCGTAGAACGGGCGTTAGAACAGCGAATGCTCTTTTGGTTTAAACGCACCTTTACAAGAATAACATAAAAAGGTTAAATTGCGGGTAATACTAAGTACGCTATTGCGGGTGCATAACAAATAAGACATAGAGCACATAAAACAGAATGTCTATTTGGTAGAAACTGACATATTACGCCTTCAGCTACCTTAGTAGCTGTAAGCTTCTGAGATGCTTACATCTCAGAACTGAAGCTCTATAAATATGGAAAGTTTTTTCTAGAAAAGGTCTATAAAAATTGAAGGCATGTTTACAAAAAAAAAAAAATTTTTTTTACGGATTTCAGATATTGGTAACATAGTGGTCGTCTAAAGGTGCGTTTAAACCAAAAGAGCATTCGCTGTTCTAGCGCCCGTTCTAAGAAATCAACAAATCACCTTAAGAAGGAGCCGTAAATCTTTTTTCACAGTTTCACAAAATTTTTCGCATGTTTTTTTTCTACGTGGCATTTTAACACCTTAGCGGACACTAAACGCCTATAGGCATTGTGTCTGGAGTAGTGTCCGCCAAGGTGTTAAAATCACTCGGCAACAATTATTTTCGGAAAACCGCTGTCGGCACGGATAAATTGATCGAATGTCCTTTCTAATACGTGACAATATCAAGTAGGAAAAGTGACTAAGCAGTTTGCATTGCGACTGGTTAGTTAATATGAAATTATGAATACTCAAATCAATTATGGAGGTTGGATTGGATAGGTATTAGAAATTGAAATAACTAATATTAATTATTTTAAACTTATACGAGTAAGTAGGCATAAATGTTCCTCAAAATAAGTTTCGCGTCTGGGCGGCTACCGCGAAAATCGAAATTAGTAAATTCGAAGACAAGAAAATCCGATCGATAGAAAGTCACGCGAAGCACCGCTTAAGCGTACATTACACGCATTGCTAAAAACCGGTATATTATTAACCAGCTTAAAACTGGGTCAAAAATACACAAATATTTAGATTTTCATACGGATAGCATGTGACGATATTAAAAAAACTCTGTAAGGCAAGTTTTACTACTTATTTTAATTTTTGTTTGTGTTTGATCAATGAGCAAGTCACGACACTACATGACGGCTACTTTTTTAAATTGAAGAATATATTGTAGACAAAAGCATATACATACAGCCTTGACAAAGTTTCTCGACTTATTTAAATGAAAAATTAAATTATTCATTTCTATTTTAATAATCGCTACAACACAATATATCTTAAATGAGTAATCATAAATTTTATCGGCTAGAATTGTAAATATGACTACTTAAATAATGTGGTAGGGAAATTTAATTAATACTGTCTACCTAATCTACGAATATACATAATTAAATAATTATGAAGTATTCTGTAGGTAGTGTAGGTGTAAAACAAGCCCACGGGCCGTCTAACGTTAAGAAGCTACCGTAGCCGATAAATTTCTGGAAATTCAGAGTTTCATCTGCGCATTTATGTCCCTCTGACCCTGCGGAACAAGGGAAACATGTACTTGACTAGAATAAATAGAACACGGCGTTCAGCAATAATTTCCGTATATAATTATCAGTTACTACTTTGCATTAGTCAGGGCTTTACTTCTAAATTTAAGGTTGGTGGTTGGTATGGTGAATAAAATACAACATGTTATTTTCTCAGTTCACATATTTATTAGTTAGGTTAGGTAATTAAATGATTGAACATCTTCACTACGTTCGTATTTTTCAAAAGTTTTCCATGAATACAGTATATTTTTATTGATGGTTGTTGACTGAATGGTTCAGCTTTAAACTTTGTATTACATTTCATAGAATCAAGGAAATACCTATTACAAGACTAATTTCTGTTTTTCTTTATATTAAAAATTTTCCTCAAACAAAAGGAATCCTATAGATACCATTAATTCAAAATTCACTGACAAATTTTATTGTTGGCAGCAGGAACATAAAATGCGCCCTACTGGACTGAGATAGTTTGTTAGCGCAATGCGTTCAATACATTTATTTTGTGATAGATGACAATGGTTTGGAACAACCTGTATGACCCAGGTATTAAATTTCTATATTAAGAAAAAGTGGAATAGGAGCTTATACTATGTAGAAGAGGTTTGTTTGTACAGTGGCGTTCAGTAATCCGTAGGTATTAAGACTATATTAAATTAAATTATATTAAATTTTAGACAGGCAGCTGATGTTGCTGATAATCGCTAACAATCATATCGACGCGGCAAGATGCTCAAAAATATCGAAACGTGCACTCTAACGCCATGGTATGGAGGCCTGCTCAGTTAGTGAGCAACTTGGCGCTCCAATATATCTGATTGCAACTGTACTCTTACATCCAAATCAAAGTTCATTTCAAACACAGTAATACCATTATAAAATTGAGTATTATGTACCTTACTAAAATTTGCTTGAATTTTACAATGTAAGTAGGTAGGTGCCTATTTATATTACTAAGTGCCTATACATTTGGTTCAGATCAGGCTGACAATTAAATAAATATAAAGTATTTTAATGGGACATTCCGACACAAATCTTACCTACTCCAACGCGATAAGCTTAAGTACAGCGGTTTGTATTGTGGGTACTTAGCGAATATACCACGTAATTTTTTAAACACTGGCTAAATTTTGGTGAGAAGGGAAGAAAATCCAGTTCCATACATTTCACCTACCTATACTAAAATATTGGAGTTCGTATAAAACAGCTGATTTATTGTCACTATTTAAATGTTAACCCCATAGTAAAAGTTCTTGGTGACCTCAGATATGAACCCTCTAATTAGGACACAAGGTGGAAGTAGTAGTGCCTGACGCTGTACCAATACTTGTCATCATAGATTGAGTTGCCATTGATAAGATAACATCAACTATTACAGCATTTAAACGATGAAACATTTGTGTGCCTTTAATGATGTAGGTACTACTAGGTACATAGCAATTCAAAATAGCTTATTTCTAAATTATTTACATTATTTTAAGATATGCTAACATTTATTAGGACTGAAAGTTAATATTTCAAACTCCCAATATTTGACATTCAAATTTGTCATCTATTGGGACTGCCAGCAAAAGCACATGTATTTTACTGGTATAATCGAATTGACTAAGAAAATATATAATTTTGTAAAATTTCGATATTGTCACATTTGTCACCCTATAAAATAAATACTATTTAAATTATAAATATTGGATGTCATATACCAAAGAAAAAAAACGACCTAGATCACCAACGTCCGAGGTGGGAATCGAACCCACGTGCTCACCTTTCGCGGCTGATGCCTGCACCGGCTGCACCGCTCGGCCAATCGGTCTTAGCAACCACCAGTCAATGTTCTCGGTGCGGCGTCATATATTTATAATTTATATAGTATTAAGTAGTGTGACTACAGGGGAAAAAATAAAAATACAAATCAAAATATTTAGTTAATAAATGATTTGAGTTTTCACAATATCTTTAATAGATGGCAGCACCAGCTTTCTAGCTATTCTAGAAAAATTGAAACGTATTCTGGTAGGAGGTGCAGGCATGTATTGCTTGCCCTTAGAGTTAGGAGGCGCCTAGCATTGTAAGGGATTGCATATACCCGAGAAAATTGACTGGTGGTTGTTAAAACCGTGTGGCCGAGCGGTGCAGGCATCAGCCGCGAAAGCTCAGCACATGGGTTCGATTCCCATCTCGGACGTTGGTGATCTTGGTCGTTTTTTCTTTGGTATGTGACATCCAATATTTATAATTGATATAGTATTAAGTAGTGAGACTACTGGCGAAAAATAAAAACACAAATCAAAATATTTAGTTAATAAATGATTCGATTTGAGTTTTCACAATAACTTTAAATACTATTTATCAACACCATCAAACTCCTCTCCTAAAACACATGATAATACTTTAGGTAGATTTATAAATGAGCATAATATCGCGATTAAATATTTTTTGTTAACATATTACGCACTGGCATCTACTTCTACCTCATAAATACAAATATATAGAAAACAACCTTGACAAGAACAAATATTTTTATGGTAATATACAATGCCCGTGTGGTGACGGCAGTAAGAATACATTTGCCACTACCCCAAATCTTCCTAAGGGATTGAAGTGTCACCGACCATTCTTTGATAGAAGATTGAGGATGGGCAGCAGCGTCATCATAGTGGACACATTACTGCGATCGCCAATCCGCTTGCCCAGCGTGGCGATTATGGGTATTTACCTCCTAATGCGTCTATGATGATGATGATGAAGTACACAAAGAGATGCCCTAATCGGTATTCGAACTCGGGACCTCCAGCTTTGCATGCAGGCCCACTACCGACTGAGTTAACAGTCTAATTACTTATATTATTATGTTCAATCTGAACTATGCTAAGTGAACTCTGATTTAGAAGTATCTACGACAGCGGCCTGTGTAAACTTAATAAATAAGAGCATTTCTGCTGATCTCGCTATTTTGAATCCGCAGTGGTTCGATTTGGTTTGTAATCTTAAATCTTTTTCTCTTGCTCTGAAAGCAGCGTTGTTGTACGAAATAAATTTTATCGTTGAAGATCGTTTACGCCGTAGTGTGTTGCCGGTCGCCGACTTGTCTCCTGTCCCCATTATGATCTGAAAATGATAATATTAGAATTAAAATACACATAGGTCACTAAAATTTTACCTAAAACTATAATAGACAACTGTTGCAATGTTTAGAACTGTTAATACCTTTGGGTCCATAAAAAAAAATAGAATCATCATTATCATATAAGCCGAAAATCGTGCACTAAATTAGAATAAGAAAAAGTAATTAAACTTGACTTAAAGACGTAAATTCAAATGAACAATACTTGAATTTACATTGTCTCTGTATTCATTTATTTCGGAGATATCTAGGTATTCTAGGTAATCTAGGTATGTATGTAATGTTTGCAACGATTTTGATGAAATTTGCGGTATAGGACGAACAATTAAAAATTATTTCTAGGAAAGTGCGGGGTGGGTATGTGCGTGCCCATTGAGGGTCCACGTTGGAATTTCGAGCTTTCGAATATGTCAATATTTAGTAAAAGTTCTCAAACAATTGTAAATGTAACCTTTAAGTAATTTGTAAAATTAGCCACTCCAAACTCCAAAGTTACATTCGGTTAAAGGTGGACCCTCAGTCGTGACTACCAGTGGCCTATCCCTAGTGGCGTAAAGTCTTGTGGCTTATGTCCCTGGTATCCATATTTGATAATTCACTTAAAATTTAAAACTGCTGTAAATGCCTACATTTAGTAAAAGATTTGTAAAACTAATTTTATTTATTGTGACTTCTTTCTGTTAACGCAATAAGAAAATGTGGCTTGCCGAATATGTGGTCCCTCAATTGATCGCGATAAGTCACGTTAAGGGAAAATAATGGTATTATATATTTTTCAAGAAATATTTTATTTCTGACATAAATAGAAAAAAAATGTAGCAGTAGTAGTAATCATACTATACGACATTAGTACGTAGGCAGGGTCACTACCAACTAGGCTACGGAGGCTGACAATGAAACAAAACACATAAAATAAAACTATGGAAAACGGATAAACCCGTGTATATTAATTGTAGTCACCCGCAGACCACGAACCCTGTAAAGTGTTCGAAACGTCGAGATGAAGTTAAATTCAATTAATATACGCGTGTTTATCCGTTTTCCATAGTTTTATTTTATACCTAAAGTAACTTATGTGATTTCTGATATCAAATGCAGTGCGAGGTTATTAGTGACTCAGGAAACACTGTACTTATATAAATATTTGTGACAAATACACAAACAAATGTCCTCTTAGGGATTTGAGCTGGGTACCTCCAGCTTAATAGGCAACTATTCATTAACCAACGAAATATGGTTTATTCCTTAATGAACGAACCATATCAATATATAGAGATTTAAATCAATAAAATAACTCAATAATTTACCTTATCTTGCCAGCTAGCACTAGCTTTTCATATTGTGTATAAAAATCCAAAGTGTTTCTCAGCCAAATCTGTAATTTTAAGTTATAAACATTATAGAAATTATTGATTTTTGACAGCCTTCAATAACCACCTAACTGCTGCCTATGTAGTGAGTTTCAAACCCAGTAAGGGATGTCTTTGAGTGTTTATCAAAAAGTTTTGATTCTTATGATTAACCAAGTTTGTGTTCTAAAAGTGCGTAATTATAGAATAATGCATATTTATCATTGAATAGGTATCTTAAAAAGAATAAAGGGTATCAAAGAAAGGTTTTTTGTAACCCTTAATTAGCAAATTTCTAGCCTTATCGCCATTATAAAAAAAATCAAAAAGTGAGTCGAAGACTATGTTCATTGTGACGAACATTGCCAAATTACGGGCTAAGGTTAATATTCAGCCTCCATAGGCGTAGCCTAGTTGGTAGTGACCCTGCTTACGAGGCTGGAGGTTCCAGGATCGAATCCAGCCGAGAGCATTATTTGTGAATTTATTTATCACAAATATTTGTTCCTTGATTGTGGCTGTGTATGTATTTAAGTATCTATATGTATCTATCTATTATATACAGGTGATCAATCCAAATGGGTCAGTATGGAGGTTTTGGAAACCACAACAGATAGCTAAATCTTGCCTTTGTCTACTTAATAAAACAGACGAAGAAAACAGGAACATATAAGTACCTAAACTAACTTATATGAATTTCGATTTCACTTTAGAGGCATTCCATTGTATTGTGATTTCTGATATCAAATGCAGTGCGAGGATATTAGCGATTCAGGAAACACCGTGTATAAGTAAAGTACACAAACAAATGTCCTCGCAGAGATTGGAACCTCCAGCTCTGTAGGCAGAGTCACTAGGATGCTTCATTATTCATACACCAATGAAATATGATTTATTCCTTAATGAACCATATCAATATAGAGATTTAAATCAATAAAAGAACTCCGTAGCCTAGTTGGTTGTGATCCTGCCTACAAAGCTGGAGGTTCCGGGTTCGAATCCCGACGAGAGCATTATTTGTATATTTATTTATCACAAATAATTGTTCCTTGGTCATGGCTGTCTATGTAGGTATTTAAGTATGTATACGTATCTATCTTCGCCTGATACTCACATCACAAGCCTTAATTGAGCTTACCGTGGGACTAGGTTGATTTGTGTAAGATGTCCAGGGGCGTAGCTACTGCCGTATCTGCCGTATCAATTATACGGGGCCCCCGGACTACGGGGGCCCCCAAAGTGTGTAAGGAAAAAGAATAAAAACTTTCTAATTTATATTACCTCCATATAAGGGCCTCCAAAATTTTTTTATACGGGGCCCCGACAAGGCACGCTACGCCACTGAAGATGTCCCAAGATATTTAATAAAATAACTCAATAATTTACCTTACCTTGCCAGCTAGCACTAGCTTCCCATATGGTGTATAACAACCCAGTCTATTTCTCAGCCAAATCTGTAATTGTAAGTTATAAACATTATAGAAATTATTTATTTTTCACAACTACCTAAGATAATATTAGATGTATTATCTGTTGGTAATCCTAAATAATCCTAATAAATATTAATTGTATCTTTTAAATGTTGATTTATATTCTTGTACACTGACTTGCTTGTATGCAAATAAATTATAGATATACCTACATATATTTTAGCATTTCTTTAATGACCACAGTTATTTATTGTAACCTTTTTTGTTTATGTGCAATGAAGTTATACCTACAGTATATAAATACATATATAACATGCGTACATTATATTATATCACTGTTTTTACACTTTCGTAAAGAACCATAGCTTCTTAGCAAGGTTAATATTTGAGCGATGTATGGCAGCAAAAAAAGGAGATAGTCAATGACCTAGGAGGTGTTTACAAATTTTCCATTCATTACATTACACAGCTGTTTCTCGCAATCTTCATCTACCAGCCGCTTGTGCTTTACCAGTTCACTACACATATAAAAAAATACAGTTGATAACTTTCACTTTTTTGAAATGGTGAAGTCGGTGGAAAACTCATTACATTTTAAAAACAGAAAATCAATGCTTGGATCTGTTTCAAAATAATTTTACGTTGGTTATTATCTAGCTTGTATTATTGTATGTAAGTGGAATAATCTTAATTTCTGTAGGTACCTAAAAAAAATTGCATGATAAAGTTCTTTACTGGCAAAATGAATTTTTCATTTTGACATATTGAAAATACTACATATAAGCACCATTAGCATAAAGCACTTTTTTATAATTTGTGCTGCCTAAAAATTAAAACAAATGTACATTGTAATTGATACCAGACACTACTACTTATACCATCAAGTTAGAGTCAAAAGTGTGTTTTTGACAGATCAATAAGACCTAAGGAATTATTGAAATCCACGAAACACCCGGGATCCATCAATACCCATCCCTTATCAAGTACCATCCGTGCCAGTCCACCACTACTTGTGTTTTTGCACTTTCGTAAAGGAACATACCTTGTTGGCAGGGTTGATGCCGTGGTTATTTGATTGATTTGTGACAACAATCACAGGGAGATATTCCGGTGGCCTAGGTGCTTACAATTGTTTCTCGCAATCTTCATTTACCACCGGCATGCCACTCGCACTTTCTTCTGCTGTGTTATCTTTTCAATATGGAAATATAGTGTGGCCTTATAAATACGTTTTACCTGAAACGAATAATAAGTATAATAAAATAACACTGTGGAATATTAACTTAAGTATATCATAATCGTTTCTAATTCGAACGCGTATGCAACCAATCATACTTACGTAGTAAATAACCAAATCACAATACGAACAAGTGATTCACTCTCACAGATTTTAAACAATAACATTACATTTTGAATGCTGGCTTTGTAAATGAGAGCTCTACATGACAAAGCCCTTGATTTCCAGGCATATTTAAATTTATTTGTAGTTATTTTGATTCTAACCTAACACACGAATTGTATATTGACACTTAATACATTAAGATGGAAAATAAATTGCCAGACGATCAAATAAAAAACCCGGGAGACGTGATTAGAAAAAAACTAGTTTTTCAATAAATACCTGAAAAATAATTACAGATAAATACAGTAGTTGCGATTTGTAAATATATTTTGTGGAGGATCTTCCAAAAATGTCGGAAACTACAAGAAAAAAAGTCGTAGGAAAAGTAAAAAAGGGTGTTTTTTGGTAACATTTCCAATTTTCGATCGAAACACGTTAACTCTTGAGTTGCCGTGGAATTTGACAGTTCAAATCGGGTTCAAATGTCAAATTATCGAAGTAAGTTCCTTCGATATGGCACTTCGCGGTAAGCTATGGACAGTAACTTCGATCCATAGGATGCTTCGATCGATCGATCGAATTCGCAAGTGGTTCGCGGTAGCATTCGCTGTCAAATGCCTTCGAATTTACTAATTTCGATTTTCGCGGTAGCCCCCCTGTTTTTATAATCTTTCTGTACTGTCAAATCGTTTTTGTACCCGCGATAACGACGTATGAATATTACTTTGATTTGCTTATTTACGTCAAATATTTCAATAAGACATTAAACTCATAAGAAAGAATAACTTATCGTTAAAATAATATCGAGTGAAAGTCCCTAGCTAAATTTTGTCGCGCCACCGTGCCTTTTATGTCAGGGGCGCTACCGCGAAACACGTAATTCGTTAATTTCGAGGCTCATCTGTCAAAACGCTACTAGGAAACTCTTTCGTTCTTGATTGCGGCCACGAAGTACGTGAATGTAACGAAGTCGGTCCGTAAACGCTACCACGAAAGGCAATATGCGGAGTTTTTGACAGTACTTACTACGTAAAGAAACGTCAAATATGCCGGCAACTATTGAGCTAACGTCCTTCTTTCGATAATCTCAATGTTGCCGAAACACGCCACTTTTTCATTTTCTTACGACTTTTGTAACAGTAAATAAGTCTTTAATTTTAGTGATTTGTTATGATTTCGAGCTTAGAAAAAAAGAGTAAACATAGTGCTTTGCACGTGTTTTAGAAACTTCATTGAAAACTATGTTTCGAAGCGTGATTCACGGTTTTTGTAATTCATCACATGGTAATTATTCGATCATTATGATTTTGACATTTATGACATGAGGTCGTCGCTGTGTCGTTGTAGTATGTGCGTATTGTGTTTTGCTTTCGTTGTTTTCGAAGTATTTTCTGTTGTATTTGTAGGTGTTTTGAATACTAACAACAAGACGGAATTCGCAGCGTAAGTAGTAAAAGTGTTTTAATGAAATACGTCTTATGTTTAGGAGATAGATAGGTACCTAACGAACGGTTTACAATCGCGATATTTTGTTTTAGTAAAAATGGCTGCAAGATTGTTCATCCTACAAGAAACGTTGGTTGAAGAAAGAAGGGAACAGGCTGCTCGGAGACGACATACCCGGGAGACCTCAAAAATTATTCATTTGCCTGACCCAGAGTTCATCAACACCTTTCGGGTCACCCGGGAGGTGTTAGAAACTCTGTGCGCCGATGTGGTGCCCTTGATGCCGCCCCAACGGCATAGCCGTGGAATCGACCCTGTGGATAAGGTAAAACATTTCTGAATGTGTATTTATATGGCCAAAAAACTAGCCTAAGTATACTGAACATTGGTGCTGTAATGAGAATGAGACTTAATACCTAACATTTAAAGGTCTATAGGTTTAGAAGGTTCACATAAGTATGTGATATGCTGATTACTGGATATCAAATACATTCAGCTTAGCTCTAGTGAAAAGGCGGGTGCCTTTCCACAAGAACTAACCTGAATGTATATTAATGATCTGAAATTGGTAATCATAATATTCATAATACCTACACAATCCTTATATGTTCTTTACCTTTACCACTTAAACCCTACCACTTAGCCATAGATGGGCACATAGGTATTATTGACAAAACAACAATTATTTTTATTAGGTGTAGTGATCATAAAATTGATATAATTTATTTAATGTTAACATTTTTTTTTACAGATTTTAATATCATGAAAATTTTATGGTAGGGGCGATTACCAGGGTGGAGTGGGGCGAGACCAATGGGTGCCGATGTCCCAACAAGCGGTATCAGACTTCCTAAAAGAAGTTACTACTGCCTTAAACGACCCAACTCTGACACATAGGCATATCCAATTCCCCCAAACACAGGCAGCACGGGGTTCCATTAAAGCAGGGTAAGTACATTAACTTCTTATTTAATTTTACAACAAAAAATTCTATGTGTGCGAGTTGTAAGCAGATAATTAATAAGTAGCAGGGGGGTTTCTCTTGCATTGGAATAAAAAGAGATCAGTGGAGTCAATATTACAACAAAAAACTAAAGTAACTAAACATTACAATAAACAAACACTATAAATAGAATACATTTTAATGTTACATGGTTACACCCTAAAATAAAACAACTCAGACATAACTTAATGCCCGTATTCGTAAGAAACTTCTTTTAAACCACATATTCTTGAATTTAACTTGTCAGTGGGGATACTTGTGAAGAGCTAATATTCAAAAGTATGAGGTGGTTTTAGTGACAATGGTGATTGCTTTCCCTTAGAGTATGGTCAAAGGCGCCTAGCCTTGTGAGGGATTGCATATACCCGAGAAAATTGACTGGTGGTTGCTAAGACCGAGTGGCCAAGCAAAGCGGCATCAGATCTTGGTCTATTTTTCTTTGGTATATGATATCCAATATCTATAATTTATACAGTATTAAGTAGTGTGATAACTGGGAAAAAAATAAAAACGCTAATCAAAATATTTACTAATAAAATAAGTAATTTGATTTGAATGTCACAAATAAATAAGGTCCAGTAAATAAGAAATTGTATTCAAATGTTATAAGTTTATACATATACACAATTGCGTAATGAACAGTTTTATACAAGAATCTTATTTTGCAGATTTTTCAATTTGGAATCCCGGGAGTGTGTGGCGCAATAGACTGCACCCACGTGGCTCACCACAGACCACATGATTTTGAGGAAAGGTTTTTCAACCGTAAACATTTTCACTCGTTGAACGTACAGATGGTAAATAATATTATTTTATTACCTAGAATACCATACATAACTTCCACTCGACATCACAAAGGCACAGACTAAGTTCACCTTCAAGCGCATATTATGCAAGAATTCATCTGACAAATTGTGTGATTGATTATTTGCATGGTATTACTTTGTTGGTAGCAGAGATCGTACGATTTCCAGCATTTTTGGTGGAATGTGGTATATTATAAAAAGTATTGATGTAAGTGCATAGTATTGGATACATCTTCAAGTATCTAGATATTTTCTTTTTTTTTTCGAATACAAAAGCCTGCACCATACAAACTTTTATTTTAGCCCAATGGTTGACTGGTGCCTTAAGTCGTTAAGTCCGCCATTAGTACTTTTTTATTGTGCAATAATGTTTAAGTAAATAAATATAGGGTGGGCCAGTGTTAAATTCACTTTTGTCTCGATCTCCTTTGTTAAAATGCATTTATCATTTGCCCACCTTAAACACATGTATTCTTAATGTATATACAAAACTTTCGAGTACCAAGTGTGGCCTGCAAATACATCATTATTCATCATCATCATCATCATCATCATCATCATCAGCCTATGTTAGTCCAGTGCTAGACGAAGGCCTCTCCTATTAAACTATGCGTATAGACGCATTAGGAGGTAATTGTCCATAATCGCCACGCTGGGCAAGCGGATTGGCGATCGCAGTAATGGGATCGCAGTATGATGACCCTGCTACCCATCATCAATCTTGTAGAATGGTCAGTGATCCTTCAATCCCTTAGTCGGCTCTTACGATACCCACAAGAGGAGTTGGGGTGGTGACAAATGTATTCTTACTGCCGTCACCACACGGCAACATCATTCAACATCATCATTATTACTTAATTCTAATTGGGTACAAAAAAACTATCTATTATCTATAGCTATTTCATTATTAATTTGAATATGGTTTGAAAAATAGTCAAATGAAATAACTATAATTTGAAATTCGGTTCCAGATTTGCGACGACCAAAATCAAATATTAAACGTTGACGCATCGTATGGCGGTGCGTGCCACTCACGACGCGTTTATATGGGACAACAGCGTCATTATGCGACCATTTCGCTGAGCTGAGTGGTACTGGCGAGACGGCATACCTGTTAGGTATCGTTTGTTCTAATAATTATTATGGGATAAGAACTAATATTAATACATGTAAATACATTTCATGACAATACGAGTGTAGTTAAAATAAGAACGAAACTACATCGATTAGAGCTTACTGCGGACCCTTAACACTGTGGGACAGTACGCCTACAGTCGTTCGCGATTTAGGCTTAACAACGGTTAGTTGAAAGTAGTGTCCCTCAATTTATTAAGAAGTAAATAAACAAATCTCATCTTAATCTATGCAAATATTGCACTGAGAAGTTTGTTTTCCTGCTACGTACGCACGTTCATGTCGCTCCTATTTTTTACGCCACGCGGTTTAGGATTTTGAAGATACACTTTTTAAACCCTCTTAAGTAATTTGATGTTACAAATTTTAGGTGACTCCGGGGTCGCGTTTTATAAAGTTACAATTTACAATTTCGCTGTTTGCCTCTCTAACGCACGCACATATTGGCTAGAAAGAGAGGCAAACAGTGAAATTGTAAATTGTAACTTTATAAAACGCGACCCGGGTATCCCCTGCGGGGTACCTGATGACCCCAGTTGACGGCGCCGCAGAAGATTCACCGGAAGGCCATTATAATGAAATTCAAAAGAGAGCGCGGTCTACTATTGAGCGGACGTTCGGTATATTGAAAGGTAACATATATTTGGATTTAAGACACTGGTCTCACCGCGAGCTACTAAGCTATGAACTATGAGCTATAAACATGAACAAAATATATGCACTCCCGTGTAAATAAAAGAGACACGGGAGTGCGTATCTTTTGTTCATATTTATAGCCGATAGTTCATAGCTGAGTAGCTCGCGGTGAGACCAGTGCCTAAAGTATAAGGGGATATAGGTACAGGTCAATTTTGTTTAGTTAATATTCACGTTATTTTATAGATAATCTGCCTCCTGCTGGAGGCTCCGGGTTCGAATCCCAGCGAGGGCATTATTTGTGTATTTATTTATCACAAATATTTGTTTCATGGTCGTTGCTCCTTATGCATTTAAGTATTTATGTTTAGGTATCTATCTATTATATATTTCGTCGTTTGGTACCCACATCACAAGCCTTCATTGAACCTACCGTGGGATTAGGTCGATTTGTGTAAGATGTCCCAAGATATTTATTTAATTTAGGTCTCAGTCACTGTCAACCAGTATTATCTCGTCGTGTTCAGCGCTAAATTTTGTACGCAATGTTTTTTTCTTAAGTGGGACAGTATGGGAAAGTCGGAAACTATAGAAGATACAGGGAAACTATCTAAGAAAACATAAGGTATTTTTTGGGGAAGACATTTTTGGTGTATTCAAAATTTTGGTCAAGTACGGGTAAATCCTAAAATAGTAGATTACATGCCAAGGCTATTTAAGTGGGAAATGTCTCGGATGACGTGTAATTGTAGACAAACATGTGATCTGAGGCTTTTGCATATAACGACCGAAGTGTGTATATTATTTTTCTGCTCAACGGAGCCGGCAGGCGGCAACTTTCTTTAGCGCAGCGGCCGGCAAAGTTCTGTTTGCCGGTCGGAGGGCAGAAAATATATACTATTGATTTTTTTAACGCAGATTGACGTCATTTCATGCGTAAATCGTTTTATAGTATCGGATAGGAAAAATCTGAATAGTACAAGTTTAAGAAAACTATTTCTCATATTACGTCTACAGTAAGAAGTCTTCTACTGCAAGCAGAAATAATCTATACCGAAGAAGCATTCGTTCCGTCCGTCTGCCGTATAATATTGTCTCGTCTCTCAAAATATGTATATTTTCGTTCCTCTTTAAGGTCGTCCGAGAGGTTTGCTGGCGGCACGGGAGCTCTACTACCGGCCCGACACGGTGGGAGCGATAGTGGTCGCGTGCAGCGTGCTTGGCGGCGCGTATGAAGCCGCTGGAGCTGCAACGCGGCGCTCACGCCGGCCAGCACGCGGCGCCCGCGCACTCGGCGCTGCGCCGCGGCCGCGAGGCGAGGGCGAGGCTGATCGCCAACCTCGGCAGGCAGTAAATGTCGAGAGGCAAATAAATAAATATCATGGGACTATCGTACACGAATCGACCTAGTCCCGCGGAGAGCGAGATTACAGATTAGATTAAAGATACGTTTTCAAGTATTATTTAATGTCAACAGAATTGAGATTATCCGCTAGCTTATTAAATTATTATAAATACCACAATTAAACGAAATTAAACAATAAAACAGTTTATGATGTCACTGGTGCTATGCTTCAGTATACATATTGTTTCTGCACAGTGATAGAAATGAAGTTTGTTTGTACATTGTATACTTGTACTAAAAATAAATAAATGAACAGTATATGCATAGATTTTTATTTTGAACCTACAAACAACTCTTGTATCTGTCTGTCGCCGCGGGCCGTAATCCGTAATAATAAGTACAGTCAAGGTAGAAGAAATAGATGCGCGTAAATTGCAATAAATATGAATACAAAATAATAATAAAAAAGTGGATACATACTTTTGCACTCTGTCCGCATCTATGTTTTTTTACCTTGAATGTACCTTCAACGCACCATCAAGTATTTTTAACCAACTTCAAAAAAGGAGAAAATTCTCAATTGGCCAGATTTTTTGTATGTAATTTACTCGATACCTCCGAGAATCATGAACAGATTTTCAAAAATCATCAATTTTAAAAGTTAGATTCACCTGTACCGATATTTCTTCATAATACAATTTGATATGTAGGTCCAACTTCTAAAAAAAGGTCAATCGCCGAATCCAGCTCTATTGGGCAGCGTTCGGGAAACAAGAACTTTCTTTTCGTCCGACTCACCTCAGTGACTCAAGATGAGTCTTCAATTAGCGTGGAGTTATAGATGATTTACGGCGCGGAAACGTGGTCCTTCACCATCGAACTTATCTCAAAGTCCCTCGACGAGCTATGGAGAGTGCTAAACTTGGAGAAGGAAATGGACCAAATTCAGAAATGGAAATCCGTATATGAACTGAATTCACCGACATAGTCCTCCGGACTCGGACTAGCAAACTGAAGCATTGGGCAGGGCCATCTGATGAAAGCAAAATGTCCTCGAGTGGAGACCATGGTTTGGCAAACGCAGCGTAGGACGTCCACCCACAAGAACAAGACGGACAAACTACTTTATGGAGATTGCCGGGAGACGCTGGCTGCAGGTCCAGGTAGCTTCCAACGGTTACATATGAAGGTCCAGAGAGGAGGCCTATGTTCAATTAAATAGTGGAGGTCTTATGGCTGAGATGATAGTGATGATGATTGAAAATGAACATTTTTTCAAAAACTTAAAGCATTTTTATATAAACAATATAGGTAACCGATACTGATATAAGTTTTTACTAAAATCGAATTTTGACGTTCCATGCTTATAGGGTTCTTAAGGCAGGTATTTAGTTAAGCATAGATCCTAAATCTGTATTTAAAATAAGCATTTAGTTAGTACAAAAACAATCATCATATCCTAAGTCTTATATAATTATGAAAAAAAAACATCAATTCTATTTTATTTTAACGTGTACCTATCTACTTTTTTGAGAAATCGTTGAATGAATTGTAAAACTCATTTTAGGTATGTTCTCATAGGAATTTACATAGATAATGATTGATTGGTATGTATTTTAAGGTATTTTTCTTTGAAACTCACTTGGTTTTTAGGATTCCATAGTAAGCAAGGAACCCTTATAGTTTCGCTATGTCCGTCTGTCTGTCCGTTCGCAGTTTAGCTCAGTGACCGTTAGTAGGTACTGGTAGTAATTTGCATTTTGGTTAGGTACATATTAGTCATGCAGGCAAAGTGGTGAAATAAAAAAGAAAAAAACTAAAGACTGAAATAAAACAGTTAAGGGAATAATATATGTATATTTTAAAAATGTATTTTTTTATCTTCTTCCATATTTTTTTTCCAATAATCGACAATAAACAAATAGTAAGCCAGTTTCAATGGAATTTGCTGTCTTTGACACATATCGTGAAACACGTAAATTTATTTTTACATTAATACTAATAAATATCAATAATTTTAACTATACATGTTTGTGAACTCAAGGTTTTAAGTTGGTGATAAGACCAAACTTGTGTTCTGAAAGTGCTTGATTACAATGATTATGAAATATTTTAAATTATGCGCAGTCTTGATCGACGCCTTTCCGTTCTTCTACTGCCTGAAAAGAAAATACGTATAATCATTAGTTACATCAAGAAGTGTGTAATCCACTTCAGGCCATGATGCATATTATGATATTCTTAACACACTTGCGAGCAAAAAATAAAATTTAATACAATATAATATTAAACATTGGAATAAAATTTTAAGGAATATAGGACCTCTCTAACTACTACGATGACAATAACAGGTTTGTTCAGAACTTAGAACCAAGTGATCATCAGTTTTTTAAGGCATCTGGATAAAAGTACATTATACTGATTTATGTGCTTTATTTATTGGAAGGGTAATCAGACCGTAATCAGGGACTTAGCTCATTGATAGTATGATTGGGTATGGAGAAATGAGTCATATCTAACTGGATGGTCGCAGTTGCTTTTCTTCTCTGGCCTCGGCTCCTTCGCCATGCACCACCTGCTGTTGTAGTGGAGCAGCATAGAGGTGGTCCATATCCAGCACCACTTCCTCTTCATAGAGCTGCTGCTGCTGTTGTACAGCCTCATGCACCTGAGTAAGTAATTGTTAGTTTGTCCTAGGTATATGTACCTATATAGGCGTCTACAACTATGAATGTAACGTCTCCGATTGTAATAAGCTTCATAATAACTAGAAAAATGTGTATTACGCGATTTTTTTTATATTTTTTATGGGATTTATTTTAAAGACATATGAAAACTAAGATTTAATAGGCTAGAAGACATTTTCAAAATATTTTGATTGATGAGAGTATTGTGGCTGCAGGTAAGTTTTAAATTGTGAAGCAAGGAGTCAATTTAATTTTGTAATCGGAGGCTTTTAAGTGTATTCAAAAAATAAATTAAATATTTCTATGACTGATGACATTGACAGGTCTCTTATAGCAATAGTATTAACAAACAAACGACAAAAGAATTAATAGCTCTTGTGAGTTGTAGTTACTTTATTACTTCTAAGACATAAATCTTACATAGAGAACTTTGCAGGTGTGATGATTAGCATAATGCTAATAACTAGAAATTTCCCAAAAATAAAAACTGAATGAAATGCAATACCTGAAACGGATTAATGAAGGCCTGGGTCTGGCGACCGCCAAAACCTTCTCCCATAATTGCCAACACCTGGAGATCTATTTCGTTGAGTTTAGAGGACAACCACCAGTCCCAGTGGCCACACGGTTAAGCTCAGCCGCTCTGCCTTTGGCAGTATATTTTTTATCCGCCCACACCTATTTAAAGAGAAGCCAAGCTACAAACACAAATTCAAAACGAAACTAACCAAGAAGTTAATGAGAGAAAAATGTTTACTGCAATATAAATAATTTTCAAGAAATAAAATCTTAAGTTATGGAAAATAGTATTTTTTACCTTTTGCCATTGTGTGGCATTTTTACTGCCCAATTGAGGCCCATTGAAGGTCTCAGTGAAAGGTCATAAGTGAGTGGTCTCAGTCCCATCGCCGTTTGGACTCTGTGCGACCCTCAATAATCTCAATATGCCTGAGGTTGCCTTTCCCCAAATCTGGGTGCTTTGTTAAATAATCACAGGTGATGGTTAACTGGTGGCACGCTGTAAAAAATAAATAAAGACGGAAATTATATGTTATCAAAGTGAGCGAATTTAAAATAAAAAATCTCATTTTAATACGAAATTAAGTACTCAGTGCCTCAGTTTTTATACTTAAGGTTTAATTAATTGTTATACAAGATAATTATAGAGCTTTTCTTACGTTTATAAGCCGAAATCCTATTTTATATTATAAAACTTTAATGGTAACTGGCGACTGGTTTTGTACTTTTGACAACTTTGACACTTGCGTTCATTTGATGCTTATTTTAACAAGGAACGAAAAAAATCAAATTAAGCGTGAAAATGAGTTAAAGGAGTAGTATTTAGTATCGCATCATATTATCCGTTCATAATTTTAATTTTTAACAATTCTTTAACCTATTTTATGTTAATTACTACTTTACCGGTTTTTGATCGCAGCGTGTGATGAAAGTGTGATGTCGACTTAACGGTAGTTAACGGAACGTTCATTATTTTCATTCACGTTATAGATTCGTCCGAAAGAAGTAGAATCGAAGTAATTTCATGGTAACGTTTTCAATTCTCTTTCGTTCGATTTTAGTTTCGGACGAGCTTGTTTCGTTCGATGTTCGCGGTAGGGCCCCTGGCGACAAGTGATAAATGTATATGAATGACAGATTCGAACGAAAGGTCACGTGACCATTTCCATAGATTAGGTATTAATGTCACGACGTGACTTATCGCTTATCGTCAGACATCGGAATTCTGGTAGCATTTTTGAGCTGTCATTGAGACTTATCGTGTATCGACTACCGATTATACATATGTATATCGTATAAATACAGAATACAATGTAAAATAATTATGATTACAAGTAGAAGTTAACAATAGGAGGTATTATCGTTCATGAGCGATCACGTTTAGATAACTTTTGAGTGGCTGAAAATGTTAAATTGATATTTGCAATGATAGCAATGAAAAATTAATAGTTAACAAATTTACATTTGATCAGTTCAGTGTTTTAACATTAATCAAATTCATGTTCAAAGTCTGTTTTCGCGCTAACAAGCTAACGCTAGCGTGTTTCATCATTAGTTTAGAATTATAATTATAAAATAAATGAATAGTCATACCTATTTTTTTCCAAATAATCTTGTTTCAAGTGTTTCAGCCTACTTCGTCTATTGTCAAATATCAATTTGTACGTGGAAAAAGAACGCTCTACACCGGCGGAGGTGAGAGGTGCATATTATTTATTACTATTTCATCGTCCTTACATACAATACCTACTGCTTCCAATGTCTCAGAATATTCACGTATCGCGGTATAATCAGGGTTTCTATCTAAAAATTTTCCATGTGCATTTTCAGTTGCCTCTGAAGCAAACTCAAAGCAATTTCTTCTGAAAAATGTTTAATAGCCATAAGAAATCCATAAAGTATTAATAAGGATTAATATAATATTATTATTTTAATTTCTATTCATAATTTCATAAAAGTTGGTATCCAAAGGTTCAACCGCTCATTTGCTTTGAAATTTGGTTGAGCTTTATTCCTATGTAAAATAAGAGTGACTGCTGGTAACCACAGTTACCAAAAGCATGTTGTTTACTTCTATTCGTAATCATAATTATTTTACATTGTATTCTGCATTTATCGATATACATATGTAAAATCGGTAGTGGATAAACGATAAGTCCCTATGACAGCTCAAAAAAGCTACCAGGTGGCTTAGGCACTGGTCTCACCGCGAGCTACTAAGCTATGAACTATCGGCTATAAACACGAACAAAAGATACGCACTCCCGTGTAAATAAAAGAGACACGGCGATACTCGCTCGGCGGTGATAGCTGATAGCTGGGCGAGTATCGACGTGTCTCTTTTATTTACACGGGAGTGCGTATCTTTTGTTCGTGTTTATAGCCGATAGTTCATAGCTTAGTAGCTCGCGGTGAGACCAGTGCCTTATGATGGTCCCATTGTATCTATCTATCGGGCTACGCGTCACTATCTCACGCATACCTGTTAGAACGTGACAGCAACGCCGACAAACGACTAGACGCGGTATAGTTCGTGAAATATAAATTGGTAACTTTCTACCTACATTATAGTAAAAATAAACAATTTATCAATTTATATTTCTCAAACTATACCATCATAAGCCTACAGAATTCCGATGTCTACTTATCGTATACGATTGCAGAATCAAATGGCTTCTTGGCCAGGCCTGCTGCTGGTTCTTTCTTGATGTACGATACGATATACGAGGGCAGTGGAAAAATATTAGGAAGGTACCTAAAAACCAAAATGAAAAACCAACACATAATTTTCTAGTTTATTTCATCTGAAATTACAATTGTACTTCTAAATTACAAAAAACATTGCGGATTTAATTTTATTGGCCTACTTATTATGATCAAGGCTGAATGTACAGATTAAAAATACTAGTTAAGTACTATTTACAGTGTACGTACAGTAAAAGAAATGTATTTGACCCTTATTGTCGTAGTGACAAGAGCGAAAAAGGTACATGAATCGATTTCCTTGACTGTACATTACATAATTTTATAGGGAGGTAATCTCAAATGTAAATTGGACATTTTAAATTACAACCTGGGTCGCGTTTCATAAGATTACAATTTTGCTGTCTGCCTCTTTTTCTAGCCAATCTGTGCGTGCGTTAAGGTGCGTTCAGACCAAAAGAGCATTCGCTGTAAACTAACCTCCTACTCTACGAAATTCGATCGTTACACAAAACGTGATTGGTTGATTTCGTAGAGCGGGGGTTAGAACAGCGAATGCTCTTTTGGTCTGAACGCCCCTTTAGAGAACCAAACAGCGAAATTGTAAAATGTAACTTTAAAAAACGCGGCCCTGTTCAGGCACATTTACTACAATTGCGCATAGTATAAAATTTAAAGAAAAAAATAAAACTATTTTAAGGGATTATCGCGTAAGTATATTACGTGAGCACGTGACTCACCCGTAGACCACCAACCATGTGAAGTGTTCGAAACGTCGGGATGTAGTTAAATATCATTAATATACGCTATCTAATACGTTAAAATAATTTTATTTCATGAGTAACTATAACTATCGCGGTAACCGAAGAAAATATCAAGAAAAATACAATGAATACAATTCATAATGAACGACTATAAAGTAAATAAATACGCCATATGCGTGTCGGAGCACGCAAAAATCGCAAAGGAGGGTTCCGTACCTTAAGCAATATGAAAAGAGAATGACAAAATTTGAGAGTTTTCGATATTTTTTCTTCCACCAGGCGGCGCTAGGATAGGCGTCTGGTCCAAACAGCTGTCAGATTCCAACTATTCATAGGTACTGGACATAAAATATCGAAATTATATTTTATTTGAAAGTTTATTGATTTCGTAATGTACTAATGTATTACGTTACGACTAATAAGCGGTTGTCGAACTGAAGATTGAGCTCTAAAACAGGTGCGCATTTTCACTGGTACTAAAAATTACTAGAACGTTGTTCATTTCATGGGAATTAACTTGGAACAATTTTTTTTTATTTATTTTAGAAAACAATATTCCTAAAGTAATGGTTTTAAGAATAAAGAAACCTAAAAATATAAAGATAATTAAATTCGTGTATTTATTTTGACAGTCGTTTGACCTTACGCCACAGTGCTGCCATCTCATCGGTATAGTGGCAGAAAAAGTATCCAAAACCCTCATTCATCAAACGTCTATACTATTAGGGTCGATTGAAAAAAAAATGGTACCTATAGTTCGTCTATGGTTTTACTAACTTGAGGCACAGACAGAGAATCATACCGTCTCTTCCTTAGCCTAATGTTATTGACTCAAAAAAAGAAAAGCATATTGCGATTTGTTGCTACTGTTATTGCCAAAATAGTCAATAAGTACTTGTAGGGCTTTAATGACAACAAAAGTACTTGCTGGGCTTTAATGACAACAAAACTTGACGTCACTTTTTTATGTTACGAATTTGCTCATAATATATACTCTGTATGACTAACAACACAGTGGAAAAGGTCGTGATTTGTAATAATTTTGAAATGAACCTTTTAAGTACAGACAATACAGAATGGAACAAAGCTAATGGTCATCCATGGTCATGGTTTTTAAGAGCATATAAGAGAAAAAATACACATTTTTTTGTAGGTATATTTGGCATATTTGGGCGACAGCCTCATCATTTTATTTTTTATAAAGAAAATAAGAGGTAATTTTACCTCTTATATTTCTTCTAAGCAAAGTAGGAAGGCCTTGGCCCCTGTATACAATTATTAACGCTATTTTTGTTCAGAATGTAACAATGACATTTTGTAGAGATAGTCCACTAATGTTCTTATTATCATACTTTCGGTTCTTTCGGTTGCTTGTCATGTACGGAACCCCAAGATCATCAACAAACTTTTTATACAGTAAACATGGAGAATCGTAAATTTCGAGCATCTATCTTTTTCACTCCATGGGGGCCATCGTTGGTGCGACGAGAGTCAGATGCTCGATATTTACTTTTATCGAAGTTCTTGCTACACCGACAGGACTGAGGTCCTACCACGAACCACGATTCATATGTTGCGTCCCTCTCCCACTTGTGAATTCGTACATAAGTCGGTCGTGATTCGCGATACGCTCACAAGAGCTACATAATATCACAGACAATTAAATAATGAAGACTGCTAACCACCATACGAAGATTAGTGTCTCGAATCAAAAATTTATCTCGCATTAGGCGAGTGCTTGTTTTGGTTTGCAGTTAAACGTAAGTAATTTAATACTTCAATAAACTCTATATCCGAGCAACGCAAATTAGTATTCAGATTACAGTCTTTAATATTTATTAGTCGTATATAAAACAAATACTTCAGTACTAATTCAACCAACTTCGAAATTGGATATTTCTTTCACACATAACCTACATGTCATATAATCAGTGCTTGTATACTAGCGGGTTCGACTCATATATACAATTAGGGATCACAGCAGTCTTATATAATTCAAAGCACTCATTTACACCGCGATAAATTCATCACATCTATAAAAACTTTAATAAATATAGCCCGCGGCAGATAGACAACAATCCTGACAACTGTCTGTATTACTTATGCATAATTATTAATTATATTTCAGTATACAGTATGTTCCAATCATCCGGGCTTGTATGAAAATACGTAGATAATAATATTCATTACTAGCAATCGTTTTTAAGTATTAATAGTTCACAAATATTTAAATTTACTGTACAATAATTTATTTTTTTCATCTATCGATTAATATAACGCTTTGTGTTTAATTGTCAAACGCTGCGAGTATCTGCGAACTGTCATTGATAAGATCTCATTGACGATCAATTTTGAAGTAAGTACATACATTGATTATCACTTAATTCTTCTTAGAAAGGTAATTCATTAAAAAAATACAGTTTTTAATTACCTATATAATGCTCTCGGTGTGGTTAAAAAGCTACAGGTCATTGCTCGGTTTTAATTAAAGTCTGCATGATGGTAACGCACTGTATATAATTGACAGATAGGTACCAAGATTTACTTGTTATCTGTCGGGGACTATTTTACAGTTTGGAAATTTCACGACAATAAGACTGTCGCAACTTTATAAGGATTAAACGTTTTTATCGATATCGGTATTTTTTTATATTTTATTATAATTTTTATTGCATATAGTTAATCATAATTATTCGAGATAAAAAATGGAAGGAATTGTGTAGAGTAATTAGCAGGGATCAAAATAAAATGTACATACGTTTGTTATGATAGGTACATTTTGTCTTCTAAGTCAGCACTATCGATGTCGATAAAATATTACTAAAATCAGTAAAATTACGACAGCCTTATTTTGCCGGTAAAATTCCAACCATTATTAAGCTATTGATATAAAAACGTTTTGGCGGGATTTTTCTACGACCCTGGGGCCTCTGGGCGCTTAGACAAGTTGCCAATCGCTAGCGCTTTTTAATCGTCAATCGTAAACGAAAGGCAGCTAGCTGTCTTTATCGCACTAATATGAATGAGTGACAGAGAGGGAAAACTACTATACGCTACTAAGCGTTAGCGATTGGCAACTTGGCTAAGCATCCTGGTTGTTCTAAGGCCGCCACATTATAATAAAGCTACCTCTTAACTCAGACGGTTGGTAAAAAAAATACTGGGTAATCATAATACTAGTAAAAATATTGGTCTGTAGGTAAATGGTAGGATATTATTTGCCACAAGGGAAATTACAACTTTTGACTGTCTGAGTTAAGTGGTAAGGCACATTTATAATTAGATACATAATTTGAATAAAAACTGACATAAACCTATTTTTATACACCTATAGTTACTTAAACATCTTGTTGCATACTTATAAAACATTTGTGACATCCAACTAAAATATATTAAAACATTATAATAAACATGTAGTCATCATCAGGGTCGCGTTTTATAAAGTTACAATTTACAATTTCGCTGTTTGCCTCTCTTTCTAGCCAATATGTGCGTGCGTTAGAGAGGCAAACAGCGAAATTGTAAATTGTAACTTTATAAAACGCGACCCTGATATATCGTAGCGTTCAAAAATATCTGATAAGGTCCGATCGAGATCTCGGTCTCGGTCTCGGCATTCTCGGCCAAAAATCGAGCCGAGATTTCCCTCTCGGCTCTCGGCCAAAAATGGCCGCGACTCTCGGCTGTAATTGGCGAGCTTGACGCCATCTCGCGAACTTACTGCGATTTTATTGGTGTCATATTGACATGAACTGACTTCAATTTCACTTTAAAATGAACGGAAGGAATAATTTAGAGTAAGCGATAGGGGTCGCTAAAAATACCTCAAATTCGAATACCAGTTTTTGGGACACCTACATAAAAAAATCAATAAAAGAAAATATCCATATAAATAAATTGCTGTATTTAGTTTGACGTTGGACTTACTATAGGTATTTGCTAGTGATTTTTTATGTAATTTATACGTTTATCCTTTCTGCCAAGTCTCGGTCTCGGTCTCGGCCGAGACTAAAATATAGGTCTCAGTCGGACCTTAATACCTATCTGCTACACGCCTTTATTGCCATAACGATAGACATGTTCAGATATTTTTGAGCGCTCCGGACGCTACGATATGTCTGCCGTCAACTATACTTAAGTACAACAAATAAAAATTATTCGATCAATGTGGTTAAAAACTGTCTAATATATAATACATGACACCGTCCACTTTTAAGGCCAGCCACACCTGTAAGTTCTTACGTAAGTTATAGGAACGGGGCTATACCAAGGAATGAGATAGTGATATTCACCAATCATTCCTTAGTAGCTCCATCCCTATAACTTAACGTAAGAACTTACAGGTGTACGGCTGGCCCAACAAATGCCGCAATAAATAAATAAATCCATAATTTGTTTAACTCATTTTTTCGCAATACCCGGATAAATATATCCGCAAGATTAAATTATCACTATCCTTTTTATCAGACTATAAAAGAAAAATACAGAGCAGCTAACATTTAAATATCTGGCAGATATCTATTTTGTTCAGGGATGGTAAAATTGATGAAACAGGTCCTAAGAATTCAATAAGGTAGTATACCATTCGTCAGTAGCAGTGGCGTAGCGTGCCTTGTCGGGGCCCTGTATAAAATTTTTTTGGAGGCCCTTATATGGAGGTAATATAAATTAGAAAGTTTTTATTCTTTTTCCTTACACACTTTGGGGGCCCCCGTGGCCCGGGGGCCCCGTATAATTGATACGGCAGATACGGCAGTAGCTACGCCCCTGGTCAGTAGAATCCAAACAAAATGTAAACAAATATGGCTGACTTTTCACAGCACGTGACAGCACGACGTCTTTGACACGTAAATATCGTGAAACACGTTCACAGATATATGTATATTTACCTTAATAACTACGAATAAATATCAATAATTTTGATTAAAAATGTTCTCAAGGTTTAAAGGTTTTAAGTTGGTAATAAAAATTATGAAATAATGCAAGTTTTTAGGTTTGTTTAGGTTCATTTTTTGTTTTTTATTAACGAATGGCATACTAACATCCGTCGTTGATTCTCTAACAACACCATTTTCACCACAATTCTTACATTTAGAATCTTCAATACTGTAGTAATATTCTTGTACTACAAGTTAGCATCTTGTACATTTATTTACCGCCGTGGTGACGGCACCACCAACATTTGTCATCACCCCAACTCTTCCCGTGGGTGTCGTAAGTCGACTAAGAGATGAAGTATCACTGACCATTCGTTTATCGAATGATGATGGGCAGCAGCGTCATTATAGTGGACACACTACTGCGCTCGCCGATCCGCTTGCCCAGCGTGACAATTATGGGTCCATAGTCCATACACGTATCTAATAGGAGAGACCTACGTCCAGCAGTGGACTGAGATAGGCTAATGATGTGATGTAATTTTTAATCACGGACTCGTTTGAGCTAACTTACCATGAGGCTACCAAATTGAAAAAAAGACAATTATAAATTATAACTTATTAATCGCTTGTAAGTAAAGTAATAGGACTTGCTTTAAATGCCTTGCTTAAGTAGTCTGCTAGCTGTAGCTTCAGTAGTACAGTCAATGGCATAAATATAGATACCTACAATTTTACCTTGGAGTCGGACCAAGCGGCGGCTCATACATTTCACAAGCTTTCACTTTACGAACAATAATATATCTGTGCTCCAGACATTAGTAAAGAGGTGTATACATATTTATATGATATTTATAAATGCCATTGACTGTACCTATAGTCATCTAAATAAAATAAATTAAGTCACGTTTTCCCTATACGCAAATTCATTCATAAGCAGTGTTTATAAATTCCTAATGTTTTGAGTCCGTTGTTCAGCGAAACATTAGGTACGAAACATAGTTCATGGGTGAATCAATCTTTTTATGTCTGTTTGCATAATTTAAGTAGTATTATTTTGCATAAAATCACAGTGACTCAGGTGACCGTAACCAATGCAATAAGAGACAGAAAAATTTTGATTCAGGCTCATAAACACAGCAGTTAACTAACAAAATTGTTTACAGTGAATGTAAATGCGCACGCGGTGGGCGTCCGCGCCAGATAGCGTTTGGCCCTTAGAATAGCATTAAAGTAATGGGCACCTATTTCAGTCAAGAGTTGAGACGAGTTAACAAAAGATAAAGAGACGTGGCGATGTTTATACTGACTAGCTCACTAAATAAATGTCGCCGTCTGTTTTATACATGGGAGCGCTTATCTTTTTGACCGCTTCTATAGCCGATAGCTCGATCGCAGGGGGTGGGACCAGTGCCTAAAGTCCTGGCACTTTAGCTTAAGTAGATTGAAAGTTTGGAGAAAACTTATCGGCCAAGCGTTAATATTTATTTTAATTTTCCTAAAGGCGTAACAAATGTTATAGTAGCGCCCAACTAGTTTAAACGCACCTATCTTAAACCCACAAAGCTCGAACGTCGATTAGTCTTGATCGGCAACGCTCATAGGGCTCATAAGGGCGATGACACATGTATCAGCATGCGTACGCATTTTGTCTATTGATATTGCCATTTAGAATGAAACGTGTAGGTATGGGTAGTTCTATGCGATTATTCTGTCGCACCAATCAAGTCATTACCATTCCCAAATTATTGAAACTGCGTATAAATAGTGGAGTCATTTTCGGTTATCTTGAAGCAGACGCACGTTTGTCTGCTATTCTGGCATAATAGCCTCGTTTGCTTTTATAAAACGGAAAACAAAGTGGTGATGGTAATGAACAATAAAAACGCGTAAAAATATCGCATAGAAACACCCGTAAGCATACGTACGTACGCGTTCAAAGGAAAACCAGATACCTTACGAAGTAGGAAAAAAATAACTTAAGGATGTTAACCGGAATCATTACGGGACACAACACTCTCAACAATATTTGCGATGGTGGTGAAGCTTTGCGAAGTGGTGGAAGGTGATGGGAATAAGTAATGAAGCAACCTATCCACATTGCGGGAGAGACGAAGACGAAAACTAGTCAGCATGTTCTGACGGAATGCTTTATGTATGCAGCGTCAAGACAATGTGTTTGGCAGGGATAGGTGGGAGGAGAATGAACTCAGGAACGTCGACCTTAGGGATGTCCTACGGTTCTGCAAGAAAACAAGGAGTAATGGGGCAACGGACATTAACCTGCAGCTCCAGAAACGGGAAATGAGGTGAATAAGCGCATCAAATGCTCGACAGCCCGTTCGATTCCGGCAGTGTCCCTCCAAAACATAACAACATACGTACGCGTGCGAAAAGCTGGACGCGGTTTTCTAAGATGACTAAATGATAATTTTCTATAGACAATATGCGTACGCATGCTGATGTGTCCTCGCCCTAAATCAATTACCCTTCCCCTATAGGCGCCCAAGTAGGCACAATTATATACGCCGCAGTTATCTCATAGGTAGTCTAGCGAAGAGCCTCGAAAGCTCCAGCGGACTTCAATGTTTCATATTGCCTTATTTTGGCTTGGTGTTAGTAACTTTACACTGGCGCGCAATTTCAGTCCTAACACGGGCATCTTGTCTTACATATTGATAGTTCACCGAAACTCTGTAGGTCCAGCGATCCTCAATATATAAACCCTTGTACTTGTGTTAGCAGTTTTACGCTGGTGCCCAATTGCCTATAGTGCTGAAGCGGGCACCTATCTTACTCTCATAGTTCGTCGAAAGGCGAGCTCTCTTGTTTATCCAACGGCCTCGTTCGCTCAGCGGATCTCAATACATTATAGGTACCCTACTGTACTTTCACTTGTTACTAACTTACAAAGGCACCCAATTTTAGTGCTAAAGCGCCCACCTATCTTACTCATAGTTCGTTGAAGGATGAGCTCTCGATCGTCGAACGGCCTCGCTCGCTCAGCGGTTCTCAATATAATATTATACCGTACTGTACTTTCACTTGTTACTAACTTACACTGGCACCCAATTTCAGTGCTAAAGCAGGCACCTATTTTACACTCACGACCTCTATCGTCGAACAGACTCGCTCGCTCAGCGGCCCTCAATATCCTATTGTACTTTCACTTGTTACAGTTGTTACTAACTTACACTGGCGCCCAATATTAGTGCTAAAGCGGGCACCTATCTTACACTCATAGTTCGTCGAAGGACGAACTCTCTAGCTCGTCCAACGGACTCGCTTCAGCGGTCCTCAATATACCCTACTGTACTTTCACTTGTTACTAACTTACACTGGCGCCCAATGACAGTGCTAAAGCGGGCACCTATCTTACACTCATAATTCTTCGAAGGACGAGCTCTCGAGCGTCGAACGGCTTCACTTATCATCGGTCCTCAATACATTATACCCTACTGTACTTTCACTTGTTACTAACTTACACTGGCGCCCAATGACAGCGCTAAAGCGGGCACCCATCTTACACTCATAATTCGTCGAAGGACGAGCTCTCGAGCGTCGAACGGCTTCGCTCTATCATCGGTCCTCAATACATTATACCCTACTGTACTTTCACTTGTTACTAACTTACACTGGCGCCCAATATTAGTGCTAAAGCGGGCACCTATCTTACACTCATAGTTCGTCGAAGGACGAGCTCTCTCGTTCGTCGAAAGGCCTCGCGCGCTCGCCCCAGCGGTCCCAGCGCTCGGAACTCAGTAGTGACTCGGTGTCTTCTTCGGGAATTGGCAGCGGGAACGCGATGCCATCTCCGAAGCTGGCGTTTCAAGTTGGGACAAGTTACAATAAGAAATACATTATTACTTTAACCTTTAGTATGCGGGCGTCAAGCAGTTCGATCATAATTTGACTTTGACGGCTATTTCATAAAGACAAATTTTAATGAAACACATCTGTTACCAAGCATACGAAAGGTTAACCGAAGGGGGTTATTTATAAACGTCTCTGGAATTAGCAAACCAACAAGTATTGTTTGTCCCTTTCGGTCTTACCAATATGTTTATAAGACCGAAAGGGACAAATTATACGCGTAGATTTGCAAAGATAGGAGACGTTTATGAATAACCGCATAAGAAACAATAATAAGAATCTAAAGGCGGGTTGCTCCTAACATACATAGGCCACTCAGTCCCTTCAAAAGCGAGTAAGCAGTGAGCTAACGGCGGTAAAAGTAGACAAAATATAGTTGATTCCGTGTAAATAAAAGAGACAGCACGCGATCACAGTGCATCGTTCAGCGATGAACTGCGAAGTAACAACACGTCTCATTTATTTACACGAGAATGACCATCTTTTGTACGTTTCTATCGCAGATAGCTCATTGTTTACTCGCTCTTGGTGAGTGGGTTGGTGGTCTCGCGTTTGGTGGATGGCATAACAAGCCGATTTATATAGATTGCTATGAAAGTTCCCGTACAATCTTAGCGAACGATTTAACGTTGACACAGTTTGGTGCAACCCACCTTAAATATCTTCATGTCTTAGGTATTTGGTTAAACTTTCTAACCCTAAAATTTGATGTTAGCTATTTTCATATTTATTCATAGGCCCCTATTTTATCTCACTAGGTATCCTATGTAAGAAGATATATTTTAGGGTTAGAAATGTAGCCCAAACGCGACAGCAATCGACCTCAAAGACTTTATAATTTCACAATTGTTATCGTGAAAACGTAGGAAAGGCAATTAAACTTTGCAATCTTGAATCTTTCCATCTAGTTATATATTTGGATTCTGCAATTTTTGAGGTCGACCTTTCGATGAACATTGAACATTATAAAATAAACGGTAATTAAACTTTTATGACTTACCTACTGTCATGTTATAAATAAATAAAATCTCTTGAATTCATCGTATAAAGTCCTATCATTATTGAATTGTTAGAGTATTATGAGTTAAATTTACTAATTTGTATTTAAAAAGTTAGCTTGTACTATATGATTAGTTTCATTAGTTAGGTACCCAAATCAACCCCAACAATATCAATCCCTATATACTATACACTGATGATGTGAAAAAGCTATCTATACAACATACTCATTTACAGTCGCCATCAGGGGTCAATACCAAGAAACTTTACAAGCGTACAATTCTAGAAAATTGTCAACGTTTTGTATGGGAAATTATACAATTTTGTAGAATTGTACGCTTATAAAGTTTTGTGGGATAGGCCACAGACGTTCGGGGCATATGCGGTGCACAAAAATATCAAGAGCCCGTTTCTCGAAAGCTAGTAACTTGTAATACAAGTGAAAGTCCCTTTATAACACTATTAATTAGATAAGGACTTCCGCTCGTATTACAAGTTACAAGATTTCGATGAACAACTGTTCATTCTTAGAAATCGGCTTACAAATATCTGAGCAGGATTCTTGTAATGGCGTTGGAGTGCATGGTCAGGCCTACAACCGCGAAAATCGAAATTCGTAAATTTCGAAGATTTGTCTCTCTCACTCTAATGACGTCTTCGTTTGAGTGACAGAGAAAAATCCTCTAAATTAACGAATTTCGATTTTCGCGGTTACTACAGGGGCCTATTTCTCGAAATCTTGTAACTTGTAATACGAGCGGAAGTCCTTATCTAATTAATAGTGTTATAAAGGGACTTTCACTTGTATTACAAGTTACTAGCTTTCGAGAAACTGTTCATTCTTAGAAATCGGCTTTCTATAACTATAGAAAGCCGATTTCTAAGAATGAACAGTTATAGTTCTAAGAATGACAGTTATAGATTAATCCTTATGAATATGAGTAATGGCCCGGCCACGACATTGGTTTAAGGCGACCGGCTTAGCGGAAAACCATACGTGAGAGAGGGATTACCCATATCGGCATCCCGCTCCAACGTATGGATTCGCTCGCCGCCAGTCGTCTTAGACCAATGTCGTGGCCGGGCCTTAAGACTTTCCGATAGTCTTAACGTCATAAATATAAGGCTCATTTCTAAACTGTCAAATGTTCATTCTTAGAAATCGGCAGCTGTAGTGCCCCCTCCAACATGGCGACTGTATCTTAATCTTATACCACGACAGCCGCAAAATATGACCCGTCCTCAGGCCAGCCTAACGGCCCGGCCACGACATCGGTCTAAGGCGACCGGCTTAGCGGAAAACGTATGGTGCTCCCTCTCGTACCCATATCGGCATCCCGCTCCAACTCATGGATTCGCTCGCCGCTGGTCGCCTTAGACCAATGTCGTGGCCGGGACGTAACACCTGTAAGTTCTTACGTAAGTTATAGAGACGGAGCTATACTAAGGAACGAGAGGTGAATATCACTATCTCATTCCTTAGTATAGATCCGTCCCTACGACACAACTACAACTTACGTAAGACCTCACAGGTGTAATTTCGGCCACATGTCGCCCTTAAGTTGTGATATTTTTGCGGCCTTCGTAGTATGAGATATTAGATACTGATGCATTCAACAATCCTTTCTCATAGTATTATCATAGAAACGACTAATTTTATATTTCCTACCCATTTAACCTTTTGAACGCCAAGAACTCCTAAAGGTGTCGAGTGGTGTAGTGTCAATTACGCCAGCAACACCTAAAGGGGTCAAGACGGACGCTGTCAAAGCAATTGTTCTTCTGACAGAAAGTCTAAGGCCTGAGTAGAGGCTCGAGAGGGGAGTCGGGAGGGCGTGCGGCGCGCGCTTCAAAAAGCGGGGGGGACTTTGAAAAAATTCCCCCCGTTTTTTGCAACATAGATATATTTTACATGATTCTACTCAGAATCGTGCGCTCTTTCGATCCTTATAGGAGAAAATATCTGTCTAAAAATCTACATATACAGTTTTTTTTTAATTCCATTCCGTTACCGCCATACAAAATGTATGAAAACATTGTAACGGAATGGAAAACAACCTTGAATTGTTCTCCTATTAGGATTGAAAGAGCTCGCGATTCTGAGTAGAAATCATATTAAAACTTCCAAATTGAAAAGAAAAATGTGGAGGACAACTCAAAAAATGTCCCATGCGCGTGGCTGAGTGCGCACCATCCGGATCCCCAGGATGCTCGATGCCACGTTTAGCGATGTGACGAGTTCACTTTTTCCTAACTCGAATGAATTCGGCCGCTGATTCGAGTTGAAACTCGAGATCTCGACTCGATGGCTGGCCCGAATACACGGACGGATTCGCCGTCGCCGCTGCGGAGTGGATCGCAACGCGATTTTACTATCGAGCGAGTCATAGTAAAATGGCGGTATGAAGCGAATAGCGAATGAACCCTTGTGACATCGGCATAAGGTTAATTTTTGTGAGCAGTACCTCGAAGATTCGAGTCGCGTCAGACTCGACTCGACGCTAACGCGTTTGTGATTCAAGCCTCCGATCCGCGCTAGGCCGAATCGATTCGAATCACAGCGTACATTGATTCGAGTTGACTCGTCCGCGGAGTGATTCGAGTTATTCGAATCAGACAACTCGACTCGACTAGCCACGTTAGACTCGCCGCTCGACGCCCGACACCCAGACGATACACGTTTTAACGCAGTACGGTAGGCGTTCAAAAGGTTAATCAGAATCCACCTTGAAATTATAAGTTGAGAACTTCCACGAGTTTTACACATACAGGCGGGCAAGGGGAAGGGAAGCCAACACGTGTGAAAATTGATCGTGCGGGGGACCTCGCCTACCCGCCGTACATCTAAAACTATGAAAATGGATTGTTAATCACATTTGTAGCATTATTTCCGGGTATTTTACTGTTCCTAACATTTTCTGTTGTGAAAAGTACTCGACAAATAACTCTTTAAAAATATCATTATTAATATTTTAGATAATTAAATAAGACAATGATAAGTAATGATTATGTTTATGTATCTAAATACTGTGAAACTAAATTAAAAGTGCAAATATACGCGGCCAAAATAAATTCTCTATGTGACTCTACATTTCTATTTCACTAAGTGATTTCTGCTCAGCCTAGGTCTAAATAAGCATATTTCACCTAACTGGCTAAATTAGCATGCAAAAGGACACTGTACCTACAACATGTACATTCAAAGTCAAAGATATAAATGCCCGCAAAGTACCAATTAAATGCATACACAACCTTATTACTATATGGTCTGTATTTTTTTTTTAACTTTGCACACATCTATCCCTCTTATTCATAAACGTCTCCTAAATTAGCAAGCGAATAAGTATCGTTTGTCCCTTTCAATCTTATATCTATAAGACTGTATAAGACTGAAAGGGCTTGCTAGCTTAACAGACGTATATGAATGAGGGGGTATATCTTTAACCTCGGCTGTATCTACATCGAAAAGAAGTGAATGACTTTAATTTTAAAAAACGGGTGTCGCCAATGAATGAAAAGCATGTTATGAACAAGAATTGATTTATTTAAATATAGTAATAAAAATATTGCTGAATGGAAGTGGAATAGATTAGTAAATTTTCCTTATACTATATCCGGGGTGGGGCCCTTGGGGCAGAGTCTTCGGCTCTCAGTCTCGTGTCCGTTCGCCGCGCTAAAATATTAACAAACGTCAAGTGCCCGGTTGGAATTATATTGACATTTAGAAGCATAAGCTAGTCTGTGAATGCTGCAGATATGAGGTATTACGGATTTAGAACATATATACTATATTATTTAACCTTTTGGACGCCAATGACTGATATATTGGCACCGCAGGTTGAACACCAAAAACGATATAAATGGAGTTATAAGTTACGGCCTACAGAGCAATATAGACTTACCCGCAAATGGTAAAGTTCAAATTTAGTGTGAGAAACAGCTTTTGTGTTTGATATGGCGTCAAAAAGGTTAAATAAAACTAAAATTATTATAAATAAAAATTAGCTAATATTGTAAGTAGAACATCATGTTGTAAATTAATTTATCTGCAACAGACAAAGACTGGAAAGACTGAGAGGAAGAATAATTTAGAAGGTTAAATTGAAACAAATCAAATATACATCACATAGACAGTATATGTATAATTTAGAAGAAACCATTTTATCCGTTATTGGAATAAAGATAAATGAAACAATGCTGGTTAAAGAGGTTTAGTTGAAGTGAATGAAAGTATCCGTTTGCTTGCTAAATATAATAAACTGCATATAAGCTGTCTGAACTACAAAATAAGCTGGTTCGGGACAGGAGCTGTGCTTATTATAGCATTATAGTAAATAAAAATAAAAAACAAAATAAAAGACGAAATTAATTTATTGTGCACAAAACATACAAATTTATAGGTTTCTAACTTTATCAGTCTTGTGTTGTATATAGCTCAAAATAATAAATGCATTAAGCAATTCGCATACATTAACAATCTTTAAAAAAAATCGTATTGTATTGTAAATTTTAATAACGACAGCGCGAAACACACGTATCTTGAGAACTATTTACGGATAAAAGAATGTTATGCATCAGGTACATAATATTATATAGATTTTCCTATAAAATTTAGTATCTAAGATGTAAATAAGAGCATTAGAGTATAAAGAGCTAGAAAATGTCACATTTGAATACGTACTTAGTATGTATTAAGTAACTTGTCGATTATAACTGTAATGTAACTAATGTATAACTGGAGCCTTGCATACAACAATATGCACAATAGTAAAATACGTACCTACTGAATAATTATAACAATATTAATGTACGTTAATAAAGCTTCACTAACCTTTACCGTTCAAAATTCATTCAATTTAATTTACATAATTATTGTCTGTCAGGGTTTTATAGCTGACCTATAGCACCTATCATTGTATCCTATAAAATATTAAAACAGTCTAAAATTGTAAACTAACAATTTTCAGAAACTTTAATACTAATCTATAAAAACAATGCACATATCAGACTTAAAAATAAAAATGACTTTAAAAACAATAAAAGTAATCAATTGTCTGTCAAATATAATGGTTTCCGGTGTGCACTGTGAAATGTTAAGAGGAAGACAAATGAACCACGAAATCATTACATCTAACACACAACGATGTATGTATATTTAACCCTACCGAGGGCAAGTCTAGCCTACTACCGCGAAAATCGAAATTCGTAAATTTCGAGAATTTTTCTCTGTCAAACAAACGAAGGTCTCATTAGAGTGGAGAGAGACAAATCCTCGAAATTTGCGGATTTCGAAGTTCGCGTTAGACCCGCTGGTCTACTTTTCCACCGAGTGAACTCATTCGTGTAAAATAGAGACAACCAGTTAATCCCCTACTGCATGGAAGTACCTAAATTTCATTTGACACTGCCTTGGCCCGTCAAAGCAGTTGTAAAATGGCTAATAGGTAATACACACGGCGAATCAAGATATTCATGATATTTTAGTCATGCCACTTTTAAGTACCTATACTTGACATTCGGACTATAGTTGCGAAATTGCTCGCAGAACTTTTCTCAATTAGGGTCAATCAACCTTTTGATGATACTCACTAACAAGGTTACAGGTTAAAAAACCAAGGTTTTATTGCTTTCAAATTCCCTAAAATGTGGATTTTGTGTATATAACACTTTCTATCGTGGCCCATCTATGGAGCATGTTAACAACTTTTTTACATAATTTCTTCTAACATACTTTATTCCTTTCTTTTCTGGGATAACAGAACAGTACAGTGACAAAAGTGTTGATGGACCCATTACAGAACCTGTCATATATCGTGAATGACGACGCACCCAGTTTCGGCTCTGAGCGTACGAAGCAAACTACTGTTTATAACAATAAATAAACGATTAAACACACGTGTATTTAGTCACTATGCGCGACATGTTCCAGAGAGCCTAGATAGACAAGCACTGAGATAATGAAGTCTCTACTTTACGGAATAGGGTTATGTTTACAAAATCCTCGCTGATAATGGAGACCTAGGCTCTTCGAAACATGTTGTGCGTAGTGTTTAAATACACATGAGTTTATTCGTTTAATTATACCAGGTGATATTTAAATGGTTGTTCTCCGTAAGGGCATGTTCAGAATCCTGTTCCGGTTAGGGAAAAGGCGGAAAAAAAAATCTCCGTAAAAAATATAGATTTTCTATGGAGCGTCGGCTAATTTGAAAGACCTGCCCCATAGAAAAATTAAAAAAAAACTCGTGTAACTATTTTTTTACTCTTTTACCTAATTGGAAAACGATACTAAACAAGCTCGAAAAAAAATCACCTTGTATTGATAGGTATTAAGTCTCACGATAGTTCAAACTAGTGTTCTCAAGGTATGTGCGAGTCGTCTGAGGTAAAGTGTACTTTCTCTGACCTGGAGCGCGTGGTGCCCATAGAATCGTAGCTTTCCTGCGGCGTAGTGAACGTCTGTAGCTGGTGCTCTCTCCTCACGGGGAAATCGCACCCGTCACCCAAACTGACAAAATCGTTTACGAAAAATTACGACTGGTTCTCGACGCCTTTGTGATGTGCCGTTTGGTTGTGACACGGCGTTTGGACGAACTAGTATTACTGGTTAGTTCGATAGGGGAAATTGAAATTATTCTCTTTCTAGAGACCTAGTATCAAATTGCCAATGTGTATGATGACAACATTGATAAAAAAAATATTACGAGATAAAAAGTTTAGAAAAATAATGCATGCACAAACAGAAAACACCTAACCTAAAAATTTTTTTCAGTTCAATCAGGATTTTGTTGCCCTAAAATTATATGCGATATATAATAGGATTATAACGATATAACAGAATATACTAAAGCATATAATTTAATATTGACATACTTAATCATTGTTAAAGCGAGTGTAAGAGCAATTATAATCAATTTTGTTAGTTGCGTATTAATATATACAAATAGCACAACGTTAGCCAACTATTTTATTAAAGACGATGACCTGTATGAAAATGAAGTAATATTAGTGATTTATGATGTATGGATTATCACCTTACAGCTTAAAGCGAAACCTATGTGTGTGAGTTTAGTAAAACGTCCCACTTTATCGTTTGCCATAAAACCGCTTTGTCGGTTTATTCATATTAAGATACAAGTAAATCTCGTCTTTATGGTAAGCGAAAAAATGGGGCGTTTTACTAAAAACTAACACATATTATGTGGGAAATGTATCTTAATCATTAGATCATAAGAAAACAGTGAAATCAAACGGAAAGCTGATGAAATCAAATAAATATTTATTATGATGATGATTATGTGAATGTGCTTGTAACTTCTATTATAACTTTATACACACGGTTATTTTATTATCTAAAACCCGATCAAGTGTTAGAAATGTCATTCACTTCTTTTTACACACTACATGCACACAGTCACATGTCTAGTCCACAAACTAAACGAGCTATCTCTAAACGTCAGCCAATGGGAGCTTTTAAGGCCGTAGTACACCGAATACACCTGTAGATGCACATGGCGTATGCGTTGTGTCGTATCGTATGACACGTCATAGTAGACGACACACTGCCTGTATGTCACGCACACATGTACGCCACGCACGCGTGTCGACTACTATGCCATTTCATACGATACAACACGCACGTCACCCACACGCGCACGTGGCTCGGCCTTTATACTTATATTGGAAATGCACGATCAGGGCACGATATTTTTTTTATATGCGAACAGTCAATAATTGACGTTAGTCCCAACGCCAAAAATGATATTTCACAATGTATAAAAACTATAGTGCCGAGACATACACGACCACCTTAAGTATGTAAAAGCTTATAATAAAATATTAGATCGTCAGGGGCTATTTGGGACAAACTTGGGGATATATAGATATGGGAATAATTCGTTAAGCTTAAATACAGAGCACCAAATTAGAGACAATGTCCCATTACGATAATAGGAAATATATAGACATTTCCGATTTTTATATAGCCCCAAACTGTTCCTAATTGCTCCACGCGACGATATAAATTTAGTGCATAAATATATTTTTTATAGTGACTACTTTTTTTGAAGTTTATCAAAAAAAAAAAGACTATATTTTAAATAATGTAGGGTTGTCAAAAGTTTCAAATTACTTGCGTCTAGTTCCAAAAATGTCCTAATGGTTAAGTTAGTCTATATTCATATATGCTATTTACACTCCTTTAAAAAAAAAATTCCATTCTTACTAACTTATCAAATATCCTTCTAGGAAACCAATCTTAGTTAAATTATTTGCAAGCATGTCTTTTTGTTATCTTTGTGCATTCAAATGATTGTCCCTTAGTTGCATTAAATTGGCAATTATGTATTCTATTCCAACTATTTCAATTAGATAGTTTTTATATCGAATGTTATTGTTTCTCAATAATAAAAACCCAATAACTAAAAATAGCTATGTGACATGTTGTTCTATACAAATATATACATTGAAGGCGTAAAATAGTATACCACGTCTTGAAGGTTTAAATTGGTCGAGCACGAGCCTCGATAGTTGAGTTTATCGAATATGGATATAGAAACTGCCTACTTATCAAATGGTTTCGCGTCGCGAATTCCAATGGACATCGTCATAGCAAACCGTAAAACCAAATAACTATAGTCCAAAAGCAAACTATCCTCGTAAGACCCAACGTCCTATTTTTAGGACAACAAAATTTACTCATAACGTCCCATGACATCATATTTTTCAAAGAAATATTAATTTTATTTTGTAGGGCCCAAAATAAAAATAAAATGTCCTTTTTTAGGACAATGGGTTATTATTTCACTTGTCCTAAAAATAGAATGGGCCTTACGAGGCTATGACCCAAAACGAAATCGAGTATCTTCGATTAGGTGAAAAGTGTAGTTATACGAATTATATTAATCAAAGTTCTTAGGGAAAAGAATATTAAGGATAAAAAACCTCGGACAAAAGAGGATTAGGACTGCTGCTTAGCAGTTGAACTTGTGAACCATAGTTGTACCTCCTGGAATATACAGGTTGATCGCAAGCATTGCGAGAGATTTTAACTGTGAATTCTAGACGTCAAAATAAGCAAAAAAGATTATGGGACCTAGTGTGAAATATCGCCAAAAACCATTTTTTTAGACTATTAGAATAGTTTTCAACATTGCCAGTATCAAATAATAGCAATATTTTTCAAATGATTTATTTGTGTTTTCTTATTTTTTTTATTTTCGGGCAAAAGTTTGATAAGATTAGAACACATTATGGTAGCATTGTAATCATAAACACATTTCGAAAAAAGTTTTGTTTTCTCTAAAACCAAGCCGAATCCAGGTAATTTTATATAACATTAAAGACTCTAAATATGATCAGGGGCCTATTGCATAATAAATTACAACTAATATTACACGCGGAAGTCTCTTTCTAGTAAGAGAGATAGAAAAGAGACTTCCGCTTGTAATATTAGTTGTAATTTGTTATGCAATAGGCCCCAGGAATACACCATTTAAATCTCTCGCCATAGTAGCGAACACCGTGTAGTTGTATAGTTTTACGGTAAATCGAGGGTTGCTTGGTGAAACCCGATAAATCAAGATATCTATTCATTGAAATGACAACCTCATGTAAGTGTCATATAGTTCGTATTTCAAAAACCGGGTTGGTCTTCGAGAAACTTATTGGGTTTCACCAGGTAATTAAAAGATTCTGTGATAAACCCAAAAACGTCATAGTCTCCTAAAATCTGGTATCCAAGATTAGTTTACCTGGAGAAGACGGGCAGCAGCCACAGGCAAGGCTGGTTGCCGAACACCTCCTTGAAGTTGTTGAAGGCTCCGATTGAGAACCCGTTCTGGTCCACGCCGCCGCGGAACATGGGCGCTCGGAACGCCTCTGAAATCGTAGGGGTTTTTGTTATACATCTGTTTAACCTTTTGAAAGACAATACACGATTGCATAATGTCACGAGATAGGTCAAAAGTGTTATTAAAACCGGCCAAGTGCAAATCGGACTCGTGTACGAAAGGTTTCGGTTTCTTGTATTTTGAGTCCCTTTGAATATCTATTTTGTTTGACTCTTTAGTGTTTGTTGTTTTAGCAGCAACAGAAATACAGCATTTGTACAAAAACCATATGTCCAACTATCGCGGTTCACGAGATACAGCATACTGCCAGTTGCCGCCAGACTCTACTCTCGGATAGCCATGTCAAAACTCCTAGTAACTTGACACAAGTAACTGAGACTAAGCGTTATTCTCCAAGTAATACCCATAATCGCCACGATGACAGTAGTATGTCTACTATGATGACGCTGCTGCCCTGTGCGTACACTGACATCTCATTCATCTGGTCACGTTTTTTTGGAAGTGGCTGAATGATTTGATGAGAAACAGGTGCCGTATCTGACGACCGAAAATGGTACCAAAAGATGCAGCTACTTCCAAAAAAACGTGACCAGATGAATGAGATGTCCGTTTACGCTCTGAGAAATGCCCTGTGACACTTCAAACCCACAGTCAATACTTACGACACCCACGGGAAGAGTTGGGGTGGTGACAAAAGTATTCTACTGCCGTTACTAAATATGTTTTTAAAATTGTTATGTCAAGCTTATCCTATGCTATGATCATATCGATCGAACCGTACCAAAAAACAAGGATATCCTCATAACCATTATACAGCGAAAAACGATTAGTCGATGTTTTCAATATTATCTAATCGGCGACGGTGAATCATGAGTGACGTTTACGTCTAAAGATAATTAAGTTGTCGCTATGAATGAAGATAAAAACTACAACATGATATTATTAATTACTATCTAAAATACAGACATACAGTGTGTGTTACATTTCGTAGATAATACGTAATTTACGAGTATAATATGTGCTCGTATCAAATCCTACAATAAAAATATCAATGGGCGTTTTAGCAAATAGCTTACTCGCTTATTCATAAACGACTCTTAGCTTAGCAAGCCGATAAGTATCGTTTGTCCTTTTCGATCTTATTAACGATTTTATCAGCTGGCTGAGATACAAGACGTTTATGAATAAGAGGGTTAGTTAATTCATACAATAGTTTCTGTTCGAAAATTTTGATTAGTGAGACGAAACCACAAATTGAATAGCTATAAATATTTCTGTCTCGATTTTATACAAATATCAATCTAATGACCTATGCTCTTTAACCTGTATGTAATGTATGTTCGTGACAAATGTTCACATGTAGACACATGACACGAACCATACGTTATGAAACCACGTTTTATTTCTTTCATCAAGGTTAGGTTGCATATTTTAACAATCAAGCTTTGTATGGGGATACCACATTTACAAAGCACGGTAGCGAGTTTTAAAACAGGATTAAAAAAACCGGCCATGTGCGAGTCGGACTCGCGCGCGAAGGGTTCCGTACCATTATCAATTTATTATTAAGAAAATACAGTTAAATCAACCTACCTCAAAAACTATAAGAGATAATTTAATCAAACCAAAAATCGTTGATAGAGTTTATTAATGTACATAACATATATTTTTTTTAGAATTTTATATCACGTAGTTTAAAAAATAGAGGGGGGGGGGGACACATTTTTCAGACTTTGAGAGCTGATATCTCGAAAACGATTTGCTTAAATAAAGATAAGATTTATAAACCTTCATATCATTTTCAAAGACCTTTCTATTAATACCCCACACGCTTATATACAACAAAAAAAAAATTCTATCCCTCAGTTACATGTATGGAGGGCCCCCACCCCAATAGTTTTTTTTACAATTTAGTATGATAATCTTGTAGCGGTTCATACAACACATATCTTTACCAAATTTCGTTACTGTAGCATTTATAGTTTCCAAGTAAATCAGCTGTGACAGACGGACAGACGGACATGACGAATCTATAAGGGTTCCGTTTTGCCATTTTGGCTACGGAACCCTAAAAATGTAAGTAGTTATTTTATCACGTGAAAGAAGAGGTTAACCCCGTTATTCATAAACGACTCCTAACTTAGCAAGCGCATAAGTATTATTTAGCTCTTTCGGACTTACCAATATGTACATACGTCCGACAGGGACAAACAATACTTATATGCTTGCTAAGTTAAGAGACTTTTATGAATAAGGGGATCAGAGCTTGATAAAATTTAAATTGATAAAATCAAGGTACAAATATCTACTGCAGAAAAAACTCCTCTTTATGCAAGAAATTATTTACATTACCTACTAAAACTACACAAGTAATGTCGGTAGAAGTGTCTGCATTTACCATCGACCAATTTCTTAAATATACTGCCCACGATCTGTCTAGTCGGGCCACCGAATCGACGATACGCTATGAGCACGTCTGTAAAAAAATGTCTATTTTTATCAACCATTAACTGACCTATTGTGCACTTTAGGAGCATTGTAATAAGGGTCATGGAAGGACAGTTATCAGTTGGTTTTTAAGAGGAATATCGTTGGACTTGGCATTTGCAGTCACTTCTAGGGACTTGGACCACAGTCCCTAGGAGTGACTGTAGTCCAAGGGAGCCAAACGCAGCTAAAAGACAATTTTGTGTTTACCGTACCTACTACATGATACAAGTGGTTAAAGTATGCTTCTTCATGAGAATCATGAGTGTCGGTGATTTTAAAACACGAAGCAAGTCAATATTTAAGCCGACACGAGTTAAAAATTATTCCATTTCAACAAGGACACTCTTCCCAGTACTAACCAGACTAGACCATGCAGAAAAGTACCTAGGTACAAAAAAATGTGGTGCATAAGTATCACCTTATGTGCTTCTGTGCATAAGTTTACCTTTAACCTCTGGAATGCCGCTGTTAAAAATTTGCTTGTCTATTAATTATTTTAAATTATAATCCAAATGGCTTATAGTGGATCCGTCACTAGGCACTCCAAATATTAAAAAGCCCACTTCTGCGCATATGCATTGAAAATATATTACTTACAATGACCTGATATAACTTCTCCTGTTCCAGCGAGACAAACATGAGCGACGAACAACATAACATAATGCGCCGCCGGCTGAGTACGCACCTAGAGTCGTCCTGTTCGTGGCCACGAGGTAGCAGTGGTACCCGAACACCGAGCCCAGCGAGACGAACATGAGCGACGAAGAACACAATATGCCGGCTGAGTACGCACCTAGAGTCGTCCTGTTCGTGGCCACCAGGTAGCAGTGGTACTTGAACAGCGAGCCCAGCGAGACGAACATGAGCGACGAAGAACACAATGTGCCGCCGGCTGAGTACGCACCTAGAGTCGTCCTGTTCGTGGCCACGAGGTAGCAGTGGTACCCGAACAGCGAGCCCAGCGAGACGAACATAAGCAACGAGAACACAATGTGCCGCCGGCTGAGTACGCACCTAGAGTCGTCCTGTTCGTGGCCACGAGGTAGCAGTGGTACCCGAACAGCGAGCCCAGCGAGACGAACATGAGCTACGAAGAACACAATGTGCCGCCGGCTGAGTACGCACCTAGAGTCGTCCTGTTCGTGGCCACGAGGTAGCAGTGGTACCCGAACAGCGAGCCCAGCGAGACGAACATGAGCGACGAAGAACACAATGTGCCGTCGGCTGAGTACGCACCTAGAGTCGTCCTGTTCGTGGCCACGAGGTAGCAGTGGTACCCGAACAGCGAGCCCAGCGAGATGCCGAACATGAGCGCCACGAAGAACGCGAACACAATGTGGTACCGGCCCGCGTTTGCCGCGTTGCCGAAGTCACCTCCCTGCAAATATATTGTGATATATAAATGTTAATGGTATTGATTAGGTATTTAAGATTTTTAGCAACTATTTTCATTAGTCGAAGCCTTAATTCGACAAAAGTAAGGTGACCATGTGTTCAAGCCTCCTTGGCACTCAATAGTGTTAATAATTCTGGTTTGGAAAAAAATTGGGTCAAAGATCATGTCCAGTATTTTGGCCGGTGTCGAATTAAGGGCTAAGAAATCGGCCCTGCCAATAGTAATTTATTTTGGATAACAACTTCCAGCTTCTTCTATCTCTATAATCTAATTTAAAAAATAAGATTTTCATGTCTCTGTAATAATAGTCTGGCAAATAAACTTGGCAGTAAAAACGATGCGAAATTCAAATCTATTAGCTGACGACTGGCTTTAATGGCATGTGGGTTTGGTGTTTATTATATTTATTGCGTCGCTTATTCATTCAATATAACGATATCTATAGTCATGAATATATTGAAAATGTTGCTTCACTTTATAACATCTGGCGTAAATTATACAATCCATAGTAATTGTAAAAGTAGGTACCTAGCTTTATCACAAATCATCAACTACTTATTTATAATTAGCACTTAGCACCTATAACATATTATAATAAGTTAATAACATAACTAAAAAGAGAAATACAAGTTTGTGCAAATTCTGGCTGTACAAATACCAATCAATTGATGTATTTATATTATTATACCTACCTAAAGCTTGTGGTGAACAGTGCAAGACTACATTCCACACTGCTTGAACATTCACACACAAACATGCCCACTGCGATAATATATAACATTAAATAAATAATTAGTAATAATTCAAACAATGTGGAAAGAAAACTACGCGAAGACTCCTGATGGTCGCTTTAATTGTTTACCCCTTTCGCACTCACATAGTTTAAACGTGATAGCAAGATAAAACTGCTAATAGGATAAAAATGGGACCATCATAAGCCTACAGCTAGTGAAACTTTAAATGTATGCGTGCCAGTTGTGTTGATAACAGCTTATCAGATAGTGTGCTGGGCAAGTGCTGAGTCACTATGCTATAAAATGCTTGGCGGAATGTACAATGTTCAAAAAAGGTGAAACATCACGCGTTTATAACTATAAGTACTAAAAAAACCATTTTAATTTTATAAATTCTTCTAAAATCATTATATTTCATTGAAAAGATTTTATGATTCTTAACAGCTTTAATGGCGTTTAATACCACTCTTATAAACAGTGATTGGTCCAGAATAGCTGCGTAACGATTCACCTTTTTTACGAGCATAAGGCTATTGTACTAATGAATCCAACCGATCTTACAAGTGCATCTCGTTCTTATATATACAGTGTGTTAATCTAATACGGGCGATAAATTAAACCAGGCATGGTATTCATTTTCATTAGTGTAATCATGGATTACGAATAATTTTTTTTAAGTTACACTTACGTTAATTATGGCCCAACAGATATTTTTCTAAGATTTCCGGTGGTGTAGTAATGTAGGTACGAACATTTGTTAACATTGATATGGCAGTTATGTCATTTGCTTCTATCAACGAGCGTTTAACTTGAGTGTGTTGCTCTACGTTGCGCGCCGAATTATTTCGTAAGGATAATTTAAAGTAATTCTAATTTTAAGTAAAAGTTATCTAAAATGTACTTATTATGTCCTAAACTAACTCCCGTTAAAAGCGTCGCCCGTATTAAACTTGCACCCTGTATTATAAATAACAAGCTAAACGTAAATCAAAATTGAATATAAATGCACTACAATACTCCAACGCACTGTGAACCACCTATTAGTATAGATGAATTATCGAGCGCTTGGAATTGCGTTCGTAGTGGTGTTAGTAAAAATAAAACTATTAAGTTGAACTTTATAACTTTGCAATTAGGTTTACTATTACTCAAACGGTGACAGTAAAAGAGTCGAGAAGACATAAAAACAATACCACACAATTTCACTACACATGCAATTCCAAATCCTCGCTAATTTATCTATACTCTGCCCCTTATTGAATGAAAACTACTGTATGTCATCACTTTTTCGTTACATCGGTGTGTGGATTGAATGTGGATACGTTTGGTATCGACAAAGTAGCACCTCTTCTACAACGAAATTGTATTGATAGGTATTGAAACTAAATGATCCTTACGTTCTCTAAATACAAAGTTAATGTGAAGGGTATATTTATAGAAAAAATAAATAGAACAGCGTTTTTTGTGTATCCTTCAATATTTACAAATAAGTAATTTTACGCCGGATCACATAAATATTTATGTTACACGTTTACACGGCTCTCGCAATTTGATCATTTTGATCAATTATGATTTTGATAATTTTGATCTTTGATCATGCATTCTAGACATCAAAAAAGCCAAAAATGTTATGTGATCTAATGCCAAATAACACATTAAAAAAATTAACAATTTTTTTAATCCTTTTAAAAATTGCTAGTTTCAAATCCTAGTTAAACAAATTAACAACATTGTGGTAGAATTGTAATCAAAGATAAGTTTTATAGCGACATAAGACTAAAAACTTATTGCGAAAAAAGTTTTATAACCTCGGAAATCAAGCCAAATCCAGGTAATTTTACATAATATAACATTAGAGACTGTAAAAAAGGTCTGGAACACACCATTAAAATCTATCGCAATGCTCGCACCGTATAGTTCATACAACGTTTTACTACTTTTTTCATAAAAACGGGTGTAGTGTAAAATAACTTGATATTCAGAGATCGAAAGCTTTCCAACATACTACTAACGCTATACCTACAAGCGTACGTGAAGGTTATAGTATAGTATCAAGGTTAATTTACTAAGAGGTCCATGCATGTTTTAGAGTATGTGCCTTTCTTAATCAATTCGTCGCAGTGGGCATACTTGTATACTTGGTACATCTGGAAAGTCATAGTACAATCTCTTGAAAATGTTTGAGGTTAACAAATACAGATTTAGAATGAACTAATTGTAGTTTTCTCAACTTATTTATCTCAAATATTTTCAAGCATAACCTTTTTTATTTTATGATTACCTATGATTTTTTAAAATTATATTATATAACAATGATTTCGGGTATTTAAATAAAATTTAATAGGGAACAACATTATAGCGACATAAGCTATGTCTCTTTCGCTCCGTTCTATTAAATGACGAATCATAACACTTGAATAAAAAATAAATGCTGTTCGGTGGCTTTCATTCATCATCATTTACTGCTCAAGGGCCACGCTCAATAATACTTATTTATTAATTTGGATACCACGCTTACTGATGTGACTACGGAAAATTTTCTGTATTGTGGAATATTCCTAATGAATTTCAGAAATTTTCCATTTTTGTGTGGGGAATAATGAATTCCGTTATGTCCTGTAATTATAAGGGGTCGTTCAAAAATCATGTGATCATATTTTGGCGATTTTTGACCCCACTTAGTGATATTTGGTGAACGTAAGCCGGCCCAGATTTTGATCATACGTGATATTTGCTGACTCAAAATCGATCATATGATTTTTGAACGAGCCCTTATGGAAATATTAAGGAATTAAAAAATACTTTTGTATCTTTTTGTAAGTTTCGCAATAATCACATCATTAGGTATACTAATCAACCCCATAACCATATCCATACATATTATGCGCATTCATCGTTAAGCGAATAGCGGTCGAGTCCACTATTTTTACGGGCAACTAGTTAAATGCTTATTTGGTAATCGTCTCGCCACTACTCGCTTATGGCCCATTCATCCGTATTTGTCTTATCTAGTAAACAACTTTTAACCTAAAAGTGCACGATCTCTCGCGTAAACTGCTATTTCCTCGATTAGTAATAATAATAAAGCCATGCCATGAAAAATAATAACTTTTGACCAAAATACAGACTTTGCTTTGATATCTTGGTACAGGCAAACATTGGCAGATTAAGAGCAAATAAAGAATATTTGGAGGTTAGAAAGTTGTTTACTAAACGGGTCAGTCACGTTTTTCTGTTGTTATTCTGTCACGTCACACAGGGGACAAAGGTGGAGGCATAGTTTCAAATAACACAACTAAGAATATGTGGCTGCAAGTAATCGCACCTTTTGACGTACAGCCATAGTAAATCAGTATAGTATCCTCACAATGAATGCGGAAAAATATGTGACACGCCTATATATGTTTACGATCTAAAATAGTGTCAGATATTTAGCAGCGTTCGTCGTGTAAGACGTTATTGCGGGTGACTATATCAATGAATCATGCACATATTATATTCACACAAGGTCTATGAACAAACGGATACTATTATAAAACCACAATACGCCCACGACCTACGCACAAGGAACGTAGAGTATTGAAACATAATATCCTATTTTATGACGTACTTAATAAATATGTCATTGTCAAGAAAACACGGCATTTGCGCGTCTAATTTTCATTTGCATTGAAACATTATGAAAGACTTGGATTACTGCAGTCCGTTTTACATAAGTAATTACCTATAATGCGATTGTACATATCGTCGGCTGACAACCAAAACTCACTAAAAACTGTCACTACTCTTCGCAAACTCTTATCTCAGTATTGAATCAGAACTTAGATACGATCTCTATTTCAAGTAGGTATTTGTTACTTAGTGAGTTTTGATTGTCAACCGACGATATAGTTTCACTTTTTTAATTCCCTACGTAAATCGAATAAAAAACATGAATAACAACGATATAAACAAAAAGTTGAAAGTACGATAACGAACAGTAAATAAATACACACAAAAGATGAAACAATGTAATAAATTAAACATTTCCCTTATCAACAGTATCAACACATCTTATAGCAAAACATTCCGATAGATAAAGAAAAAGTAAACAAAAGAATCACTGACCTTATTTAGGTCCAGGCAACGTCAAATATCTATCGTATCTATACGGATAAAGTATCATAAATATGTATACTTCAAGCCGAGACAATGTCGCTTTCATATATTTCAGCCATATCTATTTTACACCATGCACGAAAGAGAATTAAAGAATAATAAAACATAAATAACCATTTTCACACAAGAAACCATTCGATACGTTCATGCCTGTCCAACATATTACACCGTTCCTCTCATCATACCTCACGACTCACGAGGATATTGCCGCGAGAGGCAGATGAGTCAGTGTAGACTTACCTTACCCGAAGCATACGGCGCCTCATAGTCATGTGCCGTTCCCGATTACCCAATACTGTACCCTAACCTACCACCATTTGTAAATACTCACTTTCAAACAATAAATAATTTGTATTTGTATGGGGAAAATCCCCAAATGGTGACTTTCCCTATAGTAACAATAGGAAATTACCGAGAACGGCCCAACTCTAGCCGCTTATACTTTTGCCTCGGGCGAAGCACGTCCACTCCACACTGACGGCGCTGCCAAACGCAGCAATTTTTTCGCGTGTATGCTCGTTCAGTGTGCATCTGACTAACGACCGGTTTAAAATTCATCTCTTTCTTTTCTCTTTATACTTTACTTGCACAAGCATCGTATCATCATAGCCGTAATTTGCATACCGTCAAATGAAAATAACATACAAAACCCTTTAAAAAAGTACCACTAACCTTCCAAAACTTAATGAAATAAGGCAAGCACGTAGCCATAACGAACGTGCAGTAAACCAGCGCGTATCCCAGAAACAGCATGAAGAACTTGTAATTGTGGAAGCACACGCAATTGTTGACCCACGGGCAGTGGTGGTCCATTTTGAGGACGCAGCGCCCGCAGAGGCTGCAGTGGTGGGCTCGGTCCGGCTTGACTAGGACGCAGCGGTTGCAGTAGCGGACTGAGCCTGACATTGTTCTGGAAAGGAATGAGGTTTTAATCTGACTGGCTGTGCATATTTTCAGGGAGTATGGCATGGCACTATGGCATGTTTAGAGGGAGGAAAAGGGCGATTGCCTAGGGGCCTACCGCGTACAACGACATCCGTTAATTTCGGGGATTTTTCTGTCACTCTAATCACGCCTTTGTTGGAGTGACAGAGACAAATCCCCGAAATTTACGAACTTCGAACGAACTTCGGTCAGAACCCATCTAGACCCAGTAGATCTTAACTATAACGCAACCTTAGCGCAATACCTATACCAGTATCACACGGGCCAGAAAAAGAGGGCTTTGTCAATTATTAATGAATACAGTTAAGACAGCGAGATGATGTCGCCTTACTTTCTGTTGAGGCCGCTTGAATACTTGTCTTCTACAATTACTGAATCGTAAGTTATTGAATCGTACACGACGGGATGTTGCCGCGCGAAGTGGCTCAGTCAATGTCGGCCAAGACAGCTTCGCGCGGCAAATTCTCACATGACGGATCGCTCAGTATGGACCGACCCTATATAAACCCACAATAGACTATAGAGAAGGTAACCCGTGATAAGACGTAGAAACCCAATTGAGCCATTCAGATTGGTTTCCCCGTGATGCGATCATACATTTATTGAAAATTGAGCAGCGTCATCATAGTGGACAGACACACTACTGCTATCGCCAACCCGCTTGCCCAGCGTGGTGATTATGGGCATTTACCTCCTAATGAATTTGCATAGGTATTAGGGGAGGCTTAAGTCCAGCAGTGGACTGAAATAAGAAAATGATGATGACGGAAGTTGAGATAACCGAATGTTGTCTGTCGGGACAGTGATTTGGAAAACGAAGCAGTGGATACTGTGATGTTAAATTAAATGACGCAATTTCAATTGGGTTTTCTAAAAATACATGTTTTTATGCTAAATGTTTTTTTAGCTATGTTCGGCTAAGCCACTTGTCCAATCACATCACACCATATGCCTATATCTGAACAATGGCCTCTCCTTAGCCTATGCGTAATATGCGTATGGGTGCATTTAAAGGAGGTAAATGTCCATAATCGGCAGGCTGGGCAAGCGGGCTGGCGATCACAGTAATGTGTCCACTATGATTAATGATGCTGCCCACCATCAATCTTCGATAAATAAATGGTCAATGACACTTAAATCCTTTAACCGACTCTTACGTCGCCCACAGGACGCGGTGGTGACAAATGAAGGGTCCACGGAAGAACATGTCTAGTCAATTCAAATTACAGAAGGAAAAACAACCATACTTTTAACAGAATAAGGTGTGAATTCGCCCTGTTTTTTTTAAGCACTCGACATGTTTTTTCCTTGGACCCTTCAAATGTATTCTTACTGCCGTCACCACACAGCATATATATGTAAAAATATGATTATGACTATTACGAGTAGAAGTAAACAACATGCAGTTCTATCGCGATTGAGTTATCTCATGTTTAGTAAATTTTTAGTAGAAGATGGAGTAGAGAGATATTATTTTAAAATAATAATATTTTAGTGTTCCTTTTATGTAATTTGTTAATTTTAAACATTTTTCGAAACAAAATTCAACTAGAATCGCTATAGATGCTTATTATATAAGATGTGATGTAGTGGCTATTAATCTGATGACCTTTGATTAGTATTTTATCTGCATATATCACTATGTCAATCACTCGTTGACAATACTTGCTGCAATTTTCTTCGAGAAAAATTTAAAATGCCTCGTAAATCCACAATAATTAAATGGTTAGAAAAGTACCTGGAACTGGTTTATACAGAACAAGATTCAGTGATACATTGCTCTGTTAGTGATATGAATTTAAAACAGTTATTATTACAGCAGAATTATAAGAGAACTAGCCGGAACTCGGCACAAAGAAGTTACCTACTGTACTGTAAAATCTTAGAAAAAGTAAATGGTGTATAGTCAATTCAGTTGTAAGTCAGTTGCGTTTTTTGTGCCAAGATTCATTTGAAGACAACGTAGTTATTTTACTATGCACTGACAGTGCAGCATAATATGCTTAATGCCGGCAAGCTTTAAAAAAAGTCATTTTCTTCTATAAAGCATATTATTTGCTTGGCACATAGGCTCCATCGCTTTATTGTCGCGATTGCATACGTCAAGAAATGTTTGCAGAATAAGATTTTGAAGATTTGAAGGAAAAATATCTATTCTTACCTTTACCGCCTGAACCTAAATATAATTACACGACGGGGAACATCGTTAAATGCAGCAGCTTACTACGCAGATCACTACACAATACAATACAAATATGTACACACAAAGAATAAAAAAATACGAATCCAGTTATGTGTAACCATTGAAAAGGTAGACAATAAGGTGATCTTAACGCTAAGAAGCGATCTCTTCCCAGACAGCCTTTGGGTAGCGAAGATAACGGATTTCAGAAAAGTTAGCAGGTGAAATAAATAATATTTAAAACAGATAGAAATAATCTAAGGTCATGTCATAAACTTACATAAATACATAGATATTTAAACATGCATAAACATTACATAACAATATATTAAAAGCACAGCAACACGACATCAACATGTAGTCAGAAATTGGAACAAAAATAAATTCGATTTAATGCAATAGAAGTAACTAAGGGAGCGAGTTCTTAATTTTTTTTCTTAAATAATTATGGGAAGAGATTTAGCGAATCTTACATTAACAGAAACGGAATTCCACAGTTTAACGGCCTTGAAAGTGAATGAATTATTATAGAATTTTGAATTTGAAACGAGGACAGACGGCAATAAATTTTGAGCACTATCATGAAACACACACACTAACATATTGTTTCTCAATTGAACAATCGGGATTCTGCAGCCATGAGACAAGCAAAATAAATATTAGAAGATGATCATTTGCCATACGATGATTGAATATCCGGGATAATTACTTGATCTTACGTGACTCTATAGCGGACTTGCAGTGTAATAAATTGGCATTAAAAAAATCTATCATGAGTATCATGGTGTTAGATAATGTAAGACTAATATTGGATTGGTTTGCTTCTGGGGCAACTAAAATAAAAATGTAGGCTTAGCACAGGATTAGTGCGACAATATGTCGCCGCGAGATAGGCTATCCATCCCTCTTTTATTCATTAGTAAAAGATGGAAAATCTATCTCGCGGCGACATACTGACATACCAATCATGTGCTAAGCATAATGGATGTATTAGATAGAAACCCTGATTATACCACGATACTGAATATTCGGAGAGCCTGGAAGTATGTCAAGGAAGATGAAAATCTAATAGACTACTATAAATATGCACCACTCACCCACGCCGACGTTGAGCTTTTGTTTTCCACCTACAAATTGATATTTGACTGTAAACGAAGTCATTTAAATCCAGACAATTTGAAAAAAAAAAACCTACCTATTTCTTTTAAAGACAAAATAATGATGAAACACTTATTAGTTAGCGCTGAAAAAGACTTCGAAAATTAAATAAAAAAAATGCAAAACATTGAACTGATCTGATTCAATTTAAAATTGTGTCATATTATTAACTTTTCACTGTACATTCATAACTTTAGACTCTCAGAAGTTGTACAAGGTGCCCACGAGGAAAGAGAAAAATTCTAACAGCATATTCCTGAGACTATAAAAAGCAAAAAATGTTAAATGAGTTTTGGTGAAATCTGCAAAAAAAAATATTTTTTTTTTGGATGCCTTAATACACAAAAAAAGGATTTTATTAATCAAACTATCGCAAAAAATGCACTTTCAAGTTTTTTTTTACATTTGCTAGTTAATTAAAGATATTTTTGTTCATTTTATGTCTGTCAATTAAGTGTGACAAGACTAAGACAACATGATGACAAATGCGTTTATCATAGCGTAACGGTCTAAAAAGGTTTTAAGAAAAAATCTAATTTTCTCTTAAAATAGACTGAATCCAGAAAACTTCATTTGACATTTTTAACTTCAAATTTGGTCAGAAATCCGCTGTTGAATTTTTTTCCTTTCCTCATGGGCACATTGTATAAAAGAGATCGCTCTTTAGCGGTGAGACTGCCTGTGTTTACCTCTATTTTTAATACTGTTCTATTATTTATCGATATATAATTATTAGGGTTAGGATTTTGGTGGCATTTATTGAACATAGAGCAATGGAGTCGATGTTACACACATGTTTAATTTGAATAAATGATTAACTTTTAAAATAGGTAATAACGAAATAGTGTTCATAAATAAATAAATAACATGAATTTCATTTTTGAGAAACTAGAAAAATATTAATTTTCAATTAAAAATGTTGGTAGGTATATGAGAAAATTTATTTATTTAATTTTTAAGGTTCTAGTTCTCTCGGAGACCGGAACTGTTATATAATAATCATAAGCTATATTAATTATAATATTTTCTTCGGTTACCGCGAGGATTACACATGAAATAAAACTATGAAAACGACATAATGAGTCATCCGCAGACCACGAACCCTAAGTGTTCGAAACGTCGGAATGAAGTTAAAATTAGTTAATATGCGCAAGTTTATCCGTTTTCATAGTTTTATTTAATCTATATTAATTATATTGAACTTCAATTTATAGGTAGTCAAATATAAAAGATGAAATTATTTAATACTTAAAATTGGCGAAACCCTGTTTAAAAGAATATATTTATTTATTATTTCTGATTAATTAATTATTCGATCAATCATAAAAAAATAAACAACGACTCCACTGTTCTCTGTCCACCTAATGCCACCAAAATTCCTAACCCTAATAATTATAAATATCGGTAGTCGATAAATGAGAAGTCCCTATGACAGCTCGAAAAATGCCACCAGAATTCCGACCACTGCTTATTGGGGATCGGGAATGTTTGTATGACTCGCTTGATTTCAGTTTAATATTAATTAAAATAACAGGCTGCGTCTACATTAAATAATTAAGCTAATTTAGGATGTAATATTGTGTAAAAACCTATCATCGATATAATCGATTTGGATGTCGATAGAATACTAAATATTTAACTAAACACTAGTGAAAAATTCATTTTTGCTCCCGTCGTCCGGGCTTTGCTTATGAGTCTGTCTACTAAGGAAGCTAAAACTTAAGAAAATATTTGTAAATTACTTGTTACCAAGAGTAAATATTTATATTGTATTAGTATTTGTACGACATGACGGTGCCGTTCGTCTATCGTAGAAAAAGGTTATCAGCTGTGCAGCGATAAAGCAAAGGGCAACACGTACTTAGGTAATCACATAACTACCTACAAGCTCAGCAAGCACTGTATTGACGTATTTTATGTTCCGATACTTTTTCTAATAGCAGTAATTAGTGATGTGCCGTTACCGTAATTTACGAGAAATTAGAGAATCTTGTGGTAACTTTCTCGGTAAGATTACCAATATCGGTAATTAATGAGAAAGTTGTCTAAATACACACATTTTCATTATTATTTTTCCAGGATAGTATTTAGTTGACTAGCCATGACTTATGTAGAAATTTTCAAAAACATCCGTGGGCGGGAACTAGTTTATTACCAAAATTACGGTAAATTACGGGCGTAAATTACCGAAAATTCTCTCCGCGAAAGTTCTCAGGTAAAATTTCCTATAGAAAACTTTAATGTTTTCAATGATATTTTTAATTTTTTATCATCATCATCATATCAGCCGAAAGACGTCCACTGCTGAACATAGGCCACCCCCAAAGATTGCCACAATGACCGGTCCTGCGCCACCCGCATCCAGCGGACTCCTGCGACCTTCACCAGGTCATCGGTCCACCTTGTGGGGGGCCTACCCACGCTACGCCTTCCGGTACGTGGCCGCCACTCAAGAACCTTCCCGCCCCAACGGCCATCGGTTCTACGCGCAATGTGCCCCGCCCACTGCCACTTCAGTTTAGCGATTCGGAGAGCTATTTCGGCTACTTTAGTTCTGCTGCGGATGGTCTCATTTTTAATCCGATCACGCAGAGAGACTCCTAGCATAGCCCTCTCCATAGCCCTTCGGGTGACTTTGAGCCTTCTTATGAGGCATATTGTAAGCGGCCACGTTTCAGTACCGTATGTCATCACTGGCAACACACACTGATTAAAGCCTTTGTCTTCAAACACTGCGGAATATTGGACGAAAATATGTGTCGTAGCTTCCCGAACGCTACCCAACCGAGTCGGATTCGACGATTTACCTCTTTCTCGAAGTTGGACCTACCTAACTGAATAGTTTGCCCTAGGTATATATATTCGTCTACAACTTCGAGTGTAAATTCTCCGATTATTACGGGAGTTGGTGCTACATTCGTAGCTACGTTGGTGTTACGTTGCAATTCGACATGATTTTCGTCTTATCCATGTTCATCCTAAGACCAACTCGCTCGGAGGCTTTACTGAGGTCAACGAGCATAGTACTTAAGTCCTCCAAGGTCTCAGCCAAGACTACTATATCGTCAGCGAATCGAAGGTGAGTGAGGTACTCGCCGTTTATGTTGATACCCAGCCTTCTCCAGTCCAGAGTCTTAAAGACATCCTCCAGTGCAGCGATAAACAGCTTAGGGGAGATGACATCTCCTTGCCGAACTCCCCGCTGCAGCAGAATAGGCTTCGAGCTCTGGTTTTGGAGTCGGACTGACATTGTGGCGCTCTCGTATAAACACTTCAGCACCTCGATATAGCGGTAGTCGACTTGGCACCGTTGGAGAGACTGTAGTACTGCCCAGGTTTCGATCGAATCGAAGGCTTTCTCGTAGTCCACAAACGCTAAACAGAGAGGCAGGTTATATTCTTCGGTCTTCTGTATGGATGGCGAAAGTATGGATGTGGTCTACGGTACTAAAGCCTCTTCGGAAACCGGCTTGTTCGGGAGGCTGGAAGTCATCAAGCCTGCGTGCAAGACGATTCATAATGACTCTTGAAAACAGCTTATAGACATGGCTCAGAAGTGAGATGGGTCGGTAGTTCTTCAATAAAGCGTTGTCACCTTTTTTGAAGAACAGTACCACCACACCTTTGTCCCATGCCTTTGGCGTTCTCCCTTCCAGTAAGACGGAATTGAACAACTTGAAGGGCCGTAAGGATCGGTTTACCACCCGCCTTCAGAAGCTCAGCTGTAGTTCCGTCCTCCCCAGGCGCCTTGTTATTTTTGAGCTGTTCAAGAGCCATTCTAATCTCGCACAGGCTGATGTCCGGGATGTCTTCTGTATAGTGTCGGGTCAGTCTAGCTCTGAGGTCTTCCGCTAGATCAACTTCGGGTCTGCTAGTTGACGTGTACAGCTGTCCATAAAAACCCTCTATCTCACTCAGCAGCTCAGATCTGGATGTGACGATTCTACCATCCTCAGTCTTTAATTTGGCGAGCTGGCTTTGCCCAACAGACAGATCCCTTGCAAAAACTTTAGAGCCTTTGTTCCGCTCGATGGCTTCTTCTATACACTTGGTACGGAATTGGCGCATATCGCGTTTGAGGGACTTAGAGATCTGTCTGTTGAGCTGCCGGTATAAAGTCGCATCAACTGAAACTTCAAACTTCTGTCAAAAGCAAAAGTCAGTCTTTTCAATGACAAATTTTTGAGGTTGGATCCTTTTTGCTAAACTACGTCCAAATAAAAAACTGGAATCTGTTCTACGTTAGGGGACACAATTATTTTCCCCACCATAACTACCTGAACCTAACAAAAGATACGGGCCAATCACGAAACATCCAAACTCAGGACAATGACATAGCCTAGCTTCTAATTAGATAGTATTTACAATCACCGCTAAACCCTTTAAATGTTACCTGCAAGTGCTACCTTAAATAACACGATGAGTAACAAAAGATCTTATGATTTACGAGCACAGTAACAAAATTACCACATAAATAGGTGCCTGAGCCAGATAACATTAAAATACTTATTTGAAAGTACCACGTGAATCGATAAAATAATTTAACATCATAACATGTTTAAGCAAAAAGGTGTGAAATAACTCTCGTTTAGAAAACAACACGAAAAATAATAAAAAGTTTGAAAACGCGATATTTGTAAACAAATTTTAAACATGACCAAACATTCTTAAGCGGTAAGTTACCGAGAAATTTCCGTAATTTACCGTAATTTCCATCGATGAGAATTACCGTAAATGCGTAATTTACCGACGGCACATCACTAGCAGTAATAGCACGACGGTATCAAAAAAACATACGGTCCGACTGGGGGTAAGCAGATTACGGAGCGTGTGGATGCCTAGAACTTCTAAGGATTCATACGAGTTAATAGCGTGGCGTTACCACGCTGGGGAAGCGGGTAGGTGATCGCAGTATGATGACGCTGCAGCTCATCATTCAATAAACGAATGGTCAGTGACACTTCAATCCCTTAGTGACTCTTACGACGCCCACGGGAAGGAACATGCGCGTTGCAACCTTTTAAGGACTGTATCGTTATTTATAAATACAACTTTACTTGGCCGTATTTTTTTTATATTACATTTTTACATAAAAAACATACATGTGTCTAATTACTGCTTTAATAAGGTACACATTTCATCCTAGAAACTCGACGTGAAACATCTGGATTAGACACAACTAACCCAATCCTCCCGAGTAATAAAAAATATTTCGGACAAATACTGCAAAAAAATTTACGGTTTGCGAAAAAGACGACATCACACACAAAAAAATCGTACTACGAAAAACGCGCTTTCACGTGCTTCGTAATGTCAAACATTTAGATATTTTCATAGCACTTAAATTTCACAAAAAAAATGTCCTGAATTTGTGAAAGGATACTTTAAAGAGAATATGGTATGTAGCTTACGTGTATTCTGACTTTGACATCCAATATAACTATCATGGAGCATTTATATCCACCTGTTCCAACGATGGATCAAGCCCATGGTGTTTCATTAAGGCTTTTATGTGTGGCTGATTCTTATAGCTGTTTTACTGTTCTCATACGCATAAGAAAGTGAAGGTCATCTAAATCGTTGTGTAAAAATCCCATTTTAAGTAAAACATTAAATCCACCACATTTAATTTGCGTATGCTTGATTGGGGAATCATGAAGACACCGTTTAGATAATATACTTGGGCAGCATCTTGCCTTATTGTTTCTAAAAATAGTAACATGCAGTCGCTGAAATAGTATTACATTCAGCTGAATAGGTTTGTCCGAAATACGTTTGATAGGCAATATTGAAAGCATCATAAAGACCCTAAAAGAAATAATTTGGAAAGTAGCCATATATCACATAACACTCAAAAATATCTACACGCCATACACTCAGAACATAGAAACGCAAAATAATACATATTTCAAGAGTTAGACCAGGTTGAACTTGTATTTATAAATAACAATACGGTCTTTAAATAACTTTTTTTTAAGAACTCTGTAGGTACTGTAGTTCCTTGATAAAACTTTGGCAGGGTAGGCATTTGTATTATTTAAAAACAGTCACATCTATATACAGGAGATTATCGCTGCAACTGCAACTGAACTAAGTCGTCGGTTTCTATATAGAATTTTATTGTTTGTTTAATGATAAGTGTCCTTCGTTTGAATAGTTAAATCGGATTTAGGGAAGATATCTCATGGTAACCACATAAGCGCACATTTTAACTAAAAGCCAGATATAATCCGCTGGTCTCTTGCCACCATCAATGTACCGGCTCTTCTCGGGCCTACTGGTATTATCAGAGATGGTGAGGTACTACACTGTGGGAGCTCGGCCAATGAGACCGCATCACAGTGTTTCGAATTCGAATTTGAAGAATATAATTGGTTAATTTTGCACAGCACCACTCCGCTCCGTGTCAGTGGAGCCGCACCCTTAGAGACCTGATGGTGTCATTGGTTCCTTGGAGCGTGGGACGGATGTTGGTGTGGGATGCTAATGCTACTCGCGTAGACACTCTGGCACCGTCCTATCTAAGGAATATACATTCAAGGCGGCCAAAGCGGCTGAAAAAGCCGAATTCATAAAACGTAATAAAATTAGGGCCTCTACAAAGAGCCCGATTTTGTAGTTTAGTGTTTAGTTTCTGGTCACCTTGTTTCTGTTATGAGGAAATGGCGCCAGCATCCTCGGTACAATGCCACAAGGACCAATTTCAGATATGGCTAGTTAAATTTAATTTACGTTAGTAAATAAAGATATTAAAAATGTAAAAAAATATATCAGACAAACTAGTCCTTAACAGTCACCAAATCCTCAAAATTCATTATTTTCTCAATTCGAATTTCTAACTACAAATTAGTAGATAGATACAAGACAAACCTTGTCAATACTTCGACTTTTTCTCCAAATTCGTTTAATATCTCTTTTCTACTTAATGTCGTGTTTTCCGGTCGGAAACACCTTTTTATTGAAAGCTTGAGTCTAGAATTGAGAAAATAATGTTGCTGTAATTTTATGATTTCTAGTTGAAAAGTAAATAACCTAGTCTTTATCAAATACAGTAATATAGTAATGATTTTATATACTGTCTCTATCAGAAATAATATGCCTAAATATAAGCGAAGTTTATAAATGGGTGAATCACCTTTTTCTTGTCTGTTCTTACCATGGTTACGGTCACCTGAGTCACTCTGGTTTTATGTAAAATTATGTTACTTAAACTATGTAAACATGCATTTTGTGACTCAAGTGGCAGGAACAGACAAAAATTCACCAAATGCACCATTATTTATTTTAAGTATCTGAGCCGTTTTATTAATCGGTCCTATTTTGTCACTTACATAGATAATCTGTATAAAATATCAAGATAATTCCAACCTGACGGAAAGCCACAAAATGAGACCCTTAATAAAAACACTCACATTTTTTTGGTAGAGTGAGCATCAATACTTTGTAGCAGTCATATTGACTCAATATATTGGTATATCATACTAACTTGTAACTATTTGACTACTTCAGTTGCTACAAAATACGTACCTATTCATAGAAATGTCCACCTTTCTTTCACATGGGGCGTAAGGTAGAGCAATTTGATGCACATTCTGACTATACATTCTGACACGCAGTTAAAAATAGTTTTTCCAATCATTTGCTATGGTTATCATAAAACTGTACCTTGTCACAATAGGGAGATCCTTGGCAAAATTCTCCAGGATCTGTCTCTGCGCTTCCTCCGAGTCAGCGCTGAGGAGGCGTTCTATCTCTTCCTCTGGTAACTTATACTGGAAATAATTGTTGTTATTAATTCTATTGAAGAAAGTTTAACAAGACAGGAAAACAATATTTTTATCGAACGAAAAAAAGGTAAACAAACCTAAAAACTTGCATTACTTCGTAATCATGCGCTTTAAAAACACAATTTTGTCTTTACCACCAACTTAAAACCCTATCTATACCTTGAGTTCACATACTTTTTTCGAAAAAAGGTTGATGTTTAATAGTACCTGGGTGAATCAACTTTTTTCTGTCTGTATGGTTACGGTCGCCTGAGTCAAGATGGTTTTATGCAAAGTTATGCTACTTCAATTATGTGCATGTCTGTAGGTGGCCCATTAAGGAAAGGGCTTATTAACACCAGGAAAATGTATGTTTGCATAGTTTAAGTAGCATAATTTTGCATAAAACCAGCGTGACTCAGGAGACCGTAACCATGGCAATAACAGACAGAAAAAAGTTGATTCAACCACCTATTAAATTAATAATAAATCTAACGTGCTTCATGATATGTGTCAAAGACAACAAATGTTATTGAAAGTTAGTTATATTTGTTTACAGTTGAAAGGTCCACGGAGAAAACATATCCAAAGATTTAAAAAAACATGGCAAATTCACACCTTATTCTGTTTAAAGTAAGGTGGTTTTTCCTTCTGTAATTTGAATTAACTAGACATGTTCTTTCCGTGGACCCTTCAGTTGATTCTACTGGGACACGGAATGCATATTTTCTTGTTTTTAACTACATGGGCAATATGGGCATGGGTCTACACTTTTTCATACATGGGCATTTTCGCGAGAAGAGATCCAAAAAAAATTTTTTTTAAGGTAGGTAAATTTAATGTTTTTCCTACTCAGAATAATGAGTTCTTTCAATGTAGGAGAAAAAAAGTACAAGAAAAAAATGGTCACACATTTTTCATACATTTTACATGCTCTCCACTTTGTAACCGCTGTACAAAGTGTTTGAAAAACGGTTACGTAATAGAAACAAAAAGTTGGGACACTTTTTTCTTCTAGTAGGATCGAAAGAGCTCGTGATTCTGAGCAGGAAAAACATAAAATTTACCTGTTTCAGAAAAATAAGTTTTTGGATCTCTTCTCGCGAAAATGCCCACATCTATTTCTTTGCAAGGCAACTTGTTGATATTTGTATTCTTTAGATATTTATGTTTACATACAATATTGTGTTTTCATTATTTTACCATATTAGGATTGTGAAGCAACTGAACAGTTGGGAGTTTGTAAAGTGAACTATGCACTATGAGGCCATAACCTTACATAGCAACAAATGGCCAAATTGACAACTCCATAATTCCATATCAGATTAATTGAGTGAGTCAGACATGCCTGTTGTGCTAATTTTTTATTCACTATAACTATTAGTCGACTTGTAACTAAGAGTATTTTGTACGGTATCTACTATACAGTAGAAACTATACAAACTATACGGTTTCAGGGTGGCTTTTAGAGCTTGTGGAAATACAAAATCAAGAAGCACTTAGTATTAAGCATAAATATAATTTGCAAACATTGAATGAAATAAAGGCTACTATTACTATTTATTACCTGTCTTTAATTTCATAATCACTCAGTTCTAAAGAATACCTCTAGCATTATAGATTTCTCACAATTTGCATCCTAAAATGCTATTGAAATTCATATCTTTGTCTGTGACATTGAAATTTATCTATGCCAGAAAGGAAGAAAAAATTAACAAGAAGCAATTTTATGAATAGAGCTCATGGTGAACTGTACAGGTAAGTAAATGTATATAAAATTTGACTTGAAGTTGCATTCAATTAGTAAATAAAGGGTGTATACCTCTGTTCATGAATAAGGGGGTTACCTATTATACAGGCAGGATCATACTTAAAGGAAAATAATGTTAGACACAGGAAAATGAACAGTTTCATAAAAATGGGTCATTACCTACTCTGATTAGCATAGTTATGACAAATTTGTACAACAAAGTTGATGTGAGTACAAATAAGTTTAATTCTTTTTTTAGGTAGCATTAGAAGGCATATTAAACATTTAAAATTCAGAAGCAGGTGTCATTCCACGTCATAAATTAGTAGTTATAAACTTCTTCAATTTACTTTCCATCTTCGTTTTAGTGATAGTTAGTTTTTAGTTTGTATTTATGTTAAGGTTTGTAATTCTTGTATTTCGCTTTATAATTGTATTTTTTTATTAAATAACTTTCCATCTAAACACAATATGTATATCATACTTGATTATGCCAGGTGTGTGTACTCTTTCAATACTTTACCAATACCAAACATATTTTACCAATCCATATAGAGAGGCTCCTTGCCCCAAATAAAAGAGAAACTTCATTTGACTTGAATACTCTGTTATGTTACTTGTTGTTTAAACATGAATGAATACAGAAATATACAATACAAGTGTGAAAATAGGTGTGAAAAATCTTTGACATAATGAGTAGGTACCTACAAAAACAATCTTAATAATTAGCAATTTCATAACAAACAGGTAAATCCGTTGTTTAGATTGATTTATGATAATTATTCAATAAACAGGGTCATTACCACAACTTACAATTATTAAAGCAAAATATAGTACTAACCTTTTCTGGTATGGGCTTGATCTGCGCAAAAATTGTGCGACAATATGACCAGGCGAACATGAACAGGAGAATGTGGTAGAATATAAGATAAAGCACTTGCTGCACCGTACTCTCAATTGTAACTGAAATATAAAGGAGCGCACAAATTACACAGCTACGAATGCAAAAATATATCAATACAAATAGTTAACTATGAATTTGTCTACTAACAAATGCACAACTGAATAACGTAGGCATAATAGGACCAAGCTATGATAGACACAATCAAGAGCACAGGGATCCATTTAAACGCTCGCCAGCACACGGTATTACACACTCTGCAACACATACAATAGCCCGAAGGCGACGATCTGTTATTTTGGACAGACGAAGCCATTATTCGTGTTTTTCGATGGAATTGAGATCATCCATGTTCGACTCATGAATTCCTATTTCTAAAATAAAATGACACATGAAGTTTGAGGTTGCCAGTGCAGCAAGTTCAAAAACCTAAATGTCAAGGAGACGTTAAATTAATCAAAACATGTGGCCCCGCCGCGAAGTTCGAAATCTGCAAATGTTTGTCCGAATTTGTCCCTGATACTCTAATATAATGAAGCCTTTGTTGAAATGACAGAGCCAAATCCTCGAAATATGTGGATTTCGAAGATCGTACTTGCTTTCAATGGTTTTGTTTTTGTTTTTTAACATGTTAATACTTTACTATTACTACAGTATTTTATATATTATTATGTTAGATTAACGTTAGCAAAGAAAGAAATATTATCTTTTTTATATTGTGTTGTGTTCACTTAAATGTTTCATTTTTATGTCATCACTATTTTATCTCCAAATTAAAATGAACACTTTGTCATGTAGTGAAAAAAATATCATGCCGTGGACATAAACTTAAAGGATATAATATAAAAGAATCAATAGGTTATATCTGTTAATAGAGGGGAGTCTGTAAATTCTTGTAAATGAAGTGTAAAATCTACATATAAATGTCTTATTTACCTTGACATATATCTACTAGCGGTTCTCCTAGGTCGCGTTTTATAAAGTTACTATTAACAATTTTGCTGTTTGCCTCTCTTTCTAGCCAATAAATGCGTGCATTAGAGAGGCAAACAGCGAAATTGTAAAATGTAACTGTAAAAAATGCAACCCTGTTCGAACCGTTAGTAGACACATGTCAATTTGAGGCGGTTAGGTTATTACATTCATGTATAAAGTACTGTGTAGCGATGCCGATGTGAAGAAAAGGAAACAAGACTTCTCAGAAAATAAGCATGACTTTCAGAATTTCCAAAAACTGGCAATACTTTCAGTGACCTTACCATAGACTATAGACTATTTCACACGAGCTATTTCAGAATTAGTTTATTCTGCCGAGATTATTAGTCTACAGCTGAAACGGCATTAATTTTCCTTTGGCAACATTAAAACGGTGCTGCCAACATAATAAGCAAACAATGAGGCGTTTTTTGACATGCGATATGCATGCGATGCAAACAAACGAATCAAAATATCAATGTTACCAACACCGATGCACCCATCAAAGTCCTCTTCGTTTATTGGCTACTATGAAACATGAAGCGTTTTTAATATTTTCTATTCGACTAGCAATTGGCTGTAAAGAGTTACGTCACAATTTTAAAGAAAATTTGTAATTAATTAAATATTAAATAGCAGCGTCGTGCCGTGCTGCCGTTGCCGTGTATCGTATCACGGTATGACAGATGACAGTATCAGCATCATAAAAAATCATGTCAGTGTGAGACGATTCATAGCATCGTAATTTTCGTTGTTTTTGTACTAAAGTAAAAGTTATTCGGAGTCCTTGAGGCAATAATTATTTCTAATCATGGAAGTTAAAGAGTGCAGTGATTTAACCGAAGAAGTAAGTATATTCCATTGTCATGTCTTATGTTTTGGAGAAAGTGGGTATTGATCCTTATTTACCGTGCCGACTTTTTCAGAATCAATTCATCGTAGACGATGTTAGCAAAATTATCAAAGAAGCCATCGAGAGTTCCATCGGCGGCACTGCCTATCAGCACAACAAAGTTAACCAATGGACGTCGGCGGTAGTCGAATCATGTTTGGGTCAACTGACGAAGCTACAAAAGCCGTATAAATATATAGGTTTGTATGCATAGCCGGTCACACTAGCGTGCCCAATAGAGTATTGTTCTGTTTGAGTGCCTTCTGGCGCTCCTAGTTTAAACTACATACATTCTTAAATCACATTGAATATTCTTATGAGCACGTAAATTAAGAGGATCATAATTAACATGTGCCTTCTGTAAATGATTTCCATTGTATATGTAGAAAATACATATTGATACTGATTCTCTTTTGTAGAATAACCCTTCTCAAAAAGCTGAATTTCTGTGTTTCTTACAAAAAATATTGGTTCCTTAGTCATGAATGGTTTATTGGTATTTAAGGATAACATATACAGACAGATTAAGCTATTTATGGTATAAATATATCTATCTGTCAGCCTCCATAGCCTATTTGGTAGTGATCCTGCCTATGAAGCTGGAGGTTCTGGGTTCGAATCCCAGCGAGGGCATTATTTGTGTATTCAATTATCACAAAAAATTTGTTCCTTTGTCATGGCTGTCTATGTATTTATGTATCTATATGTATCCATCTTATATTGTCGCCTGATACCCGCATCACAAGCCTTGATTGAGCTTACCATGGGACTATGTTGATTATTGTAAGATGTCCCAAGATATTTATTTATGTATATGTTGCATGGTACCTTTAAAACACTAGCTTTGTGCTTGCTGTAGGGCTATATGTGTAAGATGGTCCCATCCCCATGGGGTGAATGAGCACAGTGGATGCTCACAGCCCACTTGAGTCCGGTTGAGTGTCCATGATTTTTGTATAGAGTATAAATAAGAATACATATATCATTTTCTTGTTCTAGTGACTTGCACAATAATGCAAAAGAATGGTGCAGGCTTGCACACAGCTTCCTCTTGCTTCTGGGACAACAATACGGATGGCTCCTGCACAGTGCGCTGGGAGAACAAGACTATGTATTGCATTGTCTCCGTCTTCGGACTCGGCATCTAGAGATATGCTTTCCATTTAAAATTTATTGTAACTAGATCTAACAATTATACACTTACAATTTTGGTTTAATTATGCTTTGAAAATATCTACTAATGTTTAGCTCCATAGTAACTTAGGTAAAGAAGACCTTTAAAATTATTTTAAGTTAAATGTGTTGTAATAAAGGTATTTGGTTGATTGTACTTTGAAATAAAGTATTTATAATAAAATTATTAGCTGCATTGTAGCATCTGTAATAGTAGTGCTATTAAATAAATATAATAAAATAAACAACTGCACATGAACTGTATTGCTAATCATTCAGGTAAACTTTTTTCTTTAGTTATAAACATAATTTCTAAGTAATTAGGACATATTTTCATACCCAATAAATGCATTAAAATCATTCATGTTGTTTGGTTACTTTTTTAGTTTAAATCTCACTTTGGTATGCACCATTATTATAATTGATTATACCTGCAGGTATCCTATATTTGAGAGATAATAAAAAACACTGATTGGACTTATAAAATGGTGAGCAACTAATTTGCTTTTTAACTTACAAGTATAAAAAAAAATTAGGTAGGTAGGTATGTACAATGTTGACACAAGCTAAGTTTTTTGTCAAACATTAGTTCCCATCCATAAATACTGCGTTGCTACAAAGTTTGGATCTGGGAAATCTTCATCAGCTAGTTCAGCTACCTGTTTATGCCTCCTAGTAACTGGTATCTTTTTTGAAACAGTTCAAAAACGTTAATTGATTTCGCAGAACTTTTGAGAAGTATGCCATTCCATTAGGCAACACATAGGCTGTGAACAGTTGTCCGTTTTATGCGTGCATTTAACTTATAGAAATTCCATTATTTTAATAGGCTCACAGAAGTGTGAAATTCAAACATCTATTAGGTACCTACCGGTAATTAATGTAACTATATATTATACAATTTTACCTACTTCTTATCCAGTGATAAGAGGAGTCAGGAGCACCCACCCACGAGCCCAATTTTTCGTGCGCAGATGTATATCTCTTAGAACTATGTATCTGCTTGTTACTAAGTTAGGTATAATGTAAAATTTAGCTGCCAACATGTAATCCTCGATAGCTCAGTTGGTTAGAGCTGTGAGATTAGTACTCAAAAACCGTGAGTTGCATCGGACACAGTGGATGTTTCCTTTATTTCTAACATTGTGCGTTGTTATTGCTGTTAGTTTTGTTGATAGATATACGAATTAAGGTAAAACAGTAGAAAATATTGTAATTCACTCTTTACAAAGCGATAAGATACAGATTAATTATAATTAACATGCAGTAATGGTTACCTTACTAGTATTTTTTAACGCTGAAATCGAAAACTAATATGTAAGATTATTCGGCCATCGTTTCTTTTCACACGAAATTGAATATTCGCGGGCTCGAGATAGTAGCGACATATTTGCGTCACGTGACCGTCATCGATCCAATGGTTGAGCGCGTCTCGGGTCCATTCAACTCGGTCTCGACAGAGACAGGGAGGGACACTTCACAACACCTTCTATTCATACGTAGGAGATATTTATATATTTCTGTCCCTGTCGCTCATATTGAGAAATAATTAAATGAATGGTGAACGAGTGAAACAGGGATACGTTCGAGTGGAAATTATTGAAAGCGGCCGCCTAGGCCAGTCGCCATGTAGAATTTTTTGATGTGGGTGTTGTGTCTCAGGATGTTGAGCGCTTCAATGATTACTATTTTCAAGTGGACGTTTTGATTTTTGTGTTTATCGTCATCTAAACGATTTGTGGTGTTAAAAGTGTTAGTGGACAATATTATTTTCTTTGTGTTCGCGAACGATTCGGTTCGGTGACGGCGGATAATCTCTGGAGGGGGGCTGCTAAAATACTACAATAGGATAGTAACAACGTTTTACAACTCGCGAGAAGTGATCATAAAATTTCTCATCTCAGTGCGGGCGAGGCGGACTTCCATTTTGTTTTATTATGAGGTTTCGTTGTTTACTCGGTGCGTCCACGACAATGGAAAGAGACGGTGAGTACTAGCCAGCGAGCACGGAACGAAAATAAAATGATCTCTGCGCATGTAGGCCGCACATGACAATAAACAAGTAGTGAATAAGTAATGGTGTTCGATTTTGTGCATCGCCGTTGTGGCGCAGCCGTGCGGGCGGGTGTGCATGAAGCCTTTCTGGCAGTGTATCAGGTGTACGAGGCGCGGCTGGCACGCATTGCACAAGTCAGTTAATTGATTCGGGTTGGATCTGTAAGCATGCGCCGGTGCAGCGGCCCTACCGCGAATCGAAATCCGTAAATTTCGAGTATTTATCTCTGTCACTCTAATAAAGCCTTCGTTGGTGTGACAAGGACAAATCCTCGAAATTTACGTAGTTCGCGGTAGGCGCGACTGGCAGGGCTCCCCGCGCGGCCGCGTTGACAGCGCTTATCAGCTGATTACCTATACTGTATACATTGCGTTGCACCAGCTACCAATGCACTGTTTTTAAATAATCTTCTGGAAGTGATTGTTGAACGATTTGAACTGTGGCTTGTGTAATTTGTGATATATAAACCTAGTGGATGGATTATGAGGTATGCATTCTACATTTAACACTTCTCTATTATGAAACAATCCTATTGAGATTGTAGAGGCAGATTTTTACAGTAGTTTTTGTTCGAGGTTGTATTTAATTGCTAGAGATTTAGTAATTACCTTAATGATGTTTAGGTACTATGTTAGTTGAATGCTTAAATGGATGCCAATAATCTTTGTATAAAATCTCAATAATTACTCTATCTACATAAGGTATGAGTGTACATTAAAGTTGATGCTTTGCTATGGCTAACATTAAAGTAGAAGTAGACATAAACTGAGTTCATTGAATTTAAATTAGTTTTATTCTGGTAGGTAATAATAAAATGATACTGGCCAGTAAAATTAAAATTAATGTTATGGGATAAAAAAAATATTACTTTGTTTTTAGTTGTATACCCTGCCAGTTTCAACATTTTGAACAGTTTTAATCATTTAACAAAACATTTGAGTTAAGCATGGAGGTATTTTATAAATTACCCATCTATGAGAAGGTTGTGTAATTTTAAATTATTGAAGTTTAAATAGCCAAAATGTTGAACTTGGGATTTGCTGATATTTAAACAAAAAGCTTGGCGGAAAGTATATAAGTTCAGAACTGTGACATCAAGTGATACCAGAAAAATAAGTTAGGATTGGTTGAAATTTGCTCTCTTTTGCGATATCTCCTCTCCTTGGTTAGACTTGTATTGATCTCATATTTTCTAATTATAAACTCTTTAATGTATACGTAGAAGACCAGGGCTTCTCAGACCACAAATGTCTAATTTATAAATTTAATAATAATACTAACACGCTAAGTGACATGTATACACGTAAAAGAAAATTCAACGAAAACAATATGTCTAACTTCAAAGCCGCCCTAAATAACATAGAATGGCACAATTTATTAGTCCACCATGATAACATTAATGCTAACTATAATCTATTCCATTACCACCTGTTTAAACTATTTGACAAATTCTTTCCTTTAAAAAACATTAAATGTATAAACAGTAAGAAAAAGACTTGGCTCACAAAGGGCCTTAAAAAGTCATGCCGTCACAAAAGAATTCTAAAAATTATGGTAAACCAAAAAAACGATACAACATTAAAAAACCACTTTAAATCATATTCCAAAATACTCAGCAAATGTATAAAAAAATCAAAGAGACTTAACCACATACACGAAATGAATAATTCTAAAAATAAAATTCAAACAATGTGGCGCGTAATTAAAAATATAACCGGAAAAAATAACCAAAAGCGACATAAAAATATAGAATTAAAATTACAAAACACTAAAGTTAAATGTCCACAAGCAATAGCTAATGCATTTAATGAATATTTTAATTCGGTTGGCCATAATACTACTAGTAATCCGCCCGGTCGACCAAGCCCCAATCCCTCTGTAAACTCAATGTTCCTCCATCCAGTCACTGAACAAGAAGTCCAAAAAATTATTCAAAATCTCCCGAATAAACATAGTAGCGGGTTTGATGAAATACCTTCTACATTAATAAAGGCGTGTAACATTGAGTTGACACCACCCATTACATTTCTTATTAATCAGTCATTCAATGAATGTTGTTTTCCCGAAAAACTTAAAATAGCAGCAATCAAACCTATCCTTAAAAAAGGCGGGAAACAAAACGACCTCTCCGACTATAGACCCATCGCTCTCTTACCCACCATATCTAAATTGTTCGAAAGATGCATGTCAGACAGAATCTACAAATTTCTAGAAAAATTCCAGCTATTAGATGAAAATCAATTTGGTTTCCGCCAGAAACGTTCGACTACCCTAGCGGTTTACACTTACATCCAAAATATTCTCGATTGTCTTAAAAATAAAAACTATGCTATCGGCCTCTTGCTAGACTTATCCAAAGCTTATGACAGAGTATCCCATCCAATTCTTTTATCTAAATTATATGAAATCGGTATCCGCGGAAATGCCTACTATTGGTTAAAGTCGTACCTGAGTAATAGACAGCAATTTGTCCAAATTGAACACCACCATATAGATTCTGGACAACTACGCAAAATACATTCACAATGGCAAACAGTCAATAGTTCGATCCCCCAAGGCAGCGTACTGGGATGTTTGTTATTCTTGATCTATATCAATGATCTCCCAAAAATAACCAACCATAATTGTGTTACATTCGCCGATGATATCTCCCTTTTATTCAAATATGATAACAGCCCCGATTATAATTTCTCACAGATAAAGGAAACGTTCTTTAACATATCACAATGGCTACAAGATCATAACCTTATTATAAACACAACAAAAACAAAAATTATACAATTTAGACCCTATCAAAAACGACCGACCGACTTGACACCATTACTACAGGACTTAAACATTAAAGAAGAAACTGAATGCAACCTATTAGGACTAACTATAGATACCCATATTGACTGGAAAAAACATATAACTAAAATAAAATCAAAATTATCATTGTTTCTTTACGCATTGAACATACTGAAATCTAACACGAACATCCAGTGTGCTTTGTCAGCATACTATGCATACGCACAGTCCTGGCTGAGCTACGGTCTGCTGTTGTGGGGACACAGCAGCGACGCCCAAGATATATTCACACTGCAAAAAAAATGTATCCGTATATTAACCAATATTTCCCAAACTGACAGTTGCAAAACTCATTTTCAGAACCTTCAAATATTAACTCTTACCTCTCTTTATATCCTACAAATAACCATATTCGTTAAAAATAACATCCATCTTTTTGAATTCAATAAGAGTGCGCGCCGTAATGACAAACTTATCCTACCAGAGCCGATCCTCGATATCTACAAAAAAGGCCCATATTACCGTGCAATCAAAATATATAATAAGTTACCCTCCGAAATAAAAACAATACAAAAAATACCTTTATTCACTGATAAACTTAAGTCCATCCTAATAAAAAAAACCTATTATACCATAGAAGAATATATGCAGGATCATTTATAAATTAAATTTAGATTATAACATGTCAAATTGTCAAACATTGCCATACCCTGCAGGGTGCCATGTGGTTCTATTTGTTTAGTATTAACACCTATTGTATGTACCATGGTTTGCAATAAACGATTATTATTATTATTATTATTATAACCCTATTCCGTACAACAGCTAGAGACTTCCTTATCTTATGATTATTAATAAAACAATTTATTCTATAAGATAATTTTTAATAAAACTATCTATTTAGGATAGAATAACTATTGCGGTAACTGAAGAAGATATGATACACTCAATATTAATCTATTGAATTCAATGTCAAAAATTCTATATCATCACAATCCGTCATGGTCATTAATTCACAAATTGTGAATCACAATCACCATAAAAATCATAATAATGTCTGTTAAAAGTAGGTCCCTTTTTCTCAAATACAAATTAGAGAGACAGATAGAAACAATCAAAATTTCAATGAAACATTTGTGATTTAACACTTCGTAATTCATCATCATCAGCCTATGATAGTCCACTGCTGGATGCAAGCCTCTCCTATTAACTATGCGTATAGACACAGACGCATTAGGAGGTAAATGCCCATAATCCCCATGCTGAGCTATCGGATTGGCGATCGCAGTAATGTGCCCACTATGATGACGCTGCTGCCCATCATCAATCTTTTGTCAAATAATGGTCAGTGACATTTCAATCCCTTAGTCGACTTTTACGACACCTGCAGGAGGAGTTGGGGTGGTGACAAATGTATTCTTACTGCTACCACACGGCCACGTAATTCATAATAACTGTAAATTATTAATAATTAGTTACCAACTATTATAACTTATTATATTACATATAGGGAACTTCAGAAGATGGCACCTACTTCACAAATTATTCAGGATTCTCTTTGTTTTGGAACAGTATTTCAAACACTGTTTTGTTTTCAGTCACAATGTTTGAATAACCTTACAAATACATACATAATTAAATAAGTTAACACAAAAGGTATACTCTGAGGATTCAATAACTTTGAATTGGGAATGAAGAGTTACACAACAGAGTTTTAGTGTGACTAGGAAAGGAACAGGAAGTAAAATTGATATTAAATAGGTACAGTCTATGCCATAAATATGTTGTGATTTTTTCTCCTTGATATGCCTTATCTTATATCAATTGCATAAGATTTTCTTTATGCTTATTTAAAAAATACTAATAAAATGCATTTCATACATACACTATTTGTATTCATTTTACGTTACAGGGACAAAAATGTTGGTGATCATTCAGTATCACATTCTGATTTGGAAAAGTTGCAGAAATCATTTTTAAGCCAAAAAATCTTAATTTTCTATGGAGGGTTGCACTGTTCAAGTGACTGGCCCAAGAATAATAACAACATTTTATCAAATTACATTTTTTTCATGAAAATGATGCATTGGCACTACTTGAGACTTGTCAATAAAATTAAACCCAACCGCTAATAAAAACAACCGCTTATGAAATTAAAGGAAATTTTGTATGGCATGCTACTTCCATGTTTTATTTGCTTGTAGCTTGAACACTATTATTTGGACTACATTCTCTATCTGTGCCTAGCAATTCTATGAAACTTTTAATCAATATGATCTAAACTACGGCCCTTAAGCTCATTAATCTTAACCTCACATGGCAAACATCTGCTAGCCATGTGAATTGATTGCATATTCAATGCAAATACACACAAACACACAAAGAAACTAACTATCAGTTGTGGCAGTGACTAATTCCACTACAACTAAGCTTTGGAAGAAGAGTGACCTAAACACAAAAGACGCAACATTCCTCAATAGTAAACCTTATCTGGATACAAATAAGGGTCACTAATGGTCATTTAACTGTGTCAACGATAGTTCTACATAGACTATATTGACCTTAATATGGACCTTATCTTTTTAGAATAAGGTCTATGAATGGCCGCGAAAATGAGTCACGCTTTGTATGAAAACAAGGGTGCATCAGTCGTTTTTATTTTAGATACTTATTTAACGTGTTAGGACTTGTCCTGTTCAGATCAGCCTTCGCTCAATATAAAGCAAGCTTACTAGCTCTACATAATCAGGTAACTAGGCATATTATAAAACTTTGTTTATATTCAATGTTTGTCAAATGTGTTAGCCCTTTATATTGATTTAAACTTTCACGATTATAACTCATATTTTAAAAACAAACGGGTCTTAAACCCGCGCAGCTCGAAGGTGTTGATACATTCTCTCGCCAGTCTGCCTGCGACCACGGGTGTAACGTCATGCCCAAAATGTCAGGATATAATTAAACGCAAGTTAACGCGATTAAGACCTGTTTGTTTTTAAAATATGTGTTAGCCCTTTGTTTGGGAAAAAATATTGTTTTCCGTACTGTCTTTAGTAATTTAATCTAGGTACCTAACCTACTCATTAAGCGTAGGTACTCTAACGAGCCCTCACTTGATAGGGCTACATCGGTGGCACATTTATGAAATAAGTGTATGTTATGTATAGTTCGGGAAATATTACTTGACCGACTGCTATCTTACTTACGAGTTACGACCTTTTGTTTTGCGTTAACACTTACTAGACAATCAGCTGTCTAGCACTTTTCTATTGTTAATGATGCAAAACAAAGGGTCAGGCGCGGATCCAGGACTTAGTTGAGGGGGGGGCACTGCCCTATGATATGATGGTATATTATACTTAAAACAGCACCTACGCATACATAAGTCCAGTGTGAGGGGGGGGGGGGGGCAAGTGCCCCTATTGCCCCCCCCCTGGATCAGGGCCTGCAAAGGGTCGTAAGTAAGATAAGAGTCGGTCAAATAATATTTCCCGAACTATACCTATAATACAAAATTTCAATTAAATCGGTAACCGGAAATGGACCAAAGGTCATGAAATTTGATTATAGGCACTTAAAGATCGGGAGAGGTGAAACTAAATAAAAGCTTTTATATCTAATCACCAAATAAAAAAACAACTTCAACCGTTTTCTCAAAGATCACATCATCAGACCCCTACTTGGTGCCAATGCCAAAGGGACCATCTACATGTTAACCCTAGGGCCCGTTTCTTGAACCCTTGTAACTTGTAATACAAGTGGAAGTCTCTTTTTAACACTATTAATTAGATAAGGACTTCCGCTTGTATTACAAGTTTTCGAAAAAAAAAAAATTAAAATTTAAACTGTTTATTTCAATCCATATTACTTACATTTTTTACCTTATAACCTAGACCTTAATCTTATAATTAAAGATTTTTAGCGTGGTCTCGGTTACATAGCTGAGTTGCTCACGCTTATTAATAAAAAAAAAATTATGAATCAAATTACAAGTCAAATATCGAGCAGTTAGATTAAAAAAAATTAAAATCGGTTCACGATTCGCGAAGATATCGAATAACATACATACATACAAAAAAATCAGTCTAATTGAAAACCTCTGCCGCCTCCTTTAAAAAAATGTATGATCGATTGATCATATTAATAACATTTGCAACATTTGTCGAAGAGGTCTAACGAAAAGTCGAACTTCCATAGCCCTGGCTATCAGTATTAGACCGACAAAAGTTTTATTGTGGGTTCCCAGACGTTTTCATCTTAGGATAGGAGGCATCTAGGAACAAAAAAATATCCCCCCCCCCCCCTAAAGTTTGTATGAAATGCATAAGGCATAAAGGCTGATGTTTTGCTCACGCCCCGTTTTGAAAATATTTGCGCCCCCTTCCACAGTCCACACTTTGAAAGCCTCTGCATCTGCAAGTCTGCATAAATAAAGATCAAAAAATGTGAAATCACCTATCTATGAGTATTTTTTGTATGAAGTGATGGCAAAAATAATAATGAAATCATATTACATTTTTTCTTTCTCACTACAACTAAAAAAATATAGTTCTAGATATCTTATTGCTTTAGGACTTTAGGTACCTACACTCAACCAATTGGAAACTTAGGGCACTCTAGAACCATGTCAAAATGACAAGTAGTAAGAAATTACTTACAAGCTGATTTAAAGCGACATGATTTCACTTGATTCCTGAGTGGCCTGTGGTTCCAATTAGTTCTTAATATCAAATTGGCAACAACGGTCAAATAGGTTTTCCAGTAATCAAGGTACAGCAATAAATGTGTATCACCGCAAAATCATTCTAGGACCATGTAAAAATGACAAGTAGTAAGAAATTTCTTACAAGCAGATTTAAAGCGTCACTTTGACATGGTTAATGATGGTCCGGGTTTCCTATTGGTTCACTGTATCCTATTATAAAACTAGCGACCCGCCCCGGCTTCGCACGGGTACTATACCTACATAAAAACCTTCCTCTTGAATTACTCTACCTATTTAAAAAAATCTCATCAAAATCCGTTGCGTAGTTTTAAAGATTTAAGCGTACAAAGGGACATAGGGACAGAAAAAGTGACTTTATTTTATACTACGTAGTGATTGGCAAAAACGGTCAAATAGGTATTCTAGTAATCAAGATACAGCAATAAACGTGTATCGCCGCAAAAACATTCTAAGACCATGTCAAAATGACAAGTAGTAAGAAATTTCTTACAAGCAGATTTAAAGCGTCACTTTGACATGGTTCCTGATGGTCCGGGTTTTCAATTGGTTCACTGTATCTTATTATTAAATTGGCAAAAACGGTCCAATAGTTATTCTAGTAATCAAGATACAGCAATAAACGTGTATCGCCGCAAAAACATTCTAGGACCATGTCAAAATTACAAGTGGTAAGAAATTTCTTACAAGCTGTTTTAAAGCGTCACTTTGACATGGTTCCTGAGTGGCCTATGGTTCCAATTCGTTCACTGTGCCTTAGTAGCAAATTGGCAAAAACGGTCAAATAGGTATTCCAGTAATCAAGATACAGTAATAAACGTATATCGCCGCAAAAACATTCTAGGACCATGTCAAAATGACAAGTAGTAAGAAATTTCTTACAAGCAGATTTAAAGCGTCACTTTGACATGATTCCTGATGGTCCGGGCTTCCAATTGGTTCACTGTATCTTATTATAAAATTGGCAAAAACGGTCAAATAGGTATTCTAGTAATCAAGATACAGCAATAAAAGTGTATCGCTGCAAAAACTGTGAGACTGCCGTCTGGGCCGGCCGGAAAAAATAAAACAATAGGTCCGACCAGGTTATTGATCCGGTGTAAATCTGGCTGGAATGCTAGAATTAGGTTTAGTTTATTAGGTCTTAAAATGGCTGAAATGGACCTCGAGCTTAGCTTTATGTAACTACTATATTCAAATCAACAACTACAACAAGCTTCCTGAATTCCCTGATGAGTGGAAGAATATTACGAGCCCAAATGTATTAAAAAATAAGCTAAGAACCCTTTTGTTGCAAGAGTGCTTCTATTTGATCGAAGAATTCTCGAAATACTTTCGTAATCATTGACATGTTTAGGTATAATGGTCAAATAATAAAATATTATAAAATTGACATCGCTTATTTCTATTTATTTTTATTGTAGGTGTCATTGCATGTTAGAGTTAAAAAATAGATATTAGTTATTGTTCATGAATTAAATAAATAAATAAAGTAAAATATATCTGGTGCCGGCGACCTCGTCTGCAGTTCTGCATACACACGTACGATTATCGTGATAAACAACTATTTTTCGCTGCTTCTCAGCGGCGATATCGTAACTATTTATTTACCTACAACAAATTCGCCCCGCGCTGCTACATCATACCAAAATCTCTTCTGTAATCATGAGTATCACGAGATCACGATATATCAAACGTCATGATTATTGCTCAAGAATGTATTTGTATCTATTTCATATCAAATTGAACAAATCGGAACTAAATATACCTAGTACATTATAACGTTCACATATCTAGATAATGTTTATTTCTTCGACTAAACAACATGAGGCGTATACTTCCTGCTGTTTTTTTATGGCTTGGAGCAAAACCCAGGCCACATGAATAGCAATGGTAAAGATTAGTACGATAGGATTGATATAATACATTGCCTAAAGCAGGGTATACAAATACAACGCACTGCTAACTACGTGGGCGATTAAAATAGGATATAAATGTGCGGTTTAGTAAAAACTTCCCACTCAAAAATTACGATTTAAATTGACTTATAGGATTTTTTTTGTGTCGTTGCCGGCGAGTAAATGCCGAGCCACACTCAATGCGTATGCTCACGCACGTGCACGCCACGCAAGCGGTGTATCATCTCATATGACATTTACATACGCTACAACGCACGCGAACGTACTGCACAGCTATCCTGTGTGGCTTGGCTTCGATTAGTAATGGTGCCGACGGGTACGATCTTGTCCCTTCAGTCAACACAGTGAATACTATTTTATGATTTTTATGTGAACGAGTCGACAACGCGTATTTAAGATCTTCGCACACTATAACAACTCCACGCCAACGCGGCAGCAACTCTACTCACACTCACGATGAGTAGTCAACTAGTTGATCCACCCAATGGTCACTAGTGGACAACGCGTGGTCAACGAGTGGGCAAAGAAAATGGTTGCTCGATACACGTCAGTCGCAAACGCATAGTCGTTGCGTGGACAACGTGTGGTCGTTGCGTGACAAACGAGTGACCGGCGGGGTTGACTTTTAGTGTACGATGCGTAGGCCACTCCTCGTCTACTACTTTAATATCATTTTTTGAAATTAAACCTGGAACATATGACACAGGGCTTAAATTTCAATGATTAATCGAGTGGGTGTGGAGTTGATATAGTGTGCGAAGACCTTTAATGTAACACCTTTGGCTGTACAAATTTACAAGTGTGGCAGGAAGGTCGACGACGAATGTGATTCGCGGTTTTTTTTTTTATGCTATAGGTGGCAAACGAACAGACGAATCGCCTGATGGAAAGCAATTAACGTCGCCCATGGACACCCGCAACACCAGAGGCGTCGCAAATGCGTTGCCGGCCTTTAAGGTGGGAGTACGCTCTTTTCTTGAAGGTTTGAAGGTCGTATCGGTCCGGAAACACCGCTTGTGACAGTTCGTTCCAAAGTTTAGCTGTGCGAGGCAGGAAGTTACGAGAAAAGCGCACAGTTGAGGACCGCCAACCATCTAAATGGTGAGAATGAATACATTGTCGCGTAGGGCGGTGGCGGAAAGAAGCGGCAGGTATTAATCCGAACAACTCCTCGGAACACTCCCCGTAGTACATGCGATAGAAAATGCAGAGCGAGGCCACATCTCTACGCAGGGCCAGTGTATCAAGCCGATCAGAAATGCGTTGGCAGTTGACAACTCGAGCTGCTCTCCGTTGGATGCGGTCTAGAGGGAGAAGCTGGTACTTAGGTGCCCCTGCCCAAAGATGAGAGCAGTATTCCATATGCGGGCGAACCTGCGCCTTATAAAGCTGTAGGCGGTGGGCCGGCGTGAAGTACTACCTCGATCTATTGAGCACACCGAGCTTCTTCGAGGCCAATTTGGCCTTACTCTCTAGGTGGACGCGGAACTGGACATCACTCGAGATATCAACACCAAGAATTCCAATACTGGCTGTGGCAGATAGGGAAGTGCTCTCGAAACGGGGTGACGCGACAAACAGAAGCTTTTTCGCGGTGAACGCGCAAACCTGTGTCTTTGTAGGGTTAAATTGGACCAAATTAAGCCGACCCCAATCTGAGACTTCTTTTAGGGAGGTCTCAATTTCAGACACAAGTTTGTTCCGGCTCTCAATGACGTTTTCCCGGGAAATATTAGGTTACTCTCTGTCTCTCTCACTCTAATGACGCCTTCGTTTGAGGGACAGAGAAAAACCCTCGAAATTTACGAATTTCGATTTTCGCGGTAGTAGGCCTGCTGCGAACTGTGAAATCCGCAAATATCAGGGATCTTTCTCTGTCACTCTAAATGACGCCTTAATTGGAGTGATAGAAACAAACTTTGGTGTTCGCGGTAGCAGGCTTGTCTATACCTAGCTTTACTAGCTTAGCAACAACGCGTGGTAAACGAGAGCGCACAGGTCATTAGGCGAGTTTTTTAATGTTCATTTATCATTAGATATCACTCAATACCGGTTTTGCCCTTTTTTGTCTAATGGAACAGGTTTCGTGGCACTCGAGTATTGTATGTATCAAGTCAATCATTGTGATTTTAATTGTCGTACGCGGTAATTATCGACATGATGGTGTGATGCACGAAAGAAGCTGGTAGCTTAAGGTGCATTTAGACCCAAAGAGCATTCGCTAATTTCTACGAAATCAAAGAATTTCGACGGATCACGTTTTGTGTAACGAACGAATTTCTTAGTGGGAGTGAATGCTCGTTTGCTCTAAATGTATCTTTAGTGGTACGAGTTTAAAGGCGGAGCTATACCGATTACGTGTGCTTGACGCACGCGTTTTAGCGTATGTGAATGTGATGTAGATGGCACACCGTTTTGCTACACGCGCGCGTGCATGCCACGCAAGCGGTGTGCCATCTAATATGACATTTACATACACTACAACGCAGAAGCGCACGTGCTGCACACGCATCTGGTGTGGCTTGGCCTTTAGGTTAGATGTCACGGGTCTGAAATCTGGCCTACTGCTGGGAACTACGAAATTCGTAAAATTCGGGAAATTTGTCCCAGTCCAACGAAGGCGTCTTTGACAAATAAAAATGTCACTTTGTTCCCCTCCGGTAATAAAGTTATATTTGGATTTTGGACCCCTCCTAGGAGGGAAGAAAATGACCTTATCTGTCTAACTAGGTGTTGAAGAAAAGCGACATTTGCTCTATGACTTCAACACAATCATTCCCATCCGTAATATGTTTATTGTATATCTACCTACCCAAATACCATTGTTTAGACTTTCTTACGACTACATTACGATCTCTGTGTACTAATTATATCTACCTAGTCTACCTACGTACGACTAATTAACACTAATAATCTTATACTACTTTTAGATTACAAAAACTACACGTTTTTGCGTCTATAAACTAAGAAAATGTGGTACCTATTGTATAAAAATGTCCAATGAGCCAATCTAAAAATAGTATGTAGGTACATGTTTTTTTATTGGGCGTAGGTACATCGTATCGTATATACGATTATACGGTACTTGGTACGAACTTTGCGCCAGTTGAATCTACTTATTTATTAGCAAAGTGAATATTTACAGTAAAAGTACTACAAATTAAATAAATCTGACTAATCTTACAGCTTAAACAAGCCCTTTCGGCATTGTACTGAGAATGCTGGCGGCGTTTCCTCGCCGTAATCGCGATACTAATATCAACATCCGTTCGATGTTTTTTGTTAATTAATATTGGATGCAAAGCTCATTGGAAAAGTCCGATGTTTTAGCTACTGGTTAAACAAACTTATTGTTATTGGTTTTCTTGTATTGACTATGACTACCATTCTAATACTTATCGTTGTATTTATATTACATTGTGCATTGCTGGACGTAGGTCTCACCGCGAGCTACTAAGCTATGAACTATCGGCTATAAACACGAACAAAAGATACCTACGCACTCCCGTGTAAATAAAAGAGACACGGCGATACTCGCCCGGCGGTGATAGCTGATAGCTGGGCCAGTAACGTACTGTCTCTTTTATTTACACGGGAGTGCGTATCTTTTGTTCGTGTTTATTTATAGCCGGTGCATAGCTTAGTAGCTCGCGGTGAGACCAGTGCCTAAAGCATTGCATTCAGACCAAACGAGCATTCGCTGTTCTATCCCCCACTCTACGAAATTCGCTTTGTGTAACGAACTAATTTCATAGAGTGGGGATAGACTGAGCATAGTTACGTTTGGTATAAACCCACCTTAACCGAAAAATGTCGCACATAGTGACTAAACACGTAAATTAAATCGTTTAATAATATTTATAACAATCATGTCAGTCAGAAAAGGTTGGTAATGCAGCCAACTTGCCTAGTTTCCGAGTAAACAAAAATGGGTTGACTCATTGCGATAGGCTCGTGACGTCAGAGCATGCAACATTTTTAATGAATTGTCTGTTGCGGAGCATTATTGTACGTAGTCACGTTTATAATTAGAGTTTTATAGTGAATTAAGTTGCTACGATTACATTTTGGTGCCACGCTGTGTCTACACGCGGGGTTAAATTGTGTTTATTTTTTCAATGTTTGAACTTTGTAAATTAATTTGCCTTGGTCATCTTTAATTTTGTAAACAATTAAATTTTAATAGCAGATCAATAAAAATAAATTGAGGCAAGTATATGCAGATGTAAACATTTTAAATATTTCCTTCAAATATATCGGAGTGGCGAGGGTGCTCATAAATATCTGAGCAGGCTTCTATTTTCACGGCGCTGGAGTGCATGTTCACTATAAATGCCGATTTCTAAGAATGATTTTTTGACAGTTACAGATTAATCCTTATTAATATGAGGGTAAGACTCACCATTTTTCCGATAGCCTTAACGTCATATATAATATAAGGCTCATTTCTAAACTGTCAAGTGTTCATTCTTAGAAATCTGCAACTATTGAGATATATATGAGAGCCGTGGTCTGAATTGAATGACTGAATATACAAACGATACTCCTCCTGGAGTATGTGTGGCTGCTCACGCGTTTCCGCTAATGCAGCTGTGGCCGGGTCTCATCCCATGATGGTGGGACGGTTTCACCGTCATTTGGGGACGGTGTTGAGAGGCTGGTGAAGGAAATGAGAACCGTGGACGCTCCAATATATCTGATAGTGACTGAGCCATGGGGTGCGCATTCGGAAATGCACCCGCACTGTTTGTTGTCCCGAATCGAAGGTGAAGGCCGTAAATATGTGATCTGGTGATTTACGAATTACCGCCCGTGGGTGGTATACAATTGTACTTACGTCTTACTTTGGCCAGGAAATTACATTTTCTTCAGTAGCTCCCACTTACGGCCACGGGTGACGGATATAAATAAATAATCACGGGGCATTTTCATACTATCGACGTTTGCGGAATTTACTTTTTGGTCACCCCGCTCTAGCGTATTGTATAGGGAGCGAAAGGGGTAGAGAAGTCAGTCGATACACTTGGCTCCCGCCACCAGTTCATCATCATCATCAGCCTATCGCAGTCCACTGCTGGACATAGGCCTCCCCAATTTCACGCCACCGTTCTCGATCTTCGGCTGCTCGCATCCAGCTCCTGCCAGCCATCCTGCGCAAAAATCACCACCACCAGTTCATGATTAATAAAAAAAAGAAAATCCCAGAAATTAACAAGTGATTTAGAAGATGTTGTCAAAAAATCCCATTACACATCGTGTTAACACATGATGTTTACGTTACACATAATTCATAAAAGATCTCGTTTCAGAAATTGCTTTTATATACGGGTTTTTGCTTTACGGGTGACAACACGTGCTTAGAGTCGACAATGCATCAATGACTAGCGTGTGAATGACGACTATTGTTATAACTAATTAAGTTATTATGCTTAACCCTTTGAATGACAAGAACAAGTAATGTTGCTGTGTAAAGGTGCATTCAGACCAAATGAGCATTCGCTATTCTATCCCCCACTCTACGAAATCAACGAATCATCTTTTGTGTAACGATTGAATTTCGTAGTGTAGGGAGTTAGAATAGCGAATGCTCGTTTGGTCTGAATACACCTTAATGTGCCTATGACACTAACATGCCTAGTCAAGATGCCTTACTGCAATCGTATACGACTAGTTAATGTATCAAAATGACAGATTCAAAAGAAAACCACGTGGCCATGATGTAGGTATGGAAATCGTCACGTGACTTTTCTTACGAATTTCAAAGTTCGCGGTAGTTTTAGGCCAGATTTGCTCCGAAGCATACGAAAGATTAAAAACTTAAGACAACTAAGAATGAATCAGTTTTAATAAAGATCATCTCCACAGGATCGCGGCCGCAATGACTGGGCAGTAGGCGGGCATGCAGCGACCCGCGGGCGGCGCCCCGCAGCCGCAGGCCTCCGCCGCCGCCCCGGCGCACCCGCGACGCCTGGCGCTCTACCCGGACATTGACGACCAGGTAGCCTAACAGTTACATCACTAACAAGTCCCATTGACATTAGACATGCAATGCTATTCGTACCTCAGCAGGCTTAGCACATAAATAATAATTTAAATAAATATCTTGGGACATCTTACACAAATCGACCTAGTCCCACGGTAAGCTCAATTAAGGCTTGTAATGTGGGTACATACCAGGCGACGATATATATAATAGGTAGATACATATAGATACTTAAATACATAAACAGCCATGACCAAGGAACAAACATTTGTGATAAATAAATACACAAAGAATGCCCTCGCCGGGATTCGAACCCGGAACCTCCAGCTTCGTAACATGATTGGTGCGACAGTATGTCGCCGCGAGATAAATCTCCCGTCCTTCACTAGCTATATTAACAAAAGAGGGACGGATAGACTATCTCGAAGCGAGATACTGTCGCGCCAATCATGTGCTTAGCATACTGGCTTGGCAACATCACTTCTCTATTTTGTCACCAAATCCAGGAGGTAGAATCATAGGTAAGCCTACCGTTGCATCTGCAACAGAACCGCTTAAAGATTTACCCCCTTATTCATAAACGTCTGCTAACTTAACAAGCCGCTAATAATTGTTTGTCCCTGCTCTTATGGACACATTGTTAAGACCGATAGGGACAAACAATTATTAGCGACTTGTTAAGTTAACAGACGTTTATGAATAAGGGGGATATTCTTCGATCAGAAATCCGCACTCGCATCAGTATCCTCTAAATTCGCGGTACCTCTGAAAGAGCTGAATATCATATAATAAAGGACCACAGCAGGAAAATCTATCCCTGGTGTGTTCACGAGGGTTTAAATCATATTCCACATCATTGACCTTGGCAGAATAATGCAGACGTGACACGTAAATTGGCTTGTTCAGTAAAGATTGTAAAGAAATATCCGCTAGATCTAATATCCAATTCAGCAGTGTACAGTGCCTGGCTCTTATTGTGGGTCCTCGTAATAAGACGACCAGGTAGCCCAACAACTACATTTTTAGCAAAAAATGCTATGGCTATTTAAATGTCATGATACTTTGGCAGCATTTCTCTGTTGCGTCGACAAATCCAGAAGGTAGAATCGAAAGCAAGATACCAAGGAGCCGCCTGAAACCACACTCTTTGACCAGAAGTCCAAACTCGCTTTAGTCTGTAATTTCTGGGCACCACTAAATGAGCTCAATATTTTTTTAATAGCATGAACACAGAAGCATCCTTTCTTGGTATGTTCACGAGGGTTTTAAGAAAATACCTCATAAACTGACATGTTACTTTGGGAACAACATTTCTTTGTTGCGTCGCCAAATCCAGAGGGGAATAAGGTCTACAATTCTGCCCGAAATTCGAACTCGCTTTAGTATTCTTCAATTTCGCTACACCACTAAATAAACGAAGTTCTGTAAGAGAAACACCAGATGAAAACCACTACAACATAGATATCAGGACTACTACCACGAAAATCTACGATTTTACTCTGTTACTCAAACGAAGGCGTCATTACAGTGAGAGAGACAAATCGTCGAAATTAACGAATTTTGTTTTTCGCGGAAGGGCCGCAGTTATAGTGTATACGATACGACCCTCGATGGGAGGTGAGTTCTTCCCATCTGTTACCATGAGTCTGTTACCAGTATTAACAGCTGGGAACTGTGGTAACACTAAAGTAATCGCTGTGGTTATGTTTCCCCAGTCGTTACCATCAAATATTTTACCAATAAATAAATTTCCAGGTAACAGATAGGAATAACCCCGTGAGGTTCTGACGTTTCGACATGGAAGAGAAATAATGACATATTTATTTAAGAACTCGAAGAGATTATACAAAAGTATAATATTTAGCCGAGTGGCTTTTAGTACCTAATAAAAACGTTCTTATTGTAAAGTGTCATTCTCTATTCACCACGCCAGTCAGTGACGTCAATCACTTTTTTAATAACATACATAAATCTATGAGTTAGTAATAAAACTAATAAAGACTTCTATCATCGGTCTGTGCTAGTTATGCCGCGTTTCTTTGTAATAGATGGCGTTACTATTAGTTTTGCGCGAAATGAAAAAATTAGTATGATTTAAAACCGGGTACAGCGCTGAAATATCAGGTGCTCGCTGAACTTTTACATGGTAAATACCCTGTTTTAAAGCTTTTCATTAAGCACCATCTTTTGAAAATAAACCAAACGTGCCCCTAAGTTAACTTTAGATAAGATAGTCACATGCACTGCCAGGGGGTGTGACTTAGAAACAAACGTATATAAACGTGAACGCACATGTGCGTCGGTGGCATTGAATGTGTTAACCACAGTGGCTCGCTCCTCCCTTAACCCTAAGCTACTGTAGCCAAAAGGCTACAATTAGATATGTGTCGTTCCCGGTAAATTCCTAATCTATCTATGGCAAAGTTGCCATTTGGGAATATTCCTCACACTGTGTTGGCAAAGTTACCGGTAGCGTCGGCAAATTCTGTTTCAACAGAATTGTTATTTTGTGTATTTTTACATTAATTTATCAAGTTAAGTCTCCATATATCTGGCCTAGCCCAATAGGTAGATTAGTGAACACTTAAATCTACGCCATTAATATAAGAATACCCAAAAGAATTGGTAACTGTTGCTACAGTCTTGTGGATTTACCCGTCACATCACATCACTGGCTACAATTGAAATTCAAATTACATAAGTTGCAATTAAACTAATGTCAATTATTGTGACGTATCGACCCAGTGTCTCAAATACGTCGTGTCGTGTATTAAACTGTACATCGAACAATCTAGAAGAAAATTATGAAAACAATTATACTCGTAAATATAAGGGTTTAAAATCTCTGCGTCCTTGAAGGCGTGGCTTACACTTTGAAAGCCTAAATACCTAGGCTAACAGTCGCCATCAGATATATCGTAGCGTCCGAAGCGTTCAAAAATATCTGAACACGCCTTTATTGCCATAACGATAGAGGCGTGTTCAGATATTGTTGAGCGCTCTGGACGCCACGATATATCTGATGGCGACATATAAATAAACCTGATTCGGCTATGATAGAAAACTGCATGGCAACATACAATAAAACCCGTCAAGCGTGAGAGGGACTTAGTTAAGTAATTGCTATTACGGGCTCAGTCCAGATTCCCAATTAGTCGACTTTTATAAATTATTTTTTTACTTAGATCTGCGATTAAGAGTAAATTGGCTTCGCAAACCACAAATCCAATCGTTATACGGCTATTAAGGTATAAATACTATACTGTTCGAGGTAATACATATATTTTACATAATTTCCGCCTATAATACCATTTAGTATTTATTATACCATTTATAAAGGAATGGTATCGCATTATGCAATATTGTTTTGTGAATTTAATTTATACCTCACACGGTTATTCAAGCGTTTTGAGATATTGAAATGTAGTTGTATTTTATGGTTATTGTGCTAAATAGCCGTGGCAATGTGTAATAATACTAATAACCATTTCGCCATAGCTTTCGTTATGTTACAATATTTGTACGATTTTGAAAACACAGTAGAACCTGTTTAATACGATCACGGTGACTACGATTTATCGGCGACTTCGGTGATACTTGAGAATTGTTTTCAAACAATGTTCTATGTTAATTAATACTATTAAGCCTACATATGAACGCCTATTACAGATAACTTTATAATAGTAACAGAACAACGATTGATTATTGGTTCTTCTGAAGGAGCTTTTTGTTAAATATATATGAACGAATCACAGTATATAAGAAAAAAAAATGGTAGAGCCTTAAGGAAAACATATAACAGGGATCTTAGTATTATATTTATAGGTAGGTAGTAAAATTCAAAACGAGCTATGCAAATTATGCTTTCCCGATTAATACCTCGTGCTAAAAGCCTTTTAACCGGGGTTTACTGTAAGTATCTCTACGTGTTCTAAGTGACAGTAAACGTTATCTACTGCGTAAATTCATTTATAGTACGCCTACGCACATAATATATGTATAGATACGCATTATGAGTAGGTACATATGCGTATATATACCTACCATAGTATATACTTATGCGTACGCAATGCACATTTCTGACGCCATCTTTGTATAGCCGAGATAGAGTGCAAGTAGGAATGAAATGCAATGGAAGATATACTAGTAGTAGTACTACTACTACTACCTACGAACAAATAAAACATGGAAGCCGCACGCTATACTAAAACGCCTTTCAAAAACGGTCCTGGATTTTAGTTGACAAGTGTCACCCCCTATTCAATGCATTACAGCAAAGAATTTGAATGTCAACCTATAAAAACTTATAAATAATAAATAAGAATAAACTTAAACCGCCATTTAAAAATAGTTGTGATTGGTCCATCAAAGTTTTGATTGGCTATATTCTAAAACATTTGTCAAAGATGTTACGCCGAAATATGCGCGGTGTCACGAAAAGCGCTATGTCCTGCCCATCTTGGCACAATTGAACAATTGGTTTTGGGGGCATTTTTGAGCTGACGTTAGACGTCCATGTTATATATGGTCGCAGACTACTTCATAGTAAAACTTTAACTCGGGTGATTGTCGCCCTCGTTTCACTCGGGCTTCAACTTTCACCCTCGCCGAAAAAAAGTTTTTGCACGTGTAAGAGACGATTTTTTTCATAACAAGTGCGTCAAAAAGAGAAATTACCGCGCTCGAAGCGTGCGCAAAGTTCGTTTTTGCGCACTAGTTAGGAAAAAGAAGTGCCTTAAAAAGAGAAATTAACGCACGCGAAGCGTGCGCAATGTTTACTTTTCCGCACTATTAACAAGCCTTTTCATCACACTTGCTGTCTAAGCGCGCCATTGCTTGCGCGCGTAGCGGGAGTAATAGAAAAGTGAAATTCCCTAGGGAGTAATAGAAATGTCAGTACGTCATTTAATAATATTATGTCTTAAAGCTTATTTTTTGGTTGGCAAGTGTGATGAAAAACATTGTATGCATCACAATGTACTATTATTATAATGAATGGCGTTAATAGTGCAGGGTCAGATATTTTAAAACACAATTACAGCTCCCATATATCTGATGGCAACTCTTCTTAGTCGCCATCAGATATATCGTAGCGTCCGGAGCGTTCATAAATATCTGAACTCGCCTTCATTGCCATAACGATAGAGGCGTGTTCAGATGTTTTTGAGCGCTCCGGACGCTATGATCTGCGGCCCTACCGCGAACACCGAAGTTAATAATTTTAAGTTGATTTTTCTTTGTCACTCCAATGACGTCTTCGTGTGAGTGACAGAGACAAATCCCCGAAATTTACGAACTTCGATGTTCGCGGTAGTAGGCCTGATAGCGACTGTATGCATAATAAGTCATAACCAACAAATAAATTCGGCTTTAAACCGTAAGACGATTAAGTAATAGATTTTTTGTGAGATATAGTTTTCAAGTAAAGAGTACGTGAGGAAAATGAACAATTATTTAATTCGGGGAAGTCCGACGCACTTGTGTACATGTGTGCGTGTATGTACTAGAGACAGGTTAAAAATAAAGACATCACACTTTTGATTTTTTTTTGCATACATACTCGTAAATGGAACAGGCGCATGAAATCAACATATAAATTCATTGGGAAGTAAAAGGCTGAATTAGATTTTTATTTCGCGATTTATTGGTTGTCTCCATAGTAAAAGTTGCTCAATGTGACCTCCAGTGCCCTGTTCACTCCTGCTACATGATAACATGGACATGACCCAAAAATCTCTGTGTTTACTCTTATAGTGTATTTTTCAAATCAACGCAAAAATACACTACCCGGCGAATTATTAAGTTAGGTTTTTTTAATCTAATAATAGCGCAGAGGTTAATTATTAATATTTTGATATCTCCATTTATTTAAAAACAATTTTAGGTTTTATTTTTTAATGCATGTTGATGTTGTAAGAAGAAACGACGGCAACCGAAGAACAAGTAATTATTACGACATCCCAAGAAGGGCTTCCACCGGTACGACGAGCATCATCACATCAACGCTCTTCCTCAACAGCATAACCCTTCCTCCTATCTTCCAATATCAGCTTAAGGCTGCATAGTCGGTCGATTCTAAACATCCTTCCCATCCCAGAGCGTGTCTACCCCTAAAAAAAAACCGCGTGCCCCCTGGTATGCAAGCTTGTTCCTGGCTGGGTGGGTGCCTATGTTCATGTTCATGTTCATGTTGTACGATGTATTATTATTTGAAAAAATAAATACCGCCGAGTTTCTTGCCGGATTTTTCTCGGGTTAGAGGATTCGGATTTAGAACTGGAACTACTGGAAGTAGATTTTTATAAACTTGCTAATGTGTATGTTGAATCAAAAATACTTATTTGTTACTACGCCTGCTTAAATAACAAATCGTTTGACTTGTATGTGGATTGAAAGTCTTGATCATTGATTGATCTCTGTCACGTGACGCATACGGACGGGGCGAGATATCGGCTGCTCAGATGCTACTCTAACATATTAACGTTTTACGATGAAGCAACAAACGTGTAGATAGACGATTAGTCAGGTTTTGTGTCATGTTACATAATATATTTAATAATTGTTTTAATGTGATTAAGTATGTACCTAGACTATCAACTATCAAGCAATCGTCTTTGGAAAGATCTTTCTGAGACATGTTAGTACGATACCTACCATAAAACGTACCAGAAAATGAGGTTACAAGTATGAATTTATTACAGTTATGGTGATTTAATTGTTGATAACATGATAACAGACAAAAAATAATACTATTATTATTATTATTTATTTATTTTATCAAGAGGTACGCTTATAATTGTAACATTTGTCTCACAAAACAGTTTACACACTAATTTTGTATTTGTTATTTAATTCTGATATATATTTGTATAATGTGATTTTCGATGTTCTGGTGAAAGTAGAGGCAGTACTCGTACCATCTGTAATGGCGTCTAAATCCACAGCTAACTGTCCAAAACATACACGAAACTAAATGAATAATAGCATTTAAACGTTTGATGACTATACCAATTATTTGTATGAAAAATCGCCTAGTCATGAACTCTATGGGCGATTGTGCACCACAATGAATTTTACTGTCCGGCAGACCGAGTTTTCATGGTCCGATATGGCATGAAAAAAACGCATGATTGGCTTGTGCACTTGTCCGTCTTTTTACTCGGAGGTGGGTACTTTTACCGTCCGGTAGTCCGGTTTTTTACGGTTCAATTTTGTAAAATCGGACTATCGGCGACGGTAAAAGTCAGTGCAATTCCGGACGCAGTGCACAAGCATTAACATTAACACGTTTTTCATAGCTGTCATCTCGGATCGGAAAAATACTGTCCGGAATGGGGAAAAGTAAAATGTCGGACAGTAAAATTACGTATACTGCACAAGCTACTATATACATTTAATGGCGTGGCATATCGGACCGTAACAAACCGGACTACCGGACCGGACGGTAAAAGTCAGTGTAGTGCACAAACGCCCTATCAAGCACAATTTATATTTATTTCGCATTTATTTTTTTATCAATTTAGCAACAATGTTGAGTACGACTAAAGATACAATAATACAGAAACACTAGCCGTCAATCTCAAAGTCATACTCTTGTTTCAGATACCCGCGTCAGTGATCAGTAGCGTGGGCACAGTGAGCCTCTCCCAGGCCTCATCACACCCGACCTCCAACATCACCATGGCTAACCCCACCAATCCAGGCAACGCCAGCAGCGGGCAGGCCCCCACGCAGGCCCCAGCCCGTCTCCCCAAGAAACGCAAGTTCGACCCCTCCGAACTTGAAGAAATGGAACGCACCTGCACTAACAACATCAACGTACCCCCTCCACAAGAATACCATCCTCAAATCTACCCTCCACCAATGCAACCCTCCCCTATCCAACCATCCCCTCCACAGGACAAGTTCCTCTACCCAAACATTGACTTGTCCGAGTGGCGCGACCACAGAGTCCTAGCCAAGCAACACAGACTCTACATCCCTGGAGTCATCAGACAGGCCGAAGGCTGCAAAGTTGTGGTCGAACTTGACGGGCAGGAACAAAGCCCGATAGTGTACAACGACATTTTCGGGGCCAACAAATACGATGTGATAAGTGACGCGAGCCCTTTACTCAATCATCTGTTGATTGGGTCGCCATGTGTGGTGCGGACCACGGATCCGAGCCGGGAGAGTGTGCAAAACGTTTTTGTGGAAGGACTTGTTGTTGAAGTGCTTAGTTCGCCCATTAGGATAAGAGTTAAGGTAAGACTTCTGTCGGTGACAAATTCTTATAATCCGATATATACTTTGAACTAGGATTGAAAATTGACTTAATAATTCATATTTTACAGAGAAACGGGTCTTAATCGCGTAAACTTACGTTTAATTATATCCACGGGTGTAACGTCATGCCCGAAACGTCAGGATATAATTAAACGTAAGTTTACGCGATTAAGACCCGTTTGTCTGTAAAATATGAGTGATAATCGTGACTTAACAATTGTTTTAATGTGTGTCACGTGGTAAAGGATATCCCGAATATTGCTAACTACTGTTGTTATTATGGTTAATAACGCAAGAACAAATATTAAACAAAGTCCATGGCCTCGATTGGTCGATGATAAACGAGATAGAACACCCATAGTGGGTTAATACGTGTTCAAGAAAGAAATATATCAGCTGGTGTATATATGGCGTTAGGGTTGCCATTCGACCAGGTTTTTCCGGATTTGTTTGAAGGGCGTCCTGGGAGCGTCGGTGTAGAACTCGCATTTGTACACACATTTTTAAACCCGGGCGGGTTTAAAAATGTAGTATTGGAACGCCGGGTTTTTGGCTCTAAATCTGTGTTTTTCACGAGTGTCCTGGGTCGCGTTTTATAAAGTTACAATTTACAATTTCGCTGTTTGTCTCTCTTTCTAGCCAATACGGCAAGGGGCAAACAGCGAAATTGTAAATTGTAACTTTATAAAACGCGACCCTGGCTGCCAAATTTAAGCCTTCGTGTGCCGGCACGTGGATCTGTGTACGAGAATACTATTAGAAAAAAAAAATTGCGGCACATGGGAGATCAAAAGTCCAGTCTAATTTGAGTACCTACTTATCCCGCGTTCTTACTTCAGCAGGTAGACGGCATCTGCAAAGAATCCGTGGAGGTGAAGCGAGCGGACATACGCTTGCTGCAGCCGCCCTGGGCCGACGAGCTTGAAGACGCTGGCTCGCATGCTGCCACCATGCAGCAGCGAGTGCTGGTGCCTATGCAGGTACTGCCATTACTATATGAATACATTCTTTTTTTTTATGTTGGCACAACAAAGTGGCTCCACTTCACCTGATCGTAAGTGAAAAGTAGAGCCCAAATCGCGGCGGCAACGAACAGGAGACAATCAGTAACCTGTTAGTTGCCACCGCCTTGCTGGCCCGCTAGATGCTTCTTCACGCTTCGTTTAAAGGATCCCAACTTATAGGTATGCGGAAACACATGTGCCGGTAAAGAATTCCACTTTTTAATAGTCCACTTCCACGAAAAAGTCTACTTTGTCGGGAACTTGACGGCTATGGGTAAAGACCCATTCACCAGCATGCGTACGCGTTTTGTCTATAGAAAATGTCAGTTTAGTATGGGGCCGCGTCCAGCTTTCCGCACGCGTACGCATGCTTACACGTTTCATACTAAACGGCCAATTTTATTAGACAAAATGCGTACGCATGCTGATAAATGTGTCTTCAGCCTATGACAGTTAGCATAAAAATATGTATATGGAAAGTGCGAGAATTCTCTATAAATACAAACAGTACAAACACCCAGTTATAAAATTAAGATACACCAAAAATTGTCTTCGTAACTTTCTTAAGTGTACCTACGCGAAAAAGACCATAAGGGGCGAGCTAGCGAGTGGACTGATCAGGTTCACTCCACTCTCAATATTAAAGTCGCCGAAGCGTCAGGTGCGGATCCAGGGGGAGGCAATGGGGGCACTTGCAACACACTGGACTTAGGTATGCCTAGGTGCTGTTTTAAGTATAAAATACTACCATATTATGATAGGTCATTGCCCCCCCCTGAACGAAGTCCTGGATCCGCGCCTTCGAAGCGTTGCAAGCCGCAGGAAACCGGAGCAGATGGCGAAGCATAGTTTGGGAGAAACTGATGCCCTGATAATTTGATAAATCATGGCCCTAAGTAAAAAGTAAAATTAAAGGCCTAAAGTAAAATTAATAAAGTAGCATTTCATTTGTTTAATAGATTCTAACAAACGAAATTCGGCAAAGTTTTCTACCCAATAAGGTGCAAAATTAGATTCAAATAAAACTGTATACCTTAAGAGGTTAAAAATGCGACCAACGCTTGAAGAATTACCCCTAACACTTTAGACTTAATGCCTAAGTATAGTACGTTACTTTCGATAAAGCGGATAAAGTATGTTAGCTACCTATATCATAAATTAAATTTTAATTAGAATAGGTATTAAACTTGTTTTAATCAAGTACAATGAATTTCCGGTGACTTCATCGGCTTATTATTTCCTTGCTCTCAATAATACTGAGTTCCATTCACAATATTCACATCTTTCCTTCAAAAGTAGGTAATTCCGGGAATGAGTCTGCGACGCTTCAGATATTCTTAGCTTCCATTGATATGATGAAATACCTACTTCTTCTGCACGAGAATTTATCGTAAATTAGTAGTTGACACAATCACGTCTTCACATCGGCCTTTTTCGGTCCACTTCTGGACATAGGACTCTCCTATTACCTATGAGCATGGACGCATTAGGTGATGAGACTGATGAGCATAATCGCCACGCTGGGCAAGTGGGTTGGCGATATGAATAGTGTGACTAGTGTCCACTATGATGATTGATGAGGCTTCTGGCCATGATCAACCTTCAATCTCTTAGTCAATTTTTACAACTCCTGCGTGGAGAGTTGCGGTGGTGACAAATGGTTTCAATTTCATACGGCCACGTTTAATAGTAATATTTATTTATTTGAGAATAATTATTGTCTGTGGGACAAGGATTAAAATCGTTTACATAGTTTTAGAGCCGACAGTTCTGTTCAGTGTTTTGGTTTGACATTGTTAAACTTTTCGACTCTGTTATCCTAGGCCAGAGCCCCGTTTCTGAAAAGCTTGTAACTTGTAATACAAGAGGAACTCCTTTTTTAACATCATTGATAAGTCAAGGATTAATAAGTATTACAAGTTACAAGCTTTCGAGAAATAGGCCTCTGGTCACCAAGTGTGATATTTATTAACGAAAGCGTTGGACGTGGGTTCGAATTCCACGTCAGTCAGATAACTTCGTATTTTTCTATGTAGAACCATAATAAGATCACAAATAGTAAGAGATTTTTTAACACAGTTCGTTAGCGTGGCTTAGGGGTTATATTGGTCGACTGTACAACAAAAATATGGTCTAGGTACCAATATTTATGTTAATTGTACAATATCAAAAAACATGAAAAATACTTGTGCCACTCTCATGTAAGTTTTTGAGTTAGCTAGCGAAAGACGTGCGAATACCAATGGACCGACCGACATCCATCTAACTATGCTCTCACATTTTTTGCTAAATGGTATTCTAGTAAAATGGCTAAAGAACCTAGATCTCGAGCGTAACATGACGCAACGAGGGTTTTTGATACTTTTTCTGCCGCTATGGGGAGGTGAGATGGCAGCACTGAGCCGACCCTTTAACGAACTGTCAAAATAAAAACGCGCATTTAATTTTCAACATATTTATTAGGTTTATTTATTCTGAAAACCATTACTTTAGGCATATTGTTACCTAAAATAAATAAATAAAATAGTTCCAAGTCAATTCTCATGAAACTAACAAAGTTATAGTAATTATTTTTAATACCAGTGACTTTGAGCGCCTGTTTTAGAGTTCAATCTTCAGTTCGACGACCATGTATTAGTCGTAATCTATTACAAAATCAATTCTCTTCCAAATAAAATAGAATTTCAATATTTTAGGCCCAGGTGCCTATGAATAGTATGAATCTGACAGCTGTCGAGACCAGGTGCGTACGAAGCGCCGCCCTGGTGGTAGAAAAATTATCGAAAACCCTCACTCCGTGACATCGGGCGTTCCTATCCGTGACTCACTGTCTACCGGATTATATGGCCTTTACTTACCAATTATAATTATTAAATAGAGCTGGTTTTTGTGCTATCTGGAACGTACGTGTAACAAAAACTAAAAAAATCTATAGGGACTAGGGTAGGTTTACCATATGTATTTAACTTATGTATTCTTTAATATCTTACTTGCTAACCAGAGTTGGCAAAAAAATGTATGATTACTTCTGTAAATTACATTTGTATGTGTACTTAATTTACCCCCTTATTCATAAACGTTTGCTAACTTAACAAGCCGCTAATAATTGTTTGTCCCTTTTGCTCTTATGGACACATTGTTAAGACCGAAAATTATTAGCGGCTTGTTAAGTTAGCAGACGTTTATTAAGTTAGCAGACATTCATGAATAAGGGGGTTACTTGCTAACCATAGCTGCCAAATATTAATCTGATTACATCTGTAAATTACATTCGTATGTGTACTTTGTAATCTAAATTATGCATGCAAAAGTAATCGGGTTACTTTTTGGTTTTTGTCCAACTCTGTTGGTAACCTTCTAAGCTTTAGATCGCAAAGTTTTCTCCAAAGTTTCGGTATCGTATCGTCAGTATTATGTATCCTTACGTCCCCATATAATTTTGAAGATTCTGTAATTAATGCTAAAGGACTTATTAATCATCCATTACACTATAGGTATCCGTGACAGCAGTGTTGCGAACCTATTATCGAACACATTACATTACCTACCTATCACATATAAATCATATAATATATACATAATGGACAAATATTATCTTCGCACTAAAAATAATGGGTTTGGTTACTGCTGCCACAATATGGGAAAACCGTTTGCGATATTATGACTAAATGCATATCGCGATTATTTAATGTTTGGTGCAATTTAAAACTGTATTAATAACACGAAACCATTAAACGGAATACTTAGTTCTTGCGCTTCATCATCATCATCATCAGCCTCTGATAGTCCACTGCTGGACGTAGGCCTCTCCTATTAACTGTATAAATGCATTAGGAGGTAAATGCCTATAATCGCCACGCTGGGCAAGCGGATTAGCGATCGCATTAATGTGTCCACTATGATGACGCTGCTGCCCATCATCAATCTTTTATCAAATAATGGTCCGTGACACTTCAATCCCTTAGTTCATGCGCTTGTAAAGGTGCATTTAGACCAAACGAGCATTCGATCATTCTTTCTTTTCATTCTCCACTCTACCAAATCAACGAATTTCGACGAATCACGTTTTGTGTAACGAACGAATTCCGTAGAGTGGGGGATACAATGAGCGAATGCTCGTTTGGTCTAAATGCATCTTAAGAATAATTTTGGCCGCGTGGTGGCGTCACTCAGAATACGTTTTGTCATCATTCAAATCTTCCCAAGGGGGTGTCCTAGGAGTCGACTAAGGGAGTGAAGTCTTAATGAACAAGAGATGCAAACTTGCATGAGAATCTCATATTTTAAAGACAAACGGGTCTTAATCGCGTAAAGGTGCATTCAGACCAAAAGAGCATTCGCTGTTCTATCCCCCGCTCTACGAAATCAACCAATCACGTTTTGTGTAACGATGGGAATTTCGTAGAGTGGGAGGTTAGAATAGCGAATGTTCGCTTGGTCTGAATGTACCTTTAACTTACGTTTAATTATATCCTGACGTTTCGGGCATGACGTTACACCCGTGGTTGTTGCATTTATGATTTAATGTGGCATAAGATGTAATAATAAAAATTTGAAATTGTCTTTGAAATGATTTTATTTTTTAATTTCTTTAGACAATAAATTTCTTTGGACCGAACATTAGTTTATAGAAGATTAACACGTTCGTCTCCGGTACTGTTTCTCTAAGTACCTATACTATGCTGATCGAAATTATCTGATAGAATTCCTATGCCAGTGACGTATGCATACGTCACGCATGTGTGACCGAAAAGAATGTACTCCTATGCCGGCGACACAGCACTTGTATCAAAAACGTTCGTATTTCTATGCCACTGGCATAGGAGTGAGAACTTGATTAATGCTAGTGGCATAAGGATAAGATTACTTTGATCAGGTATGTGTGTCACTGGCATAGGAGTACAGTTTTTTCGGTCACATATGCGTGTCACCGGCGTCGAACGTGTTAATGAAGGGCAGCAGTATCATCATATTAGACACGCTACTACAACCGCAAATCCGCTTGCCCAGCGTGGCGATTGGCATTTACCTCCAAATGCGTCCATACGCATAGTAGGAGAAGCATATCATACATATTATGAGAAATAGGCCCTGGCCTTATGACTAGTTTTACTCTACACGTGCCAATGATCAAAGGCAAGAACATCATAACGCTTTCTACATAACTAAATTAGTCACAAATCTGATTACAGAAGAGTCTCATCTGATTTAGCAATCCTTTTTATGAACGCTTCACAAACAAAACCAGAATGCCATAACTCCCTGCGAGTCTTAGGTACATACGTCGTTTTGGATCGTGCTATACAGCGACACGGGGTGCAATTGTTACGGTGTACCTACTACACGTGGAAAGGCCTTGATGAGGAACGAAACGTGTCACGATTTTGGTTCTGCAAGATTTTTTATTCACAAAAATATGAGAGTGGTTTGGTAAAAACTTCTCACTTTGTTGCTTGTCATAAGGGCTCTTCTCTACATTGAATTCGTATAAAGATGCAAGCCATTCTATGCTCAAGCTAGACTGTACTCAACTAATTGGAATTGGAAACCCTAAGCCACCCGGGAACTATATCGAAAAGACAATACAAATCAAATCGTCAGAAATCTTTCATTACTTGGCATTGTGACATGGTCCTAGAGAAGCCTCTACAGTTTCAATTGGTCGAGCACGTACTTGTTATTGCCCGCTACTTCGTTAACGTCGATTTCGGCTAACTCTAACGCTTCGGGACAAAAACGATGTTATAAGTACCAGTCCTTCAAAATGGTTTCATTAGTTTAGGCGTGAAAGCGTAACTGACAGGCAGAATACTCTCGTATATGTAATATGGTATTTAGATTTAGTCGACCTTAACACTTCATAACGACGCAGACATCGTAGATTGTACTTTGTACAGAGACCTTTGATTACTCGTAATATCAGCTGATAAAACCTTACTACTTTCATTTACGTTGGAAATTTCTAATATTATCAGTCTCAGTAAAGAGCTCTTTAGACATATAGTTAAGACTTTAGAAATTTCCAATATGGCTGTGATATTATTTGTTACAGTATCATGCAGGTAATAATGGATTTTAATATTCTCTTATTTACGATATTATTTTTGATGAAAATATCTCAGAATACATAAGGAGCATAATAGTCTTTGTCCCGTACCTAAAACGCAAGCACCAATCATCAATCATGTACTAAGCGTCCAACTCCATAAATTTTGTATTCTTCTGTGTCGCACAACTAAATTCATATAAATTTCTGTACCAGATGAGCGAAAACTTCTACACCTCATCGCCCCTCGGCGCGGGGCCCGTCGTCACGGTGGGGGCCTTATCCAACGGCTCGATGGACGAGCTCCGCAAGAGGCCCTTCGACGACTACTGCGAGAGCGACGACGAGCTACGTAGGGAGGACATCATGTTCCCCGACCAAGCGCATATGGGTGAGACCTTGTTATATACTTGTTTACAATATGAGCGGAATTTTACACATCGTGGCCCCTCGGCGCGGGGCTTCGTCACGGTGGGCCCTCCAACGGCTCGATGGACGAGCTCCGCAAGAGGCCCTTCGACGACTACTGCGAGAGCGACGACGAGCTACGTAGAGAGGACATCATGTTCCCCGACCAAGCGCATATGGGTGAGACTTTGTTATATACTTGTTTACAATATGAGCGGAAAATTTTAACACCGTGGCCCCTCGGCTCGGGGCTTCGTCACGGTGGGCCCTCCAACGGCTCGATGGACGAGCTCTGCAAGAAGCCCTTCGACGACTACTGCGAGAGCGACGAGTAACGTAGGGGGGACATTGTGTTCCCCGACCAAGCGCAAATGGGTGAAACCTTGTTATATACTTGTTTACAATATGAGAGGAAACTTGTAACATCGTCGCCCCTCGGCGCGGGGCCCATCGTTACGGTCCAAGGCTTCTCGCTTACGCTCAGTATTGTAGATTTCCCTCTCTGTCACTTTTAATTGCTGCGACAAAGATGGGTGCGTTTGTTCACGACTTCAGATTCTTGGCTAGTTTGGCTACCCAAGTTTTGCAACGGTCAACTAATAAGTCGTTCACTCATAAATGTATTGTGACAATTATTACAGTAATTTAATTGCGTTGGCGTTTATAGGTACCTACATATACACCTTAAACAACAAGATTTTGTTCCCCGATCAGTTGCTTCTCTATCGATAAGACTTATGACTACAGAAATAAAGACTACCTTTAAGAAACAATGCATCCTCTGACGTTGTTTCGGCCGTCTACGTGATTGTTTTACATATTTTTATCTACGCTACACGTTCTAACATGTTCGTCATGGCATTAAGCGACCTTAGGCACTAAACTAAACTGGTAGATATTTAAATAATAACGGCTGATAAAAACTACAGCAAGCAAAGTCCGCTCCGATTAGTTTATCTACAAAAAATAGACGATGGGAGGTTTTTATTAATATTGGCCACGTTGGTAATTTACCTACATTGAAAATAACTAGTTTTGGGAATTCTTAACATTTACTGCAAGCTCTTTGAGTTACAAATAAAATGAGTATCTAAGTAGTACTTTACTGCTTGACTCTCTATTTACTCCTTATGCAAGAACCTACTGTTAGCGACATTCTGAACGTAGCTCTTAAATGACAGGCCACCTATCATCATAATTATGGAATGGACTATCAAGATGTGGTCCCGCGGAATTCTAGCGCAAAGCGTATTTCAAAAATACTATTTCACGTAGAAATAAATTGTTACCCAACCGAATATACTCGCTTCTTTTGCAGTTATTAAAATTAAAAGGCCATGCTGGAAGTTTAGCCAGCGCACGTATATTTCCAAATTTTAAGCAGAATTCAGGGGTATAGCTTCACGAAAAGATCTCCACTGTGACTGTCGTGAGGTTTACAACTTCAGCATTTCAGTAATCCTGTCATTGGAGTTGATTTTGAAACCCAACAGTGAAAGACATTTAGATAGATATCTCCGAAAAAATTCAAGCAATGTCCATCGACAATTTCGTTTTGAAAGCGGTATATTTGTCGGTATAGGTAACAAACTGGCGAATAAATGTCTCCGCAGATCGTACCATACCATGACTATGACCGTAGCATGAACGTATCAGACAAAGAACTATTCTTTGTATTGAAAAGTATGAGATTATGCCCACTAGGACGTTCCGGCGCCGGCCAACACGGTCTCATACTTTTCAATACAAAGAATAGTTTTTTGTCTGATACGTTCATGCTACAGTCATGGTATGGTACGCTCTAGTGGGCAGAGACCTTAAGATCTGTGATTTGCCCGAATTGTGATTCTATTGTAGCGTATATGTGCCTCTCTGACCTACAGTCGCCGCCAGATACATATCGTAGAGTCCGCCTGAACACGTCTTTATTGTCATAACGATAAAGGCGAGTTCAGATATTTTGGAGCGCTCCAGAAGCTTCGATATATCTTATGGCGACTGTACAATAAATGTAGTTTGTTCGGAAGGTGAAGTCACGTAAAATATATGACACGCCTTGCTGCCAAACATCATCACTTTCCACTGTATACTATCACATATGTGGGTTTATCGTAACCACGCTATCCACCCACGCATACCCAAAATAAAAGCATATTCATATGTCTTCACTGATAAACGCTATCGTTACGTATTGTTTGTTTATCTTTTTATACTTCGATTTTGCATATCAGACTGACCTAGAAACAATATGTTATGATATTTTATCACTATACTATATTTTTTGACGACTTGCAATTACGAGATCACATCTTATTCCTCTTTAAATTTAATTGAAAAACAACTTTAATCTTCTGCGAATAAGTCAACGTTTATAAGAAACATGATAAAACATTGTTTTTATCACTTGACTGTTTATACTTTTTCAGATAAATAAATTAATAAAAGACTTTAGTTCCAGATTTAGTCATCAACAACGTCTAGATTTATTACAAAACTGAATGGAAGACTGGCTATGAATGTTGTAATAAGCATATTTTGTAATTAAATGTTGTAGCGGTTGAGTTGACTATTAGGTATTTTCCTGAGTTAGGGGGAAATTAAAATAATTTCTGCGCTTTTTTTGTTTTAATTTTGAGGTTGATGGTAAACATTAGCTTAGTTGGGACGAGCGGTAGAAATTGTCATCCCAAGGCCGTAAGTTTGAGTCTCGTCAGAGGTAGTTTAGGTAGGATTTTCCATTGTTAGCTAGATTTTGCAACTAATTTTAACACAGACAGTTTTTGATCTAAATTCCGATAATGTTACAATACATGTTTCATTTAAATAACAATATGAACACCAAAGGTTAGTTTTATTATTCAAGATAAACTGATAGGTACAAGAATCGTACCACATTTGGACTTTAACGCACTGAAAATAGAGTCGAGAACAGATACATTTTTGCTTACTGTGCTACCAGCACCGACAAAGTTTACTCTCCGCATGGCTGCGCCAGTTTACTCTGTGACATCGTGACGTCATTGTTCAAAACTTTGGCTTAATTGTTCTGCGGGTTGAGTTAGACTTGATTCTAGCGAATACCTGTTTATAATAATTGTTATGGGCAGTTTAAGACACTTCCACGCTCGTAACTGAAGCTTAAAGAAATTCATATCTCAAAATTTCAGTACTTTCCTGGAGAGTTTGGTCGTTCAGCGTCTACAGGTAGTCCCACGAGAGTTGAGGGCACGCACACAAAAATGTGTCATGTAAATACAAGGGGACTTTGTGTCTGTTTTTCCTACTGATAGCAAATCTAATTGAAACTGTAAGATTGACCAAAAAATTTGTTCAAAGGATTTGTTTCCATTATTTTACGTTAGTCATATTAAGTCATTCATAAATTAACTTTTTTTTGCAATTCTTACTTGCTAGATGTGTGTGTAATGGCACCTTTTGTGAATACATCATCAGCCTATCTCAGTCCACTGCTGGACGTAGGGCTCTCCTAATAAACTATGCATTTATACGCATTTGGAGGTAAATACCCATAATCGCCACGCTGGGCAAGCGGATTGGCGATCGTAGTAATGTGTCCACTGATGACGCTGCCCATCATCAATCAAATCAAAGAACGGTCAAAGACACTTCAATCCCTTAGTCGACTTACGACACCCGCGGGAAGAGTTGGGGTAGTGACAAATGCATTCTTTCTGCCGTCATCTGCAACACCAGTTAGTAAATGTTTGATTTTTTGCAGATTGCAGCAACAGCAAACGCAGCAGCCTCCAGAGCCGCGGCAGCACGTCCAGCCTGCTGGAGCGAAGCATCACACCACGATCTCAACCCCCCACTCCCAGGTACCATTCCATTCATATCATATTCATATTCACTCTTGCTGGTCACACACGGTAATTCGGTCCATGAAGGGCTTACGGTAGCTTGCGTGGATGCACGCTCTTGGGTCATACTCCGCACGCCTAACTTAGCGCTGAATTCAAGAAACAAGTCCGCTCCGGTGTGCCCGCCGCGTGCGCACGGAGCGGCCCCCCGCCGCCCGCCGCGCGGATTAACGTCCGTCGCACGCGCCAAGCCAGTTAGCGGTGTCTATACAATTTCTTTGAGGCGGGCTTCCGTCGCGGGTAATCCGCGTAAGCTAGCGACGCCCTAAGACACCTTTATACAAATTATTAGATGTCATATACCAAAGAAAAAGTACCTAGTTAACCAACGTCCGAAGTGAGAATCGAAACCATGAACTAAGTTTTCGCAGCTAAGGCTGAGCTGGTGCATTCCACGAAGTCGGGACTTTGTCGGGAATGCGAAGAACGGTGTCACGTACCCGACATCCTGGAATCCACCAGCACGTGGGTTGATCCCCACCTCGGACGTTCTTGAACAAGGTCTTCAAAATACATATTTAAGAAAATTATTGAAAATGTAGCACTAGCTTAAAATAAATTCTTCGGGAAATGACAATAAAGAAATTTACGATTAATATCTAATTATTCCTATATTTAATTGTTATAGACCTCGGTAGCATAGAGGCAGGACCTAAAAATTGACCACTCGATGTTGTCGTTTATTCTTTTGCTAATTGTCAAAAAAAAACCTATACATTTCTGCAAACATCAATTGTATTAGTGTGTCCGTTGACTTTATTACCCTTTATGTATAAGGGACATACTTAAAATCAACGTACAGATAAGGCGAATAATGAGTTTCAATAAGCAATTTCATTAACAATACCAATTATTTCCACAGATCTCAAGCGGCAACCCCGCACAAATACAAGAAAGGCGATGTCGTGTCCACGCCGACCGGCATCCGCAAGAAGTTCAACGGCAAGCAATGGCGGCGCCTCTGCTCCAAAGATGGCTGCTCTAAAGAGAGCCAACGCCGCGGATTCTGTTCCAGACATCTGTCTTTACGAGGTGTCGCCAGGTCTTCAAATACGCCTTTAGCACAGGGTTCAGCGCAGCAAAGGTAATATATACTGTTGCGATGGATTTTTGCAAATGGCGGCGCCTCTGCTCCAAAGATGGCTGCTCTAAAGAGAGCCAACGCCGCGGATTCTGCTCCAGACATCTGTCTTTACGAGACGTGGCCAGGTCTTCTAACACGCCTTTAGCACACGGTTCAGCGCAGCAAAGGTAATATATACTGTTGCGATGGGGGTTTGCAAATGGCGGCGCCTCGGCTCCAAAGATGGCTGCTCTAAAGAGAGCCAACGCCGCGGATTCTGCTCCAGACATCTGTCTTTACGAGACGTGGCCAGGTCTTCTAACACGCCTTTAGCACACGGTTCAGCGCAGCAAAGGTAATATATACTGTTGCGATGGGGGTTTGCAAATGGCGGCGCCTCGGCTCCAAAGATGGCTGCTCTAAAGAGAGCCAACGCCGCGGATTCTGTTCCAGGCATCTGTCTTTACGAGGTGTCGCCAGGTCTTCAAATACGCCTTTAGCACAGGGTTCAGCGCAGCAAAGGTAATAATTATACTGCTTCAATGGAGGTTTGACGGTTTGCAAATGGCGGCGCCTCTGCTCCAAAGATGGCTGCTCTAAAGAGAGCCAACGCCGCGGATTCTGTTCCAGACATCTGTCTTTACGAGGCGTGGCCAGGTCTTCAAATACACCTTTAGCACAGGGTTCAACGCAGCAAAGGTAATAATTATACTGTTTCAATGGAGGTTTGACGGTTTGCAAATGGCGGCGCCTCTGCTCCAAAGATGGCTGCTCTAAAGAGAGCCAACGCCGCGGATTCTGTTCTAGACATCTGTCTTTACGAGGTGTCGCCAGGTCTTCAAATACGCCTTTAGCACAGGGTTCAGCGCAGCAAAGGTAATAATTATACTGTTTCAATGGAGGTTTGACGATTTGCAAATGGCGGCGCCTCTGCTCCAAAGATGGCTGCTCTAAACAGAGCCAACGCCGCGGATTCTGTTCCAGACATCTGTCTTTACAAGGTGTCGCCGGGTCTTCAAATACGCCTTTAGCACAGGGATCAGCGCAGCAAAGGTAATATATACTGTTGCGATGGAGATTTGCAAATAGCGGTGCTTCTGCTTCAAAGATGGCTGCTCTAAAGAGAGCAATCGCCGCGGGTTCTGTTCCAAGCATTTATCTTTACGAGGCGTGGCCAGAGGCCCATTTCTCAAAAGCTTGTAACTTGTAATACAAGTGGAAGACTCTTTTTGACACTATTAATTAGATAAGGACTTCCGCTTGTATTACAAGTTACAAGCTTTCGAGAAATGGGCTCCAGGTCTTCAAATACGCCTTTAGCACAGGGTTCAGCGCAGCAAAGGTAATAATTATACTGTTTCAATGGAGGTTTGACGGTTTGCAAATGGCGGCGCTTCTGCTCCAAAGATGCCTGCTCTAAAGAGAACCAACGCCGCGGATTCTGTTGACATATTTTTAGTCAATGCGCGCGACACGTTTCGGGCTCCATTATCAAGCATTAAGCCCGCCTGGGAGGGGTATTTAAAACCGGCGAATTGATTTTTTTACTGGTGAATTCACCGAAGCTGGCACGAATGGAATGAATGAAATGATAGATATTTATCATTGTGTATATGCTGCTCTGCTATACCAACCTGTACTTACTACCATTTTGACATCCATACAATAGATAATTTTCCTAACTAGTGCGGAAAGGTAAACTTTGCGCACGCTTGCGTATATTTCTCTTTCTGAGGCACTTGTTATGAATAAAGTCGTTCGATACACGTGTAAAAACTTTTTTTTAACTCGGGTGATTGTCGCCCTCGTTCACTCGGGCTCCAACTTTCACACTCGTCGAAAAAAATGTTTTTGGCACTTGCATCCAAATGTACTATTCAATCACTTACTCGATCCATTCGTGCCAGCTTCAATGTATTTACCTGTACTCGCTTCATAGCTTATATGAACACGAACTTAAGTTTTTTTGTAGTTTACCTTAGGGTAAGTATACTCTAATTCCCTATACATCCATACCATAACATACGTCTAACGGCATAACGGTATAATTTCAGAAGCAGCAGCAAATCTCTCTCATCAAGCGGTACGGGCGTCGAAGGTGACGAGACGTCTCGCGAGTCCGACACGACTCCGCCCAGCTACCGACACGTCGCCGGGCGATTCGACCCCGACGAGACGGAGGCTGCTAATATGCTAGGTAAACAATGACGTACGAACAGTAGTTAAATTTCAGAAGCTGCAGCAAATCTCTGTCGTCAAGCGACACGGGCGTCGAACGAGTCCGACACGACTCCGCCCAGCTACCGACACGTCGCCGGGCGGGTCGACCCCGACGAGACGGAGGCCGCTAATATGCTAGGTAAACAGACAAATGGCGTACGAACAGTAGTTAAATTTCAGAAGCAACAGCAAATCTCTCTCGTCAAGCGGCACGGGCGTCGAAGGCGACGAGACGTCTCGCGAGTCCGACACGACTCCGCCCAGCTACCGATACGTCGCCGGGCGGTTCGACCCCGACGAGACGGAGGCTGCTAATATGCTAGGTAAACAGACAAATGGCGTACGAACAGTAGTTAAATTTCAGAAGCAACAGCAAATCTCTGTCGTCAAGCGGCACGGGCGTCGAAGGCGACGAGACGTCTCGCGAGTCCGACACGACTCCGCCCAGCTACCGACACGTCGCCGGGCGGTTCGACCCCGACGAAACGGAGGCTGCTAATATGCTAGGTAAACAGACAAATGGCGTACGAACAGTAGTTGAATTTTTAGATAGGCATAAGTAGAGTCCACTTGAGAGGGTGGAAATCTTTTTGGGTCAGTGAGGGCAGCTACCAAATCCAGAGTAGCGAAGATGGTCTTAGTACGGGCGTCGAAGGCGACGAGACGTCTCGCGAGTCCGACACGACTCCGCCCAGCTACCGACACGTCGCCGGACGGTTCGACCCCGACGAGACGGAGGCTGCTAATATGCTAGGTAAACAGACAAATGACGTACGAACAGTAGTTCAATTTCAGAAGCAACAGCAAATCTCTGTCGTCAAGCGGCACGGGCGTCGAAGGCGACGAGACGTCTCGCGAGTCCGACACGACTCCGCCCAGCTACCGACACGTCGCCGGGCGGTTCGACCCCGACGAGACGGAGGCTGCTAATATGCTAGGTAAACAGACAAATGACGTACGAACAGTAGTGGAGCATTCCATGAAAACATCTACTTTTTGTCGCTTACGTGTCGCTATGGTAGCTACCCTAATAAAATATGCTAGGTACTAGGAAACACTGTCAATATTAAAGCCTTGATATGTTATTACGAGTATTATTAGCTTACTAATTTAAGTTCTCAAAATTATTAAAAAGACCGTGTCGCTTACGACATTTTTCATGGAATGCTCCAGTGCATTTTTTAGATAGGCGTCAGTAGTCGACTTGGCCGTTGGGGCGGTAAGGTTCTCGAGTGGCGACCACGTACCGGAAGGCGCAGCGTGGGTAGGCCCCCCACAAGGACTGATGACCTGGTGAAGGTCGCAGGAGTCCGCTGGATGCGGGTGGCACTGGACCGGTCATTGTGGCAATCTTTGGGGGAGGCCTGTGTTCAGCAGTGGACGTCTTTCGGCTGACATGATGATGATGATGAGTCTACTTGGGAGGGTGGACATTATTTTGGGTCAGTGAGGGCAGCTACCTGATCCAGAGTAGCTATGCGAAGATGGTCTTAGAAGACCTTCTTTCGATTTTAAATTAATGAAGATTGGCGTTTACAGATTTCGGGAAAAACATACAGGGTGCGAGAAAATATTAATTTTTGACAAACTTTTTTTTGATGCCAGTCTGTGCAGGATCAAAAGCTTGTAAAGGATCAAGGACGTGTTGTTTGTTCTCAGCATCAGTGTACTGAACGGGTTAACACTTTCGCTGACAGTGAAAGAGTTAACCTGCGTTAACCATACTAGCACCCCGCGTGTCGACGTAGTCTCGCCAAAAGAGTTAAGCATTTTTTTAATAATGAAATGTTTATTTTCCAGTGTCCCTCGGCAGTTCCCGGTCCGGCAGTCCGGGAGCGTCCCCGTCCGGCTCGCCGGCCGGTACGGCGCTCCGCAGCAACGTGTTCGTGCCCATCTCGTCCCCGCAGCCCCGGCCGCACCACAACATGTACCACCTCGTCAGGTCAGTAGTGTCCGGGTGTCCGTCCGGCTCGCCGGCCGGTACGGCGCTCCGCAGCAACGTGTTCGTGCCCATCTCGTCCCCGCAGCCCCGGCCGCACCACAACATGTACCACCTCGTCAGGTCAGTAGTGTCCGGGTGTCCGTCCGGCTCGCCGGCCGGTACGGCGCTCCGCAGCAACGTGTTCGTGCCCATCTCGTCCCCGCAGCCCCGGCCGCACCACAACATGTACCACCTCGTCAGGTCAGTAGTGTCCGGGTGTCCGTCCGGCGAGCCGCAAGTTCATGTCAATATGAGACCAATAAAATCGCAGAAAGTTCGCGAGATGGCGTCAAGTTCGCCAATTACAGCTCATTACGAATCTCGAGCGGCCGAGAGTCCCGGCCATTTTTGGCCGAGAGCCGAAAGGGATATCTCGGCTCGATTTTTGGCCGAGAATGCCGAGACCGAGACCGAGATCTCGGTCGAACCTTAGTTTGTAATATTTAGCACATGCATGTATCCGCTTCGAAGCACTGCGAAGATAATACTGATGCAGACCACTTTCATACTTATAGCAGCGCGGCGTAATCGCGCAGTGAAATCTTATTTACTGTGGGAGTGGGACTAGGTCGATTTGTATCAGATGCATGAATTGCGTGATATTTATTTACAATGCATATGCTCAGAAAGTGCTCTTTTTAAGGATAAATTTATGCATAGAAAGTGATTTGTTTCCGCACGTGTGTGGGAATGAATTTGCATAGTACTTTTCCGCACGACCTGGGGCCTATTGCATAACAAATTACAACTAATAATACAAGCGGAAGTCTCTTTCTAGTAAGAGAGATAGAAAAGAGACTTCCGCTTGTAATATTAGTTGTAATTTATTATGCAATAGGCCCCTGGATGGGGTACTACCGAGATAGTCTGGTTTTCCTCGCGTAATGCATTGTAAAATGTTGTATGAAACATGTTGAAACATAGTCTTTTTTTAACTCGCTTCGCTCGTGTTTTATAGTCACCGACACTCGTCCTGAAAAAAAGCCTACCTTCCACACTTGTATCATAAATAACTATAATTACTTAATTGAATATGAATATTGTTTTCCAGGCCCGAACTCGTCCGGCCGGCCCGAGTGAGTCCGCCGGTCAACAGTGTCGCGACCAGTGTCATTCGAGTGTCGCCCGCCCCTACTTACCACTACCCGGTACAGGTATAATGCTAATATTCAGGGAGTAATAAAAATAGTGGCGATGCGTTTAAAAGCCCATTCAGTATCGTATTCTGACAAGGTAACTAAAAAAATAGTACATTACGACACAAGTGCGAAAAACATGAAATTTTGTTTTTGCACGTGTCTCGTACGACGTTTTTTAGTACAGATTAGTACTCCGAAGTTTTGGACCTGACGTATAATGACACACTTCTCGCACTAGAGCCTAAAATAGCAGTATCTGTACTAAAAAACATTTTCTATGAAGATTTGGCTATATTGGGCCAGCAGCCCATTCAAAAACTAAATTTAAATTTGGGATCAATGAAAGAAGAAATCCTTTTTATTAATCAGAATTATACTGAAGGCCCTAAACGAATCACCTCTATTTTGTTGCATCCTGTATAAAATAAGTGATATTCTCTTCACATCTTAAAACAATTCCCAGAAAATTAAAAAAAGGCTGCGATTAATGTTGTAATCCGTGTTGGACTTTGCCTAATACCATGCTCTATTAGTCAACCATAGCATCAAACAGAGACGTCTACAAAATAGTGTAAAGAAAGCAGATTTTTTAACTAAAACAAAATAGTATAAAAAGACAAAAGATACCCTCCCACTGGTTATAGGTAATTTCACCAGAGTTGAGGTGTATGATTACGCACACATCTAAATAAAGTACTAATTACAATAAATTTAGTGAAATAATGAATGATATTTGCGTCAAAATATTGAAGCAAATCCCTTGAACAAACTTTTTGGTCAATCTTACAGTAGCAATTGAGTTTGCTGTCAGTACGAAAAAAGAACATTAATTTCAAATTTCCCGTATGTTTACATGACATGTTGATGTGTGCGTGACCTCAACTCTCGTGGAACTATCTATAGTTATAATCATTTGTTTTAGTTAGAATTTAAAATTCATGCCAAATTGAGACTAAAAGTCGAATATCTGTTAATTTTAATACTAATGTTACTAATAATAAAACCGCTGTCTTCAGGTCGAAAACCGCAACGGCACAGCGACCCTCCAAACTAGCATCAGTCAACCCGTGATCGGCGTCCAAACCTCAAACCTCAACATCCAGACCACCCCAAACTTACCCCCCACCACCCTCCAAACTAACCTAACCCTCCCTTCCAGCATATCCTTAAATCTCAGCAACATCAACGGACAAAACCTACAAACAAGTATAGCCAACATCAGAACGTCTAAAATCGACGAGATACCACATAATCTAGTGATGCATAGAACCATACCGACGTCGAATGGGATAGATTTGGAGCATATATATCGTAGTCAAGCGATGCCTATGCGGAATGGGATTCATGACTACAGGCGAGAGGAATCTCCTACTATGAATAATCATGTGAATTTTGGGAGGAATTATGAGGAGGAGGATCAGGTGTGTATATTTTACGTATAATAGTCTAGTAATGTTGAAAATTATACCGACGTAACGGGGTACATTTGGAGCATATATCGTAGTCAAGCGATGCCTATGCGGAATGGGATTCATGACTACAGGCGGGAGGAATCTCCTACTATGAATAATCATGTGAATTTTGGGAGGAATTATGAGGAGGAGGATCAGGTGTGTATATTTTGCATGTAATCTGATAATCACTGATTATTATTAATCAGAGATCGGATTTTTGTGCGACATCTCATACTAAATGTCATCAAAATGACGTAAGTCACTAAGAATGTCGCAAATCCATCCGATCTCTGCTGATAATATAAGAAATTATATCTACATAATGGGATAGATCTGAAGGATATATCGTAGTCAAGCGATGCCTATGCGGAATGGGATTCATGACTACAGGCGGGAGGAATCTGTACTATGATAATAATGTGAATTTTAGGAGGAATTATGAGGAAGATCAGGTTTGTAAAATTCACTCTTGTATATTTTCTCACATTAACGAGTTTTTTTTTGTCCCGAATACTACAGTTCGCGTCTATAAATGTGAATGTAATTCTGTCTGTCTGTTGCCTCTTCACGATAAAACCGCTGGACCAATTTTAACGAAATTTGATATGCAGATAGTTTGATACCCGAGAACGGTCATAGGATAGTTTTTATCACGAAGATCATCTGGGTGTGCAAAAGAAGTAGCGTCGTTCGTAACTCGTGTCGATTTAAAACACTCCCTATAGGTCGTGTTTTAAAGCATCGCCACTCGTTTCGAATTTCATGTTTTTCGCAATTGTATCGTAATGTACTATTTTAACTCGGGTGATTGTCGCCCTCGTTTCACTCGGCTCCAACTTTCACCCTCGTCGAAAAAGAAATTTTTTGCACTTGTATCGAAATGTACTATTCCAAGTTAACTATGCGAAACAGTTTTACTAACGATTAATTTTCGACACTTTCAGCGAGAGCAACTAAGGCTCGAAGCACGGAACGAGGGCTCAATAGAGCGTCGAGTGGTGAAACCGGCGCCGCTGCAAGCGCGCCTGTACGTCATACCGCAGGCAACTGCCGACAACAAGTTCGTGTTTATAAAAAACGAGCCTGCTGACACACAGGTGGGTTATTAGTCATTCAACGTGGTTGACAGTGGAAACCTACTAACAAATAAAACATGGAAGCCGCACACCATACTAAATTGCCTTTCAAAAATTGTCCTGAATTTTAGTTGACAAGTGTCACCCCCCTCTTCAATGCATCACGGTAATGAATTTCAATGTCAACCTATAAAAACTTTAAAATTTAAAATTACCGCCATTTAAAATTAGTTGTGATTGGTGCATCAAAGTTTTAATTGGCCATTATTGTATAAACATTTGTCAAAGATGTTGCGCCGAAATATGCGCGGTGTTAAGAAAATGTGCTATGTCCTGCCCATCTTGGCACAATTGAACAACTGTTTTTGGGGGCATTTTTGAGCTGGCGTTAGACGTCCATGTTATATATGGTCGCAAGTGGAAACAGTCTGTAATAAAATAACTAATAAATAATTGTTTTAATAGCGGCCAGTTTATATTTTTAGTTTTCCAAATTATTTCACAATTTTCTTGTTTTAAGTTTTTGTACTGCATGAAAGCATTGACCACAAACAAAGTTAGCAGTAAAAAAACCGGCCAAGAACATGTCGGGCCATGCTGAGTATAGGGTTTCGTAGTTACAAAAACGGCGGGGACCGTTTCATGATTCATGATTTCATGATTTTTGTCATATTTTTTGGACTTACGGATCAAAAGTTAGAGGGGGGGGGGGGACACCTGAAAAAAAATTGTTTTCAAGTTTTTATTGTAGCACTTTGTGGGCATGATTAATATGTATACCTGTACCAAATTGCAGATTTCTAGTATTAACGGCCACTGAGCTATAATGCGGACAGACGGACATACCGAAACTATAAGGGTTCCGTTTTTTGTCATTTTGGCTACGGAACCCTAAAAAAGCATTGTTCTAAAACTGTACCTACTTGATTAATGCCAAGACAATGTAAACGTAGACATGTAACTGAAATATAATATCGTACGTTTATTGTTTTCAGATCGAACAGAAAACGCACCAGCTGGCACAACAGATGAACATTAACATCAACAATAATGACTCTGACCACGACCAGCACCGGCCTTTAGATAACGGGGACCATGTAAGTCATTATCATTATCACCAAAAGAAAATAAAAAAAAACACTTTCAATCGATTTCTCTAAGAAGATCCTTCATCAGATCCCGACTTGGTGCCAACGGGACCATCTCGATTTGTTTTGAAGTCGGTTAAAAAAAAGAATGATCGTAATCGATTGGCGTAATATTGAGTTATTCGTCAATTTCTCGTGCACATGCTTATAGTATGTCTTTTAGTACAGATGGTGCCTTTTTTAGGTTCTAGTGCGAGAAGTGGCTCATTTTACGTCAGGTCCAAAACTTCGGTGGACCATCTAAAAAACGTCGTACGAGACACGTGCACGTGCAAAAAGGAAATTCGAAACTCGTGTCGATTAAACCCCTTATCGCATACGAATCCATATATGGCCGCTATAAAATTGAACTTTATTGCTGATTGCCATTAGAGTTCAAATTTCACAATTTATTTTTTATTCATGCGGTAAGGGGTCATCGCCATTCGTTTCGGATTTCCTGTTTTTCGCACTTGTGTCGTAATGTACTATTTTTCATGGATGGCATTGTCAGACCTAAATCTAATTAAAATGGTACCAATCGGTAAGCATCAGCTTTCAAATAAAAAAAGAATCATCTAAATCGGTAAACCCAGTCAGAAGTTCTGAGTTAACAAACAAAAAAAACATACAATTGAATTGAAAACCTCCTTTTTATGAAGTCGGTTAAAAATACTGCATGCAACCTTATTTTATATTCGTTTGTATGAAGGAAACTTTGAACCAAATTGTTTTTTTTATGTAATAATGCAACAATGAAATTATACTTTTTTTTTTATTGAGAGCATTGGCAACTAGGCCATCAGCTCCAATGCATAAAACTTTAATACAATACGGTAATGAAAGTATACTCGTCACTTTACAACGGGGGATTCCCCACAATACTTGTCTGTTAATTGACATAAACGGTTAAGACCACCCATGTGGTTTAAACGTCACCGAAAAGAAAAGATAAACCAACTTAATCTCTCTATTGTTTACCATTGGAGGCCTTACGCCGCGGCCACGACATCGGTCTAAGGCGACCGGCTTAGCGGAAAACGTATGGTGCTCCCTCTCGTACCCATATCGGCATCCCGCTCCAACTCATGGATTCGCTCTCCGCTGGCCTTAGACCAATGTCGTCGCATTACACTTATCGTCTAGCCGCCCACCATACAAGAAAAAAACAATAGATTTCAAATCAAATAATACAAAAGATAGTAGCGTTGTTTTCAAAACGAACCATGCCAAATAAATAACTGTTTTATTTTAAAACGGCATATATGTATAGCTTTGTCTTTGAATGAAAGGCTCGTTAACAGTTTTTTGGACAGTTAACCCTTTATAGGGCACCGGTTTCAAAAGCGACCACCATATAGCACTAACTTTTTGTATTTTTTCTTGTAATTTTTCGTACTATATAATGGCGTTGAGGCTTGAACCCACGATTTTTTCGAGTCTTGCCCGTTGCAATACTATCTTTAGTTTTCGTCTAGTTTTTTTACAAGCGTTTATTTAGTTTCCCCTGACCCGTTGTCTTTGACCAAATGGATACGAATGGTTCCTATTAAACGAGATAATTTGAAATTAAAATACGACATCAATATTACAGTTTTTTTTAATGTGACTAAGGTAGACAACTGAGCTCTCAGCCCACCTGTTGGAAGCAGGAACTGAGGCCCATGGACATAGTGATCAAAAAATCGCCTATGCGCTGCCTATCCTGAAGACTTAGATGGCTTGCCTCTATCTATGCCAGTAATTACACCGGCTATCTTACCCCCAAACCGAAACACAGCAGTGAAAACACTGCTATTTAGCGTTAGGTTAACGGGTAAGATGGTGGTAGCTAACCGGGCGGACCCTGCACGAGGTCCTACCACCAGCAAAGTAAGTTTTCACACCACCCATTCGAATACGGGCCTTTTCTTCCCCGCTGGGAGGGATCAAAGTGACACTTTTCTGTTCAAGGACTTTACCCAGCCTAAAAAATTACAATGAAATATGAAAATAAACAGTACGTTCATAATTGACAAAAAAATCTTCAGTATCGATTATTTGCATAAATATTAAATATGTGATATATCTTTTATTTTTCTCATAGGCGGTGTGAAAAGCAGTATGTGTCACACGGTATCAAAATTATTTCGTCTTGGGAGTTAACACTTGAATCCTTCATAACGCTCAGGATTCAACATACGCCCTCGTCGGAATATACCATTTTGATCCCTTGTGACACGATCTACTATTCTTTCCTTGGTCTCTATAACATCATTAAAAGGAAATCATTCTCAAGTCGGAACAATCCCCTCGCCAAAAATTTAATATTAAGGTGGAGTCCCTGTGCGATTTTAACGCAGCAGGGATAGGGTAGAATCGTGCGTACCGTTTAATTTTTTTGACCTAAGGAATCCAGGAGAGCATATAACGTCAGCGCGATCTTAGTCTCTCGTAGCGCCACCTCTTGGGGGCATCTGGTAAACAGAATACTTCGAATAACATTCTTCATTGCATAGGTTGCAAAACTATTCGTTATGCTCCCCTTATTATATTTGTTTATTTGTTTATAAGGATCACCAACAGAAGATACAATACACATTTTACAGAATTTTAACAAAGTTCATTTACAATTGATCTCCCACTTACAGGTAATCACAGCATGCAAATTTATTTATTAACATTGAGTGTATATAAGAAACAAATAATAACAATAATAATACGAGTTAAGCTTATTGCCGCAACGGAGGTGCCAAATGAAATTCTAGCAGCAATAAGTTCTCAAGTACAATTTCCCAAATATAACACGAAAATAACAATAACCCTACCCACAAAATTAAACATTAAGGGCGTCAACAGATAACAACTTTCCTTTAAAATTAATTTCACTGTCCTGTCATGAAACACATCCAAAGAGGGGATATTACTATACCTTATCCACGATATCGAGCTAGTACCAGAAATCTCAGACGGCACGTAATTGGCCAGCGATAAGAGCGATGCATGGGCATCGGCTGGGTTTACATGGCGGCGAAAGTTCAGTCAACATTTGTCATTGTACGGTACGGACGTGTTATAGAGCTCTCATCCTATTTGTTACTCGTTCTAATTTATGACTCGGCTTGTTTACATAGAATTCTAATATTATTAGTTCCAATGTTTTTATGTATTAATAACATTACACAACACAAAATAATTACAGACTTTTTTTTTTACTTTGGAACACTATGTATAATCACTCACTATAATAGAATCACTATAATAGTGTATATTCAAGAAACTACAATAATGTATCAGATTCAATTTGGAAACTAATTGCTAAGGAAAAAAATAATGATAAAATAAAAAATATTCCGAGAGACGGCATGTAAGCCGAGGCCGACAGCAAGGTGCAAATGTTGACGCCCACTGCCCTTTTTTGTCCCTTTCATTTGCATACAAAAGTGCGAAAGAGAGGTCCCTATACTAGCTCGTTATCGTGGATCAGGTAGATAGCTTGTTATACAGGCGAGCCAGGCGAGGCAAGGGCGAGTGAGCGCCCAGATTCGTACGACTACAACGCACACGTAGTACAGCACAAGGGTAACGTGGCAGACGTGACGGCACTCTCAATCCTACCTGACTGACAAAGTCCAAACAGTCAATTTTGCCGTTCACAATCTTATACAAGAACATTAAGTCCAGCATATCGCGTCTACAGCTCAGAGAGACCAGTTTAAACTTTTGAAGTCGGGTTTTATACGTTTGGCATTTAATTCTACAGCGATAAGCCAGATGTCTCGTAAATCTTCTTTGCAATCGTTCAATCCTTTCAGCATGTATTTTGTAGCTAGGATTCCAGATAACGCTACAATACTCCAGTTTACTCCTAACAAAGCAATTAAACAGCGTAATTACTGTAGAACAATCATTAAATTCTTTAGAGCATCTTATCACAAACCCTAGTGATTTAAATGCAGCGTCCATTGTCTTGTCCAAATGACTCACAAAACTCAGCTTGCTATCCAGTGTCACTCCTAAGTCTCTTATCTCCACAGCCTCTTGTAAAGTTTCGTTCAATATAACATACTCTGACGGTATAGGATTATGTTTCCTACTAAACTTAATATGGAAACATTTATTAGGATTAAGTATCATTTCGTTACTTTTACACCATTCATTAGGAGGTAAATTCCCATAATCGCCGCACTGGGCATAGGATATTTTTAATACCTAATTCTTGTTAATGTTAAAAGTTAAAGTTCATGTTAAAAACTATCACGTACTGTCACGTACAGTTAGCAGCACATATTGCTAAGCGGGCAGAGTGTTCTAAATTAACTTGGCACGACTTTATTGCTAAGGCTAAAAGAGTGTGTTAAGATAGTTATGAACACCCCTACCCTCTGAGCAATATCTGCTAGGTCAAAATTATTTTCGTTGTCTTGTTTCATACCATATATTGATTTAAACTTTCACGATTATCACTCATAATTTAAAGACAAACGGGTCTTAATCGCATAAACTTACGTTTAATTATATCCTGACGTTTCGGGCATGACGTTACACCCGTGGTCGCAGGCAGACTGGCGAGAGAATGTATTAACACCTTCGAGCTGCGCGGGTGTTGTTTCATACCACTCTGTCACACTTTTAGTTGCTGTTTCGACTCAGTATATAAAAAAAATCTGGTGCACTTGTTCCTTTTTCACTCTACGTTAAAACGTACGTTAAAATCCATACATCGGAAATTGAAAACAAAACACCATCTCATATAAAAATCACCACTGCGTCACGTTTTTTAGAGACACAGAATAAGACAATGAAAAGAATTTTCACCCTGCTTCTGTCTCGTACAATGAATGTTGAGCCACTTGGCAATGGATGCAATTTGGTCGTGTAATATAATCTTTATTAGAAATCTTTCTGATAAATGTGTAGTAAAATTAGTCTATGGTTATGATTTTGAGATTATGACACTAATGACAGTACTGAAAAGAAAGAGATCGGTTCTATACGGATAACAAGGGCAGAAATAACCGCCATTAGCGTTTGCACAAATGTCATAGATTCATAAATTTGTATATAAGTTGCGCAAGGCTGAGAACAACTTGCGTTCTCGGGTTAGGAAATATTTCTAAAAGGCATCAATAGATGGCGCAGCGATCGATTTAGATCACACTGACGTTATTCTTTCTTAGATTACCTAAGTATGAAATATTTTTACAATCAGTCTTTCCATCATGCGAGTTTCGTATGTTCTAAAATATTTTTGTGGAGGATAGGTATTGAAAAATACCACACCTCTATTGGACGTAGGTAAAGTCACCACACGGGATTGTTGAGCCACTTGTCACTGTTCACAACTTGGTACACTAGGCAGGCACAGTCACCACACGGGATTGTTGAGCCACTTGGCAATGGATGCAATTTGGTCGTGTAATATTATGGGTTCGGTATTTTTCGTTAGTAGGCACGATCGCGACATGCCCGATGTTCCCCGATGATGTGTCAGTTCATTACGAATCTTTGTTGCGTCAAAATTTCACTTTGTCAAAACTAGTTGACATAAGGCCAGCCGTACACCTGTAAGTTCTTACGTAAGTTATAGGGACGGGGCTATACTAAGGAATGAGGTAGTATATATATCACCTCTCATTCCTTAGTATAGCTCCGTCCCTATAACTTACGTAAAAACTTACAGGGGTCGCGTTTTATCAAGTTACAATTTTCCTGTTTCCCTCTCTTTCCAGCCAATAATATGTGCTTGCACTAGAGAGGCAAACTAAATTTTGCAGTTACTTGTTTGAATCAGACGCTAGATGTCGTTGTTCTTAGAGGAAACTGGATAACGAAAGTTTTTCATAGATTCGTTTAAAGCCGTTTAGTAATCTATTTGTTGTTCCTGCTTTCCATCTAAAGTATTTTTGCTGAGGAAAGGTGTTGAAATAATACCACACCTCTATTCTATTGGTAAGTACAATCTTTGTCGTGAAATCTGTAGTCTGTGGTGGCTATGGCTAGTCTCATAAAAAAAAGAGTATACTTTGGAATTTTGAATCCGAATATTAGAGGCCCTCCCTCATGGCTGAAGAAGTGGAGACTGTCAGTCAACGTCCAGAAGACCCAGGCGATAGCTATATCCCGCAAGGTGCCGATGCCGCCGCGTCCCACACTCCTGGGGCAGGCCGTCTAGTTGTTCCCGACGGTGAAATACCTGCGGGTGACCATAGACCGCCTCCTCACCATGGCCTCCCACGTCAGGAACGTGATCGCCCAGACGCGTGCCGCTCGCACCCTACTCGCCCCGGTTCTGAGGTCCGCGTAAAGCTAGGCGTGTACAAGACTTACGTCCGATCACGCCTAACGTATGCAGTCCCCGCGTGGTACGCGCCGGTGGGAGAGTGCAACAGGCGACTGGACGCTCAGCGGTCGCTCGCTCTATATCGTGAGGAACGACGTGATAGCCCGGGACCTGAGAGCGGAACCGCTCCGGGACTTCGTAGCTCGCCTGGCGGGGCGGATGTTCGCGCGCGCGGTCCGGTCGCACTGGAGCCATCTCCGCGGCATAGCGCAGTACCCCGCGCGCCCGCCCACCGCAGGGACGCTCGGACACGACACCACCCTGACACCGGTTGACGATCGCCGGCCGGGCTTGTCTCACCCGAACACAACACCTGTAAGGGACAACTTTTTTCATAACAAGTGCGTCAAAAACAGAAATTACCGCGCGCGAAGCGTGCGCAAAGTTCGTTTTTGCGCAATAGTTAGGAAATAGTACATTACGACACAAGTGCGAAAACATGAAATTCGAAACGAGTAGCGATGTTTTAAAACACGGCCGATAAGGAGTGTTTTAAATCGACACGAGTTACGAATTTCGTTTTTGCACGTGTCTCGTACGACGTTTTTTAGTGCAGATGGCCCGCCGAAGTTTTGCACCTGACGTAAAATGACACACTTCTCGCACTAGAGCTTAAAAAAGGCACCATCTGCACTAAAAAATATTTGCTGTGGCAGTCTCACTTACATAAAAGGCATATGCTTTATAAAACATTTTTTTTTATTTCTTTAGAACACATTTATTACTGAATCTGAATAATTACTGAACTGGTGGACGTATTAAACCTATTAATGGAACAATTTTTTTTTAAATCGCGTCTTTTTTTATCTGTGGCTTTGAAATGCTTGGGACAAACATGTGTCAGTGAATGGAGTTTTTCTATAGGCACATATGCCCCCTATATGTAATATCTTCTTTTTCAATAACTTTTACCCATTGTTTGCATTTGTAAAAAAAAAACATTTGACTAAACAGATTTTCAAATTATTACAATAAATGTCATTATTGTGGACATTTTTTTTAATATGCATAAATATCAAATCAAATATATTTACTTCAAACACCACCTAGCCATACATAAGTACAAGTCAAGGCAAGTGCCCCCATTGCCCCCCCCCCTTGGATCCACGCCTTGCAGGCGGTCATTGGCTAATCGTAGCAACGCCCGCCCCATTTGGTCAGCAGACTTCGGCCGAAGTCGTGAAGTCGTGATACCTCATAAGAGTTCGGAACCCGATTTGTATTATTCGACCAAGTTGCGAACAGTTGTAAGGCTCAACATTCCCGTGCGCTGACTGTAAGAGGCTGATGATGTGATCTGTGATGTGATTGTTTCAGGTGAACAATGTGAACAACAGTGCGGTAATCGTGCGACCCAGCCATCTGCTACCTGTGTTGCCGCCGCCGACATCACACACGGCTATAATAGGTACTATTTTATAGATCTTTTATCCACTTCCATATCATAACATATCATTTTTATTTCGTTTTCTACTTTTGGGTATACGATAAAAATTCTCTCTTTTTGCTACATTCCTTGTTTATATTTTTTTTCTTGTTTTGTAATTTGTTTTGTATTCTGTAATTTGGGCAATAAAACATTTTTATGCTTTATTCTATAATTATCCTATTCAGAAGCGGTAATGTAATGACAATGACATATATTAAGAAACCGGTGTCTGTGGCTGTATCATAATGTTAACATTAAAGTACAGTGCATCATAATATTAACATTAAAGTATCGGTGTCAGAACATTAATGTTAACATTGTAAAGTCAACTTCTTTTTGTTTTTTTTTTTCAATACATATTTATTGTAGGATATTCTTGCACAAATTGAGTAATTTCAACTGATTTGAATTGTTATATTTAGAGGTATTTTACTTAGTGGATATCAATGTAAATAAAGGTAAAATATCATTCTAAACTTATGATAAGGATGTAGATAAAGTTATGTATGTGACTATGTGATCTTATTATGAAACTCGCCTACGGCTCGTTTCATAAAACCACACTCATGTTTAATGTCTCTTATTATGTGCCAGCCACATAAATAATTATTAAATTTTCAGTTAATTTTTATTTTTATGTAAGCGATGTTGGCAAGTTTGATTAACGAGTGCAAGAGAATGTAAGAGAGGAACGAATGTGTTAATAAGTAGTATTATTTAACTAATGTTCGTGACGCTATGGTGTTGAGTAGCTGTAAGTTACGAATGTAATTTTTATTAAATAAAATAAATAGTAGATTACATGCCAAGGCCGTTTAAGTGGGAAACGTCTCGGATGACGTGTAATTGTTGAAAACATTTAATCCGAGGCTTTCCCATTTAACGGCCGAGGTGTGTATACTATTTTTTCTTAAACTTGCTACGAAATGTTGATGTTACTTACGTTAAATTAAACCCGGAAATATTATGTATCCGGTGTCATTTGCTAAGATGATATGTAAAGAGATTTCATGTATTTATTTTACACCTAGGACTGCAAACAAACAGTCTTTTGTTTTGAAACATCAAATTGTGACACTAGGTTTTGACATTCAGCCACAGAAAAAAAATAACCTTAGAAGTAATGTTTATACCAACAGGTAAAAGGAGACCTCAAACCGATTAAAAAAAAGTAAGGCGCGAATGTTTTTTTTTTTATGTTATACGATACTGTACTATTGGTATAACTACAAATTAAGTTGTATGGTTCGGCGAAATCAGTTCGTTTTATTTCATGGCAAGTTTGAGAAAAGCACTATACAAATCTCGGCGAGAAATACGGTTACAGGTCGCGTATCACTATCTGGCCTCAGTTCCTTCGGCCAGATATATCTACTTGGCCTGCAACCCTTTGTTTCTCGTCCTCTATAGTAATGTACTATTGATTAACGCTATCTATGTGCACCACATAAATCTAGACGGAACCTTCCCTATGGTAGACTAGCCGCTGCTTTACGACACCCATGAGAAATAGCAGTGACACTTCTCCCTATGACACTTGTACGAGCTATACACTTCTCCCTATGAACTTGTATGACTATGTAAGAGCGAGGGCGGTGAAAAAATTAAATAATATTAATTACGCGGATTTTTCCAGTATCAACAAGCGGAGTCAGCGGCACGGTGTTCCCGTGGCAGTCGCTCGTGCCTCTCCTCACCACTTCGTCGCCGCCGCCGGCGCCGCCGAGCCCGCGCACGCCACATACGCCACACACACCGCACACGCCACACACGCCGCATACGCCACACACGCCGCACACGCCGCATATCAAGCAGGAGGAGATTAAGAGTGAGGGCGGTGAGTAACTAAAGCACTTAGTATTTTTTTTATTTTAAAGACAAAGATGTCTTAATCGCGTAAACTTACGTTAAATTATATCCTGACGTCGGGCGTGACATTACACCCGTGGTCCGATTAAGACCTGTTTGTCTTTAAAATATGAGTGATAATCGTGAAAGTTCAAATCAATATGAAGCACTTAGTCCTATACTCTAAAACGTATTTAAATTCCAATACACGTCAAAAAAACTACCACAGATGGTGGAATGTCACGCTGTCCCATGTCATTACCATTGTAACGTTTCAGAAATAACCAACCATCGGTACACAACGATGTTAATATATAAATTAATTATGTTTTAAATGCCTTAATTCACAAAAAAAGGATTTTATTAATCAAACTATCGCAAAAAATGCACTTTAAAGTTTTTTTTTTACATTTGCTAGGTAATTAAAGATATTTTTGTTCATTTGATGTCTGTCAATTAAGTTTGACAAGACTAAGACAACATGGTGACAAAATCGTTTCCTAAAATGCGTTTATCATAGTGTAACAGTCTAAAATGGTTTTAAGAAAAAAACTAATTTCCTCTTAAAATAGACTGAATCCAGAAAACTTCATATGACAATTTGGTCAGAAATCCGCTTTTGATTTTTTTCCTTTTTGCTCATGGGCACATTGTATTTAATTATGAACTAAAAATTTACATAGTTAACTTATAAACTTGTTTGTTTTCAGTGGACGGCATAACGACCATGTGCACAGAAGAGGACGATGAAGTATTCGACTGCGAAGAGCCAAGCACAGGCGAGGACAGCAACAAGCGACGCTCTCATAGTCTCTCCTCTCTTCCGGCCGGAGGGGCGGAGAAGGTACGATCATCAACAGCATCTGCCTAGGGTCATAATGTTTTTCGTTGTCTCGTTTCATAACGACTCTTTCACGCTTTTAGTTGCTGTTTCGATTCAGTGTACAGGGTGGCCCATTAAAATCAGTCAGTATAGGAAAATCTATAACTATAAGACTTACGAAGATCTGTTGTTAGGAACCATGTCATCGATTTTAATAATAAAGAAAACTGCGTTGATAAATATGGAAAAAAAACTTTTCTTTTAAGTTTTACGCAACAAACACCTAGTAAAATAAATTTGGGTACGTGAAAACAATGAATTTCATTCATTTTAGACATCATGTTTCTTAGAGACATTTACTGCTTAAGACTTACACAAACGATATCTGAAAAGAAATAGTGTAAGTTTATTTTTTCAAAGCAACCGGGTTCGATTCCCTAGCTGGGTAGTGTTTTTTTTTCAAATGTATGAAAGTAGTTTTTCTTTTTATCAAAATCGGTGACATAGCTCCTAAGAACAAATCTTCGTATGTCTTATAGTTTCAGGCTTTTGCATACTGACCGATTTGAATGGGCCACTCTGTATAAAAAAAATCCGGTGCAGTTGTTTTTCTTTTTCACGCTATCACAAAATAAAGACAACGAAGACAATTTTGACCCCTATATCAGTCCACTGTTGAACAAAGGCTTCTCCTATATTACCTAAGCGTATAGACGAAATTGGAGGTAAATACCCATGATCGCCACGTGGCCAAGTGTGTCCACTATGATGACGCTGCTGCCCATCATCATCAATAAATAAATGGAGTGACACTTCAATCCCTTAGTCCACTTTTACGACACCCGCAGGAGGAGTTGGGGTGGTAATAAATGTATTCTTACTGCCGTTACTACGCGGCAAATAAATCAAAATGCTTCAGCCAATGAGACCGCATCACAGTGTTTCGAATTCGAATTTGAAGAATGTCATTGGTCAATTTTGCACAGCACCGCTCCGCTCCGCGTCTGCAATCCTAAAGGTTACGTGGGGTTAAGTTGATATAATTGTGCCATAAAATTTATTTAAACCATTGACATTCCAGAAAGAAAACAACCGCATCCGTCGACCAATGAACGCGTTCATGATCTTCTCGAAACGTCACCGGCAGATGGTTCACCAACGTCACCCGAACCAGGACAACCGAACTGTCAGCAAGATCCTCGGCGAATGGTGGTACGCGCTCAAAGCTGAGGAGAAACAGAAGTACCATGAATTAGCTAGTGAGGTATGTATTTCCCATACTCTCTGTCAAACGTCACCGGTAGCTGGTTCACCAACGCCACCCGAACCAGGATAACGGAACTGTCAGCAAGATCCTCGGCGAGTGGTGGTACGCGCTCAAAGCTGAGGAGAAACAGAAGTACCATGAATTAGCCAGTGAGGTATGTATTTCCCATACTACTCTCTGTCAAACGTCACCGGCAGATGGGTCATCAACGCCACCCGAATGAGAACAACCGGCCTGTCAGCAAGATTCTTGGTGAATGGTGGTACGCGCTCAAAGCTGAGGAGAAACAGAAGTATCACGAATTGGCTAGTGAGGTATGTATTTCCCATACTACTCTCTGTCAAACGTCACCGGCAGATGGTTCACCAACGTCACCCGAACCAGGATAACGGAACTGTCAGCAAAATCCTCGGCGAGTGGTGGTACGCGCTCAAAGCTGAGGAGAAACAGAAGTACCATGAATTAGCTAGTGAGGTATGTCACATCACTTCATCAGCCTATCTCGCTCGACTGACAACGTAGGCCTCTCCTACTAACTAATGTAAATTAACTAATGTAATGTAAAAAGGTAAATGCCCATAATCACCCTGGGCAAACGGATTGGCGATCGCAGTAATGTCTCCACCAATCAAATCAAAGAATGGTCTGTGACACTTCAATCCCTTAGTCGACTCTTACGACTCCTGCGGGAAGAGTTGGGGTGGTGACAAACGTATTCTTACTGCCGTCACCACACGGCAAGAGGTATGTATTTCCTTCTTATATTACTCTGACAGCCTTCCTTCAACTGTCAGGATAACCGAACTGTCAGCAAGATCCTCGGCGAGTGGTGGTACGCGCTCAAAGCTGAGGAGAAACAGAAGTACCATGAATTAGCTAGTGAGGTATGTATTTCCCATACTATTCTCTGTCAAACGTTATCGGCAGATGGTTTACCAAAGCCACCCGAATCAGGATAATCGGACTGTCAGCAAGATTATTGAGAGTGGTGATACGCGCTAAAAGCTGAGGAGAAACAGAAGTACCACGAATTAGCCAGTGAGGTATGTATTTCCCGTACTATTCTCTGTCAAACGTTATCGGCAGATGGTTTACCAACGCCACCCGAATCAGGATAATCGGACTGTCAACAAGATTCTTGGCGAGTGGTGGTACGCGCTCAAAGCTGAGGAGAAACAGAAGTATCACGAATTGGCTAGTGAGGTTTGTATTATATTTCTGATACTACTTTTTTCAACGGAATAGAGTAGAATTATAGATTTTGGAAATTGATCACCTATATTTGATACCTTCAGTTGATAGTAAAAATACTTTTTTTTACAATATTTAATACTAAATGACAAAGAATCACAATAAATTGTAAAATAAATGTTACGTCGAGTTAACACTTTACAATTTTGAGAAGCAGTTAAGTATAAACATCAAATATTTGGATTTCTATACATACAACATTGTTGCTAACAATAACCTAAAAGTACCGTAAAGTTGGTTTTAAAAAAGGTTCTTCGAATATTTTGTCCAAACTATATTTGTGTTTTCAAAAGACTTCATAAGGAGGAGGAGGTTTTTAATTCGCTGAATTTCCGATCGGGTGAACCGATTTCGATGATTCTTTCGTGGATCATTTTCAGAAAAAGTGTACCTTTTAAGTTTTTTTGCGATCATGGACTGTAATACATCATTTTACTCGGCATCATGCGTACTTTTCAGTTATACAACAAAAAAAAATGTCCCTAATGTCACGAAAATAAGTATGTAAATTGAGATTACTCAGTTTAGTTACTCTCATACTAAATGAAACGAAATGTAACGAAACTGATAAAAAAAATCTCAAATTTGTTACAGAATTTTTCATACCTTTAGTATGGGAGTAACTAAACTGAGAAATCTCAATTTACATACTTATTTTCGTGACATTAAAAGGTACACTTTTTCTGCAAATGACCCTCGTCCGTATCAAGTCGGTCTGATGAAGTGTAGGGCCCTCGTGGGTCGCGTCGAGCATCGTTGGGCGGGCGTCGGCGCCAAGAGCGGCCGAGGGATTTATAGTTCATAGTTCATAGTTCATTTATTAATAATAATTCATATTACATGTCAATTATAATTAAAAAAATAAAAATAAAAATAATGAAATGTGTATAACAACTACAAGCAAAATTTGTAGAATTATATAAACACTAATACAAACAGAATAATTAATAAATTAATAATATCCATAAATCGCAATTGTCAATTAAATACATAAAAATGTCAACATATTTAAGTACATCTGTACTCAACGAATTCGTTAAAGCTGTAAAAAGTGTGCTCGATAAGCCAGATTTTTAGCCGCGATTTAAAGTTTTTTTTATACGGCGCGCATTCCGTCCGCGCGCATACGTTTACGTTTGTTTAACCGTTTCAGTGCGGATAACACGCCAGGCGTGGCATGAATGTTTTTATCGAATGGCGTATGGCACGATAGGCGTGTCATCATATTCTATGTCGTAAGGCACGCTTGGCGTGTCATGAAAAAAATGTTCCGCCATAGATAAAAGTTTTTGAAAATGGAACGCCCAATGGTTAACATAGGTGCCCCGCTAGAGTGTTCACTCAGGCCATAGAAATAGATAGATTTTTTTTTTAATTTTTAATTTGGTCATTATTAATATTCCAGGTGAAAGAGGCCCACTTCAAAGCGCACCCCGAATGGAAGTGGTGCAACAAGGACCGACGCAAGTCCTCCAGCAGCCAGCCGCCCACCATGCCTCACTCGCCGCGGAGCGAGCCCAGCGACCTGCCCCTCACCGTGGCCTCCTTCAACCAGGACCAGGGGGACGACAAGCCGGTATGTAAATGATGGAAAAATGTGTTTTACTTTCTTCGCAAACGAAGTAAAAAGCAGAGTGTAGGGTTTGTAGGTTCGTTCCACGACGAAAAATAGCCAAAATAGGGATGATGACTGTTGTTAAAATAAATTATTTAACATTATGCACGATATAATACACGAAGAAATTATTACTAAGATGTAGATTACAGTAATTTTTGTACAGAACTTCTATTTAATAAATTGAAAAGAACTTAAAAGAGTAGGTCATTTGGGAGTACTCAAACGTGACGTCACTTTTGAGTATTTCATATAAAATTCCATAGTTGAATGTTAGTGGTGATCGTTTTGACAGTTCGAAAAAAGATGCTGATTTGACTTGCCAGTCATCATGCCTATTAGGAAACTACTTATATTTTCGAAGAAGGCGGTACATCCACAAAATACTAGCGTAAAGGGACGTGCGGAAAGTGCAACAGCTTATATCGACTGGTTTTAAAAGTTACTGTACTGAGGTAAACTATCAGGTCCGCTCCCGCGCCCCGCGCTCTCCCCGTTCGTCCCCTAGCTTTGACAAACGTAAAAAGGGTATTTAAAACTTAAATCTAATTGCGTCGCTTACACAGAGTGTAGTGTGCCTGAGTACATGCCGTCCAAATCCCTTGGATGCTGTTGGCTTGGCTGCCAGCTGCGCCGTGAGACAAGACCCGTGAGGGCCGCACACTCCCACCGGCTCCACTTTCTGTCTGTACTTTTCAACTCAAGAGGTGGCAATTTTGATGTGAATACATCCTGAAAACCAGATATACTTGTTCTATAACATTCTCTTAAATAATAATTTCTAAAAATGTACAACATTTTTTCTCGTACAATTTTTATTTAGTCTTTAAATATATGCCAACGGTAACATTTATTTCAGTGATGATTTTTTTAATGCTTATCTCAGGCTTTGTATTTCCCTTTGTTACCAGTAGTATCCTAGTATCTTATCGACTATAGGCTTTTAGTAGAAATTAAATCTTGTAATAATCTCATCACACCAATCAGCCTATCGGGAACCCTAATGACAGCCGAGCTAAGAGGGGTAAGATTCCAGTTATCTGCCTCCTAGCTTCTCGTTACTTGCCACCAACAGCACTCAGAATCTTGTATCCACGCATCTACGCAGTAGTAGAAAACGAATGGAGAGTTCTAAGCTTGCGTCCATGCATAGATGCATACTCCATAGAAATAACTTCCTTCATAAGAATGTAAACCCTTCACATAACAAGACAAGAGTGAATCGTTCTATGTCTAACACGGGAATGAATTGATGAACACTGCAGTAGTGACCTTTTATACTGTCAGGCCACCAGCCACCTGTTCATAGGTTGGTATCATCTACCTGCAAACTTGCATGGACCAAGCTAAGACCACTCCAAGCAAAACATTGCTTATCGTTTTCTAGATTTAGTAACTCATATCTCCGACACGGCCATACTGACAAGACAAGCGTCCTCGCTTGTATCTGAAACAAACACGTACATCAGTAATCTTTGTCACCACTCGGTTACTCCTGACCAAATTATCTGTCTACCCCTTTACACCCGGGTTGATACGATCGTGACAGTTAATTACAGTTAATTGTCAATTTAAAAAAAAATCAATAGAGTTCATTATTAAGTTAGCAAATCGCGACTTTTCGGTTGTAAAGGGCTACGTAAAATCAACTCAACTCAAGGAAAATAATTTTATTCTTTGCAACTGAATTTAGGATCACTTAAATTCAATTCATTACCACCAATTTAAATGCAAGACCAGACAAGTACCACCTGGCTTTCATAGCCACCTTTTACGTAAAACACATGACGGCAAACGTTCGGAAGCAGGTCTCTCATTCGTGGCCTATTGGTTATCACATAGCCACACACTACGCGCATCCCCAAGGGATCGCCGAGTCAACCCTGACTCTACGGTCTCTACAAGACCCGACCTCCGCCAGAGCTTATCGCGCACCGCGTACCCACGGACTACTCAAAGGTAGACACCGACTTCTAACGGGCTACGGCTACGATCAAGCCTCTGGTACGGTCGACCAACCGAACTGAGAACCTCATCCTTCATGCCACAACAATCTTCATCTACTTCACGTGGTACTTGGCTTTCTAGCATTTTCATTAACAACAAAATGTTATCTGTATTCAATCATTTATGAACTTCAATTTGTTAGACAATTTTGATAGTGCCACCAGCTCAGTTTCAGTTACCAGTAAAATCAAAATTAAGGAAACACAAGTCACGTTTATGTCTATCGGAAACTCACATTGTGACATAGTCACCTCATCCCGTTTAACAACAATAACTTCTTTTGTGGCATTACCAAAATGATCTCAATTAATGAATGATTCAAATTAGTCAACCTCTCGACTCAAACAAAAACGTAAATTACTCAACCAGGTTACATCATAACCATCCGATTTCATTTCAGTCCATCGGATTGTTAGGATCCAATAACCTATCAGAAGTTAACCATCTCAGCCGCGTAAGTGCTACTCCTCGCAAAGAGTATACTGCACATAAAAAGCAGTCCACGTGCACCTTTTACATGCTCCGGAACTTCCGATGCGATTATTCGATCACGCTCAATCCCTCGGACTTGCTCTCGGTCCATTGAAAGCTCACATGACTGATGATTAGAACTCATTAAATTTAAAAATTACCCTTTCCGCATTTAAAGTAGTTAATAGATGATTTTAATGCCGCAATTCAGAATCATATTTTCTTAAGGTACTCGTTTAATCAACCCAGGGAATTAAAATCAACTTCATTAACATTCGAAATAGACTAGTCAGTCTAACTATGTACTTACTACTTTACTAGCCAATAACCGACACAGTTCTACAATAGTCAAATGAAACACTTCAACAAACCAACAAATGGGTTGCAGTACTCACAGCAGTTACAATACTCCAGATGCTACACCCAGCAACTGAGTCTTAACAACCACCTACATGGCTGTCGCACAATCTAAACGCCTTGACCACATACACCATTAAACCAAACGAACGCCACTCACAATCGTGGCCGCACTGAGACGGAAAAATAGATCCGATTTTACACCTACGACTACGAATGATAAATGGTGTATGTAGTCTGAGAAAACTGAACCCAACAAAAATGTAAAAAGTTTCATTCCACGATTGCAAACTAATTGATTAATCTCAATAAAACTTACAATTTTAATTGAACTAAAGAAGTCAAACTGAAACTATTGACAGCCCAAATAATAAGAAATTATTATCATCACCATCATCATGACAGTCATCATGATCATCATCATGACCACCATCATGACCACCATCATGACCTTCACCATGACCTTCACCATGACCTTCATCATGACCTTCTCCGTGACCTTCACCATGACCTTCATCATGACCTTCATCATGACCTTCATCATGACCTTCATCGTGACCTTCATCGTGACCTTCATCGTGACCTTCAACGTGACCTTCATCGTGACCTTCATCGTGACCTTCATCGTGACCTTTCAGAAATTATTATAACCGATCTCAATGCGTTTAATAAAACTTGTTTATTTTAAACTTGCGTAACTGTAACATTGATGTCTAATTTAGTTTCAATTTTGCATTTCTTCCTCCATTTTTTTTTTAACTCTAAAGAATCGAAAGGGAATAAACCCTCGATGGCTACAACAATATTAGTTTCACCAATTAGCTCAGACCTCAAATAGCCCAACAAAAATGTGAACTGCTCAGCGGATTAACAACGTGTCCACACCACGTGCTGCACCAGGTGTTCACGGTAGGCAGTAACGACACCTGCTACGCCACCGGGCATGACATCAACAACTTGCAGGCCGGCAGCTCGTTCTGACTCACCATGTTGAACTGTAATCATTAAATTGTACGATATCATTTTTATCACAAAAACAAAGTATATTCAAAGCCGACTGATTTCCTTTTTTTTTTCAAGTAGACTAGCAATAATCAGTTTTGAACAGATGTTGAGATAATTGGAATGCTAGACCTAATCATAACACTAAGTACCTAAAGTTTGAGGTTAGACACTGACCTCATCTTATACTCGACATCAAAATAAGATTGTGCTTCACTTTACTATAATCAAATTAATCTCGCAAATAATAAAACGTATTAAGAACACAAAAACTTAACGTTACAAACAGAAATGTCAACCGTTAGTTCTTTAAACTACTGCATCTAATTTTTCATTAAAACAATTGGAAAGAAACCTGTCCTTTAATTTCCGTTGCTCCAAAATAACCATAGAGTTGGCGTCTTCAATTCTTAATTTCTTGGACATAGCTAGGTATCGCAAGAAATTGCGCTCGTTTCATCGTCACAGCATATTCATCATGGATGAAACTGTAGACTACTATGACAGTGAGCTTGTTGATCTTGAAGTTGAACATCTGTAACGGTAATTTCACACGCATAGAAAACTTTTAACACAAGGCATGGATTGAAAATGTTTATCACTATCACAAATTAATTTTTGGTAGACTCGAAAACAAAACAAAACAAAGGGCTACCTGCCCATATTTTGGTACTGCTAGTATTTCACAACTAAGTAAGTAATAAGTATGGGTCATGAGATACTTTGAAATCACTAGAATTACTGTTTTTTTTTTACTTTTTTTTCCAATAGGGTAGGATACCTACCCACACGTTTTCTTACAACAGTAATCACAAAAAAGAACAAAGCAGTTTTCTAAATCACGACTCAAATCAAACTTAACTGCAAACATAGTGAACAATCATTACCTTACCAACTGTTGTCGATTTTAAACCTTACCGTTTACATGTGATACAATACCAGTACTCACTGTCACGTGAGCCTTGAGTCTTCATCCCACTTGCTGATATCGGGAACCCTAATGACAGCCGAGCTAAGAGGGGTAAGATTCCAGTTATCTGCCTCCTAGCTTCTCGTTACTCGCCACCAACAGTACTCAGAATCTTGTATCCACGCATCTACGCAGTAGTAGAAAACGAATGGAGAGTTCTAAGCTTGCGTCCATGCATAGATGCATACTCCATAGAAATAACTTCCTTCATAAGAATGTAAACCCTTCACATAACAAGACAAGAGTGAATCGTTCTATGTCTAACACGGGAATGAATTGATGAACACTGCAGTAGTGACCTTTTATACTGTCAGGCCACCAGCCACCTGTTCATAGGTTGGTATCATCTACCTGCAAACTTGCATGGACCAAGCTAAGACCACTCCAAGCAAAACATTGCTTATCGTTTTCTAGATTTAGTAACTCATATCTCCGACACAGCCTATAATCAGTCCACTTCTAGACAAAGGTCTCTCCTATTACTTAAGCGTATAAACGCATTAGGAGGCCCATAATCGTCACGCTAAGTAAACGGGTTGGCGATCGCAGTAGTGTCTTCACTCCACTATGATGATATTGCTGCCCATCATCATTGTTCTATAAATAAATGGTCAATAACATTTTCATCACACTTGCTGTCTAAGCACCATTGCTTGCGTGCGTAGCGGGAGTAATAGAAAAGTGAAATTCCCTAGGAAGTAATAAAAATGTCAGTACATCATTTAATAATATTATGTCTTAAAACTTATTTTTCAGTTGGCAAGTGTGATGAAAAACATTGTATGCATCACGGTCGGTAAGCGGAATACTAACTCGAGTCATAAAAGCCCTCCGCCTAATGGCGTCGGGCTTCTAACACTCTCGTTAGTAATTCCGTACTTACCTCCCTTGATGCACAATGTACTATTATTCAGTGCGCTTAAAATAGGTAAATGCCCATAACAGCCACATTAGTCACACTGGGCAAGCGGGTTGGCGATCGCAGTAATGCTACGAACAAATAAAACATGGAAGCCGCACGCCATAGTAAATTGCCTTTCAAAAACGGTCCTGAATTTTAGTTGACAAATTACACCTCTTCTTTAATGCATCACGGCAATTAATTTTAATGTCAACCTATTAAAACTTAAACCGCCTTTTAAAAATAGTTGTGATTGGTCCATCAAACTTTTGATTGGCTATATTCTATAACCATTTGTCAAAGATGTTGCGCCGAAATATGCGCGGTGTTAAGAAAAGCGCTATGTCCTGCCCATCTTGGCACAATGGAACAATTGATTTTGGGGGCATTTTAGAGCTGGCGTTAGACGTCCATGTTATATATGGTCGCAGCAGTAATGTCTTCATTCTACTATGATTATGTTGCTACCCATCATCAATCTTCAATAAATAAATGGTTAACGACACTACAATCCCTTAGTCCAATCTTACAAACACACACGAAATGAATTGGATTGGTGGCCACTTGTAACAATAACCCACTGTAATCTAAACTTGACTTTTTCAGATAAACCAGTCCATCAGCGAGGAAGCAGCAGTGTTGGCACACAACGCGGAGATGGACCTCAAGTGCGCCGAGAAGGTCACCGACTCCGACTCCGAGGGCCACAGCGACTACCTCAAGCACCGCGACCACACGAGGCGACCTAAACCCATCAAAGCCAGGTACTTACTAGACTATACTTGTTCAGATAAACCAGTCCAGCGAGGAAGCAGCAGTGTTGGCACACAACGCGGAGATGGACCTCAAGTGCGCCGAGAAGGTCACCGACTCCGACTCCGAGGGCCACAGCGACTACCTCAAGCACCGCGACCACACGAGACGACCTAAACCCATCAAGGCCAGGTATTTACCTCAAGCAGCATCATGATTTCAGCCAAGACGACCGCTGGACATAGACCTCCGATCAATGAAAAAACTATCATTATGAGAAGCAATTAATTGAATCAGGCGTTACTTTGCGGAAGTCCATATTAAAGGATGAACAATATTGCTTTGCTCTTCCGCGATACAGAACGTGTAGCTAATTAGTGTAACCCGTTATAATTACTTGCGTATTTTTTTGCATGCAATTAATTTTCCTCCGGCGCAAAAATAAATACGCAAATAACTAACAAACCACCACCAATAACACTATACTCGACACGTGTTTCGCCTCTCTACGAGGCATCGTCAGGAGTTGACGATGTTGTCGGTGTGGTTCCATTGCCGGACACCTGACCGACATGTTCATCCTTTATTATGGGAAGCTGCTAAGTCTATCATAAAACTAAGCACTGACTCGAGAAGATTTATTTTTCCGGCAAAAAACTCACCGGGTTTTTTTTTCTGTACAGTCAAAGGCCAAATAAGGGTATGTAACCAACGGCCCACCATACAAGAGAAATCGACGTTGAAATTTTTATCTAATCGGCAGGAAATAAAGTTGATTTAAATTTGTCTGAAAATTTTACGAGACAAAACAATTGGCTATGTAAACTTTTCTGAAGTAATGAATATTATATTTTTCCTTGATAGCCGTCGTCTTAACGTTCAGTCAAAGACAAAATAAGGTGTACACAAAAATGTTCAAAAATATGTCCCAGTGCAGTCTAATTCTGTGTAATAAGAATCTCGTAACATATTTATGAGCGGATTCTTTCGATACTTATTTTTGCACTTGACTGTTTAAGAAAATGCGCCTTTTTTTATTTTTATGTGCTATAATTTGTTAACAATCTTTTTTTAAGTGAGTGAGATGATATTTGTGCAGTTTTATGGATGAACAGAGCCTAATGCTTTCGTCCGCAATAATGTGTGTGTGAATTATGTCCTAATATTAGGTAGGACAATGGACCTCAGAAGATTAATTAACTCGGAGATATGTCCCAGTGCACTTTCATTCCCTGTAATAAGAACGTCGTACCATATTTATGAGAGGACTCTTTCAATACCTATTTTTGCACTTGACTGTACCATACTATATATTTGACTTCTATTTCATTTTATAAACCAGGTAATGAAACGCCATTGTATTTCCAGGGCTGGTTCGTCAGACAATCTACTCGGCGGTATAACCGCGTCTAGTCCCGGCGGCTCCAAAGTGTTCCAGCCCACAGGTGGAGCTTTCAAGTCTACACATGCCGACTCAGGTAACTTCATGTCACGTCACGTCACCAGAATTTCTGAGTCCACTGCTGGACGTAGACCTCCTTTTATCTATGCGTATCGACGCTTTAAGAGGTAAATAGTGTAAATACCCATAATTAACACGTTGGCCAAGCAGGTTGGCGATCGCAGTAATGTGTTAATATGAAGACTGAAATATTAATAGAAGTATTTCTGATAAATGTGTAGTAAAATTAGTTTATGGTTATGATTTTGAGATTATGACAGTACTAAGAAGAAAGAGAGCGATTCTATACGGATAACAAGGACAAAAATAACCGGCATTAGCGTTTGCACAAATTTCATAGATTGATGTAAAGAAGTTGCGCAAGGTTGATAACAACTTGCGTTCACGGGTTAGGAAATATTTCTAAAAGGCATCAATAGATGGCGCAGCGATCGATTTAGATCACACTGACGTTATTCTTTCTTAGATTACCTAAGTATGAAATATTTTTACAGTCGTTCTTTCCATCATGCGAGTTTCGTATGTTAAAATATTTTTGAAGAGGAATGGTATTGCAAAAATACTACACCTCTATTGATAAGTACAGTCACCACATTGGAATGTTGAGCCACTTGGCAATGGATGCAATTTGGTCGTGTAATATTATGGGTTCGGTATTTTTCGTTAGTAGGCACGACCGTGACATGACCGATGTTCCCCGATGATATGTTAGTCAAATACGAATCTTTGTTGCGTCAAAATGTCAGTGTGTCAAAACTAGTTGAAATAATAAAGATTTCTTCGTCTACGAGAATGAAGGATTAGTCATCGGCCATTATTAGACGCTAGATGTCGTTGTTCCTAGAGGAAACTGGATAACGACAGTTCTTCATAGATTTGTTTAAAACCGTTTAGATTCGTATTTGCTTCAAATCGGAAGCCATAAATTATCTGATATTTTTTTTTTGTCAGGCGAGGTATTTTTTCCATTCATATTTATATAAATAGGCATAGGCATGTTATCCGAAGTCGTGATACCAGCCTCATAAGAGTTCGCAACCCGATTTGTATTATTCGACCAAGTTGCGAACAGTGGCAAGTGGCTCAACAATCCCGTGTGGTGACTGTACAATCTTTGATGGAATATTCATTGACACGTCATCGTCAATCGACTTAACCCTTAATAGGGCAATGGTAATATGAAATTCCTCATTTTGAAACTTATTCTGTCATTTAATTAGTGTCAAAGCCAATGAAATTTAGGTGTGACTGATGCCTTATTAAGGGTTAAGACACCCACAGGAAAATTTGGGGTGGTGACACTGGTGACAAATGTATTCTACTGCCGTCACTACGCGGCATAACTTCTTGTTCAATTACTTTTGAGTAATGAGATTTTTTTTAGTAAATGTTGGAAATATACCATTAAAATATGCGCCAGTTAAATTATTAAAATAATGGCCGTTCGTTTTTTCTTAAAACAAACACAAAAATACAATCATGATGATGATCAAGGGGTAAGGGAAGTCATAGCAAACTTGTCATAAAAAAATATCCGCTCCACAGAATCGCACCGGCAATGGAACGCATACAAGAACCACCCACTGCCTTCACCCCACGCCACCACACAAGGCATCACCAGCAGCGTCCAGGGCATCTCGCTGTCCACGCCCACGCTGTCCACGCCCACGCTCAGCACGCAGGCCGCCTTGGACAACGCTATAGCGTGTCTCATGCCCGACACTAGCGGAGTGCAGGTTCGATATTTACTACAGTCTGATGATGCTACAACACTCGTAGCATCACCAGCACACTTCACACATCTACCTCACTATAGTTATCGATTTCTAAGAACGAACATTTGATAGTTAAATGAACCATGTATGTATGTATGACGTTAAGTCTCGGAAATTTTTTGAGTTTTACCCTCATATTACTAAGGGTTATTCTATGACTGTCAAAAGTTCGTTCTTAGATCTCAGATGCTATAGCAACGTGGAAATCGACACTGTTTGTTCTTTCAATCTCTTAATAGGCATGATGAATCTTAAGTCAAATCAATATCTATTTTCGAATTGTCAAAACGATCGCCACGATGTTTTATATGAAATACACAAAAGTGACGTCATGTTTGTGTACTGCCAAATGACAAATGACGTACTCTTTTAAGTTCACCTATAATCTATTGTAAACATTAGCAACCTAGTCTTCAAGAGGCCGATTTTTTCAGTAAGATAACAGTCGGTCAAATAATATTTCCCGAAATTTACCTACATTACAGCTTTCAATATATTTTTTTTCTTCAGGTGATATCGAGCGGAGTGTCGTCAAATGTGCAATCCGTGTGTCAGCCGCAGACGAGTCTAAGTAACGCGTTGTTGAAGAGCGTCACTTTGGTGAAGCGTAACGTCGGCGACAACGCTACGGGTGAGTTAAGATTTAAAGAACTTAAATGCGAGTCCATTTGATCGCGCAACGATGGGTCCGTATAATAGTACATTGCGCATCAAAGGAGGTAAGTACGGAATGACTAACGAGAGTGTTGAAAGCCCGACGACGTAAGCGGAGGGCTTTTAATGACTCGAGCTAGTATTTCGCTTACTGATCGTGATGCATACAATGTTTTCCATCACACTTGCCGACAAAAAAAGTTTTAAGACAAAATATTATTAAATGACGTACTGACATTTCTATTACTCCTTAGGGAATTTCACTTTTCTATTACTCCCGCTACGCATGCAAGCAATGGCGTTTAGACAGCAAGTGTGATGTGATGACCTTTTTTAATTGTAAACACAGCATCATAAATCAGCATTCTATGTACACCGCCATCTATCGGCGACATTTATTTTATTTGAGTTTTAATGATAATGACCTGTTTGATGTGCCATATAATGAGCTATATAAGTATGTGAGATGGTTTTTCTCGGATAAGAACCATTTTTATTTCATTCTCACAAGTAATTATTTTCTACAAAATATTTAAAGTGTAGTGTAATGAATCGACGTCAAAGATATCATTACGGTTTAGGCGCCAAAAATATATTTACACGACTTTATTACATTGACATTAAGGTCGTGTAACTATATTTTTTGCACCTAAACCGTAATGATATCTTTGACGTCGACTGTACGTCTAGGTGATAAATGTGCAAAATGCAAGCAAACTTTAGATTTAGTTTATTAAGGAAAGTTTTTAAGATAATATTTCTCCTGTAATATTTATGTTACGCCTATTTTAAAGTTATGCCACAATTTCGCAATATATCGTAAACTTTCGTTACAATAAAAAAAAAATCTTTGATTACATTCGTAAAATTAAATTGTGACTAGCAGGTCGAATAGCCTTTAATCGTGCCCTACCTGTTCCCAGGTCCTCTAACCCTGTCAGTGGACGCATCAGGCAATCTGCTGCTGAAGGCGAGCCAGGCGGGCGCCGCACCGGAGCAATTACACTACGTACAGCTGCAGCGACTATACGTGCCCTTCCCTGGTACATTTCTTTTTTAATACATCATCATCATCAGCCTATGATAGTCCACTGCTGGACGTAGGCCTCTCCTAGTAACTATGCGTATAGACACATTAGGAGGTAAGTGCCCATTAGGGTGGTCCTTATTTTTGCAATTTTGTAGGATGTTCGAACCAATAAAGGAGCTCTTTGCTCTTCCGATTGCAATTTTCTGTGGGGCACCCTCTTATTTTGTTATTTGATAAGTAAATCATATTTGTTTCTTTTTCCAATTATAATAAACAAAAATTAGGGGTCGCTACCGAAGTAATAAAAAAACGACTAATCATTTTGCCTTTCTTGAACTTCGTACTTCGGTAGCGACCCCTAATTTTTGTTTATAATAATTGAAAAAAAAAACAAATATGGTTTACTTAACAAATAACAAAATGAGAGGGTGCCCCATAGAAAGTTGCAATCGGGAGAGCAAACAGCTCCTTTATTGGTTCGAACATCCTACAAAGTTGCAAAAATAAGAAGCACCCTAATGCCCATAATCGCCACGCTGGGCAAGCGGATTGACGATCGCAGTAATGTGTCCACTATGATGACGCTGCTGCCCATCATCAATCTTTTATCAAATAGTGGTCAGTGACACTTCAATCCCTTAGTCGACTCTTACGACACCCGAAGGAGGACTTGGGGTGGTGATAAATGTATTCTTAATTTCTTACTGCCGTCACCACACGGCTACACGGCATTTTTTTAGTACAGATGGTGCCTTTTTTAGGCTCTAGTGCGAGAAATGGCTCATTTTACGTCAGGTCCAAAACTTCGGACGGCCATCTGTACTACAAAACGTCGTACGAGACACGTGCAAAAACACTCGTTTCGAATTTCATGTTACATGTACTCGTGTCGTAATGTACTATTATTTTTATTGGCATAACAAAGTGGCACTCCACCTGATCGTACTGTTTTGCAAGTTACTTACTAACGGAGAACGCATAAGAAATATGTTTCTCAATTAAATTTTAGCTATTTAATTCAAGAGGAGGCAACATCGAAAACAATTGCTCTAAATTTCCAGACATTGTCGTCCCGGAGATAAATTGCCAGTAAATTTCATTCATTAATTCATCAGCTTATCTCAGTCCACTGCAGGCCTCTTCTATTACTTTTGCTCCTATGGACGCATTAGGAAGTAATGTCCCTAAACGCCACGCTGGGCAAGCGATCGCAGTATTGTGTACATTACGATGACGCTGCTGCCAACTATCAATCTTCAATAAAATAGTCAGTGAGACTTCAATTTCTTAGTCGACTCTTACAACACCCAGTGGGAAGAGTTGGGGTGGTGACAAATTAATTCTTACTGCCGTCATCGCGCGGCGAATATAATCCAGCCAGTAAATAATCTTTATTAATACAATTTCAAGCTGTAATTAGAAGACTCCTTCAGTACTACCTTTGTGTGTTTACACCATATATAGTTATGTAATAACATCATCATCAGCCTATGATAGTCCACTGCTGGACGTAGGCCTCTCCTAGTAACCATGCTTATAGACGCATTAGGAGGTAAATGCCCATAATCACCACAAGCGGATTGGCGATCGCAGTAATGTGTCCACTAAGATGACGCTGCTGCCCATCATCAATCTTTTATCAAATAGTGGTCAGTGACACTTCAATCCCTTAGTTAAAAAATAATACTTATCTCTTAAAACTTACAAACGAAATCTAAAGATAAGTAAAACTAATGTTATAGTACGTAAACATTTAAATACAAATTACTTACCTATTGAAAGAGCCCAAAACCCTCCCTGTGCAAAGGTGCCCGCGTCGCTGCGTTACATTGCGTTGTATTGTAATGGAAAGCCTAATATTATATTGATATTTCTTCAGAAGCCGAAACGCCCAAAAGCCAGAGTCAACCCGTACAAGCTACTGCGCCGGGCCAGTCGGTGATAGTCTCGCAGAGCAATCCGCAGCCTACACAGAAACTTAATACGTAAGTATATTTAATTGCATTATTAATAAAGGTGATAAAAAAAGTATTATGAAATATCAAGAGACAGTTAAATTCCAATTCGAAACGGAAAGGGACAAACGATACTTGTGTCGGTTAATTTCAAACTCAGATAAATGTATTGTTACCACTTCAAAGATTTATTGAAAAAAGTGATAATTCCACGATTTGAGAGACAAATAAATTTATTTGAATATGGGTAAAGCATCAAAGAAAGCGATCTTGTTTGACAAATTAAATTTTTAAACAATCTGAACTATATTAATGGCTTAAAAAAAATTCGTGGGGTTTATCTTCTTTTGATATAGGTAATTGATTGCAATTTATCTATCTTTGAAAAACTGGGTGTAGATTTGTATAATTTTGAAATAATAGACTGGAATTATAAATTGTTATCTGCAGCTATTGACGCAGAGCTTATGTCAATTGATATTTTGAACAACCTTTTTTGTTGGTTGGTTTTAATGAATTTACCTTCATTTGAACTGTTTTACGGATTTATCTGATTTAAATATTGTGATCTTAACGTTATTTTTTTCAAGAACTACACGAAATTATATTTAACCCATAAAATAGTAGCAAAACCAGGTTTTTGAGGTTTAACCTCTCATGCGCTGCAAATGTTTTGTTTTCTAATATCCACGTTAAAACACGCGCATGTTACGAGGGCTTAATTTTATACAAGAACCATGAAAAATTACTGAAATGAATTTACCCGAGTTTGAAGTCAAGTAACTCACCTATCGGCTAGGGGGCGTTTTTGAATAAGTGAGTCAGTCTTTATATTATTTTTCATCACAGTCTTGCTGTCTAAGCGCGCCATTTCTTACATGCATAGCGGGAGTAATAGAAAAGTGGAATTCCCTAGGGAGTGATAGAAATGTCAGTACCTCATTTAATAATATTTTGTCTTAAAAGTTATTTTTTTGTGGGCAAGTGTGATGAAAAACATTGTATGCATCACGGTAGGTAAGCGGAATACTAACTCGAGTCATAAAAGCCCTCCGCCTAACGGCGTCGGGCTTCTAACACTCTCGTTTGTGATTCCGTACTTACCTCCCTTGATGCACAATGTACTATTTCATCATACCTGTTCGGTAAGTGCGCCAATACGCTGCGGTGATGCGGGCCGTAGGTGCGTCTTTACGTCATAGTAGGCCGTTAAGGATTTTCATACAACATTAGACGTAATGTTGTATGAATCGGCGGTCCGGCGCACGCCGCGCGCCGCGCCGAGATTTCTTTTATGAAAATGATGAAATTAAGTCATCCCTGATTTAGACCATTTTAGAGCAATTTTGAGAAAATATATTGTTTTATTAAATTTTTTGCGTCACAGGTGTGATGAAAAACATAATTTCTTATTTACCGCCCTTAATACACAATGTACTAATCTATCTCGTGTCTATAGTAAAGAATGGTATTTCCCCTGCAGCCAATGGGAGACGCCCGCGGAAGAGAGCCGGCCGTTCCCGCTGGCGCCGACGCCGGCGCAGCTCGGCCGCGCGCCGCTGCAGAAGCGTCTGAGCAGAGGTCACTACACTACGGGCCTATCAGCATGCTTAGCGGGCCACAGACGATCAGTTATAACTCAGTTTTAACTGTTCAGTTAAAACTTAGGGAACATACCCATACTAAGTGACCTGTTTAGGGGGGGGGAGGGGGTCCGTCAAAGTACCACTCTTGGTCACCAGGGGGAGGGGGGGTCTGGTATCTTGTCACGTGACTAGTGTATTTCGAGATTATTTTGTAAGAATGTAATTTAAATTGGAGTTACACCATCGTTTTTCCCATCACTACAATTTTTAAAACCAAAAGTACAATTTTACAATTAAAATGTACTATTTAACCTACGCCCGCACTCTCGCAGTACGCGTTTATCTTCGCATATACTACGCTTGGTCACCAGGGGGAGGGAGGGGTCAAAAAAGGGTCACGTAGTATGGGTATGTTCCCTTACGTGTGTTCAGTTCAATCTTTAAACTGTGCAGTTGAACCTGCGACCATATATAACATGGACGTCTAACGCTAGCTCAAAAATGCCCCCAAACACAATTGTTCAATTGTGCCAAGATGGGCAGGACACAGCGCTTTTCTTTATACCGCGCATATTTCGGCGCAACATCTTTGACAAATGTTTGTGCAATATAACCAATCAAAACTTTAACGGACTGATCACAACTATTTTTGAATGGCGGTTTAAGTTTTTATAGGTTGATATTGAAATTCATTACCGTGAGGCATTGAAAAGGAGGTGACATTTGTCAACTAAAATTCAGGACCGTTTTTGAAAAGAAATTTAGTATGGCGTGCGGCTTCCATGTTTTATTTGTTCGTAGAGTTGAACTGATGATCTAATCAAAATTTCATTAAAACTGATCGTCTGTGGCCCGCTTAACGCTTACTAGCCTATCCTAGTTTTCCCTCGCTGTCACACTTTCGTTTACGATTGACGATTGAGCGGTAGCGATTGGCAACTTGTCTAAGCACCCAGGCATAGCCGAGATGTCATTCTGCAATCGTATACGATAACCGATGAGTCACGTGACCGTAATAATGTATCGCAACGATCACGTGACCGAATCTGACATTCTAATACATTTATTACTTATCGCTTATCATATACGACTGCAGAATGGCATGTGGCCTAAGACAATTTTTTTATTTTTACACTAAAACAGTCCGTTTCAGAATTTATCAATCTGCTTCGTTTTGGGTTTCACTCTAGACTTAGCATAAAATTTTAATGATTGAAAGTTATTGTGCCGAAATTTCCTAAGCTACCTATCTTCGGATACGTCATAAAATTCAGTATCCTAAACATACCTCGGAAATATGGAGTTGCCTGTCTTAGACCTATCCGGTCTATCGATATGTCTTCGACCGGCAAACCTCTTCGTCCAGGCCTCTATAGTAATGAACTATTTTAGGCTAGCAATCACAAATTCTACAAAGAGTTGGTTACAAAATCTAGCAGGGAAAATACCCGTAGTAGGTAATGTGAAATAGTCACAATTTTATTAATCATCGAGGTCGGGCGGGAGACGTCAAAATTAAAAAAGAAAGCTCCTCTATGGTTTACTATTCATCATAAATGACATTTAAAATTAGGTTGGCAGCCATGTATTTCATTAAGTCTTGTATACACGAGGTGTCATAAAATGCACAAAACGCACTGCGGCCCTATCCCACTAAACTTTACATATGTAAAATGTGACAAATTTGTAGAATTGTTTACATAAAAACGTACCACAAATATTACAAATATGTAGAAGCGACAAGTCTGTATTCTACAAATATATGCATGACAAATCACCGTAACACAAAGCATGGGTGGTGTGTCAATGTAGTTTACAATTTACATATTTATGTAATATGTAAAATTGTATCTATTACAATTTGTAAATTTAACAAATATGTAGATATTTGTATAATGTAGAATTATATTTGCAGTAATTTCTTCGACAAGGAACTTCTTTTATGTTGCGGGTAGTTTGATACTTTTTAATAAGCCGTAAAAATACCTTCAAGTTTCTGTGTTAATACGTGATTGATATTTTCTGGGCTCCTATTGTGCAATTTCTAAAATGCGTTTTCAAGATAAAATAACGGTTTTGAATCTCATTTTAGAGAATAAAGAGATTTTATTTGGAAGATTTAGCAATACTTTATAACCCATGGTGTAAAAATACAGAAATGGAAAGAGATTGCAAATCAATTAGAAAGTGAAAATATATTTAACAAGGATTGGAGATACTTGAGACACTATGTGGCAAAATTTGAAACGACGTACAATGGTATGGCTCCGGTTAGCGTTTAGCGTTTTCTTTGGCGTCTGACAACTACATTTTCTTCGCTGCTACTACTATCACTCGTACTCGACATGGTGTTGCGGTAGAATGGAACTCTTGTAATGAGATTGTACTTTTTACACGCGGTGATAGAATTGTAGATTTGTAGCTACAATTCTACAAAATTGTACGCGTTTTATTACAATTCATCGTAACACAAAACTTTTACGTACAATTGTAGACTACAAATATGTAATTTTTCCTGGAAAACCACATGTAATATGTAAAGTTTTGTGATACACCGAATTGTAGATTTATCACTACAATTACATATTTGTAGAAATTTTCCGATACAAATTTGTAATATGTAATTTTTGTGATACGCTCGCTTGTATTATCTACATATATGTAATATGTAAATTGTAATTTACAATTGTAACGTTTGTGGGATAGGGCCCAGAATGCGTTTATAGGGAATAGACAATATAGACTTGTCTTGACATCTGTAAGGTAGGGGCTTAAAGGTGAGATCACGACCATGTAAATGACAAATAAAAGTACGGGAGTAGAAAAACAATACAAAGAACTGAAACAAAATAAAGCGACCCGCCCCGGCTGCGCACAGGTACTATACCTACATAAAAACCTTCCTCTTGAATTACTACCTATTAAAAAAAATCTCATCAAAATTCGTTGCGTAGTTTTAAAGATTTTTTCATCACACTTGCTGTCTAAGCGCGCCATTGTTTGCGCGCGCATCGGGAGTAATAGAAAAGTGAGATTCCCTAGGGAGTAATAGAAATGTCAGTACGTCATTTGATAATGTTATTTCTTAAAACTTATTTTTTTGTCGGCAAGTGTGATGAAAAACATTGTATGCATCACGGTCGGTAAGCGGAATACTAACTCGAGTCATAAAAGCCCTCCGCCTAACGGCGTCGGGCTTCTAACACTCTCGTTAGTAATTCCGTACTTACCTCCCTTGATGCACAATGTACTAAAGCGTACTAAGGGACATAGGGACAGAAAAAGTGACTTTATTTTGTACTATGTAGTGATAGTGATTAATAAGATATATTCCTGCAGGCACGTCAACGGGTTCCACGGGGTCCGGCGAGGCGGGGTCGGCGCCGGCGTCCCCCCGGGAGGACCACAAGAAGAGCCTCTTCAAGAAGGGCACCGAGGACGGACGAGACAAGTACGTATAGCAGGCCTAGCCGACATCACATTCTACTTTCGCATACGATAACCTATAAGTCACGTGACCATAATTATGTGTCGAAATAGTAGATTGTGTCACAAGCGATCAAAATGGTATATTTCCGGCGTGGGCGTATATTGAATCCTGAGCGTAATGAAGGATTCAAGCGTTAACGCCCAAGACGAAATAATTTTGATACCGCTTTTCACACCACCTATGAGAAAAATAAAAGATATATCACATAATTTAATATTTATGCAAATAATCGATTCTGAAGAAATGTTTATCAATTATGAACGTACTGTTTATTTTCATATTTCATTGTATTTTTTTAGACTGGCAATAGAAAGTCCTTGAACAGAAAAGTGCCACTTTGATCCCTCCCAGCAGGGAAGAAAAGGCCCGTATTCGAATAGGTGGTGTGAGAAGGTCATTTTCACACATTTACATATTACTTATCGCTTATCGGCGAAAGTAGTGGCTTAAAGTGGCGTCTTGGCTAGGTCTACACTATGTTTTTTCCTCGCATAATACATTGTAAAATATTGTATGATATTCAAGTTAACATGAAGGCTTTCAACACTAAGTAGATTACATGCCAAGGCCGTTTAAGTGGGAAATACCTCGGATGACATGTAATTGTAAACGACCGACAAACATGTGATCCGAGGCTTTCCCATTTAACGGCCGAGGTGTGTATACTATTTTTTTGTTCAACGGAGCCGACAGGCGGCAACTAAGTTTAGCGCAGCGGCCGGCAATGTGCTGTTTGCTGACCGGAGGGCCGAAAATAACTATTGAATGGCCAGCTGCGAAATAATTGGCCCTACCATTGACACCGAGTAGGTAAAAATAGATTTGTAAAAAAATAATGCCACAAAAACAATGGATTGTCATAAAAAACAACTTTGACAAAATGCCGTCTTTGGCGTGAGGGGACAATTGTGTAAAGACGTTTTATGTAAAGATTGTATTTTCTCTAAATCTTATTTTTATCCTTACTATGTAAGGAATAGTAGTGAATTTCATGTGTTTGTAAAATCAATCAAACAAAGGAAATGCGACGTGAAAGGATTAAATTTCTTTGAAGTGGAGTGTATGTACAGTCAAGGGCATAAATATGTATACACTTTTTTTATTTTATGCCGTTAAAATAAGGTGCAAAAGTGTATACATATTTTTGCCCTTGACTGTACATTGGGCCTTACGAGGATAATATTGTTGTAAAACTCCACACACACTGGACGGCGCAGCGTGGGAAGGCCCCCCACAAAGTGGAGCGACGACCTGGTAAAGGTTGCGGGTGTCCAATGGATGCGGACAGCTCTCGACCGATCTTTGTGGAACTCTCTGGGGGAGGCCTATGTCCAGCAGTGGACGTCAATTGGCTGATGATGATGATGAAACTCCACAGAGTCCTGGAAACAGTGAACTTCGAGCAGAAGTTCAGCACTCTACCGCAGTTCAAGCCCGAGGCGTGCAGCCCCAGCGTCGTCGTGCCCAGCAGCCCGCAGCTCTACCTCCGCAAGAAGAGGATAGGTTCGTCTAACACCCACTCCTGTAGATATACCCCCTTATTCGAGAAGTTCAGCACTCTACCGCAGTTCAAGCCCGAGGCGTGCAGCCCCAGCGTCGTCGTGCCCAGCAGCCCGCAGCTCTACCTCCGCAAGAAGAGGATAGGTTCGTCTAACACCCGCTCCTGTAGATATACCCCCTTATTCGAGCAGTTCAGCACTCTACCGCAGTTCAAGCCCGAGGCGTGCAGCCCCAGCGTCGTCGTGCCCAGCAGCCCGCAGCTCTACCTCCGCAAGAAGAGGATAGGTTCGTCTAACACCCGCTCCTGTAGATATACCCCCTTATTCGAGCAGTTCAGCACTCTACCGCAGTTCAAGCCCGAGGCGTGCAGCCCCAGCGTCGTCGTGCCCAGCAGCCCGCAGCTCTACCTCCGCAAGAAGAGGATAGGTTCGTCTAACACCCGCTCCTGTAGATTTACCCCCTTATTCGAGCAGTTCAGCACTCTACCGCAGTTCAAGCCCGAGGCGTGCAGCCCCAGCGTCGTCGTGCCCAGCAGCCCGCAGCTCTACCTCCGCAAGAAGAGGATAGGTTCGTCTAACACCCGCTCCTGTAGATTTACCCCCTTATTCGAGCAGTTCAGCACTCTACCGCAGTTCAAGCCCGAGGCGTGCAGCCCCAGCGTCGTCGTGCCCAGCAGCCCGCAGCTCTACCTCCGCAAGAAGAGGATAGGTTCGTCCACTAACACCAATGACATTAAATAATTAATGGACGCACAGAGCCAAACAAAAAAACCAAGAAAAGTGGCATTAAAAGTCATTTCTATCATGTTTCAGTTGAAGCTAATAACGCTCACTTACAATAAACTATAATAAAGAAAACTCAAAGAATAAAAAACTTTGTGAAGTGAGCAATAAGTGTCAAATTTGCGAACAACACCGCAAAATAGTAGAAACTTGATGTTTAAAGAATAATGATTCTATACCGTAAGGTGACCAAATGTCAACTGTCAGAACTGAATAGCGGAGCAAAAGGACCGCAATATTTACTTCTGCAGCCCATTTTTTGGGGCCATTTTTTTGAGCTGTTTGGGGATCCACTTATATATTCTAAATCAATGACTAACACCCACTCCTGTAGATTTACCCCCTTATTCATAAGGGCATTTTCACTTCTAGGGACACCCAATTCGATTAGCCCTCACAAAAAAAAATTACGTCGTTGTCAGTTTTGTAACGACAAGTAAGCATGAAATGTTTACGTAAATCCATTTTATTTATGTTTTTATATTGCATAAACGCGAATTCTTTCTGGATGAAATGATAAAAAAATATTTTTGTTAATATTTAATGCTTAATTGTCGTTACAAAACTGACATCGAAGTTAACTTTTTTGTGAGAGTTAAGCTAATTGGGTGTCCCTAGAAGTGAAAATGCCCATAAACGACTCTTAACTTAGCAATCCGCCAAATGTTGTTTGTTTGTTTGTTTGTTTGTTTGTTTTGGTCATATAGACATATCGATAAGACCGAAAGGGACAGACAGTACTTATCGGCTTGCTAAGTTACGAGACATTTGATAAGTAAGGAGGATATTGCATTGAGGTGGTCTCAATATGGTTGATTTTGACGACCAAAGTTAACAAAGAGTTATTACTACTTGATGATTTGATGAAAGTGTGAAACCTTTTATGGGACGAAATTAAAAAAAAAGAATAAAAAAATATTGAACTTAGTTACTATATCGCCTCTGCATCTTGTAGACAGTTATAATATAATTAATTAATAACAACAATTATAACTTTAATTTAATTTAAAACGCAGATCGTTTGTTCAATAACCACTTTATAAAAACTCATATTTTTACAGAAGAAGAGGTGCCATCAATGACACCAGTGTTGGAACCGGAGCCACTAACGAGCGGCGCCATGCCGACCCCCCACTCCTACGGGACCCCCCACACGACGACCAAACTCGTGGGCAATACCTTCTTCGGACCCGACTTTAACCTCGACTCATTCAGAGGTATGTTATTATACACCGTGTTTTTATTGATTTCCGTTAAATTGGACAGGTTACTTGGGACATTATTAGAAGTTGCATGGTATATCGGCTTTTGTTAATTTCGAGAAAAAATTTTTTTTTTCGTTTTTATACATAATAATTGTAATGGCAAGTGTGAGAGAACCTTAAGAATAAGATCTCAGGTGACTGACGGCACACGTCAAAATAAGTAACATTAGGATATAATAAATATAATAATGGTTACAATTGCAAAATTCAACACTTGTTAAGTCATTAAACTTATTTTTTTAACAACTCTATAACAGTAAGAGTTTAGACATTAGTCTTAGAGAAATTGATAATTTTTGATCTAAATAAGCTTCCCTTTAATTTAAAGGAAATCAATAAAAAACACGGTGTATTATGTTTAGAATATTTTACTCACAACACCCTCTCGTCACCGTCCCCAAATGACGGTGCAACGACCGTCCCACCTTTGTGGGATGCGACCCGGCCACAGCTGCAGTAGCGGAAACGCGGGAGCAGCCACACATACTCCAGGAGGAGTATCGTTCGTATATTCAGTTCAGTCACTCACAACACTAAATAAAGACTGCCCAGACCTCGCGACAGACCAAAGAAGCGATGGGGTAAATCCATGTAACTGTAATGAAAGTGATAATTAGACTGTCTGTTTATTTACTTATGATCCAAGTGTAAGTACAGGCTGATGATGTGATATCTAAAGCCGCGTTTTCACTTAGTGTTCTGAGCGAGCATTCGCTTGTTCGTGGGCTGACGAACGAACATTTGGCTATGCGAATTATTATTTTCATCTGCCCTAGAATGAACGAATGCTCGCTCAGAACACTAAGTGAAAACGCGGCTTCAGGCCCGATTTTTCAATCCCGAAATAAATAACAGTTAGTTAAAATTATAATAGTACGGTCAAATCGTACATAATTTTACCCTAAACTCGCAAATCAAGTAGTATCGCTGCATTTTTGGTATGTTGTTTAGACACCATAGGACAGTATAAAACCATATTTTGCAAGCAAAAAAAAGTTGTGCTAGCTGGGTAGTACGTGAAAAACTGCGAAATTTACGGCCATTTTTTAGTTTCTGATTTTTATTTAAAAAACATTACGTTTTTTGATATCATATGTCAATAAACGTTTAAAGACTAATAAATTTCCAACAAGTTGAGCTAACATGCATTACCGTAGGTCTTATAGTTTCTGAGATTCGAGACTTTAAAAAGTACCCCTTTTTGTAAACTAGATAAAATTTTGTGTTTTGCTAACGTTTTCGACTTAATATCGCCTCACCTAATTATGCTACGAAAAACATGCAATAATGACCTTATAGTGCACTTAATATTCTTTAATTTAAGGGTAAAATTAGGTCAGTGAACTTTGTAGTTGAAAGTATAAACCCGAAATTCCAAAGGCAGGAGGCCCGCTATCTAAGTTTTTCATACAAATCGCAAGTCGATTTGCAAAGCTGCAATTTTGGTATATTATAAAGGCCTTATAGATATATACGAAAATGCATATTAAAAGAAAAACAAAAAAATAATTTGGGCATGGGACGTAAAAAACGGAAAAAAATCGCACTTTTTTTAGTTTTAAACGTTTAACTAAAAATCTATTATCTTTTTGATACTGATTGCTATAAAACTAAGAAAGAACATTAAATTTGAAAGGATTTGAGCTACGTTGCATCACCGTAAGTTATATATATTTTGAGATACGACATTTCATAAAGTGCCCTTTTATCAAAACATTAACAAATTTTAGGTTACGTTAAAGCTATTCACTAAATATTGGCAAAACGTTCGCGCTAAGAAAAAAAAAGTAATTGTAGATAATAACTACATTAAATTTGGAACAAATTGAGCCGATAACAATTACTGTAAGTCTTATAGTTGGGGTATACGAGGCTTCAAAACATACATTCATTTTCTTAACTTAATGAAGGGTACATTTTGAAATGTCGTACCTTTAAATCTATATAATTTAGGGTAATGCAAGGTAGCTCAAATCCTTTCAAATTTAATATTCTTTCTAAGTTTTGTAGCAATTGGTATCCAAAAGTTAATAGTTTTTTAATTAAACGTCAAAAAGTAAAAGAAGTCCAATATTTTTTCAGTTTTTTTCGTCCTATGCCGAAATTCCTTTTTTGTTTTTCTTGTAATATGAATTTTTGTACGTCCTTATAGGGCCTATATAATATACTAAAATTGCAGCTTTGCAACACGACTTGCCATTTGTATGAAAAACTTAGATAGCGGACCTCCTGCTTTTTGAATTTCGCGTTTTTAGTTTCAATTACAAAGTTTACTGACCTGATTTTACCCTTAAATGAAAGAATATTAATTTCGCTATAAGATAATTATTTCATGTTTTTCGTAGCATAATTAGGTAAGGCGATATTAAACCAAAAACGTTAGCAAAACTCAACATTTAATCTAGTTTACAAAACAGGGTACTATTTGAAGTCTCGAATCTCTGAAACTATAAGACCTACGGTAATGAATGTTATCTCATCTTGTTACAAATTCATTCATCTTTAAACGTTACCTGATACATATTGTCAAAAAACGTAAGGCTTTTTTTATAAAAATCAGAAACTAAAAATAGACAGTAAATTTCACAGTTTTTCACGTATAACGCAGCTAGCACAACTTTTTTTTGCTTGCAAAATGTGGTTTTATACTGCCCTATGGTGTCTAAATAACATACCAAAAATGCAGCTTTACTACATGTTTTGCGAGTTTAATGTACGATTTGACCGTACTATAATTATTTTTCTCAAGTCATCAGTCACAAAAGCAAAGAGCTAATATTTATCTGACAGATACTGTTATCTGGAGATTGAAAAATCAGTCCTAAAGGGGAATCTAGACCGAGTAAGGGTCGATTCAGACCAGAATGGCAGCAACGCGGTGAGCATTTTCAGCTGACGATTGTAACATATCAATTGAACTGGTATTCTGTACATTCCAGTGTCAGAGAGCATGGAAGAAATGTCGCCGCGAACGCCGTGCACACCAGGAGCCCGCGGCGAGGCCGGACACCGCCGCGTGCTAGAACAGAGGCGCCATCTCGTGCTGAAGCTGTTCCACGAGCACGGCATGTTCCCCACCACGCAGGCCACCACGCACTTCCAGGTACCTGCCCACCAGGTCTCACCACACCAGGCCGGACACCGCCGCGTGCTAGAACAGAGGCGCCATCTTGTGCTGAAGCTGTTCCATGAGCACGGCATGTTCCCCACCACGCAGGCCACCACGCACTTCCAGGTACCTGCCCACCAGGTCTCACCATACCAGGCCGGACACCGCCGCGTGCTAGAACAGAGGCGCCATTTCGTGCTGAAGCTGTTCCATGAGCACGGCATGTTCCCCACCACGCACTTCCAGGTACTTGCCCACCAGGTCTCACCACCATACCAGGCGAGGCCGGACACCTTACCCGAAGACCTGTCGTCGTAAGACTTACTGAATGATTTAACCGTTTCGAGTAATTTTCTCAGATTTTTTTTAATTTCTCAAGGTCGGAAACTTTCATTTTCGCACCATGTGCATAAATTATCTCATTGGTCGTATAAAATGCAGTACCTATGTGTCACATGGTATCAAAATTATTTTCGTCTTCGGAGTTAATGTTTTAATTCAAGATTCCACTTTAGAATGACTCACTACATTCGGGATTTGACTGTGGAATCCATCACTTGATTCGGGCTTCAATGAACACCCTCGCCGAAAATATATCATTTTGATCCCTTGTGACACAATCTTACTATAGTTACGGTGCATTTTATTTAATTTTTATTTATATCTTTACTACCTTTTAGACTTATCGATAACAGTTATGTCGATGTTTAATATTGACAATCTCTCGTTTCTGCTAGAAAAATATTTAGGTTTATTGATGAAGATTGGATGGGTTTGAGATGGAGCTAGGAAAAAGGAGAGGTCCAGACACCATAACAATAATTACACTCATTGTTATGGCAGGTGTCTGGACCTCTTTTCTATAGTTCCATCTCTTATCCGTCCAACCTTCATCACCATAAAACATTAGTCTTTTCCATATAATCTCCAATAGCCTCTATATGCCTGCTGGGACCGGTTCACGGATATCTATTTTTTGTGCCCGTGAATGGGTTGCAGCAGGTGTAAAACACAGTATTCTCGTAACCCCGCCAAAAAGGCGTCGAGGTGGCATATGGGGGGGTTTTTTAGTGGGTATACCGTAGGCCTCATTAGCCAAACGGGAGTCCCACATAACTGCTCGGGTCCCCTCCCGCACCCGGGCGGTATGCGTAAAGCATTTCTCCCCCCCTAAACAAAAAAAGGTGTAAAACACAGTAAATTTCTCTCTACGTGTTGGATCTGTATCCCCGCGCAAGCCTATCAAAAGACCGGGATTTATAGGCCCGTGATGAAAGAGAGAATTCCACTCGCTGTTAGTATTATTAATATCGGGTGATGTTCCAGGCGACGCACATGGACATCTTCCCCAACAAGATGTCGCTGCAGCTGAAGATCCGCGAGGTGCGCCAGAAGCTGATGGCGCACTCCAACCTCACGCCGCACTCCGACATCAACACGCCCACCAGTTAGTATACTTGGTGTGATGTTCCAGGCGACCACATGGACATCTTCCCCAACAAGATGTCGCTGCAGCTGAAGATCCGCGAGGTGCGCCAGAAGCTGATGGCGCACTCCAACCTCACGCCGCACTCCGACATCAACACGCCCACCAGTTAGTATACTTGGTGTGATGTTCCAGGCGACCACATGGACATCTTCCCCAACAAGATGTCGCTGCAGCTGAAGATCCGCGAGGTGCGCCAGAAGCTGATGGCGCACTCCAACCTCACGCCGCACTCCGACATCAACACGCCCACCAGTTAGTATACTTGGTGTGATGTTCCAGGCGACCACATGGACATCTTCCCCAACAAGATGTCGCTGCAGCTGAAGATCCGCGAGGTGCGCCAGAAGCTGATGGCGCACTCCAACCTCACGCCGCACTCCGACATCAACACGCCCACCAGTTAGTATACTTGGTGTGATGTTCCAGGCGACCACATGGACATCTTCCCCAACAAGATGTCGCTGCAGCTGAAGATCCGCGAGGTGCGCCAGAAGCTGATGGCGCACTCCAACCTCACGCCGCACTCCGACATCAACACGCCCACCAGTTAGTATACACTAGGGCTCACGGTACACGTGTAACCCGCCAAACCGGATACCCGTGTTCTTAAGCCCGACGGTACTAAGAACCCGAATTACACGAACCCGCCGGGTACCCGTGTTCGTGTCCAATACACGGATACCGTTTACACGAAACCGTGTGCTACCCGGGTACTTAGAGACCGAACCGAACGGATTTGAAATAATTTGAGCAAATGCAAATAAGGTCTATAATTGAATGTAGCCTGCAGCTTCGTTCGACATTTCGACTCTATCTGTTACGCAATAAGGTATATTTGACACAATTAGCCTTCCGCTTATCTATCTATTTGTATTATAGCTCTTTTAAGTCCCACGACCCATTCGTAGGCTTCTCGTCAAAGACGTACCCGAACCCGCGGGTAATTAAAGTCCGTGTAAATAAAACCCGTGTACCCGTGTAGACGGGTATTATTTACACGGACTTTAATTACCCGTGTAAATCGGGTCAGAAACCCGTGTACGTGTAACACGAACACGGGTATGAGAAACGTTGACACGAAACCCGGACACGACCGCGAGCCCTAGTATACACGCCATTCTACGAACAAATAAAACATGGAAGCCGCACGCCATAGTAAATTGCCTTTCAAAAACGGTCCGGAATTTTAGTTGACAAATGTCACCTCTTTAATGCATCACGGCAATGAATTTCAATGTCAACCTATAAGAACTTAAACCGTCGTTTGAAAATAGTTGTGATTGGTCCATCAAACTATATTCTATAAACATTTGTCAAAGGTGTTGCGCCGAAATATGCGCGGTGTTAAGAAAAGCGCTATGTCCTGCCCATCTTGGCACAATTGAACAATTGATTTTGGGGGCATTTTTGAACTGGCGTTAGACGTCCATGTTATTTATGGTCGCGGACGCCATTCTATTTTAATAAACAGGTCGATTGGTAGACCGATGCAAAGCTTTAAGGTGAAGTAAGTATAGACCATTTAGAACCATTCAAGCTATGTTTGTCTTTGACGAAGTCTGACAATTTTTTTCAATTAAATATTTGGTGTTTGACATAATATTAGAATAAAGATAAACCTGAATCTTAGGTTTTATTATGCTAAAGAAACGACATACAATGAATTCAATGACAAATTGACAAAGTCAACAACATGACATTCTTCCCTCCTTAGGGATCATCCATTAATTACGTCACACCAATTTTATGATATTTTGACCCCTCCCTCCCCCCTTGTCACACTTCGTCACAATTAACTACACCCTCCCCCCTTAGTGTGACGTCACATATACATTTTTAGTTTAAGAAGGTAAAAAATACAACATCACTTTGAAAGTAACTTTTTATTAGAATTGCTTAAGATGATTTGTAAAATTAACGAAGAGAAAATTAACTTATTCTTCCTCCGTCCAAGGATTTTGGATTTTCTATTCTTTTATGTTCATGGATACTTGTATGTGAGGATTGTGACGTCACAAACATAAAACTCCTCCCTCCCCCCTGTCACGATATGTCACATTTTGTGGACCCCCTCCCTCCGCCTTGACGTGTGACGTTATTAATGGATGATCCCTAAGTACCTTTACTACATAGGTATCACTCAAGTTTGGAAGCTCTTTTCTTTAGTTATTAGTAACTTTCTCTGTTACTGCGGCGAATGGTTGCTTGACCATTAAATAAATAAATAAAATATCTTGGGATACCTTACACAAATCGACTTAGTCCCACGGTAAGCTCGATTAAGGCTTGTGATGTGGGTACCAACGACGGTATACTTAATTACATAGACGGCCACGACCACAAATAATAACAACAAGAACATAAGATATTTGTAAGAAATAAATATTATTATTTGTGATAAGTGACACAAGACACAAATAATTACCCGATTTGAACCCGGTACCTCGAGCTTTGTAGGCAGGATCACTACTAACTAGGCTAGGGAGGCTGCCTTTAATGTAAATAATTCAAAATATGGATTTTTTGAATATTACTTCATTTGTGCTTACATTTACTGACCAATTTTTATTTCGGTAAAGCAATGTTCAGATAAATCTTCAGACTGATTACCTTACCGGTAATTTAGTGATAAAGTTTGCCCTAAAGCGCCCACTTTTGAGCACTTCCATAAGCGTCGAAAAAATAACCTTTTGGGTACAAAATATAGTGTGGAGCGGAGCGTCAGATAATCAAAGATCGGTGGAAGATTTTATTGGCAACGCTAAGTGCAGTCGCGAAGCGCTTACAGCGTTCCGCACTCGCCGGTCGGCTAAATTACGCGGAACGTGCTCGCCATCACAAATATCCGCTCCCTTCCCCCAAAACCGACCAAATACATTTATAGCCTGTTTTAGCTGCTGCATAGATATGTATAATGCTTATTTAGAAATCCAAATTCAGTATTCAGTAGGGCTGCGTTGGATTGAATTCGCTAAGCGACGAAAAGGTTTCTGAGGTTATTCGTAGCACTGACGTGTTAAATGTAAATTAAAAATCTTTTATATTCCATTTTAAACTAGTTATTGAGAAGATCACTGGTAAGTAGAACTTTTTTTCTATTGGTTTTTGATTACAAACTAGGTAATCTATACATTACCTACATCGTAAGAGACGCTGTATGGGATCATCCATTAATTACGTCACACCAATTTTATGATTTTGTGACCCCTCCCTCCCCCCTTGTCACACTTCGTCACAATTAACTACACCCTCCCCCCTTAGCGTGACGTCACATGTAGATTTTTAGTTTAAGAAGGTAAAAATTTCATCACTTAGAAAGTGACTTTTTATTGGGATTTGCATAAAAGGGTTTGTCAAATTAACGAAGAGAAAATTAACGTATTCTTCCTCCGTCCAAGCTAGGATTTTGGATTTTCTATTCTTGATGTCCATGTATTTATGTACGTGAGGATTGTGACGTCACAAACATAGAACTCCTCCCTCTCCCCTGTCACGATATGTCACATTTTGTGGACCCCCTCCCTCCCCCTTGAGGTGTGACGTAATTAATGGATGATCCCTTAGTCCTGAGCGTAGTCCGCCAAGTAGGTAGGGGGGCGTCGGTCTCGTCCCGAGCGCCGCGGTACGGCTGGGGCAGCAGGGGGAGGAACAGGCTCCGGCGGCACGTCAGGAGTTTCGTCGTTTTGGGTAGATTCTGATTCAGGAGGCAGGGCGGGGTCTGCTAGAGGTTCGCAGAACTCCAGATCATTCACATTATCTCTGAGACAGTCTGAGGAACTAGTTCCCTCATTTGTATTATTAAGCTCAGTTAGTGTGGATTCACTAATAGTACCAGTGGGAGCCAGGTGACGATTAGATACAATAAGTTCTTTGCCGTTTGACAATCTCACTGAACTATAGCTAGGATTTGCTTCTAACAAATCGACTTCTTCTACAAGAGGATCATATTTACTGGCACGAACGAATTTTTTAAGGAGAACTTTTCCAGGTTGGCCATGGAGGCATGGATTGCCCCCACGAGGATCGTCGACAGTGGTTAAACATTCTTTCATGCGGAGTCTTATTAGTGACAGTACAAAGTAGTGATCTTATGCTGTGTAAAGCTTGAGTCATCACGGCCTCCCACATAGTGACAGGCAGGTTTTTTGTTTTCAAAGCAAGACGGATGGTCTGATATAGAGTACCATTCAAACGTTCGACCTGTCCGTTGCCTTTGGGATTGTATGGTGAGGATCTACTTGTGGACACACCCTTAGAATGTAGGAAGTCCTTCATCTCTGTGGACATAAAAGAAGTTCCTTGATCTGTGTGGATATTTGACGGGTATCCAAATACTGAAAATAGTTCGCTCAAGTGCTTAGTAATTGTCTCCGTGCTCATATCTGCGCAAGCATACGCAAAAGGAAATCTTGAATATTCGTCTATTATAGTTAGGATGTATTTGTTTCGTGTCGATGACGGTATCGGCCCCTTGAAATCCATAGATAATCTCTCAAAAGTGGCTTTTATTAACGTACTGGCCGATTTGGCGAATCTGGGCTTGATTTCTGCACACGTAGGACATGATGATACAACTTTCTTTACATCATCACAACTAAACGGTAAATTTTTTGATCAAATCCAGTGTGTTAATCTGACAACACCAGGATGACAGAGCGTTTGATGCAATTCTTTTAATCGGTCATCAGTTAACGCCGCACAATAGACTTGCCTCGATAAGGCATCTGCAACAGTATTTTGACTCCCTGGCCGGTATTTGACGTCAAAAGTATAGTTTGAAAGTTCAATCCTCCATCTCTGAATTTTATCATTCTTTATTTTACTAGCATGCCCTTGTAACATGTAAGCTACTGATTTTTGGTCAGTTACGAGGTAGAATGATCGTCCAAGTAAATAGTGTCGCCATTTTTTAAGACTTTCTATGATTGCGTAAGCTTCTTTTTCAATAATAGGGTAATTCTTCTCGCTGGCACTTAGAGATTTCGAAAAAAATGCCACAGGTCGACCATTTTGAGTTAATGAGGCAGCTATTGAAAAATCGGAGGCATCTGTTTCTACAGTGAATGTTTCATCTGGGTCGATAGCGGATAGTGAAGACTTCGATATTATGTGTTTCATTTCTTCGAATGCTAGGGCTTGTCTGGAGTCAAGAGGGTAGCTTTCAACTTGAGTTAGTGGATACAATTTATTTGAAAAGTCAGGCACCCATTTAGAATAATGTGAGAATAGCTCTATGGCTCGTTTTAGCGAAGCTGAGTCTTGAGGTAACGCCATATCAAGGAGCGGACGTAGTCGGTCCGGATCAGGTTTAACTATTCCATTATTAATGTTATATCCTAGGATACTTATATCCGTCAATGCAAACTGGCTCTTTTCTTTGTTGATAGTCAGGTGGTACTTGTCTGCGATTTCCAAGAATTTATTTAGTTTTTCGTCGTGGTATCTTTTCCGCAGATGGTTATATCGTCTAGATAAGGATATATCCCATCGATTTTTGATTTTCTTATGATCGAATCTATAGCTCTTTGGAAGCATGCAACACCATTGGTGACGCCGAACGGTATACGGCAGAACTGATATAAATTTCCTGCTGCTTCAAAGGCCGTGAAGGGTTTATTTTCTGAAATAATAGGGATTTGGTGATATGCTGATTTTAAGTCGATCTTGCTGAATACTTTGAAGTTAGAAACTTTAGCTATTACTTCTTCGATGTTAGGAAGAGGATACGCGTCGAGGTAGGTATACTTGTTAACAGTTTGAGAGTAGTCAATGCACATTCTTTTTTTGTGATGCGCTCCGGCTGTCAAGAGGACCTGAGCGCGCCATGGTGATTTACTCTCTTCTATAATTCCGTCAGCTAAGAGTTTCTGAATTTCTTCCTCGATAAATTTCGCATCCTGCAGCGCAAACCTGCGAGATTTCACTGCAATCGGGTGACATTCCGGCGACATGTTGGCGAATAAATTGACAGGGTCGATAATAGCCTCTTTTAAGGCGAATAGTTTTAAGGGAGGCATAGTACCACCGAATTTAACCTCTACTGATGAATACTGTTGCAGTACGTCGTGGCCCACTATAACATCGCAGCAAAGATTCTTAATAACTCGAAATAATATCCCCGAGTGAGTTTGATTATTGAGGGTTAATATGGCAGAGCAGACTTGAGTAATATTCGTCGTGTGTGATGATGATGCCATTGAAACGCTTTGTGTCCAAGGTTTCGTAGCCAGCCCGTATTGTACAATAACTTTTTCGTCTATGAAGCTGGCTGAACTTCCAGTGTCGATAACTTAATTCCATTTACCTCTATAGACATAGTACATTTTTCTATTCCACTTGCCGCCAATGTCAAACACGAAGACACATCCTGTGCTTGCTCGTCATTGTTCATCACGATAGCAGCGTTTTGCGAAATGTTGCCTCTACAGACTTTGGCAAAATGCCCTTGCTTTCCACATTTAAGACAGGTGGCTCGCCAAGCTGGACACAGTCGCCGAGGGTGCCGTGGGTTTGCGCAGAAATAACATTTCTCTTCATTTTGAGATTTTGAAGGATGTGTACTGTATGCAATTTTTCGAATTGAAGCTGTAGCTGCAGCAGTAGACGTAGACTGTGTAATAGGAATTGACAAAGAATGGCCGACTGCGGCAGTCTGTAGTGGGCTAAAGCTTTGAGATTGTATTTGGGCAGACTCTAAAGTGCGAGCTTGAGTGTGGGCTTCATCTAGCGTTAAAGTCATATTTTCTAGGAGACGTTGACGTATTGTGGAAGATGCTAAGCCCGCAATGAATGAATCCCTTATGAAGTCTTTTTCATATTGTTCAGCAGTAACCGCTTTAAAACTGCATTCTTTCGACAGCAACTTGAGCGCTTGAAGGTACTGATCAACGGATTCACCATTCTGTTGACGTCTAGAAGACAAATTATGGCGTGCAAAAATTAAACTCTTCGGCTTCACAAATAAACATTCCAACGTTGATATGGCATTAGTATAATCACTCGACTGAGCAATATATTCATAAATATTCGGCGCTATAAGATTAATAAGCAGTTTATATTTTACCGCATCAGTTTCGGCTTTGCATTCTTGAAGGAAATTTTCGAAAGTCTTTTTCCAGTGTAGCCATTTTGGACCATTGTGACTATCCATCGGGTCCGCTTCAAATCTGTCAGGCTTAAGATACTTTTCCATTTTCGGCAATGCTTTTTTACAGAAGCAATTAATATATTTTAGCATAATAAATTGACATAATATTAGAATAAAGATAAACCTGAATCTTAGGTTTTATTATGCTAAAGAAACGACATACAATGAATTCAATGACAAATTGACAAAGTCAACAACATGACAGTGTTTTTGGCCAAAATACCCGAAGTATAATTTTTGAACAAGTTAAGCGATAAACGTACTCTTTATTTTTTTCATTAAAGTAACGTGTAAACAATCGAAGAAAATATAATAAACGCTTCTGTTTCATAAAAGATTTTTTTTACAGACTTGAAGTTCATGAACGAAAATTGAAAATTTTATAATATAATTTTCAACTTCTTTAATAAAAAACGTAGTATGATTTTTTTGTTCAAACCTTTTAGAAAACATACCAATTTATCGCTCTTTCATTTGAGGTATCATTTACGCAGATATCTTCATCACCAGTTATTGAAATTAGGACTTAAGAACTAATTTGAGGGAGAAAATTGAGAACCTGAGGTAGAATAAGTAACGAACATTTTATTTAAAAATGTCGCCCTCTGTGGATTATACTGATTTTGGTATTAGCGAGAGAGCTGTTACTGTCATTTCATTTTTTGTTTTGTATATGACATCATGGCCTTTGCCCAGCAATGGGACACTCTAACGGCTTCGTAATAATAATATTACATCGGTACAATGCCACGAGGGCCAAACTTAGATATAGGTTAGGTTAAGTAGATTAGTTAGATTTAATCTATGTACATAAATTGTAGTTTTGAAAAAAAATATATGAAAAAAAAATGACATTTAATATTTATAGTATACAGGGTGAAATTAAATAATAAACCTCCGTGGGACTAGGTTTGTCCACTGGCTAAGGTAACCCTGCATATGTTCGGTTCCCAATATGTACAAGTTGTACTTGTTCCAGACGTGAATTCCCCAATGCCGGGCACTCTGCAACCAACCTCCACCGCCAGTTAGCGCTGCGGCGTCACGCTCTCCATCCTGCTGCGGCAATAACCACGAGCCAAGAGTCAGGGTCAGCTGTCGATCCATACGTCAACCCCTCTGTTAGCATACCGGCGATACGCTACAGCAATCAATGCCGGGCGCCCTGCAGCCGACCTCCACCGCCAGTTAGCGCTGCGGCGTCACGCTCTCCATCCTGCTGCGGCAATAACCACGAGCCAAGAGTCAGGGTCAGCTGTCGACCCATACGTCAACCCCTCTGTTAGCATACCGGCGATACGCTACAGCAATCAATGCCGGGCGCCCTGCAGCCAACCTCCACCGCCAGTTAGCGCTGCGGCGTCACGCTCTCCATCCTGCTGCGGCAATAACCACGAGCCAAGAGTCACGGTCAGCTGTGCTTCGACCCATACGTCAACCCCTCTGTTAGCATACCGGCGATACGCTACAGCAATCAATGCCGGGCACTCTGCAGCCGACCTCCACCGCCAGTTAGCGCTGCGGCGTCACGCTCTCCATCCTGCTACGGCAATAACCACGAGCCAAGAGTCAGGGTCCGCTGTGCTTCGACCCATACGTCAACCCCTCTGTTAGCATACCGGCGATACGCTACAGCAATCAATGCCGGGCACTCTGCAACCGACCTCCACCGCCAGTTAGCGCTGCGGCGTCACGCTCTCCATCCTGCTGCGGCAATAACCACGAGCCAAGAGTCAGGGTTAGCTGTGCTTCGACCCATACGTCAACCCCTCTGTTAGCATACCGGCGATACGCTACAGCAATCAATGCCGGGCGCCCTGCAGCCGACCTCCACCGCCAGTTAGCGCTGCGGCGTCACGCTCTCCATCCTGCTGCGGCAATAACCACGAGCCAAGAGTCAGGGTCAGCTGTCGACCCATACGTCAACCCCTCTGTTAGCATACCGGCGATACGCTACAGCAATCAATGCCGGGCGCCCTGCAGCCAACCTCCACCGCCAGTTAGCGCTGCGGCGTCACGCTCTCCATCCTGCTGCGGCAATAACCACGAGCCAAGAGTCACGGTCAGCTGTGCTTCGACCCATACGTCAACCCCTCTGTTAGCATACCGGCGATACGCTACAGCAATCAATGCCGGGCACTCTGCAGCCGACCTCCACCGCCAGTTAGCGCTGCGGCGTCACGCTCTCCATCCTGCTACGGCAATAACCACGAGCCAAGAGTCAGGGTCCGCTGTGCTTCGACCCATACGTCAACCCCTCTGTTAGCATACCGGCGATACGCTACAGCAATCAATGCCGGGCACTCTGCAACCGACCTCCACCGCCAGTTAGCGCTGCGGCGTCACGCTCTCCATCCTGCTGCGGCAATAACCACGAGCCAAGAGTCAGGGTTAGCTGTGCTTCGACCCATACGTCAACCCCTCTGTTAGCATACCGGCGATACGCTACAGCAATCAATGCCGGGCGCCCTGCAGCCGACCTCCACCGCCAGTTAGCGCTGCGGCGTCACGCTCTCCATCCTGCTGCGGCAATAACCACGAGCCAAGAGTCAGGGTCAGCTGTGCTTCGACCCATACGTCAACCCCTCTGTTAGCATACCGGCGATACGCTACAGCAATCAATGCCGGGCGCCCTGCAGCCGACCTCCACCGCCAGTTAGCGCTGCGGCGTCACGCTCTCCATCCTGCTGCGGCAATAACCACGAGCCAAGAGTCAGGGTCAGCTGTCGACTCATACGTCAACCCCTCTGTTAGCATACCGGCGATACGCTACAGCAATCCATGGGCTGTCCCGTACAGTCAAGTGCAAAAAGAAGTATCAAAAGAATCCGCTCATAAATATGTTACAGGTGTAGTGAGAAATTACTTGCCTTCGAAAACGTTCGTAAACACATGCTGTTTCAGGCAGTGTCACCGAGTCTGACTGAAGTAGCATGACAGCTATTACTGTCAGTCTCAGTGAGATAGACTGAAACAGCATGACGTTGACGAACGTTTCCGAAGGCAAGTCATTTCTCACTACATCTGTACAGCATTCCATGGGCTGTCCCGTACAGTCAAAGTGCAAAAAGAATTATCAAAAGAATCCGCTCATAAATATGTTACGACGTTCTTATCAAGGTCCATGCAAACCAAAAGAACATTCGCTGTTCTATCCCCCACTCTACAAAATCAACGAATCGCGTTTCGTGTAACGATCGAATTTCGTAGAGTAGGGGGATAGAACAGCTAATGCTCTTTTGGTCTGCATGCACCTTTGTACATAGAATTAGAGTGCAGTGGGACATATTTTTGAACACACACACGTATTTTTATACACCTTATTTTGTCTTTGACTGTACAAACGCGTGTATACAGGGTACACCATCCACTGAAAAACTTGAACGAGGTGATTTGGTAGGTTATTTAATATAACCTTTAATACCAACCTTTAGTAACAACTTTAACTATGGGAGCTAACCCAGAAATCTCAAAAAAATTGGCTCTTTCATACAAAATGTCGTTATCGATCGGTCAAATGTATGAAAAAGAATTTTTTTCTAGATTTCGGGATTGGCCCCATAGTAAAAGTTATTCAGTATAGCCTACTAAATCACCCCGTTCAGGGGTTTCAGTGGGTCAGAAAATACGATGTATTCCTATAATTCCTCTGTTCACGAAAGAGAATTTCGATAAAACCACAATTTTGAGAAAAACCGTGTTTGTACGGAACATCGGTGGACCTTTTCGTGAAATGCATCTACAGTGTTTGAAGCCCATAGGGTTCAGAACCCTTCGGTTAGCAGACTACATCCTAGGCAATACGCTATAATGTTCAAAGCTCATGGTAGTCAGCAGGCGTAGCCAAGATTCCATTTTCAATCGATAAGCGATAAGTCACGTGACCATAAATGGAAATGGACACATGACTTTTCGTACGAATCTATCATTCACTTCTAGGGACACCCAATTAGCTTAACTCTCACAAAAAAGTTAACTTCGATGTCAGTATTGTAACAACAATTTTATTAAGCATTAAATATTAACAAAAATATTTTTTTATCATTTAATCCAGAAAGAATACGCGTTTATGCAATATAAAAACATGAATAAAGTGGATTTACGTAAATATTTCATGCTTAATTGTCGTTACAAAACTGACATCGCAGTTAACTTTTTTTGTGAGAGTTAAGCTAATTGGGTACTAGAAGTGAAAATGCCCTTATCCATTTATTACTTATCGCTAGTCGTATATGATTGCGGAATGGCGAGGTTAGGCCTGTAAGACCCCACGGTTAGCACATGAAAAACCCGGGCCATGGCACGCTATAGAACTGTATTTAAAGCCGTTGACGTTTTGACGGGGGTTGGCGGGTTATATGATCTTGGAAATATATGTAGAACACATTTTCGATGTAAAAGCTTTGCTGTACAGTTTGAAAAACACAGCTATTTGGGCCGATCAACTTTTCGACATATTTTCTGTCTGCTGCGTTAATTTTCATGAATTAAAAAATGTGCCTCAATTAATACTATACACATATTTAGTATGAAAAACAGGTGAAAGGTTGGAACCTTACCCCCTTATTCATAAACGTTTGCTAACTTAACAAGCCGCTAATATTTGTTTGTCTTTTTTGCTCTTATGGACACCGTTAAAACCGAAAAGGACTATACCTGCCGCAAAACAATCTGGCCACTGAAGGCGTCTTGCTGTCTACGTTACACTTGTTAGTTCCAGGTCAGAGTGAAAGAGATAGCAGTATGCCCTCAGCGGCCAAATAGTTTTGCGGCAAGTATAACAATTATTAGCGGCTTGATAAGTTAGCAGACGTTTATGAATAAGGGGGTAAATGTATCGGTGTGAACTTGTGTGGGGCCTAACGCATGTACAATTAATAAGCATTTTTTTCTAACCAACTTGATGAAATTGTCACCTGCCTTACGTTTACGTTACGAGACAAAATAGTGTCGATCGAAAAGTTAATTGGCTCATTTACTTCCAGGCATAAATGGGTCTAAAACTTTGTAACAACTTGACAATATGACATTGAACGAGAGTTACAACACTTATAGTGAAACGAAGTGCTAACCGCAAGCAATGGAGGCAATCGCAGCGTCAAATAAAGTGTTTGCAATTACCCTAGATTGCATTTAAAGGACTACTATTACTGACTAACTTCATATTTCATAATATTAAATATCAATATAAAACTATGTCTGCACTTCGTATTTAAATAATGTAATGGGGTAAAATTACTGCGTCATTCAGTTGATGACTATAATTTTTAATATTGTTAAATACCTTTAAGTGCAGACTACAAAAAAATAAAAGTACTTGGTAATCAATGTGAGAATCAACGTTATGTGTGTTGTTGGGAATGATAGTGTCATTTATCATTTCATTTCAAACTCATTTAAGTCAGCTCTGTCTTGCTGATTACATTACATTAGATTGACATTAGTAAGTTCTTACGTAAGTTATAGAAACGGAGCTATACTAAGGAATGAGAGGTGAATATCACTATCTCATTCCTTAGTATAGCCCCATCCCTATAACTTACAGATGAGATAGTGATATTCACCTCTTACATTCACTTACGTAAGAACTTACAGTTGTACGGCCTCAAGTAAGCAAGTCAGAGCTGACAAGCACATTTTCATCATCATAGCTACTCAGTGTGGGGCGATCTCAATACATTTTATCTGTATATAAGTCATGTGAGTCATCAAAGTTGTGATTGTATATTGTGTCGTCATTACACATCACATAAACTGTGCTTCAAGGTTACCGTTGAAATTGCATCTTGCATTTTCAATAATCCCTTTGTACAGTCTATCAGATAGATGGCAACAGCTAGGGTGCTCAAAAATATCTGAACATCCACTCTAAAATCATGAAAATAGAGGCCAGGATGCTTAGTCAAGCTGCCAATCGCTAACGCTTAGTAGCGTATCGTAGTTTCCCTCTCTGTCACTCTTTCACATTTGTGCGACAAAGACAGTTAGCTGTCTTTCGTTTACGACTGACGATTAAGCGTTAGCGATTGGCAACTTGTGTAAGCACCCTGATCAGATGTCTATGAGTACCCTACCACTCCGATATATCTGATAGCGACTGTATGTATAGAAACGTTTCGCCAAATTTCGTGCTTAATCTTTCTGCTGTTTCAATAGGCGTTAAGGTAAACGTCCCAGTACTTGACACGGTGATCCCCAAAAATGACATCCTAATGTGAATTTTATTGTTAGTTACTTAAGATGAAAGATGTTTAGGGACAGTGACGAGCACTAGTAAGTTAACCTTGTATAGTTATTATTGCAGCTTCAATCAGTTCTATATTAATGTAAACGGCATCTTGCCAAATCGTAAAAACGTTATATTGAAACGGCGAAGGACGTATTTCGACATCTACATGGGTTATGTGTTTTGTGTCTGCTTGGAACAGGATGCTTAGCCAAGTTGCCAATCGCTAACGCTTAGTAGCGTATCGTAGTTTTCCATCTCTGTCACTCTTTCGTATTAGTGCGACAAAAACAGTTGGCTGCCTTTCGTTTATGATTGACGATTAGGCGTTAGCGATTGGCAACTTGTCTAAGCACCCAGGTATCTAAGCCTGTTAGAGTCGGCCTACCTTCACAACCCAATGTTATATCTAGACAAAGATTTTATAAAGATCTATGGCATTCATCTATTTCGTTGTTGCATTTATTCATGTACCACGCATTATGTTAGTAGTTTGATGTCGTAAGAGGATGTCTCGGGTAGTATGCCCACGAGTGTACTAGTGTGGGACGAATGTGAGTTTTAACGAAACTGGTGCGTACCAATTAATTATTATTTAGGTACACGTTTACTTTTATCGTTTTATATTTATTTTGTGATCTTGGTCTTCCACGAGTTTGAAATCTTTTCCTTTATTTAGATTATTATCTATTTAATTATTTCTTTATGTACAGTGACTTACTTTAAGCTTAAGTGGAGTTTGAATTATTTTTCGATGCCATGTTTCATAAAGTAGCGTGCAACTTGCACTCTTGCTTGTATTTACTTAAATATTGCTGTACATCTCTTTCGTTTGCTGTACTAGAGAAAGAAATGCAATAGAAATATTTGAGAAAGCATGGCAATGCCAAGCGCAGTCTCTTACATGTTGTATCTTAAGACAGAGCAAGGATTCTGTCATTCTAAAACGACCGATACGGTTTACAAAAACAGCTCAAACGATAACGACACTAGATAAATCAATATTTATATTATAATCTCATTGTAAATATTAGATTTATGTTATACTAGTGCTAAGTGTTCCCGGCTCTCAAAGTAATTAAGTTTTTATTTAGAGAATGCTAATGATGTAGACAAAAAGAATATAAAATTTATACTTGAAAATTTTCGGCCAATACAAATGTTATGTATATCAAAATTGTATTTTTTAAATGATCTCTTCGGCGTTATAGTGTTAGGGAATTGCTTTAGGAGTCCGGAAGTGAAATGAATTTATTAAAAATATAAACGTAAGAAATATTTTCGCACTGTTACATCTTAATAGTCGCGTAGTCAATTGATCTTTAAATAATAATTGTTGTCATAATCATACCATACAGATGCAGAAGTAGTACCGTTGTTACCAATTAGAATAACATACACACATACTTTTATACACACATTAGTGATAATGTATATGCCAATCTCACCTCTATCTAAACAGATGTCTATAGCAATCAGATATGTATATGCCGTCACGACCTTTTCTTAGAAAAAAATAACACAACCCAAAACAATGTATACTCAATTTCCCATTAGAACACAAATCTATTCCATCACCACACAATAGTATGTCATAGTTGTAACATTATTTGCAGTTTCGTAACTGGTAATTATTAAGCGTTTGATTAATACATTTGCTACTGGAGTACAATCTTTAGACATAGCTAAATTTAGTTAGCTTTTCGTACAGTTGAATAAATTTAGTCATGTCTATGACTCAAACTTAGAAATCGGCACCCCGTTAAGCTTCCGTGACGCCCGACTAGCCGAAAAGCGACTCATAATTTTAATGAGATTAAAAACATACTCCAGTGCCTAAATTATATACTTATACTTTCAAATAGCTCAACGACATGCGTTGAGTTTAATATGCAATTATAATTATATTTATACTTAGATTGTGTTGCAATATCGTTTATAATATGTAACATACAATTAACAGTTTTGTTTAACGTATGCTTGTGACGTTTGTACTTGTTTCAATTTGTTTTAATACTGTCCATGAGTTTAAGTGCTAATGATAAGTTTGACAATTATTTCGAGTTTTTTTTTATCTTCCCGAGTGTTGTTACAATTAATGAAAAAGAAACTTTGAAGTAGTCTGCGTATATTACTAGTGCCTTTTTGACTCTCAAAACTTAGTGTACTTCTTATACTGTTGAAGGGTGTTAATGGGGAACTGTTGGTTGCGACTCATTTGTCGCGTCTGGGTTTTGTTAGTCAACAAATGATTGTAATATGCAGATTTTTTATTAGACTGAATTATATATGTTACAAAACATTTTCAATGTTATATTTTAAGAAATAATATGAGCAATTATTGCTGAACGACTTTTTGAATGGAAGCATTTTCGTTATTTATTTCTTCTACATAAGGCATTAGTCTAATTGTTTAGTCAAAATGTAACTGTAAATATCTTGTTTAGAAGTTTTATTTAGATTTAAGTGTTCAATTTAAATGTCGATTAGATTGAATTAGACAAACAAATCATAATAGTGAATATCTGAAGCAGTAATCTTTTGTGTGGGAGTTTTCAAATCCAACTTATGGACCAATAACGACACCTTTAACTTAGACTCTAATGTATGAAGCAACAAACTCAGTAACTGGAGCCCGAGTGGACAGTTTGTTCAAGCATATTGGATCATTGTACGAACTTATGTTAAAACATAAAAACCACGAAAACATTATTGCATTTTATTTACATTCCCCTATTCCCAACAGTGCTTGGATTCGCAGAAATTGCCAGCCCTTATACATTTACAATCTTATAGTAATAGTACTATAAGGTTATGTAGTATATACATATCAATTTTATTAATTTCTATTTTTTTTTTACTATAGCCGCCAACAACGGCTACACCTTCCATCCGCGGGACTCAGTCGCGAGGGTTGGGTGGCCAAACCCGATAAGTCGAGCAAACCTGTTTTTAAAATACGAACTATATGACATTGACGTGAAGTTGTTATTTCAATGAAAAAATATCTCGACTTATCGGATTTGACCACTCAACCCTCGAGTCGTATAATTTCTATTTGACACTAGGAAATCAAAAGATAAAAATTAGTTTCGCAATTAATTCATTTGTATTATAATTTATCTGTCAAGCTCGTGTTGTAAAAGGTGATCAAATCTATCGGATCACATTGAGCGAATATCTACGAAATTTAACCTTTTTGAACCACAAGCAGCGAACCGCTGTGGGAAGTGTGTATGGCTGCTAACTGTCCCGCTATATGCGGTACGTCCCGTTTCTGGGGCCCTAAAGTATAGGTCCCGTAAAGGGTTCATGCGGGACGCCAGTTGTCCCGCTTTTTCAGGGAATACTGAACTGAAAATACTAAATGATAATATGAATACGTAAATGAAAGCATTTAAGATTGCGACATGTTAATTTGAATGTACCGAGACGATGGCGACTATAGCCTGCGAGCACCGTCTACTGAAAGTGTATATAACTATGCATCTAAATTTAGCCGATCTGAAATGAAGCATTATTTTTGTCATTCCCTTCCCGCATTTTACAGCCAAGTCCCGCAATTAATTCGCGAATATCCCGCATATCTGTGATCTTTATAGACGTGTGGGAAATTAATGGCTAAGTAGGTATACCTACTAACAAATTTAAGCTGTATTTCAACCGCTACAAACGTTTAAATTGCTGCAAACGTGTAAGTAACAATTTTGCAGTATTTTTAAATATTTTGCTAGGCTCTTAACAGTGTTGAATACTGACCAAGTGACCCAAAATTAGCATAATCATTTATTTGCACATAAAAAGGGTTTTACATAAAAGATGTTCTATAAATAAAAATTGTATCATTTGAAATAATAACTTGAAAAATGTACTAGTATTAGTTTTTGCTATTCAAGTATTCAATATTGTTATTTCATTCCAAATTAGGAAAATTTCAGGCTAACCTATGAAGTAAAATACCATAGTGCATAGAACCTTAAAATGAAACCAGAATTATATAACAAAAAATATAATAATTCACTAATTTCACATTACAATACTAACATCACACATTATTCTGTAACAGCATTTATCAAGAGCTTAGGGTTTTCCTCTTCTAACACAGACAAAGCCGCTTGCAGCTCCATGTCATCACCAGGGTCTGTTACGTAGAGTGTCTTCAGTGCCGGCATCCTCGCTAAAGCAGAAACACAGCCTACACACAAGTTGCACCCTCGGATGTCCAAATATTCTAAGCTCTTTCCATTTTGACCGGCCAGTCGGTCCAAACACCAAACATCAACAAATTTATTGTTCCTCAAAGACAACCATTTAAGGAAGTTGAGTCCGGAGAGGTTTTGGATGCCCTCATAGCGGATACCGTTGTGAAGGAACTTTGTGCAATCTACAGCTTCTACAAAGTATCCTTCTTCATACTGACTGGGGAGATTTAGGTTTGTTAAATCTCCTGTTATCCATTCTGGTTTGCCCCTTAATCTGAAAAAGTAAAAATTCTTTATGTTCCATGTAAATACTCTATTACGAACTAAACAACCAAATTGATGTCTGGGCAAGTTTTACAAAATTGTTCTTTAAAACTGACTGCATTTAGAACACTCTTAAGTATATCGTTAATTTGGTTATAGTACTGATAGTTTGAATAGATGATCCAATAGTGCCAAACAGCAATTACCTAACTGCGCAGGCTCTATATGTAAAGAAATGCAGCGCTGCCAGGTTAGACCCGAGCACAGCGACTCTTTGTGGCAGATACTCCTGATTCTTAATCTCTTGCAGCACTTTCATATTGGCCCACCATTCTTTTACCTCTTTCATTGTTAAATCTGGGAGTTTCGATAGTGCATTGAGTATGTTTGGATTCGGGTTTTTCTCAATAAAAACTGATAGTTTGCTGGTCCATTCCCCATCACGCTGTATCCACGGCTTTCTCCAGTCGGGGTATTGTTTCCCGTGTACCATTCGCGGCTGTGGACCTTCTTCATCGCGCTCGTAAATAGATTTCTCTTGGCAATAGTTCCGAGAGGTTATAAAGAATGATCGACAAAGCCGATATGGTTTTATGTTAACTGACATTTTAACCTATTATAGTTACTTTTATTAAACAGTCATAATGTAGGGATCACTGTTATTTAGGTGTTTATTATTCTTTAAAATAGATTCACTCGGTCGGACTCCAATATTTAAATGCGAGAGCTGGCTGTCAGTGTCACTACTGTCACTGTCAGTCAGCTGACAACTATTTTTTTTTCGTTTGCCACTGTAGATAGGCGAAAGCAGTAGGCCATACTGCCTTCAGCTAATAACTGTCCATGTGAGTATGTCATAATGATAATCAAGTCACGGTTCACGGTGGCACGAACAAAATTTTGCTAAGGACTTCCACTAGATAGTGTTTTATCGATAAGTTTACTTCTTTCTTATGACAAAAGTAGCCTTATGACTTCGAGATAAAATATAAATTAGGCATAGTTGTAAAGTAGTCGAGAATTAAGCTTAGGTACTTTGGATAGAAATTGATCAGAATATGAAAACATAGTTAGTTGTTAAAATTCATTTTTACTATTTTATAAGTCCTAAAAAATACATATATTTTATGATATTTTAGTTATTTTCCATTTATCCGCTGAAAATATCAGTCACCTCTACCAAATGGAGGCTTCCCCTAGGTACTCCCCATGTTCATAACATTAGGAATAAAAAATCGGAAGAGTATTACTATTCCCCCATTTAAATCTGATTTGGATGACCATTGTACGCATACAGTTCAATGCGAAATGTATCGGGCTCAAATTGGAATTAATTATGGATGTTAATTAACGCCCGTTATGTCCCAATTAGTTAATACGTGTTTTGACTTTGACAAAATAGGTATATATTTGTTAGAAAGCTGCACACCATATTTATTGGATGCAAAAGTACGTTCCAACTGAATTCATTGATTAATTGGGTACACAATTCTTCAGCCAAAATACCTATTACCTACATGCATTAACTAGTCGGGATACGATGGGGATAGGATACCTATACACGTAATTCATCTACGTATCTTATAGCGATCTAGGGATCAATATGGGTACATTTAGAAAATTATCCGCATCCTTAACTCTGTTTCTTCTTTACCTCTACCTTTTTGCGTAACGCACAGTTCAAAAGAAAATATATTGTTGCAACTACAATTAAAACCAGTGCCGCCAGGTCTAAGAACAGTTTCTGGTACCAAGGCACCAGGAGAGCAGGCGAGCGCAGATGTGGCGCCCCCCGCGTTTGGATCACGTGGTCCACCCAGTGCACCAGCTCATCGCCGGGAGTCACGCGTCGGTGACGATATGCGAATGATAACTCTTTCACCCTTTCCCGGTATCTGAAAAATTACGAGTCTAATAATCTTCCTATTGAGTGTTTTCAGCACAACATAATATTAATAAGGTAAAAAGGCGATAGGCGATACTAGCACGGCAGGCGCTTCACAAGTGAAGAGCAAATGAAGGGTCCACGGAAAGGACACGTCTAGTCCTTATGAAATAAAAAACAAATTTGGACCTTGCTCCGTTAAGGTAAAACAACTATACTTTATAGTTGTTTTACGTTCTGAAAGAATTGACTAGACATGTTTATTCCGTCGTCCCTACAAATGTATAAAAGCTCCGTATAAAATAATAAAAGACCGTAGTACTTAATACTTATTATTTGGTTTGATATTGTTGGTTTTCACGGATAATGAACACAAAAGGGCTGAACCGATCACTTTACCAGTACTTTAGTTTATTTTTAGGTATGTATAATGTTTTTGTTGGATTCTACTTAAATACGTAATTTAATCTACGATATAGATATCATCTTAAACTTCTTTGCCACCGCGTATATTGCCTTTTAATGTCTTGCTCGGATCTTGAAATACCAGCTTGACAGTGACACACATCCATAACATTCATAATTTATCTCAGTTGAACCGCTGAACTCATTAACAGATACCTAACAATCAATAACAGATTAGAAAACTAGGTTACAATACTCCTATTAAGTATACGTACTTCGCATTTCCAATCATCTCTTTTATTGCCAGTTCCAATTCCCGTGGAAGTTCATAGCTCAACCGGACCTGTCTCGCAAACCCCTTCTGTACGGCGCGGTCGATGTTTTGGAACTGATCCGCGAAAGCCGGTACGCCCAGGATGGGCACGCCGAAGTGTAGGGCTTCGTTGGTGGACAGAAGTCCACCGTGGGTGATAAACAGGACGCAGTTAGGGTGAGCTGGAAGAATGAGAAACCTTTATACCTACTTTTAATGAATCTTTTAAAAAATTAAGGACATGCATTCACCACGCAGTAAAAATCTGGTCTAAGTATCTGAGAATTTCTTTACCAAAAGTGTACAAAAACGATAGTTCCATAAACTTCTCTGAAAACATTTTCAGAAATATTGCTTAGGATCTTTGAGGAACCTATATCTATACCATTTTTTATCAATATCGAAGGCGTAAATGGAAATGTAAAAACTTTTTGAGTAATGCTGATCTTTTATTTTGCTATTTTTATGGATATGCTTATATTGCTTATGCAGCTTATGGTATGTGTATTGCGAATAACATTTTTCCTATAAATTCCAAATCCTCACCTAAAATGCTCTGCTGTGGCGCAAAGCTAACGATATGAACATTCTTCGGAACGTTTTCCGGAGTTTCTTCCAGTTTCCAAATGACTGTTTGCTGCAGACTCCCGAACATGGCCAGGAGTCCCTGCTTGAGACCCTTCGGCATGCGCTTGGCTTCCAACATGGAACCCATGCTAAAGTAAATCACCCCATTCGGGGCATTGTCCATGATCTTTTGTAAATTCTGAAAATACAGATGTTATGAAATTAGGTTGTGTTGATTTCGATATTCGTAAGTAGGTACCTAGAGACCTGGAACATGAAGATATTTTTTATAAAGATTGACAGCGTTAAACAGTGAAGTATTTATGTGGATCGAGGACTTTGTATTGCGATACGCGAGTAAAACCCTACCAGCATCCTCGGTACAATGCCACAAGGGCCAGTCTTATAGTTAGTTTAGTTAGACTTAATATATTTATGTATATAAATTGAGTCTAACTAAACAAAATAAAGACTGATAAAGTGTTCCATTGGTGGACGGGTACGACCACAGATTTAGATATTCCTTTCTGTGGGTACGACTTAGCATTTATTGGAAAGCCGTAAGGTTCATAAGTCAAATTCGGACAGGTGAACAGCTGCTTATAAGTATAATATTAACCCAAAAATGTATATTTGGTAAATTTGCATGCTATTTGATCGAGGTCTCAAATGAGACTCCTCGGACTCTGGCAATGAGGAATTTCCTCGTTTTGTTGTTTCGATTTAGTTTCTTGTCATCTCAAAAGTAACAATATAATGATTCTGTATTATCTTACCTCGGGTAAAGGTTTATCTTGAATATGATAGCCAGCTATCGGCACGTAGCTCTGCGGCAGCTTGGCAGCATGTCCGACGGCCACATGCGAGTTGCCCAGGATCAGGGAGGCGTTGTACTTCACGTCCTCGAGCGGAGGCAGCCGCCGGCCTCTCATGGCGGCCGCGGCGCCAAACGCTCGCTCGAATAGGACTTGTTCTTCGGACATTAATTGCCTGTATGTCATATTTATCATTTAGTATCAAACACACCCATAGACATTAAAAGTGCATACTTACAGCCGTGGATAACATATATCAGTCAGCGAACTTCGCTCGTACGGCCGGGGCGGCCAGTATGCTCACAAATATATGAGCAAGCCTATATCTATTGTCATAGCGTACGTGCGTTAGAGTGCGTATTCAGATAAATTCGCACATTCCTATCTGAAGGCGACGAAAGGTACTCGCACTTAGTACTTTTACCAAACGGCCAAAGAGTGTTTCAAACGTTGATTCATCCGGGTCGAAGGACCAGGGTGCGTAGCCAAGATGCCAATCGCTAACGCTCAGTCTCGAACGCAACGCTAAGTGACAGAAAGAGAAAACTACGACACGGTTCGTTCGGATTTGGTCCCAGATCGCACCCCTTCTTGCTGTGTCACCCTTAACTCTAATATACTTCTTCTTCACTTCATCAGCCTATAACAGTGCTCTACTCGGCAGCGGCCTTGCTTTAGCCTATGCGCATGGACGCCTTCGGAGGTAAATTCCCATAATCGCCACGCTGGGCAAGTAGCAATGTGTCCACTATGATGACACTGCTGCCCATCATCAATCTTCTATCAAAGAATGGTCAGAGACAATTCAATCGGTTAGTCGACTCCTACAACACCCGTGGGAGTTGGGGCTGTGACAAATGAACATTTCTCCGAGCGTTTCAACCGCCGTGACTTGGTGGCAGCCTTATCACACGAATCCCGTGAGAGATGCAAGAATGTTTGGATATATGGGATATGGGTAGACGTAGTTGACAACTACCAAAATATCCAAAAAAATTATGAGATACCCACGGAAGTCGGGTAATATGGCCACCGAAGTCACGGCGGTTGAAACGCTCGGAGAAATGCCCAAATGTATTCTTACCGCCGTCACCTCACGGCGGTAAGAATACATTTGGGCATTATTATTGAATGTCAAAACCCTCACCATCGGATATATTTATTCCTAACGACAGTCCACAGCTCCCCGACCCTTTGTAAGAACGTGAACGGCGGCACAGCCCTGGAGTGGACATCGGGCACGTAGGCCGGATCTGTCCACTCGTCCACCAGCGACAGCACCAGGCCGTGGGGCTCCAGCGACGACAGCCAGATGAAGGGGCAGTTGAATACTGAAGAGAAACTGGAAGTCAGATAAAGAAGTGGTTATCAGTGGTTTTTTATATCATTCATTCGTCAGCCTCTGTAGCCTAGTGGGCCATTCCATATGAAATCATCAAATGAGGTGCGCTGCATGCTTTCCGATTTGTATGTAAAAAATCATGGATGATAATATAGGTATGCTTTACATAAAACCGTAGTTGTTTAATTTTTAAACAGCCTAACAGCCAGATAGGTCTGAAGTTTAAAAATAAGCGATTTTTGAGGTCGATGAAAATTGCTTTAACTTTTTTTTAATGTGTGAAACTGAATTTTATTATATGCTAATTTACTATTTAATATGTGTACTTGTACATGTATGTATTACAGTATGTATATTTTTATTACTTATTGTATGACAAACTTCTAAAACTTCATGTTATTTTGCTAATGTTCAGTGATGTTCAGTAGCTTTTATTGGATGGCTCGCTTGGTCTAGACAGGTATTTTTTTTTTATTAACAAGCTCAAACAGTCTTTAAATGAAAACTTTAACAATATTTTTGAATTTAGTTCTTTTGACTTAAAAAAACAGTAAATTACAAAACCATTTTTGTAGAATTTCCTTTTTATGACGTTAAAAAAAAACATGTTTGGCAAAGTTTAAAGAGCTGAAAAGTACACAGAAGAGAAGAACTTACTTTGCTCTTTGTGAATCATCTTTATTTATATTGTGTTATTGATTTTTGAAAGAGATATGATTTTTTGAAATCTACAAGTTAGCAAGAAGTTTCAAAGTAGTTGTTTAAGTTAATATTTTTTTTTTATCACGGACAACATTTATAAACGTAATAAACAACAAAATAATGATTGTTGATTCCCTCGTTTACTATGTACAGTCAACCAAAAAAGTGGTACACCACTTTCTTGATGGTAAGCATGAAAATGCTAGTGGCACATCTTATAATACGTCTGAAACAGGGTACTTATAGGTTTTATTACACATGCCTACTGTCTTTAGATAAGAGTAATGATGTTGATTCAATAATGCGATAACAATAGAAAATACCAGGTCGTATCATAATTTTGTGCCAGTTTCCAACGGCACCTTACGAGCCGGAAGATATTCCTACTCCAAAAATGTTAATGTCGTAAAGGTAGTCAGGTACTTTACACACACACACGCACATATATACATTACATATTTGTGACAAGCTTTTTTGCTGACTTTTGCATGATATCAACATGAATTCGTAAATCGTGCATTAACACAAGGGTCATACACACTGACATACTTAATTACGTACATCGCAGCTTAAATAAAGGTTCTTATTGTTGTTAATGAGTAATAAAATATAGTTATGAATAATTTAATGTGTTTTATTTAAAATAGTGAAGTCATAGAGCGCCGGAAAATAGTCGTAAAAAGTTCCGAAAAATGGACATTAAAAAAATCATAATTCTCACAGAAAACGAAAACACAAACCAAATTAAACGGATTCCTATAGAATAGAGTTGGTACTATCTTTTGTATAACTTTTTGGATTTTTTCATATTGCCAAACATGATGAAATTTGAAGTCAAAGTTGAGCAATTTCGTAAAACGGCCAACTTTACCATTCTTTTTTTCAGCTAAATGAAAAGTTTGTGATCAAACCCTCAGTTATTTTATGAAAGCAATACTTGTACTATACAGTAAAAAAATATTAATTCCCTAAGCCCAGTAGACATGCTGCAAAATCCAATAGAAAATGGGCGGAATTAGAAAATATTCACAAAACTTTCAACATTTATGATGGAATAAGTAAAATAGCTTGATGCATATTGATAATAACATTTTAAAGAACGTTTACTAGAGAATCAGAAAAAATATATAAAAAATGTATATTAGTTACCGAAACAAATTAACATCGCTTCTCGTGGAACCTCAAAAACAGGTAAATTGAAACTTAAAGCGGGCCCCATCTGGATGAGCAGCAAGTAAAAAAAAAAGTATTGACGGTGTACGTACAACTTACTTAAGACTATCATCCTTGATTTTTTTCAAACTGTTTAAAAATCAGTCAGCGCGGAATTAAATCAGAATCTGATGATTTCATATGGAATGGCCCTAGTTGGTAGTGACCCTGCCTACGAAGCTGGAGGTTACGGGTTCGAATCCCGGCGAGGGCATTAGTTTTGATTTATTTATCACAAATTTATGTTCCTTGGTCATGGTTGTCTATGTATTTAAGTATCTATATGTATCTATCTGTTATCGTCGCCTGGTACCTACCCACATCACAAGCCTTAATTGAGCTTACCGTGGGACTAGGTCGATTTGTGTAAGATATCCCAAGATATTTATTCATTTCAGAGCCTTAAGTATTGTTTTTGAAATAAAACCTACATTATGCAATGTTCATCTATCAAACAGTAACAACCAAAAAGCTTCGGAGACGTCTAGACGATTTACCGTGTTTTTATATTGGATAATTATGTAAAATATTATTTGTCACGTCACAAAATATCAAAAAAATACTGTGTGGTGACTGTGCGCTATATTTATAAACAGTTAAAGGGTTAAACTCACTTGTGTTTAGTCACTAAGCGCGACATACTTATTTCAGAGAGCCCGCGTTCACGTCTCGCGACCCGCGAGTGCGGCGCGTAGTAAGGTAAATGTACGTTTCGACAAACGGTTAAAAGACCTCTATGCACATTTATTTTTTTTATTAAGGTCTGGGATTATTTCACCAGTCTAATTTATCCAAGTTTAGTCACTTAGACAAAATTTGTGTTAATTTAAACGTACTTACATTTTTTTAATGATTAGAAATACGTTAAAATAATTTTTAAAGTTTTTTTACTATTTACTTTGTTTTGTCCCATTTACCGAACTAAGAACGTGATTTGTACCAATTACCGAATCGAGTGACCCCTTTACCGAAATAGAAAATAATTGTATGGCAATATACCTTTGAGTGATGCTCAAACTTTAGAGTTGATTCATCATAGTAACACCCTTCGGTTTAACTTCACTAAATACTGTCTGTAGCCATTATTGTAGGGATATTAAAATTATAAATAAAACTTAATAATATAAATGATGAGTATTAATTTCACTACTAATCAATAACATAGGTAATAAGTGTAATAACAAATAAGAATAAGAATTGGATTTGATAGGATGCTCATAAAACCAACAGTCAATGTCATTGCCTATTAGTACAATGTTTTAGGAAATTCAATTACATTAATTCTCAACACATCACATTTAATGTAACTGTAAACTGAATTAATTTCAACGTACGTCTTGATTATTTCGAACTCCTAACTGATAAATAAAACTTAGATTTTTAGTGTACCATAGGCAAGGCTCATTACAGTCGAATGACGAAAATAGCAATCGCATATGTTGCAGCAAACCTTAGTTCCACTAGGTATTGTTAGGGTTCAGTGCCACTAGTAATATCAATCTTAAAAACTATACAAGTTAAATCGTTGGGTAACGTTTCAAAAGGTTATATCTCTACATGTGCATTAATTATAATTCTTTTGAATTACATTTATAATTTACACTAAAAATATTAACTTTGTAATGCCTAGGGAAACACTTAATTTCTTTTTAATTATTACTTACTGCGATCGCCAATCCGCTTGCCCAGCGTGGCGATTATGGGCATTTACCTCCTAATGCGTCTATACGCATAGTTAATAGGAGAGGCCTACGTCCAGCAGTGGACTATCATGGGCTGATGATGATGATGATGATGATGATTACTTACTCTTATAAATATTAGATGTCATATACCAAAGAAAAACGACCAAGATCACCTAACGTCCGAGGTGGCCCACGTACTCAGCTTTTGCGGCTGATGCCTGTACCCCTCGGCCACTCGGTCTTAGCCGAGGGTCTTTGGTATATGACATCTAATATTTATAATTTATATAGTATTAAGTAGTGTAACTACTGGGTAAAAATAAAAAAAAATACAAATCAAAATATTTAGTTAATAATTAATTTGATTCGTGTTTTCACAATACGTTCTATTACTTACTCGTAAATATTAATGCCAAAAAAATAAAGCGTTTAAATTAATGCGCATCTTTTCAATGTCTAATTTTAATGTTCAATTGCACTAATTTTCGGCCAACACTAATTAGCAGTCCCATAATCAAGCATAAATGTTGCGAAACGTGGGATTCTACAAAATGGCAAAGAAACAAGTCAATATCAACCTAGTTCTAAGAGAAATAAGGCTGATATTGCAATATGCGTGAAATCGAATTGACCCAAGATTGGAGACGAGTTCGGTATCAGGCACTATGGGTACCATTTACCGAACGCACGTTCGGTAAATGGTCAGTGCAAAATGTCTGGAACCTATCACGCGAACAAATTTTGAAAATAGCACCTGCATTCCTATAAACCGGCTATAACGGCAAACATAACTATAAAACAAGTAGTTCGGAACATTACAAACCCGCTTCTGTATAAAAAAGTTATACAATAATGATGTTAAATGATTATTAGGTACCATATTTTTAAGTTACCCTTGCAAAAACGCTTAATTTGAGGTCAAAAAGTCATAAAATACAAACTTTTCAAACCCATCTTTCCAGTAATTTATGATGTAAATTTATAGTTGTTCGGCAATTACTCATTAAATTACAAATTTAGTTAGCTATTTTAAAAGTAAGATAGTTTATCTTACAAGTACTCGATCAACCAATAAAAAAAATATCTCTAAAACATACGTTGTTCCTGCCACCGGACGCTGTTCGGCGAAACCTTCTGGTCAAATTATTAGGGGTGCACACTTCACCGGATTCACATTTTACGTAAATTATAAGAATAATAATGCACTAAATTAACTTATCTTAATAAGTCACACAAACTAATTAAATACTACAACTGAAAACCCATAAATCCAAGCACAAACATAAACGTCAGCCGTATAATAACCTTAAGAAGTACACGCAATTCCTTACCGATTTCGTTAAGTTCGTTCATACAAAGTGGCACTCGACCGACACAATCGTCTGTCGCGGACGCATTAGTGCGTCAATTCTCTGGTTCTACTACGAAGGGGAAGGGCAAGAGACGCAGCTACCGGGAAAAAAAATCATAATTTAAATTAATTTTTACGTAATGGACTTATAGCTTAAAATAGAGCATGTTCGGTGATACCACGCGTTCGGCAAAACGTACAATTACCTTACAGTGGCGCAGTGTGCTTGATAATGAACTAATGGAGACCTAGGTAGCCTCTCCGAAACATCTGGCGCGTCGCGTAGTGAGTGTAGTGACTAAATATACGTGAGTTTAACCGTTTATTAGTTAGTTATAATTATTATGTCTCACGAAAGTTTTAATTCAATTAGAGCACGCACAATAGTTGTTCCTCACATCTATTAGGTTATTTTGGAGCGGTTGTATTCGGGTGGCTATCATCGTAAGACATAATGTTTAACATAAATAGAACTGACAATATTCTGCTCTACTCCTACTTGGAATGCTTTGACTGTTTTCTAGATAGGTACTATAAAAATGTAAAGCCTCATCATTATCATCATCAGCCAATTGACGTCCACTGCTGGACATAGGCCTCCCCCAGAGAGTTCCACAAAGATCGGTCGAGAGCTGTCCGCATCCATTGGATACCCGCAACCTTCACCAGGTCGTCGCTCCATCTTGTGGGGGGCCTTCCCACGCTGCGCCGTCCAGTGCGTGGTCGCCACTCGAGAACACGCCGACTCCACCGGTCATCGGTCCTCCGGGCAATATGGCCAGCCCACTGCCACTTCAACCTGGCGATTCTTCGGGCTACGTCAGTCACTTTCGTCTTTCTGCGGATCTCGTAATTCCTGATGCGATCTCGCAGAGAAACCCCGAGCATTGCCCTCTCCATCGCTCGTTGAGTGACTCTGAGCCTCCTAATGAGTCCCATAGTGAATAAAGCCACGTTTAAAGCCTCATGAGTCTTCGCTTTTTCTGCTTACCCGACCAACAGCTCATTGAACAGCCACTCAATAATAACCAAGTCGAACTCCTCAGCCTGGTCGTTCATCAGCTCCTGCACATCCGCGTGCACGGCAGTGGAGTTCGTCACTCGCAGCTGCTGCCGAGCTATCGCCTCGCTGAACACTATCTCCTTACCCTGGCTGAGGATCTTGGTTACATCGCAGATGTCCTCTGAAAACGAAGCATAGTTTCACTTTACTACACTACGAAAGGCATATCTAGTCGGATTAAACAGCAGATCCCGTAGCACATTTTATGGCGGGGTCTTATGGTTTACTTAAGGTCTTATGGTTTACGATCGTATTTCGTAGAGTAGGGGGATGGAACAGCGAATGCTCTTTTGGTCTGTATGCACCTTTAGATTCTTATAATTTTATGAGTAGGTACAGTCAAGGTCGAAGTAATAGGTGCGTGCAAAGTGCAATCAATATCTATCCATAGATCACTTTATTAGGTACTACAAGATCATGTCAATGATTAAGGACAGCCTCCGTAGCATAGTTGGTAGTGACCTAGCTTACGAAGCTGGAGGTTCCGGGTTCAAATCCCGGCGAGGGCATTATTTGTGTAATTATTTATCACAAATATTTGTTCCTCGGTCATGGCTGTCTATGTATATAAGTATGTATATATCTATTATATATATCGTCGCTTAGTACTCACATCACAAGCCTTAATTGAGCTTACCGTGGGACTAAGTCGATTTGTGTAAGATGTCACAAGATATTTATTTATTTATGTAAGTATACCTACACCTACATATCAAATCGCCGGCCCCCTTGTGCGCGGCTTGGGGGCCTCGGGGCCCGTAGCATATGCTACTTATTCTGTTGTTAGGTTAATCCGCCTCTGGGCTATCGCGAGCCATAATGAACTGCTGTTATTAACGTAAGTATAGAAAATAATGGGAATTATAAACAAGGAAACGAACTGGGCCTATAACCTACTTGTAATAGCTCGATAATATTACAAATAAAGTAAGAAGAAAGAAATACACGATGAAGAATCGGAGCAAGGCAAAATATGAGCACTTTAGTAGAACCGACTCACTTTTGTGCCTTGCCATATTTTTAGATTTAGGTAATTTGTATAAAGGAAGTGGGACTTTTACTACCGTTTGTGAGTAGAAAACAAAAATTTAAACAAACCTATTACTTATTTCATAATCACGCACTTTTAGAACACAATATTAGTTTTGTCACCAACTTAAAACCTTAAGTTTACTTACACTTTTAGTTAAAACTAGCGACCCGCCCCGGCTGCGCACGGGTAAGTACTACACCTATATAAAAACCTTCCACTTGAATTAGGTAGGTACTCTACCTATTAAAAAAAATCTCGTCAAAATCCGTTGCATAGTTTTAAAGATTTAAGCGTACAAAGGGACATAGGGACAGAAAAAGTGACTTTATTATACTATATAGTGATTATTGATATTTATTAGTATTAACGTGAAAATATATCTGTACAAGACGTATAGTTGTATACAAATGTACTCGTCTCGTAGTGCGTGATCGCGAATACTCGTAGGTCGTAGGTCTCCTGTGGTTGTTGCGTGTCTTATTAAAGTAATTACCTGGTTTAACAATTCTACTATTAGATGAGACGTCGATTTGCCGAAGCTTGGGAGAAGACAGTTCCGTGGGGACCCCTGTGATGTATGTTACCTAAAATTATATTAAACAAATGAAGTGTATCTACGCTTAATACAATTTTCATAAATGCATTTGCACTGGTACATAATAGGTACTAACGATTAAATGGTGAATATCTAAGCGTTTCAACCGCCTAATTTTGGTGGCATAATTTTTGCCGATATTTTTATTCGTTACAATGTGCTACTGTGTCATTTGAAGGAAGCACGGTACCTTATACAAATGACGAAGTGTAACATTGAGACGTTTAGAAACTTCGGCAAAAAATATGCCACCAAAATAAGGCGGTTGAAACGCTCAGATGTTCACCCTAAAACGAACTAATTACGATTAAAATTAGAATTTTTTATCAAATAATGCTTCCGGTTTGGCTAAAAATCTGCATCTCAATCCTCGGTTTCAATAAAAGCCTGCATGATATTAACACTGTATACATACATCGTGACCAGCGGCCAGCAGCAGCCTCACCACCCCCTCTCCGAGGATGCTGTGGCTCTTGCCTCCAGGCAGCGGGAACACCACCAGGACCCGGGAGCCCTCGCACCAGGACACCAGGCTCGTGAGGAGAATAGCCTTCAGCAACATACTGGATCTACCTGGATATTATATTCTTTTTTTAGTACAGATGGCGCCTTTTTTAGGCTCTAGTGCGAGAAGTGTGTCATTTTACGTCAGTTCCAAAATTTCGGAGGGCCATCTGCACTAAAAAACGTCGTACGATTCGTAACTCGTGTCGAATTAAAACACTCCCTATCGGTCGTGTTTTAAAATATGGCCACTCGTTTCGAATTTCATGTTTTTCGCACTTGTGTCGTAATGTACTATTTTGTAATATTGTATCCCTTGTGAGATATGTAAGAATACATTTGTCGCCACCCAACTCTTCCCGCGGGTGTCGCAAGAGCCGACTAAGGGATTGAAGTGTCACTGACCATTATTTGATAGAGATCGGCAGCAGCGTCGTTACTGCGATTGCCAATCCGCTTGCCCATTATGGACATTTACGAGTACCTCCTAATGCGTCTATACGCAAAGTTAATAGGAGAGGTCTTCGTTCAGCACTGGACTGAGATAGGCATCATGTGATGTGAGATATAGGTAGATTTTTGAAGTTGTAATTGGGCTCCTTGTTGAAAAATACTTAAAAACAGAATAATCATTCGCTCAAACCACCCTCGTAATAAAGTTGCGAAGGATAAATCAATAGGTTTTTCATCCTGCTTTCGATTAGATACTAGTTCTAGACTTATCACTATAGGTCTATCACTTAAAATAATCGGTACTTAGGTAGATAAAAAGTGCATTACTTTATCATTCTTAATCACGATTGGACCAACTTTATTCAATGTTATCTTAGGGTCTTCCCAAATCTATCGACGTGAATTAGGCTAAAACCATTTATGTAAAACTTTAAAATATTACTATTCAATAAGAGCGAAAAAGAAACAACTCGGACTACACCGATCGACGGGGCGAAATCGCACCTTAAAAATGACAAAGCGTCGATAGGTTTGGCTCTCCAAACCTATCGACCCTTATTGAGTAAAGATTAGTGAATAGTGATGCTATTTGCTAAACATAATTGGCCGAATTAATAAACTAGTACCTACCGTAAAATAGTACTTACCTCAGTCATCAAACGCGTTGTTTTAAAAATAAACAAAACTCCGAACTTAGTAGATACCTATTGTAATCGTGTATCTTAAATTCATTTGTACGTAAGTAAGGTACTAATAAATTTAAGATACACTATTGGATTTCACATGAATGCCAAAACTATTAACTACCTTTATCTGCACTTGTAATGCAACTGGGCTAGGCGTGCGCAGAGATTATGCACTTAGGTACTTACTAAGAGTTGTAATTTCAAGTACCTACGTACTAAGTACATTACATACAACACACGGAATCACGGAAATAGTTATAAAACAAGTACTCGCGCCTTTATACAATGTTGCATTCGTGATGATAGAGTGGACATACTTATTTATATGTATAGGTAGGTAGGATTATGATTATTGCTACAGATAAATAACTAATCGTAATCACACACAGTGTTCATGTCATACAACACTAAAAATTTTAAAAAATACAATAGATCCGAAATGGTTATGGGAAAAATACAATAGGTCCTTGTTTAAAAAAAACCTTAAGTATTAGAACCCGATAAGTAACTTCCTGAATAATAATGCATTAAAATATTATCGAACCAAGTTACTCACGTATTTAAGTCGATGATTGCTCGACATGTTTCGACCCATTAAGAGGGTCCTCGCCCAGAGCACCCTCGGCCAAAGATAAGATTGAATAATAATTAATGGGAATCTTCCTGTACACCCAGAAACTTTATACTATTTTGTTGACTTCCTCAATTGTTGTTCCTGATTCGGGTATATGACTTAAAGAGACAGAAGAACGATCCTAAATCGGATAAACTTGGTTTTATTCAAATTTAATTTAATTAGCATTGAATTGGCAAAGCCGATTTTGATTTTCCTGAGAATTACATTTATATTTAGGTATTTGAAAAGTAATATTCGAACGGAACGGTCACAAGAGAACAACAAAGTAGCATCGTTGGCAATGAGTAAGCAAGTACACATGGCTGGGCTGGGTGGGCCCCTAATATTAGGAAAGTGTATGAGAAACAAAAGCGGTCCGAGTACGCTTCCTTGTGGTACGCCAGCAAGCTCTTACTCGTAGCATGATAACTGTTGCTCAATGGTTTTATTTTGCTTATTGTAGTTATCTCAATGCTTGCCTACCTGTCAGCCTGATTTCTACTTACCTTAGATAGGGTACATTATATAGCTCGAAACACCAACCTCATAGGTATATTAGGTATCATAATATTCCTAATGTAACTAACGTGAGACTCAAATATATTTAAATATTTATCAAACGGGTTACTCACGTAATTTAAGTCGATCACATGTCGGGCTTTGGTCGCGGATACTCCATGATGAGGATCCTCTAATTGGATCGAAACAGTGATGTCGTGTCGAGTAATTATCGACTTAAATTACGTGAGTAACCCGTTTGATAAATATTTAAATTCCTAATCTAAGTGATTTCAATTTTGCGCCTTTATTCCGACTATATCTGGCGAAATACTGAGTTTCCGACATTCCCGTGCTAATTATTATTATATGCGTGTATTATTGCTTCGCTGAAAGAGACAAAGCCACTTTCGCGAGAAATTAATTTCAATAAATCAAGGATACACAATAAGTATATTCTTCTTTTGTTTACTTACCAACAGTTTAATTGAGTTATTTATACATATAATTGATCAATATAGAGGCCACTAGTAACGTCACATGGTTACCTTAGTTGCGGTAGGTACGAGACGCGAAATCGGAATACGGTGCCTTTTATAAAGTTATTAATTGATTATATTACACCGGTAGCGTCATAGAGGCTTTTAAACCAATCATATTATTGGATAATATGTACGTAAGATAAGGCATATACAATTGAATGATATCAGTATCACCTTGGTTTCAGAAGAGGGCGATGACTGCTTATGCATTTCCAGGGTCAAATGAAACATCATTTAATGTCAACAATAGTTGTTTGTTATACAGGGGTGCAAAGTTGTATTTTACCAGCGAGTATAAAATCGATACACGAGCAAGAAAAAGGATTCTATCGTTGATAGTCTAAAATAGAATCCTGAGCGTAACGAGTGGTTTAACATATGATAAGCAAAATGCCTTTGCACCCATGTGTAACACAAAACTTTTCTCCTCACTATAGAAGAGGAAACTCGAAACAGGATAAATGGAACTTTGCGCTACGCTACGCTGCATTTTTACCCGCTCGTATTAAGGCATAAACGGGAGCTTTACGAGCTTGTGAAGCGTAAAAGTATTTACGCGACACTAAATAGCGCTACGCGTCGTTTCCAGGCACAGTTTGGAATAAGTTCCTACAGGGTGATTGTTGAGTATGTTTCTTGAGTAAGAAATTGCATAAAAAATCTCTTAGTAATGAGTAAATTGATACTTAGCTATCAAGTAAGGATCAATTAACTCATAATTAAGAGTTTTTTTGGTGATTTCTTGGTTATCGCGGTCATTGCTCAGCGCGACCGTCCCTAAAAGTAGCCTGTTCACTCCCAAGAATCATCCTGTATAGGTATTAAGGATAAAACCCTGCAGTTATTTTGACGGTTCAGTTTGATACACTCAACCAATTGGAGCTCTAGGCCATTCTAGACCCTTTTCAAAATAACAAATACTAAGGAGTTTCTAAAGGTGCATTTAGACGTGTTTCTAAAGGTGATTCGTTCGTTGCACAAAACGTGATTTGTCAAAATTCGTTGATTTCGTAGAGTGGGGGATTGAATGAGCGAATGTACTCGTTTGGTCTAAATGCACCCTTATCATTTGAACATGGTTTCTTAGTATCCTAGGGTTACGATAGGTTCACTGTACCTACTTAGTTACATTTTTTTTTTTTTTATCATCATCATTATCAGCATTATGTATTAATGTTATGCCAATGAGACATGAGCTAAAACGACTAATTTTATCTAAATATGCGAAATCATGTATAGGTACAATGCAAGGACAATTTGTTGTACAAGGTTATCTTTTCGAATTAGTTCGTTTAACACTACACTAGTCTAATAATATTTGACTTGTGTTACCTAATCGGTCGCACTAACATGTCATTAATAAAATTGTACGGTGAGCAACATTATTGACTAATACTTAACATATAATGTGCGTTAATGAACAATTGTAACATAAGGTTAATTTTACACAAATCGACCTAGGGACCGTTTCTCGAAAACTTGTAACTTGTAAGACAAGTGGAAGTCTCTTTTTAGTTTTTAACACTATTAATTAGATAAGGACTTCCGCTTGTATTACAAACTTACAAGCTTTCGAGAAATAGGCCCCTAGTCGTTAATAACGATAAGCTCAATTATGTAAAGTTGTGGCGGTACCTATGTAGTCAATGCGACATACGTAGTAGTATAATAGACATATTTGAAACATCATTATAATTTCAGCCGATAGACGTCCACTGCTGGACATACTAGGCCTTCCCCAATCATCGCCAATATCTATGCTCCTTGCCTTCAGCGGGTTCCCGGGACATTGATCAGGGTCGGACCATCTTGTGGGAGGTCTGCCCGGACTTCCTCTTTCAGTACGTGGTCGCCAGTCCAGTAGTTTCTGGACCTATCAACCATCTGATCTTCTAGCAATGTGCCCAGCCCAGCCTCTCAGAATTTAAGTGGCAGTGTACCTACTTATACATTTTGAGAGCAATGTCGGTGACTTTGGTCCTAATAGGTAATTAAATGCGTAAAAATAAGGGGTTTTTATGTGGTTTGTACCTACATAAAAAAAGAACAAGACAAGTAGAGATACCTGCATATGTATCTAGAGGTTATCTTACCTACCTATGATACGAATGATATAAAGTTGCTTTGGATATGATTTGCTTTTAAAAGATTTCCAGTAACGACATATCTCATTATTCCTCTTTTGTGCCATCATGGTATGCGTAATGATATTTTAACAACACGTTCAAATGAGTAGTCCAATCAGCGTCAAATACTTTGTAGCAGTCAAGGTGCCCAGATAGTTCAGTAAACTGTACTAAATAATTATATACTGTACCTACCTACCTTTGGCTGCTATACATCAGGATTTTTCCTGACAGGTTAGGATTTTTTAAGCTATGTCAGTAATGCGGCCGAAATCAGCAAGTGGCCGGAATTTTGACCATTACAGATTTACAGCATAAGATTTTTTTTATAGGTATATGTACACGTAAATAAATACCTACATGGAACATACTACAATATTCAGTCTATCAGACTATTTTTTCCACCTAACGAGGAGGGTGTGTTCTATCGCTTGTAGGTACGATAGGATTCGTGCTCTGAAGAGCTTTTTATAGAGCAAATCTTGGTTATAAGAACTGTCAGCGCTTTCAGAGATTGATATAAAAGCTCTCTCTTTTTTCTTTTCTACATGGCAACCCTAGGTATAACTAAGTATTTGGCTAATTTGACTACTACAAAGTAGTGTACAGATGTATTTAAAGTGCAAAATCCTTTCTCTTCGGCTTTTCACGGAAACATCCGAAGTCATATTGCTGTCACAATGAACTTCAATATATATTGCAATGCAATGAAGCTAATTGAGACAGGGAGATTAATTCGGGTGTTTCTGTGAAAAACCGAAGAGAAAGAGAACAAGGATTTTACACTACATCTGTACCTATTAGACGGTGAATGTTAGGTAAATCGAAAAACATAATCTCCCATTATGGACTATGCCACTTGCCACCGAATACCGACGAAAATTTAGGAATCATATTAACAATTTCCAATCACTTTTGTTAACCCTACCCCGTTGAGATAAGGTTTTCATATGACCGGTAACCCTCACTTATCTATAATGTCTGGGAATGGAGTAGAATTATTGTTTATTGTATTATGCTTGTCATTGCAATTAAGTTAATGGTCCTATGCCAGCCTCGCCAGTCATCTGTCATCTTAGAGAGAAGGCCGGCGTGTGGAGACCGTTGGTGGAGTAAGTTGTTGTATCAATAATTCAGTGACCGGACATAGTACCTCGTTAATAAAAGGACTTTTGGATTCTCATCAATCATCTGGTACCCTACTGATCGTAAACATGGACTACTATATTACCGCCAGGATAATTTAGTACGGGACCTTGAGATATCTTAGGATATTCTGTTTTGCACACAGGTGTTTAATTAAATTTCAGCTGAATTCAGAAAGAATGAAAATCATTTATTTATAACAAACAATGAAAACATAGAAATTGACAATAAAAGAACGAGCAGTTTGTAACAAAAGTGCTACTCGTACAACTCAGAAAGCTGGAAACACCAGCGCTGACGTCCTACCGCGTACCACGATTGACGTGCTTCCTCTCTTTCGCACTGAATTCGTACGTAAGTATAACAGGGAGGCAACATGTCGATCTTGGTTCGCGGTTTCTCAAACAGAGAACAGTCTTCCGTTCCTTCCTAATCTCTACATTCGCAGGCAACATGATAGCGCTAGCAGTGCTAGCACTGCTGGCAGCATGCGACGCGCACCGTGTGCTGCTGGTGTTCCCGGTCCCCACCCGCAGCCACGTCAACCTCGGCGAGGGTTACGTCAGGCACCTGCTGCAGGCTGGCCACGAGGTAAGCTGGAGCTAGTCATCATCAATCTCGGTGTTCCCGGTCCCCACCCGCAGCCACGTCAACCTCGGCGAGGGTTACGTCAGGCACCTGCTGCAGGCTGGCCACGAGGTAAGCTGGAGCTAGTCATCATCAATCTCGGTGTTCCCGGTCCCCACCCGCAGCCACGTCAACCTGGGCGAGGGTTACGTCAGGCACCTGCTGCAGGCTGGCCACGAGGTAAGCTGGAGCTAGTCATCATCAATCTCGGTGTTCCCGGTGCCCACCCGCAGCCACGTCAACCTCGGCGAGGGTTACGTCAGGCACCTGCTGCAGGCTGGCCACGAGGTAAGCTGGAGCTAGTCATCATCAATCTCGGTGTTCCCGGTGCCCACCCGCAGCCACGTCAACCTCGGCGAGGGTTACGTCAGGCACCTGCTGCAGGCTGGCCACGAGGTAAGCTGGAGCTAGTCATCATCAATCTCGGTGTTCCCGGTGCCCACCCGCAGCCACGTCAACCTCGGCGAGGGTTACGTCAGGCACCTGCTGCAGGCTGGCCACGAGGTGAGCTGGAGCTAGTCATCATCTATCTCAGTCCACTGTTGAACATAGGCCTCTTCTATAACCTGGGGTCTACCACGATCTACTAATGCGATGCAGTTTAGAACCTAATCTGAATCGCGATGTGTCAGTTCCACAGAATAACTGTAAAAAACTTGAACCTAAACTCAATCGCATTTAAGAGATCATGATGCTATTCTCTTATTTACACATTCGACGCTGCGTTCGTCAACGAGCTCGACGTCGAGACAGCCTCGTCTAAAATCCTAGCTGTTTTATTTGACATTAGGAATCGAGGCTGTGAGCGAGGTTGTGGGTTGTGGGCGAATTCGTCGCTGTTTTTCGTTAGAGAATACGAAGTTCGTACATTAAACGTCAAACTCTCGACGCAGTGTAGTTCCAGCTCAAGGAGGTTGGAACTCTTAAGGCGCCTATAGAGAGACGGCGTGACAGACAAAACCCGTGCCGCGCATATGCGTTTTACGCATATGTGCTGTCAGTACCTCTCGGGACGTCATGGGTATATAAACTATAAAAATATACCAAGAATGCCACATTGCTCTGTAATCTGGTGCAGGAACCAGTCTACGTACGTTAATAAACAAAATTCAAACGTTTCCTATCACAGGTAAGTAAAAAAAGTTATATTAAATTCAATATAGAATTAGTATGGGCGAGAGACATAGTGAAGAGACACGACGCTGAATTTGTTATCGATAGTCTATGTAAACTCTTACAACTAAACGGTGTTAGTAGAAATTCAAAATTTGTTCCCGAGTTACGGACGTTTCCTATGTATAAGTAAGTATAATTATGTGTATTTCTCTATTTAAGTACATATATATATATCGTCGCCTAGCACCCATAGTACAAGCTTTGCTTAGTTCGGGGCTAGGTTGATTTGTATGAGACTGTCCCCCAAACATTTATTTATATTTAGCAATAATATACCTAATATTTATCTAGAGTGCAGACAATGAAGCAACTATACTAAAAAGTTTAAGAAATTCTGACTTAATTTTTAGATTTCCTATAGAACCATGTGTCAGAGAACGCTGGATAAAGGCGACTGGAAAGTTGAACTGGTTTCCGCAAAAATACGACACAATTTGTACGGACCACTTCCAAAATGACTGTTTTGTAAAAACAAATCCAAGATCTATATTGTCATCCAATGCCTGTCCAACTTTAAAACTCCATCCTGCGTTTGACAAGGTAAGTTAGCTTTACTAAATAATTTTATTTTGTTTTAAAAGTAAAGTATCTTTTAAAGGATTTCTGATGTTATCTGTTAATACATATTAATGTAATTTCCAGGTGTTTCTTGTCCCAAGTACAATTTACGAATTTAAAAATATCTTTATACATTTATACATCTAGTTAATCTGTCCTCATATATAATACCTAAATTACCTAACCATCTAAACTCCTTACAGTTGATCGTTTAATTTTAGTTCCCATTTATACTTACAATTTTAATTTAAGCATCTATGATATACCTACATTTTCTTTTTGCGTTTTATTACGTAATATAAGTAGATATAGTTTGCACACCTTGAACAAACAAACCAATGCAAAGGTAACATATATAACTAGCCTTACCCTTAACACTTGTTGTTTAACTTTAACCCTAAAGCTAACAACTTAATGTAACTAGGTACTTATTGTAAATATAAATTCAAATAAATGTAAAGACACATAATTGTGGTCATTGTGGACTCCGTCTTTGTCTGAAGAATCCATGTGGGCAGGTAGTCGGGCGAAGAGACCAAGTCTCAAAATAATAATCACACTTTATGAAGAATATAGGATGTAATTCAATCACACATTAATTTCACTATAATTACGAAGGATTAGCACTGATTATTATCGATTGCAATTAATAAAACGTTCCACCGCAACACGTGAGGCGCGAGCGCAATATGGCGACCGTCCATTGACAACTGTCAGTCTAATCAACATGGCCGCCACCCCAGTGCTCGGTGTTACGTCAATTGACAGTCCATTTAAAAATCTCAATCAAATATCGATGCGCCGTCACGGCCAACCCTGACAGTCGCACGCCCTCGTGCGAAAGATCAGTCACCGCCGCGTGGAGCATCTGAAAGGAACGACACAGATTTTATTGTTTATTCGCTCGACCACTCCTGACTTATGCGAGGAGCGTAACTTCCGTGACAACTAGTAGCCAATCTCTCCTGATTTACTCTGTGGCGTAGACCGGGCGTGCAGGGCCCTTTCGTCTAGCCTACCTCTCCGTACATGGCCCGGGCATGCCGTGGCCCTTTCGACCAACACACATCATTGTACCTATGGCGTGAACCGGGCGTCCTGGGCCCTTCCGGACAGCCTACCATCACCCGCGGCGTAGACCAGGCGTACTAGGCCTCTTCGACTAGCCACCACAATCGTGCATCGTAATAGAGCGTGGACCGGGCGTTCGTAGCCCCTTCAACCAGCTCACCCAAGGCGCGGACCAGGCGTATAGGGCCTCTTCGACCGGCTGTTACCAACGTTAACTTACAATTTGTTTAGCACTCTCACATACCCACAAAATGATGGCACAGGCGCCCTAGGCCTCTTCTGCCGGTGAAGAGCTGGAGGTAATACTGACTACATATGATGTAAAAGATTCGTAATAAAAGTATTCTCTTCAGCTAGACTCACTTTCATTTGAATGCCCCTCCTTTTCCGAGATGACAAATCTTTCTTCATCATCCGAACCAGAGAGGGTGTCTGAGCCGGCGGTCATGGTATGGTCACTCGATACCGAGAGTGTATCACTGTCGCTATCGTCATGGTCCACCAGTTCCTCATTAACCGCCGTCTCGGCCTCCTCAGTATCTGCTAAGCTAGTAGCTACCTCAATTAACCCCTCAAAACCCTTAGGAACTAAGCGTAAATTTTCGTGCGAATATTTGTAGATGCGATTACCACCAGTAACAGCTTTCAGCTCATACCTGTCGTTATCAAGGACTTTAATGATTACGAAAGGCCCGCGAAATTTTCTGGATAATTTAGTTTGGTTTCGCTCACTACATTTTATAAAGACGTATTCTCCCTTTGTAAATGCTTTAACTCGAGCCCTGCCGCGATTGAAACGATCAGTATCAGCTACGGCTGCTTTTTGGATTCTACTTGCTGCTTCATTTCGGACTTCCTCCAAGTTTGCGCGTTGAGGAGGCTTTACATTGGGACATGTTTTAGAAAGACCTAGAGATTGAGCTGTTATGCCAAACATGAGTTCAGTTGGGGTAAATCCTGTAACTCTCGATCGCGTGCTATTTAACGCTAGTTGGACATTGTCAAGCTCCTCACGCCAAACCTTATTGGAATCATTCTCTACAATAGTGAGGAGACTTTTCAGGGTGCGCATGACGCGCTCAACTTGCCCGTTGGCCCGAGAAGAGCCAGTCGCTATCAGGTGTAGTTCTATGTTATTCTCGTTGCAAAATTCCTTAAAAATCGAACTAATGTAGCACCGTCCCTGATCAGCTATGACTCTTTTTGGTGCTCCAAATAATGAGACTGCTTTCTGTAAGGCTCGAACAGCACATGCCGCATCAAGAGATTGAGTGTATTCGAGTAAGACATATTTAGTGAACCCGTCTATAATAACCGATGCATATTCTTTTCGGTCACTTTTGCCACTAAGTTTACCCGTGAGATCGATGTGTATAGTATGCCAGGGAACGGAAATCTTGGGAATGGGATGCATTCTTACTCGCTGGGCTCCCGACGGTCCTTTGGAAGCCTTACATACTATACACGAATCGACAAACTTGCGGACATTCTTTGCCATTTGCGGAAACCAGTATTGCTCATAAATTTTATCGAGAGTTTTGTCGGCACCTAAATGTTTAATTTCGCTGTGAACATGGTTTGTGAGGGTCCAAATAAGGGATCGAGGGACAATCGGTAACCAAGAGCTCGTCTTATTACGCTCCACCTTCCTGTAAAGTATTCCCTCGCGTACGTCGTATGTGTGGGCAATACTTTCAGGAAGTTGGTTGTCCGTATACTTACTTATTAGGTCCTGAATCTCGGAGTCTCGTTTCTGTTCTACTTGAAGCCAACTATCATGAAGCTCTACGAAGTTGACTACCTTGCAGCGGGAGCTTGTAGTCCTCTCAGGTTCATTATTGCCATTAATAGTAGATTTTACTGTAGGGAGGGGGTTTCGGGACAAGTAGTCGGCATGTCCCATACTGCGACCTTCTTTATATACGATATCGAAGTCGTATGCTTGCAGATAAGCCCACCACCGGTGAACTCGTGGGGTTAAATCTACTTTAGCTTTGGAGGCTTTTAACGAATTGCAGTCAGTAAAGACCGTAAAATGCTGACCGTAAAGATAATGCCGGAAGTTTTCCACAGCGCGCACCACCGCCAAGGTTTCCAGTTCATAGGAGTGGTACCTGGACTCCACTTCGGTGGTGCGGCGACTAAAGTAAGCAACTACATGCGGCACATTGTTTTCCCTTTGAATTAAGATACCCCCGTAACCTTCTGAGCTTGCGTCTGTATGTAGTTCAATTGGGATATCGGGATTAAAAATTGTTAAGACAGGCTCCGACGTCAATATCTTTATGAATTTGCTATGAACCTCTTTATGCTGATCGGTCCAGGTAATGGGCCCTTTTAACTTGGTCAGTGGATAGAGGGGACCGGCGAGGGTAGCAAATCCGGGAATGAACCTTCTGAAATAAGATGCTAATCCTAAAAATTGCCGCACCTGGGTAGCTGTGGCTGGAGCTGGTGCATCAATGAGTGCTTGTATTTTTCGCGGGTTAGGCCTTACTTCGCCTGCTTTAATTGCGTATCCCAGATAGTTAACTTCGGTCTTCATAAATTTGCACTTGCGAATGTTAAATGAAAAGCCAGCTTCAGACAGAGCCGCCAAAACAGCATCTAACCGGCGTAACCCTTCGGTAACATCTGATGAAAAACAAAGGACATCGTCCATATATGCCAGGGCTACTGTATCTTTGAGCGATTTTAAGGCTTTGTTAATGCAACGCTGATAAACCGACGCCGCGTTTCGTAGACCGAATGGCATCGCCAAATACTCGTACTGACCGTCCGGGGTCACGAAGGCCGTCCGCTCAATCGAGTCTGGTTCTACAAGTATCTGGTGATAGCCGGATGCCATGTCTAGAGAAGAAAAGTAATGGGCACCGGCTAGAAGGTCTATTTGTTCGTCAATACGCGGCAGAGGGTAATGTTCAGGTCGCGTGTTTCCGTTAAGTTCCCTGTAATCGACGCACATCCTGTCGGATCCGTCCTTCTTTTTCACCAACAGGATGGGACTAGCAAAGGGGGAGGAGCTTTCGCGGATGACACTCGCGTTTAGCAATTCTTCTACTTTGCCTTTGACTACATCTTTTTCTGCGATAGATAGTCTATACGGTCGGCGTTGGACGGTTTTATGTGGATCTATGGGATCAATTTTTAAACTGCCTGTTGTAACGCGTCGAGTCGGGATACCTTCTATAAAGTAATCTCTATACTTTTTCAAGATGTGTAGTAACGCTTCTTTTTCCGCGCCTACTAGATCTGTGTCGACCTCACCTAAGTCAAACGCCCGTGCAGCATCAACTAGATTTATTTCATTACGAATAAAGAACTGAACGCTATCACTGTCGACTTGGACACGGACACCGAGCTCGAGTACGTCCCTACCTATCATTATTTCTTCCGAAATAGCATTGTCTGACACTACGTGGAAAAGAAGACACAGGGAAATACCTTGTATTACCACTGTGCTCATGATTTGTTCAGTACAGTTAACATTATTATTCCCTCCTAACCCCACAAGGCATACAGGATCATTGTGCTTCGTACCCGTTATTTTATGAGCAGACCCCTGTTTAATTAAGGAGCAGGCAGAACCGCTGTCAAAAAGGAACGTAATGGGCTCACCAGACGATGTCGACAGGGTACCTCTAGCTGACCGCCGCTCGCAGATGTGGACATCCTTGTGTGTGACCGGCTCGCTCGTTGGTTTCTTCTTTCCGTCGGGGCAGTAGTTGCTGAAGTGTCCCGGTTTCCCGCAGGTGTAGCAGATCTTCTCTTTTTCTTTATCTGGTAGATTTATGATTGCTCTCGGTTTCATGGACTCGCGACGCTTTCGGCAATCTTCCATTTTATGTCCGCGATTGCCACAAAAATGACAAGTCCCTGAAAAACGCGCATCTGACGTGCTAGTTAAACGAGGTCTTTTAGATTCTGTCTCGTTAGATTCGTTGTCCTCATTACGCCTCTTCAACGATATTCCGCCGAGAATTCTACAAAGCTGAGCTCTTGTTGAAGGTACGTGAGAGTTCAGTTCTCTCCGGATTAACGGATCCTTCTGAGACAGGACCGATATTGCAAATCCTGCCACGACTTCTTCATTCATTTCCACTTTAGGGATTCGCTCAATAAGATTCCACAGTCGTGCAGCTGCTTCTGATGCAGTTTCCTTCGTGGCTATTTGGAATTTTAAAATATCATCAAAATAATCTTGCATGAGCATTGGACGGTCAAACTTAGCGAGCAATGTTTGTTTTATATGAGGCCATGTTAAGTCAGTGGTCTTTAGCGAAGTTAGACATTTAGCGGCTCGTCCCTTTAGAGCATGCGTTAACGCTAGCAGTAGCTCAGGCCCGGCAAGCTTTCGACTATCCACTATGATTTCCGTCACGTTACACCAACCTTGTATGTCTGCGTCACCTTCATCCGGGTCAAATTTGATCAGGTTTGCCTTGGAGTGGCCTGAGGACTGTGAGGATGTGTTTTGGGCTGCCGTAAGTAGACGAGACAAAAGCGCCTCCATGTTGCCGAAGAAATTTGTGTTTCCGGCGTCCGTTCTGGCTGGGCCGACAGTGTCCTTACTGGTCTCCTGATTAGGCCCTTGAGATCCCACTTCTGATAAAGACACATAATTGTGGTCATTGTGGACTCCGTCTTTGTCTGAAGAATCCATGTGGGCAGGTAGTCGGGCGAAGAGACCAAGTCTCAAAATAATAATCACACTTTATGAAGAATATAGGATGTAATTCAATCACACATTAATTTCACTATAATTACGAAGGATTAGCACTGATTATTATCGATTGCAATTAATAAAACGTTCCACCGCAACACGTGAGGCGCGAGCGCAATATGGCGACCGTCCATTGACAACTGTCAGTCTAATCAACATGGCCGCCACCCCAGTGCTCGGTGTTACGTCAATTGACAGTCCATTTAAAAATCTCAATCAAATATCGATGCGCCGTCAAATGTATAAATTTTACTGTTTTTTAACCGACTTCAAAAAGGAGGAGGTTAACAATTCGTCGAAATCTTTTTTTTTTTTTTATGTATGTTCCCCGATTACTCGAAGACGCGTGGACCGATTTGAAAAATTATTTTTTTGTTTGAAAGGGTATACCTTCTAGTTGGTACCATTGTCACCGAATTCTGATCTGATGATGGGATCCTGGAGAAATCGAGGGAACTCTTCAAATGTTGTAGGCACACATGACATTTTTCATTTCTTTTCGAAGACTAATCAAGTATTTGCGTCTAGTCATGAACATTTTAAGTTGGTGATCTGATGATGGAAGGTACAACTCCTTAGCAATTAGGAGTTGGGGGATAATTCTTTAAGTATAACATATTTCATGTATTTTGGAAGCTATTCGCGTATTTGCGTTTAGGTGGTCATCCTTTCATGTCGGTGAGCTGATGATGGAAGGTACAACTCCTTAGAGATTAGGAGTTGGGGGATAATTCTTTAAATATACCATAGTTCATATATTTTGGAAGCTATTTGAGTATTTGCCTTTAGGTGGTCATAGTCTCATGTTGTGAGCTGATGACGAAAGGTATAACTCCTTAACGATTAAGTAATTCTTTGAATGTAACAACTGTCATACATTTTTGAGATCTATTCAAGTTTTTGCTTAGTAGTTATGACATGTTGGTTAGCGGTTAGTGATTCTTTAAATAATATAGGCATGCTAAGGCTTGGAAGCTATTTGAATATTTGCCTTTAGGTGGTCATCCTTTCATGTTGGTGAGCTGATGATGAAAGGTACAACTCCTTAGAGATTAGGAGTTGGGGGACAATTCTTTAAATATAACATATTTCATGTATTTTGGAAGCTATTCGAGTATTTGCGTTTAGGTGGTCATCCTTTCATGTCGGTGAGCTGATGATGGAAGGTACAACTCCTTAGAGATTAGGAGTTGGGGGATAATTCTTTAAATATAACATAGTTCATATATTTTGGAAGCTATTTGAGTATTTGCCTTTAGGTGGTCATAGTCTCATATTGGTGAGCTGATGACGAAAGGTATAACCCCTTAACGATTAAGTAATTCTTTGAATGTAACAACTGTCATACATTTTCGAAATCTATTCAAGTTTTTGCTTAGTAGTTATGACATGTTGGTTAGCGGTTAGTGATTCTTTAAATAATATAGGCATGCTGAGGCTGTTACCTATAATCTTTGAAATTATTCATACCTACTGATGATACACTGTATATCTCCTCGATAATGGGATAATTCTTTGAATATTTAAGTTATCCAGTTCAGGTTTTCTGGCCTATTACAGTGCAGTGCATACTAAATAACGATTTTACACTACTAAAAAGCGTAAAATAAAATATTTTAAAATAAAAATAAAACCGCCTTCAAAAATTCGCCCGAACTAAAAAGTAAAAAATAATTTTATTTCCTACTTCTTAGGATTTCCTACCCAAACCTTTAAACCTAGGTATCCTACAGGTATCCTACAGATTTCTTAGAAGTCGGTGCCAAGCCAAATATGTTCACTTCGCGAGTATATGACTGTATTTGATAGATTTTTGTCTATAGTCAAGTCATAGAACTTACTGTCACACCGGTTATGCTTTAATCAAAATAACTGAGGTAGATCATTCTGTTGATAACAACATAATCGGACTGACAGTAAGTTACAAAGCTCTATCTAATACGAGTATATACCTATGAACGTATTTGGCTTGGCACCGACTTCTAAGAAATCTGTAGGATACCTGTAGGATACCTAGGTTTAAAGGTTTGGGTAGGAAATCCTAAGAAGTAGGAAATAAAATTATTTTTTACTTTTTAGTTCGGGCGAATTTTTGAAGGCGGTTTTATTTTTATTTTAAAATATTTTATATATCATTCATAACGACATCATTTTAGTGAGATTTTAAAAATGAGAATGTTTGAATAGCTTTTTTCAAGTAACATTTTTAGTCAAATAACTGTTGGTTTTAATCTATCGATAAAAATATCGAGCTCTACCACAACACTATTTACATTAATATGTCAAAATTACCTGACACGGTCGATTTCTATGAAAATGACAGCCGAGGCCGCCTCTATCTCTAAGGTTACACACTAAAAAGGTCCGTGCTCTGTGTTCCAGCTCATACCGCATTCGTCGCCGAGCACTAGTGTCGTTTAAAGTACATTAGTGAATACCATTTTTAGGCTCAACGCTGCCGCAGCGCTGACCCAGCGCTGACAGCAAGGCGGTTTCCTTAGTGAATAACACTGGATGCGTTAGAAGGTAATGCCCATAATCGTTACGTTTGGCAAACGGGTTGGCGATCGCAGTTGTGTGTCCAATACGATGACGCTAATAATATATCTTCATTAAATTAATGGTCAGTGATACTTGGCAAAAACCCCAGATTTTAGAGCTCAAAACTCGGACATTGTCGGTAGATAGAATAGATAGTTGTTGTTGTATTCTGGCCGTTTTTTCCGCAACTCGACATCAAACGTGCCTATTTGGCATTGTACCAAATTCAATACCAACGTGACCAAATACTTGTTGGGAATTCACATTTCATTCACATACGTATGCAGGTTTCCTCGCGATGTTTTCCTGCACTATATAGATAGTATACAAACGATACTCCGGAGTATTTGTGTTTCCGTTTCCGATACTGCAGCTGGTGCATTGCACGATGGTCGTTGCACCCTCAGTTGGAGGATGGTAATAAAAGCCGGTTGAAGATCGTCAGTTGATCGCGGCATGCGGGTACAGTGCTTGTTTAGCATAACTCGCGGGCGATCAAACCATTTAAAATTTTAAACCCGGTAAAACTACCAATGAAACTCCGTCCGAATGCTCTCCGGACGCCTTCTAAATAAGGACGGATCGGGGAAACCAGGATGCAACCTCAGCTGGAACTGCTGACCAGCCGACAGAGAGAGCGGATCTACTGCCACTCAATGAGCCAGAACTGCCAACACCAGCTAGACCAGCAACCGGCTCCTGACAGCCAGGCCGCTTCAACAATTTTTTTATTTCCAAATGTTTTTACCTTGATAAACCTACAGTTCTCACGCTGATAACGACACGCATTATTAATTCATATTTCGTGATAAAATGCAATGTTTTATTATGTACTTAATTGTAATAATAACCACCCTGTAATTATTGTAATAGCGCTTTTAACCATCGAGCGAGGGTTCTCGATGGTTAGTTATAGAAAAATGAGTATCACAAACAATTTACGAGTAATCACATTGACGTAGGCAACAGGAGGTTATACACCTAACAAAGTAAAAAACATGTTACAATTACAAAGGCATTTAGAAACAAGTAAGAAAATTCAACCGTAATCATTTATATTGCAGCTTTTGGGCAGTAAATTCGTACATGCACCAGATAGCAGATGTTTGTGGCTCTACCGAAGGTGACGACTGGGGCTTTACCGCCTATGGGTTATATAAATTAAACTAATAATTATTTTGTTGTATTTCAGGTGACTTACATAACCCCGGTCCCCATTAAGAACCCAGCAAAGAATTTGCGACAAATTGATGTGTCGTCAAATTTTGATCTTTTTCCAGCAAGTAAGTAATAAAATGATTGTATAATGTAAAACCATTTCGGCTACTTTTCCTACTTTAAATATAAGTATTAATTCATACTTAAGTATGTCCTTAAAACGATCTCTACTGACACCACTCAGAATCCAAATGTTCAACCGACTCTTCTGAAAATGCACCCTAGAACACTATAAAACTCCATCCGGGTGTCTCCGGATTTGTCCTAGTTTGATGGCCGAGGTTTTGGGTTTCAAAAAAGTGGCCGGGGCAAACATGGACATTTTTCATGTCACTGAATACCTCATTGAATTTAAGTACCTATGTAAATATTTAGGTACCGGCAGTATTGTGCACTTAGTAAAGGCTTTTTGAGTCTTTGTCCTGGTTTTGTGAATTTCGAACGTCTAATTATAAATCGTCTAAGCTCAAAGGTATAAAAAGGTGGATTTCGAACCCATGTCCTCAGCTTTCGCACTCGAAGAATTCTTAAGCCCTGTCCAAGTGTCTAGCCAATAGGGCAGTTGAGTGGTTCAGGAATTATAATTTTTTCAGCGAGTTTGTAGTAAGTATACGAGGAGAATTTAGGTACATCATATTTGTTCTAGATGAGGTGTTAGACTTGACGAAGCTGATAAACAAGGAGATTCCGTCCATGACTGCGCAGCAGGCCATGGCACTCATGCTGGTCATTAGCAATGCCACCATGCTGGAGCCGAAGGTGCAGAGGTTGCTGCACGACTTGAACGAGGAGTTTGATGTCGTCATAGCGGAGTGGATGTTTGCTGAAGTTTATAGCGGGTATGATACAAATAATGATGGGAATTCTTGAAAAATTTTGTGCGATCAATTGGCACAGCACTAACTTTTGAACAGTTTGATGTAGTTGTAGCGGAGTGGATGTTCAAATGTGGGTATGATACAAATAATGACATGACCGAATTACCCAATTCGAGAATACTTTGTCTGGAAACTTTTTTCAGCCCAGATGGTGCTTTTTTTACGCGCTAGTGCGAATTGGTTTATTTTATGTCAGGTTGAAATCTTCGGAGTGCCATATCGTACTGAAAAACGAAATTCGTAACGATTTTAATTTATCTCCACTCGTTTCGAACTTAATTTTTTTCGCATTTGTATCGTAATGTACTATTTTGTGTGATCAGTTGGCACAACTCTCTCTTTCGATTCCTAGCACACTTGATGTCATCTTGATTTAACGAGTAGTGTAGGTACATGTGGGTAAGTAACCGAATGTTTTTTCCTTAACTTGTACTTAATAACTTTTTTTCCATCTGCCATTCCTAATTTGCTGTTTACAATTTAACTCGATCCTATCATAATCCAACCATGCATCTTAAATTCATGGTACTATCCTATACTTACTGTTCATGATAGCTGTTAATAAAGCCAAAATACAAAAAAGAAATCCATGTTGGTTGCGCCACCCTCCTTTATACAAAGGTTATCTGTAACAATAAAATTACTGATTTTATCTGATAATAATAATTGCACCATTATTTTAATCTACGATTTAAGACATGACTTAGCTTAGGAGACCGAGAAAAACTGAAGGGTGCTTTGGACAGCAGTAGATGATAAAAGGCAGGCATAATGTATTCCAGACTAGCTCCAGTATTCGGCTGCCCGCTAATCTGGTCGTCGTCCATGGAGCCGCACGCGCTGGTCCTGTCCCTCATGCACGAGGACCCCAACCCGGCTTACGTCACCGACTTCAGCTCGACCATCGTCCCGCCGTTCAACTTCCAGCAGCGGGTTGAGGGGCTGTGGACGTGGTTGCGCACTAAATATCATAAATGGTGAGACTTTGGCCTCTAGTCCAGTATATAAAAAAAAAATCAGGTGTAGAAGGGTGAATATACTTTTTTCTGTCTGTTATTACTATGGTTATGGTCGCCTGAGTCACGCTGGTTTTATGCATAAATTATGATACTTAAACTACGCAAACATGCATTTTTCTGGTGTTAATAAACCCTTTCCTTGATGGACCATCAACAAGCATGTTTGCATAAATTAAGTAGTATAAATTTGCAATAGCATAAATTGTAGGTATAATGTGCAGGTTTCACTTAATTATAGAATCCCTAAATTCAAGATAAATGCAACATTTTAACCCTCAAGGCCGAAAAATCTAAGCTGGAATAAAAATTACAAGGTCGATAAATAGGTAATAAGTGCAAGCATTCCCGTTACCTGTGAGGTTTTGGGACTATATCAGAATAGATCCCCGAGGAGGTTTATGGAACGTTTGGGATACGTACCTACCTACTTGATGCTAGGTATATAGGTAGTTAGATACTACCTATAACTACTTACAACTATACTATTTACATTGGAAACTTGAACTTAGTTCTAAAAAATTCCCTTAATCTTAATCTGCTATTCTATTCATAACCTTACTGGCGCTACCACCCCGCTTAAACATCTTTACTCGATTTAAAAATATTAAAAAACGTTTGAAAGCGACCTAGCATGATAATTTTTCTAGGTTATCATCAATGCTGGAAGCTTCTGTATACGAGAACGCATTCAGTTCAGCGTCAGAGGCCAGAGGTCGGCAGCTGCCCTCATACCACGTGGCCAAGTACAATGCTAGCATGATGTTCGGCAACTCGCATGTGTCCGCCGGGAGCGCAGTTAGTCTGCCGCAGAGCTACGTGCCCATCGCTGGCTACCATATCGAAGAGAGCGTCAAGCCTTTACCTAAGGTTGGTGAACTAGAAGACTTGTACTCTTCTCAAACAACCTTCGTACCACGTAGCTAAAATATATTTCAAAACTATAACTTGTTAAATAGTGAAGGGACTAAAGGTGCGGTTAAACTAAAAGAGCATTCGCTGTTCTAACCTCCCACTCTACGAAATTGGTTCGGTAAACAAAACGTGATCGGTTGATTTCGTAGAACGGGCGCTACTACAGCGAAGCTGTTTTGGTTTAAACGCACCTTAATATTAGGTACGTAAAAGGCGTTAAGAGCAAAATTCTTTTGGTAATTAAGTATTCCGATATAGAAAAGGTTATTTGAAAAAAATATCCAGATTACCAAGCACCTGCAGGATACATAAATTGTTAAATTTATATGAAATAGACGCTGTAGTCTTGCAGGCTAAGCGAATAAAAGTGGGTGGGCCGATGGATTCGGTTATAAGTGTGCACTTTAAGGTGGAGTAGTGGCTGGCAGGGCCTAAGGTAAGGTCACTGTATGCCTAATAGTAATGTCAGACAATCTTATCAGCTTAGCTTGCCAGACTCTTTTATAATCAAGCTTAATATTCAAGTACTACCTAACTCCAAATTTTCACAGGACCTCCAAACCATCATGGATAACGCTAAAAACGGTGTTATCTACTTCAGCATGGGCTCTGTGCTGAGCAGCAAAACCATGTCTGCTGAGCTCAAGCGCAGTCTCCTGGACATCTTCAGCGAGCTGAAGCAGACGGTCATCTGGAAGCTGGAAGAGTCCCCTGAGAACCTGCCCCGAAATGTCCATCTTATTGGTTATGCGCCACAACAAAGCATTTTAGGTAATTACCTAACGAGACTTACGAATACCTACCTAAATCTCTCATTATTGATCTCGAATATCGATCTTGCTGAAGGGACACTGAAAATGATGATGATAATATCTTGTAGTCGCTAGTCAGAAACAGGACTCTTAGAAAGGATTTCAATTGAGCACGTGGGCGTCCTCTTTCAGCTCTTCTTATTACTGTGCAGTGTGCAACTTCAAGTGGTGCGAGGGCCGTTTTCCTTTTCCAACGACTTGTCATGTCAGCCCTTGCTCAGTTGGGTTTGGCTTGGTTTTTGTGATACATATCCTATCCAGAGCTATTTACAAAAATATTTCCATTGTTAAACTATTTCCCCCATTCGATTTCCATAGCCTTGCATTTTCAATAGTCCGTGTCCAATGGACTCCAAGAATACGCCGGACACCTGAAGTCTTTTGATAACATCTCGCTCCACGCGCTATGTCTCGCATTAAAACCTACATATACACAACCTTAGCACTTAGTTCTTACACTTCTTACCATTCTCTTGTAGACCACCCCAACTGCATCCTCTTCATCACCCACGGCGGCCTACTGTCAAACACCGAGGCCCTCCATTTCGGGGTGCCCATCATCGGGATCCCAGTCTTCGCCGACCAGTTTCTGAACATCGACAGGGCTGTGCAAAAAGGCTATGCGAAGAGGGTGGATCTGGATCACGACATTCCGAACACGTTGAAAGCGGCTATTGAAGAAATGATTGGGAACCCAAAGTAAGTTAAGAACTTAAGATTCACAAGGTTATTTTAACGGTTGGTTTTTACCTTTTGTCTATACGCCTCCGCATCAGCTAGCTAAGCTAAAGGAAAAATGGCTGTACTTATCCCTGTATCATATCAGCGAAAGTTAAACTAATAGCAAACGATTTCGATTGCTAAGCAACTATCGTGAGTATAATATATGGACTCGATATTTCGATTACGTGGAACTCATTAAATCGAGTCTCAACAGCCGAACTGGTAGGCACCTGGCATCCAAACACAATCGCCAGCTTCTAAATGAGTAGCTCTAAAAGTACTTACATCACATCCAACCATTTGCCTCCCAGATACCGCGACCGAATGAAGGAGCTCTCCCTCGTGTACCATCACCGGCCGACGCCACCCGGCAAGGAAGTGACCCACTGGGTAGACCACGTGGTTCGCACGCGCGGCGCGCCTCACTTACGCTCCCCGGCACTTCTGCTGCCCTGGTACCAAAAGATGTACCTGGATTTGCTGGTGGTTGTTTTAATGGGTTGTTTTATGGTATTATGTGGTGTTAGACGATATGCTACGAAGAAGATTGATGTGAATAAAAAGAATAGATGAATTGTTGTTTTATTATTTACAGACAGCCTCGCTTTTGCTCGCATGTTGTTGTTGTCACAATTAGCGATAGTTTCCATCACATAGCCATAAAAATCAGTATCACAGGACATTATTACATGTATAAATGGACTTAGTCCCACGATGATCTCAATTAATGTCTATGTTGGGGTTACTAAGCTACGATATAATAGGTACCCCTACTTATAATATATAGATAGGTACATTAGGTACATATGTAGATAGGTAGGTATTTCAAATACTTAAATACATTGAAAATAAGACTGAGAGAAAAACAAATATTTATGTGATAAATAGGTACATATGGATAAGTGCTCCAATTTCGAAAGTATAAATAGTACCACCGACTAAGTAGCTATGTTTCCATAAAAATACGCTGGGAAAGGAATGTTCACTTCACTACATCTGTAGGTATAATTCGGGAAATATTATTTGACCGACTCTTTATCTCACTTACGACCTTTTGTTTTGCGTCATTAACAATAGAAAAGTGCTCGACTGTTGATTTTCTAGTAAGTGTTAACGCATAACAAAAGGTCGTAAGGAAGATAACAGTCGGTTATATTTCTCGAACTGTAAGTAATATTAATATGGTACATTACGGGTTACGTACCTATGGGTGTATGGGTTTATTTTTATTAAACGGTTTTTATTAACTTCACCGCGTATCAACTGTCGTCAAATCTTGTGATCGATTTTTCGACCACTTCTGCTGCACCGAAATCAATAAAATTTGGAACACATATCAAGTCCCCATGACAATGCAATATTATAATATTTGTATCCTTGTATCCTCAAAGCCTGATGCTGCAGACGTACTGCTTACCTTAACCGAGAGTGTTAGACACGTGAAAATGAAAGTATAGCATGTTTGGCATAATCAAATACTAATAGCCTGATCTTGACTTCCAACTCCTCACTCCTGATGCTGCAGTACTGCCTACAATAACCGCAAGGTTTATCTTTAATCTATATCTTGATTTTAAAGAAGTTCTTTAGATATTAAGTAGAAACATGAGAATTTCACACTAACGTCCAACTCCTCAAATCTGATACTCCAGTGTTACTGCCTGCCACAACCGGTAGGTTTAGCGATATGTAGATTTTGAAGTACTGCTTTAGGTATTTGGTAGAAACAAACGGATTTAATTATCATCATCATATCAGCCGAAAGACGTTCACTGGTGAATGTAGGCCTTCCCCAAAGATTGCCATAAGGACCGGCCCTGTGCCACCCGCATCCAGCAACCTTCACCAGGTCATGAGTCCACCTTGCGGGGGGCCGACCGCCACTCGAGAACCTTACCGCCCCAACGGCCATCAGTTCCACGCGCGACGAGCCCCGCCCACTTCAGTTTAGCGATTCGAAGAGCTATTTATTTATTTATTTATTTAATCTTTATTGCAGAAAAGAAAACCTTAATGTACAAAAGGCGAACTTAATCCCAAAAGGCATTCTCTACCAGTCAACCTTAAGGCAAAGCAGAGAAGTTGTGGACGGTACTATACAAGCTATATCGGTTACTTTGGTTCTGCTGCGGATGGTCTCTTTTCTAATCCGATCTCGCAAAGAGACTCTTCGCATAGGCCTCTCCATTGCCCTTTGGGTGACTTTGAGCCTTCTTATGAGGTCCATTGTAAGCGACCACGGTTTAGTACCGTATGTTACTGCCGCCCTCCGACTGATAGACTGACAGCGCTAGTGGAGCTTATAGGGTGAGTCGTCGGACCTGCGGCCCTCCAGCTGATAGAGTGACAGCGTGAGTGGATCGCGTAGGGCGAGCCGTCGGGCCTGCGGCCCTCCAGCTGATAGAGTGACAGCGTTAGTGGATCGCGTAGGGCGAGCCGTCGGGCCTGCGGCCCTCCAGCTGATAGAGTGACAGCATGAGTGAATCACGTAGGGTGAGCGGTCGGGCCTGCGGCCCTCCAGCTGATAGAGTGACAGCGTTAGTGGATCGCGTAGGGCGAGCCGTCGGGCCTGCGGCCCTCCTGCTGATAGAGTGACAGCGTTAATGGATCGCGTAGGGCGAGCCGTCGGGCCTGCGGCCCTCCAGCTGATAGAGTGACAGCATGAGTGAATCACGTAGGGTGAGCGGTCGGGCCTGCGGACCTCCAGCTGATAGAGTGACAGCGTGAGTGATTCGCGTAGGTCGAGCCGTCGGGCCCGCGGCCCTCCAGCTGATAGAGTGACAGCGTTAGTGGATCGCGTAGGGCGAGCCGTCGGGCCTGCGGCCCTCCTGTTGATAGAGTGACAGCGTTAGTGGATCGCGTAGGGCGAGCCGTCGGGCCTGCGGCCCTCCAGCTGAAAGAGTGACAGCGTGAGTGAATCACGTAGGGTGAGCCGTCGGGCCTGCGGCCCTCCAGCTGATAGAGTGACAGCGTGAGTGATTCGCGTAGGGCGAGCCGTCGGGCCTGCGGCCCTCCAGCTGATAGAGTGACAGCATGAGTGGATCACGTAAGGCGAGCCGTCGGGCCTGCGGCCCTCCAGCTGATAGAGTGACAGCGTTAGTGGATCGCGTAGGGCGAGCCGTCGGGCCTGCGGCCCTCCAGCTGATAGAGTGACAGCGTGAGTGAATCACGTAGGGTGAGCCGTCGGGCCTGCGGCCCTCCAGCTGACAGAGTGACAGCGTGAGTGATTCGAGTAGGGCGAGCCGTCGGGCCTGCGGCCCTCCAGCTGATAGAGTGACAGCGTTAATGGATCGCGAAGGGCGAGCCGTCGCGCCTGCGACCCTCCAGCTGATAGAGTGACAGCGTGAGTGAATCACGTAGGGTGAGCCGTCGGGCCTGCGGCCCTCCAGCTGATAGAGTGACAGCGAGAGTGGGTCGCGTAGGGCAAGCCGTCGGGCCTGCGGCCGTCCAGCTGATAGAGTGACAGCGTGCCTGGTTCTCGTAGGGCGTGCAGCTGGACCTACAGTCATCCGGTTGATGAGACTGAGAGTATGAGTATACCTCTCGAGTTCGCGTAGGGCGTGCCGTCGGGCCTGCGGTCCTCCAGTTGATAGACAGAGACTGTGAGTCTTTCGGATTCACGTAGTGCGTGCCATAGTGCCGTCGGGCCTGTGGCCCTCCGGTTGATTGATTGCATGGATGGATTGACTCTTATGGCCTTATGACTTTCCGTCAGACCTGCGGTCCTCCGGTTGGTCGACTGAGAGAATGAGTATATATTTTATAGTCTCGAAATTCGACGTGTATAATGTGTACAATATAAAAATGTGATCTTGATTTTCTCAATGTACCAAATTGATCGATATATTCCTTATTGTCAGATCTCTGTTATCTACATAAAGTTAGAATCCGCGCTAGCGCTTAATAGAGAAAGGAAGCGTGTGAAAGGGAAGCCACCAGTTATATGAGTATTACACGAGTGCGAAAAAGATAGACAACAATCCCAAAAGCATAACCACTTTCGAAGTGACATATCAGCCGTATCAGCATGGTCGACGGAGATTGATATTTTAAAAGTGATTTTATAATTAAAACTTATAAGAAGGAATTTATACAGATCATGAAATCAATATGGTGTCGTGTTGTGTAAATGATTGCCTTGTTCACCACTACAGAAATAACGACAAACACTCGTTTCACAGGTAAATATGATGTGCCGGTTGATTGTTTTCAAACTATATTTTGTCTATTTAGTAGCATTAATTGTGTGAATTATCAAATTGTAGCATTAATTGTTAGTTGCTCTATCACTGTGAGCTAATAATTTATCACAATAGTTAATATTAAAGGATATTTTGTGTAAAAATATAAATTGTTACGCTACGCTAGAGCTCGACTTAATGTTGAACTACCAATATCGATATTTGTTCGATAAACGTACCCAATCAGTCTATTTCTTACAATGCTGTCATGATAACTAGATTTTGAACACAAATGTGTATTTAAATAACTTAAAGGACCTTATTATGTTTAGTGTTTTTTTTGTGTTATACTAGTGTGTTTTTTCCGTTAAATTTAAGTGAAGTTTTTTAGTTTAAATATAATTAATTTCTCTTAGACTCTAGTGGATTAATTCTTACTGTTATTGAATTAATAAGAATAGTACATTACTGCAGAAGCCGGGATATGAGGGTTTTCAGGCCGAATACGTATTTATGTATCAGTAGGTACAGTCGAGTTCATAAATATATGAATGAGCAAATCCAAGGCTTCAAAAATAAATGAGCATAGAAAAGTACATATGCATCTGAACAGATTCTCCAACCAAAAATATGTGTACATATTGCCTGTCATATTAATCTGAAGATGTGTCTCATTAATGTGTAATCAACTGAAACACAAAACTTTTTCCTTATATGTTGACAGCCATAGAATAGAGCACCTACTGTCATAGAAGTGTCATGAGTATTTGCTTGCGGCTTTTTAGTCTTTTTACCCATTTATTTGCAGCACGTTTAGCCCTTATTTCCCGACCTCTCCAGTAATAACGCTGCGGTGATGCGCGCCGTAGGTGCGTCATTACGTCCTAGTAGGCCGTTAAGGATTTTCATAGAACATTACGTCGCACTAGCGCGATCCGGCGCACGCCGCGCGCCGCGCCGAGATTTCTTTTATGAAAATTATGAAATTAAGTCATCCCTGATTTAGACCATTTTAGAGTAGTTTTGTGAAAATATATTGTTTTATTTACTTTTTTGCATCACAGGTGTGATGAAAAACATTGTGTGTACCAAGGGCGGTACAAGAATTATGAACTCGTGTGAAGTAAAGCCCGCTCCTTCGGCTTGGGCTTTACTTTCACACTCGTTCGCAAATTCTTACTTGCCGACCTAAATACACAATGTACTATTTTTACCTGCGAGTGGCAACATGATCGAGAGAAGGGATTCTATTATTGGACGAGCGAAGTGAGTTGTTCTAAAATTGAATCCCGAACGTGGCGAGTGTTTCAACCAGGAAACTCTCGCCACGTTCTCTGCTTCTGGTTAACTTTGGGCGGAACTTGTAGAGGAATTTGTAGAGGGTAATACTAGGGAATTTGGATGGAACAGCGGCCCTACCGCGAAAAAGAAATTCGTAAATTTCGAGGATTTGTCTCTCTGACTCTATTGACGCCTTCGTTCGAGTGACAGAGAAAATCCTCGAAATACCTTACCTTACGCCAGAGGCTTAAGTTCACACACGTTCGCAATTTCTTATTCAATACCCTTAATTCACATTATACTATTATTGTGTTCGTTTTGACAGCTGTTCAAAATTTAACTTTTCGTACCTATGCTTAGTACAGCAGATCTGCTCCACTACAATTGACTTTATGAAATAGCCGTCAAAGTTAAAACTTGTTTGAATTGCTTGACGCTAACGCATACTAAAGGTTAAACCTTATAGCAAAATAACTAAGATAATGAATATCTATGATAGGTACATGTAGTCGATAAAACAGTCGGACGTCGATAGATAATTGGTCTGTTGTAACAGGCAACCCTATTCCTGACCACACATAGACAAATTTACGCACACACTGGCGTTTCGTTTTTGGTTATACTTTTAATCGTTGTCAATCGTTCTTTGTCATTTTAGTTCTGTGGTTATCTAAGGTACTTATTGTATGAATAACACGTCCATTTGAGACACTTCGGGCATTCAAGCTTACATTAACCACGCCCAACCTTTGGTTTTCATTTGTCGATCGAGAATATCGAGATATTTAATATCATTTTTTTAGTGTCGGATTTTTAAAAATATCTATTCAGCAGGGATTCGCCTTCCGTTGGGTACCAATGATATATAACTAAAGATACGTTATTCTCTAACAAAATGCGCGAAATAAATACTTCACAGCATGCACCTACAATTTAGTGACAGTTGAGATCACAGATAAAATATAGGGAAGATTCCGTGTATTAAGACATACATGAACAAACTATTGTCATCCTTCACCCCATCTCAAGACGTATTCCATAAGGAAAAAGAGACAAATAAAGTAGCTCTACTTGGTCGTGAACTCCATCAACGACTCCATTTTCTTGAACAATGCTACCAACCTGACTAGATAAAATGTCATTACTATTAGTGATGTCCAGTCTTCAATCGTATACTTTTATCGTCAATAATAATATTTTTACCAAATTAGGTAGCGAATACAGTAGGAATAAACCTTATTTCCTACTCAAAATCACGATCTTCTTCGATCGTGATTTCAAAATCTACATTTTAGGATAAAAATAAAATCACAAAGTTAACGAAATATTTTCTTTAATTAAAATGTCATAATGAGGGTTTCCTAAAACGTATGCCACTAGTTGGCGCCACTTAGCCGTAAGGTCCCGCTAAGAAACACAATTATCTAGCCCCAAAGAAAGACTAAGTAAATGTTTTTTTTTTTTAAATAAAGTTTAAATTTTTTTATGTATTTTTCTTAACTCATACAAAATATTTAAACCAGAAACTATAAACATAGAATTTAGACAAGTTTCTGGACCTGCTCCCGCCCTGGTGATTTCAGAAAACTCTCATTATAACATGTTTTATGGACTTATCATTCCTTAAAGCATACCTAACAATTTTGGTATGATGGCTTCTTTATAATTAAATTAATCAGTCTACACAAGTATCACATGAGCGTCATTATTAAACTAAACTTAATTTACTTGCTGGTTGACATGACATTGGATGATTACCAAATATGGTGGGTAGTACGTCAGAATGTAATCACTTATGCGCGTACCCTTGCCTGAAACAACAGCTTAAAATTGTGCGGAGCATATTTTTGAATACTCTTTAGGGTACCAGTCGTCTGCCTTTTTGATATTTTTGACCCATAATAGCCTTTGTTCAGTGTCCAGTGGAAACCTGTTGGACATTAAAAACATCGATTCATTTTTGAGTTGACTATCAATACATTTATCGATATCACGATCGGTCTCTTAAGTGCAACACTATGCGATACAAATATTTGAATCCCACTATTTATAATTACATTACGAATGCAAATACGAATGGTTAATTCACAAAACTACACACATGTATCCGACAACAAATATTGAATAAGATTTTCAGTTACTTTTACCTTAATAGCAGTGTTTTACCCTACAATAAAACACATATTAAGCGAAACACCTTATTCGAAACCTACATTAATATTTGAGAGAGGCAATCTTGTTTACTATGACGTGACGGTTGCTGATTTGACTATACTCTACTCTTTTTACCCCCTCTGTCAGTTTCCCGTTTGTGCCACCAGGGTAGGGATGTCCACTCCCTCGTCATTGGTTCTCAAATTTAATGTTTTATTTACACATTTTGCAATGTTCCACTAAACAGTGATATAAAAGATAGATAGATACACCACCGTCACTAAAACTTACACAAAGGTGAAGTGAAGTGAAAGTGCTAAGATTTGTAGTGAAGTGAAAGTGCTAAGATTTGTAGTGAGTTAGTGAAAAGTAACTGTGAGAGTGGAACATTGCATTTTAACCGCCAGGCAGGATTATAAAGTGTAGGTTTCGAATAAGGTGTTTCGCTTAATATGTGTTTTATTGTAGGGTAAAACACTGCTATTAAGCTTCTGCACCGTTATTCGAAACCTACATTAATATTTGAGACCTGTCTGTTATCGCCTGGTGGCAAGACACCAATGTGAATCATGTGAAAACAATTAGGTAACTGGTAAAGTTACAGTCACATTCGTGTGTGATAAGACTGATAAGAATAAAAATGTTCTTTTATATTATGATATATGGATTAAAACACATAATATACAATAATACTGTTTATTGAAAAACAACTTTAGCATACAATAATACTGAAAGACAAGCTTATTTTAACTTAATCCAGGCTTGTATTAAACCTGAATACATTGTTACATATGTAATTATGTATCTACAACAGACCAAACTCAATTGTAATAACTAACTGGTGGTAAGTCAAAAATGACCCAATGTAACATTGGATTTTTCAATTATGTTGTATTGTAATTTATTATAAATAAATCAATTAAAAATGTATCTATTTTTTATTGATTAGGTACCCTTTGCTCCTAATCTATAAGATCTACTTACAATTATTTTTCAAATTGAATAATCGACGGGAGTAAAACATTCAGTTACAGCTAAGATGGGTGCTGATTGTCGAATTTCTCTACAGCAAACGTTAGAAAAAGTGTTTTGTGGGCGTCAGTTATCGCGAGCTAAGATTTCATCCAACGGAAGGATTTGTACCAAATTTTTCGAAGCTACTGCAGGATGCACTAGCTACCCGGACTAGCTTGGATGCCCGCGTCATTGTCAGACTTACAAATGTCATCATACCAAATAATATAGGGTCCAAGTCCATATATTTTAAGTTTTGAGTTAAATGCAAACAAATAACCTTTTTTAATTCAATAAATTAATAGGGTTTCCTGATTTTGAGTTAAATTCTAGCCTGACTGTATTTAATTCATAATTCATTTATTGTATATAATCATGTGTTACACAAGGTCTTATTGTATAATAATAGTTCACGTGAACCCTGTTTGGGTATCGGTAATTTTACACATTTAACTAAAACTATACATAACTAAAATCAGATTCTTGCAACGTGCTCTTTTAATGTACTTAACAGAATGTAGTAAATTAAGTATTAACATTTACAATAACGTTAATAATTTACAGGCACAATCAGTTTTTGACCCAGAAATTGGCCAAAATATTATTGATGTATAAGATACAATACAATCGTTTTTATTAACAGATAGTAAATTAAGGTCATATACCCTATGACCTGAACAAACAACAATAAGATAGAGGCAGGTTTTGAACATTCCTAAAAGCTATTTTCATTGATAAGTACAACCTTTTTTAAGCAATTCTACTAAGGTACCGGTATCCCGTATAGGTACGTCTTTACGTTGTTTACTTTTGAAGTTTAATTGGAAATAGCCTTTCATGAATATTTTACAAGCGTATGTGACGCTAGGTTGACCTGCAAATTAGGGTCTGTTAAGGTAGCAATCGCAGATTTGTACACTTAAATGGTTGAATAGGACAAGCTTACTTTTTGATGCAGGTCAATTATTTATCTAGCAAAATCGGCTGCTGAGGCTGTATTCACATTAACGACCACGAGCGACCACACGACCATAAGCACCACTTATACTAAGGGTGTTTATAAGTTTTTAACGATGATTTTCGCCAGCTGGAAGTAATAAATTATTTTGTTGTTGGGACCAATTTTCTATGCTTTCTGTCCATCCCCACATTTTCCTGCTTCTAGCATCAACTCCTGAGCCTGGGACGGGGGATGACCTGAGACTGTGTCTATCAGGGCCTGATCTAGAGTAAGTACAAGTATTGTGAATGGTGGATGGTGGGGCAAGGGCTCGATTTTTGAGATCAGCTCTCCAAAAAACTATCGGCCACAGGGGGGCTACGATCAGGTAAATTCCTAGAGCTGTTTTCATTGCGTGTGCTAATACTCGAGGTATTAAGAATGGTGGTGGGAATATCCAGGCTAGCTGGTAACGCCACGTTCGACTGAATGCATTGTGAAACTGGGCTTGTCGATCTGCCGCGTTCAGTGATACATAATTAGGCACTTCATACGCCCTTGCCGACACGAGGTGTGCTTCCGGCGTGTCCCATTTCGAGAATATTTTCACTGTTATTATGGGTAGGAGAAGGAGATTTCACTCTGAAACAACAGGCAGGCGAGACAGGCGGTCTGCTTCACAATCGAACTTACCGGGGAGATAGTGATTTAGTAAATTAATGTTGTACTGGTCTACTAGATGAAACACCTTGTAACATAGATTCATTAGGGAGGATGACAGAGTTACCCCTTCGTTCCTCAGGAAGGCAACTACAGGCTTGTCGTCGCTTTGTATTATCATGGAAGAGTTTGTTAGGTAATGGCAACAACATTTTAGGGCATTTAGGATCGCGAGCATTTCTCTTTGATTTGAATGGAGACTTGACTCTTCTTGTCCTATTTTCTTATTGCCCCCATCATTTCATATTTTCATTGTTTATCCACAATGATAGTTCGAGCAGCGCTTCCATTAGTATATATAGGGAACCGACAATATATGGACTGGTGAAGGGGACTCGCACCAAATGCTAACAGGGCTCTGTGATTGAAACGGCCACGGAGTGCTGGAAAACGGCCAAAGTTTAGGGAGCCCACAATGCTTTGAATTTCGTTTGTACAAGCGGATTTTCGCTTTAAAAACGGCATTTATTTTCAGGGCCAAGCATTTCTTTAATGGGAAGTACTTTTTGTTGGCATGAGGGTACCAACAATTTTCCAGGTATTCTATGGCCCTCCGAGGGGTAAGGATAGACTTAACATGATTGACCTGCCAGCCCAAATATTCTAGAATTTGCACCGTTTTTAAGGCCTTTCGTGATAAAGGCCGAGGTTCTGATTTGCTAGGAGAAAAAAGTCTAAATTAACTAAAATTCGAAAGGTCTGGGCAACCCAATTGGTCAGAAATGTCCTTAAGGCAAGCAGGTCATTCTGCAGCTGTTGAAAATCAGACTTTGAAACAAATTCAGACTCGCTGGCTGCGACAGGCAGATGGAAATAGGCGTTTGACAGATCTATTTTTACTAGCAAATCTGAGGGCTGAATGAACCCAGAAATTCGGTGAAATTTTCACCAACTTGAACTTTACGATCGGTAAGTATATAGAATTAAGATTTGAATATTGGACGTTAAGATCTTTTTGGGATTAGGAACATCGGCGTGACAAAAACTACGAGTGTAATATATAGCACGCCCGTCTCAATAATTCTTTGAATTGTTTCCTGCATTTGGCAATGCTAACGGGGGCCTTAGGTAAAACGAATTTCAAAACAATTTAATCAATTTTAATAGTGTGCGTGGAATATTTAATGATTTTCATCTTTCCAAAAAAATTTGATTTAAGTCCCTGCGTGGGAAGTTTTGACCTAGTCGGGTAGTGTTTTTATAGGCATTGGGGCCTTGGGGTGGGGTCTCGGGCCCAGGCTACGCTGGCGAGGCTTTCCTTGACCTTGGCTATTTGCAATTATTCTGGATGGGCGAAAGGGATCGCGCCAGCCCATTGGTAAAAAGTTATGATTGCCTTGCGCAGGCAATTTTAAGAAAAGTCGAGGTATATTCATAAATCAGCTTGACTCGTCATAAATACGCTGTGTGGGCCCTCTTTGAGCATTATTACCCAGATCAGCACTTGCTTGCGCCGCAGGCTTATTTTGGGTTGGCGTTCAGACCAGCGACAAAGTTTTTGTAAGAAAGGTCAAGGCACATTCATGACATGAAGCAGTTACACTGGTCATAAATGCCCTGAAGGGCCCTTTTTAGGAATAACTACACAGATTAGCACATGCTTGCGCAGCAGGCTTATTTTGGTTTGGCGGTGAGTCCGGCCAAAAGTTTTTGTAAGACGAGTCTAGTCATATTCATAAAGCAATTAGATTGGTCATAAATACCCTGTGTTGGCCCTTTTTGAGCATTACTACATAGATTAGCACTTGCTTGCGCAGCAGGCTTAATTTTGGGTTGGCGGTCAGACCGTCCAAAAAGTATTTGTAATAAAGGTCTAGGTGTATTCATAAAGCAGTTAGACTAGTCATAAAATACCTGCATAGGCCCTTTTGTGAGCATTAATACACATTAGCACTTGCTTGCGCAGCAGGCTTATTTTGGGTTGGCGGTCAGGTTCAGACCGGCCAAAATTTTTGTAAGAAAGGTATAAGCATATTCATAAAGCAGTTAGACTGGTCATAAATGCCCTGCGTGGGCCTTTTTTTTTGAGCATCACGACATAGATTAGCACTTGCTTGCGCAGCAGGCTTATTTTGGGTTGGCGGTCAGACCGGCCAAAAAGTTTAGGAAATTTCACCGTGTTTTTCCAATAAAAGTTATATCGAGCTCGGGGTATCTTTCTGATGGACTCTTTGACACTTAGGCAGCGGGGGATACAATCTCGCCTTTGTCGGATAAGGTCAGCGCGGTGACGACATGTTAATTGCAATCATTACAGATATATTGATTTAAACTCTCACGATTATCACTCGTACCTATTTTAAGACCAGTTTGTCGTTAAAGCATCATTAGGGATCTTATGAAAACTACCCTCCATAAAAAGATCTGATTTTATTTTCTAACGCCTGAAAAGACAGCTCATCAGCAGTACGAGACCATGCTATTAATGCGTCAAAAACATAAATTCTTTAATAAGCATTTGTCTCGAGGCCTACAAAGGCCGGTTGGGAGCAGCAAAGCTTATGTACCTCTGAATATCGGACGCTTGTCCAGTTTTCGGAATCAAAATGTTGAACAGAGATTATAAGGTCAACATGAGCGGGCGAGTATTTTGGAACGGATGGTTCTTCTAAAACATCGTTAAATGCAACTTTAGTGTCAAACCATTTTCTTTAAGAATAGTGGTTAAAACTTCTTCATTCTTGTATATATCTCGCTGCTCACGTTGCCCTCTAATTCATCTTCTTATTTGCCTGAGAAAGGTACATTACTCATGGATTGCAACATGTCACTAATACAGATCTGGATACCGCTAACCTTCTATGGCATCGTTACGCCGCCTTCGGCTCCCATGCCGGAGTAGGTATAGTCTTGAATCGGACGATGAGCTAGTGCTTGATGCACTAGATGTGTCCGTCATCATTATTTTGCAAAAACTCTGCAAAATAAAATAAGATTAATAACAAATTTTTATATTCGAACGGTAAAACCGTTAAGATTTTAAAATATATTTCACTTACAAATTCCAGGAATTTGTGACTGAACCGTACGTCTCGGTAAACGAGACACCAATGACGAGGGAGTGGACATCCCTACCCTGGTGGCACAAACGGGAAACTGACAGAGGGGGTAAAAAGAGTAGAGTATAGTCAAATCAGCAACCGTCACGTCATAGTAAACAAGATTGCCTCTCTCAAATATTAATGTAGGTTTCGAATAACGGTGCAGAAGCTTAATAAGGTTCGAAATCTTAAAATTCAAGTCAAAACTAAATTGCCGGTGAAACGTAATATCTTTATTTTGTTCATTCAGGTAACCCTGGCGGTTTTTACACCCTGGAACCACACAAGTCATCACTTTTAAAACATTCCGTGCACTTATCGAACAGAAATATACATGAAAAGCTTTATTTTAATCACTTTTACTATTTGCGGTTTAGGTGCACTAGTATACCCAAACAAGATTGCCGGCGTCACCCACAGATAAAATAGACTCGGTCTATCAATTTTATATGTCTATGGTTGAGATACACTTACCTTCACACTTCAAAATGCGTAAAAGAGAAGGAAAAATACATATACTCGTATTAAATAAACAAAAAAGAGACAACTAGCATTTGACAGTCGCGCATGCATTTTTGAGGCTGTTATTGATAAACATTGGTTTATCTTTGTTACTCTCGATCGTAAAGACCATAAGCTTGTCTCTTTCTCTAAGTCAGTCAAAAACGTCGAAATGGCGTCCTATTTATTTTCAATAAATAGTAAAATTGAAAAAAAAAATGTAATTCAGATTAATTGGGCATGATATGTGATTTTGAGGGCATTTTTGCATTTTATTTTCGGGTTTTCATTGTTACATAACATAAAATGACATTTTAAGGCCCAGCTCATGTGGTTTGTGAGAACTCTGCAGTGGTACACTTCTCTCGGTGGTCTGGGTAGAACTAAGAGCAATTGTTAGAATTATCGTAATCTGAGCGCTTCATTTTTAGAGCCGGTATAACGTATCTTTAGTTACATATCATTGTTGGGTACACATAAAATAATGTCCATTATATTTACATATGTGTCGTGATTCGTGATGAAAGCACAAGAGTATAGCTACTTAGCATGCATAATTGTATTACATATTACAAACAACATCTTTGATCTAGAATAAGTAGGTATAGTATCTGAAATTAACTTAACAATCGCACTAAAAACTTGAAAATAAAATAATTAAAAAAGTTTTAAGTTAAACGGTTTTTATTGCACCAAAAACTAGAAAATAAAAATTTGTTATAACTAACCGTAGATGCTACTTTCTGTAGATTACTCACGTGAAACTATTATCACTGTAGTCTTCCCAAGTCGGATGCTGAAAGCCACGTTTAGCCTCTATGTCAGTGGATTAAGCGTTACCTAATCGGAAACTTTTACCAAACTAAAATAAAAACGTGGGGCGTTATTATAAAGAAACATACAAGTTCAAAATATGTAATTGCAGCTTTAATTTTGCATTTAATCATCCATCTGTTCCATCACTTCTACAGAGATAAATAGCTTTTATCAAGACCAGGAAAAAACTTATTACACTATTGCTGTCTTGATTTCTATGTGTGTTCTTAAATAACTATAGTGACTTAATCACAATTGAGTACGCCCCACGTTTTTATTTCAGTTTGGTAAAAGTTTCCGATTAGGTAACGCTTAATCCACTGACATAGAGGCTAAACGTGGCTTTCAGCATCCGACTTGGGAAGACTACAGTGATAATAGTTTCACGTGAGTAATCTACAGAAAGTAGCATCTACGGTTAGTTATAAAAAAAAAATATTTTCTAGTTTTTGGTGCAATAAAAACCGTTTAACTTAAAACTTTTTTACTTATTTTTTTAAGAAACATTTATGAAAAAGATGTGAATAAAAAAACAGATAGATGACTTGTGTTGTTTTAATTTCAAACAGAGGGAGTTTTTTTACTAAATGGACTTAATCTCGAATTATTAGTACTAAATAAAACCGCAGCTTTGGAAGATGACGTAAGTAAAAGCGGTTATTTATTTTTCGAGCCTAATGTTATCATTATCACAAATGAACTATCGACGCTTCATATTCGTATTCAATTAATTGCGTGGATAATCCAGCCGAACCAATTTAGATTAGGTATATTTTACGTTGCAGCATAAATTAACTACCTATAGGTACTCCAATATCCTAGATTAAGTATATCAAGTGTCAAATTAAGATAAAACTGGATAACTCCTAATTAAACCACCTGTATAAAAGCATGGGATTCGATCAAAAATCACCATTCAGTAGTCTTAATTATTTGAATCAATCGTAAAGTTATAAAAAAAATCATGAAAAGCTTTGTGGCGCTCTTCCTTGTTCTTTCGACAGTATACGCTAGGTCCTTGCTGGGAAATCATCAGTTGGCCAAGACTCACCATAAATGTAAGTTTTAATATACCTACATATTAATTTAAATATGTATTTTCCGAATTATTAAAACTGAACGCTCAAATTATTACAATATTTAGGCAGGTGCCTAATATATGCTAATATATTAATCCTTTGCCCGTGTACTTCGCACCTACAAAAACATATAAATAACTAAACGTTATAGCCAGAAAACTGGCCGGATAAGCGTAAGTGACGTAAAGAATTAGCGTGCGAACCGTGAACCGCTATGTTAATTTTACATATTCTCTAATAATAACCTCATTCACATTTTAATCGCTCATACGCCATTTTTTATTGACCCGAATATTGAAAGACATTCCGTCGTTTAATAACCAATACCTATGGAATAAAAATATATATTTTCAATGTGCGCACTACGATACAAAGGCATTTTAAAATTAGCTAGTGACCCGGCCCGGCATCACACGGGTGCAACGTGTACATAGGTACTCCAGCAGGCTTAGCACATGATTGGTGCGACAGTATGTCGCCGCGAGATAGATCTCCCGTCCTTCATTAGCTATATTAACAAAAGAGGGACGGATAGACTATCTCGCGGCGAGATACTGTCGCGCCAATCAAGTGCTACAGTTTCCTCTTCATCACTCTTTGTATCTAATGAAAAAAGCTCTTGCTTCTAAAAATTTGCTGCCTAGTTTTAAAGATCGACGCATACCGCTATCACTATCAGTACCTATATGTATAGGAAGAGTCGGCAGGAAGTGACTATGTTTTATATTATACTACTAACTACCCGCCCCGGCTTCGCACGGGTACTATACCTACATAAAAACCTTCTCTTGAATTACTCAACCTATTTAAAAAAATCTCATCAAAATCCGTTGCATAGTTTTAAAGATTTAAGCGTACAAAAAAGATTTAAGCGTACAAAGGGACATAGTTAGGTACTATATATGTAGTGATGAAATTGAATAGTAGGTAGGTACTAGGGACCCAATGCTATTTTGAATCGGAAAATTGATGTTGTCGGTTGCACCTACGTACATTTTTGTCCACCAGATGGCTACGGACTGAAGCGCTGCGTCAACATGTGGGACGAGGGCTGCATCAACGGTCAGCTCGGCGGGTCAGGTATGCTCTCAGTTATGGTGCTCTCACACTCGCTACGCTCGTTTCATAAAAACACACTCGTGTTTTAATGCCTCTCATTACGTACAGTTGCATAATAGTATATTACGACACAAGTGCGAAAAACATGAAATTCGATGCAAAAATTAAATTCGAAACGAGAGGCGATGTTTTAAAACACGACCGAAGAGTGTCTCGTACGACGTTTTTTAATACCTACAGATGGCCCTCCGAAGTTTTGGACCTGACGTAAAATGAGCCACTTCTCGCACTAGAGCCTAAAAAGGCACCATCTGTACTAAAAACTACTATTCATTAACATACTTAAGTTCGGAAAACTCACCAATTTTGTCATTCACATCACCATCTACATGTTCAGTTCACAGATTGATAAACGTTACTCGATCCCCACAAGACAGGTATAGATTATCCTTTCATATTCCCATCTTGGCTTTGACGCTGGAATATTCGCAAAATAAAAAATTTACAAATTAACATAAATAACAATTGTTCCACCTAAGTTAAATTTAAAATTGGATGTCATATACCAAAGAAAAAATGACCTAGATCACGTCAGAGGTGGGAATCGAACCCACGTGCTCAGCTTTCGCGGCTGATGCCTGCACCAGCCACTCGGTCTTAGCAACCATCAGTCAATTTTCTCGGGTACATATGCAATTCCTTACAAGGCTAGGCGCCTTTGACCATTCTCTAAGGGCAAGCAATACATGTATTCACACACCTATTAGAATACTTTAAACTCTTCATGTTCAGGTAGCGACGACTACTACCTCGGAGGTAGTTTCAACCCCGGCAAGAGGTGTGTCAACATGTGGGACGAGGGTTGTGTCAACGGACAACTTGGCGGATCTGGTATGTATCGGGTCTCATATACTTTTATATAGTTGCTGATTTCTAAATGTGGATTTACACCAAACGAGTGAATGCTCGTTATTGCTATATCCCCACTCTACGAAATTCGTTCGCTACACTAAACGTAATTCGTCGAATTTCGTTGATTTCGTAGAGTAGGGGATAGAATGAGACTTCGTTCGTTTGGTGTAAATCCACCTCAAGAATGATTGACAGTTTAGAAATGAGCCTTATATATATAATGTTAAGACTATCGGAAAAATAGTGAGTCTTACCTTCATATTAATAAGGATATACTTAACAGTCAAAAGTTCATTCTTAGAAATCGGCAACTGTAATATTATAAGATGCGAAAGTAACTCTCGTTGTCTTTCTGTTACCTACCTCTTCCTGTTAAAACCGCTGGAACGATTTTGACCGCGACTTGTGCAGACGAAGTCGCTGGAAGCAGCTAGTCAAAAATAAAAGTATAACTACCCTTGATTCCCTTGCAATAATCGTGATGCTGTAGCCGTAACATGAGTTTGGGAAGGTTTCGTAGTTCGCGGTAGGGCCGCTGGTAGCATCGCCATAATAGTTCCCTCTGTCCTCTATCACTACACGTATTGCTACAATTTTAATAGGCGTCTCTGTAAAACAGTAACAAAATAATCTCAGTCAGAGATGTACCTATAAGTATAGATATCCCCCTTTCTAAAACTATCATTACCTACTAGACATGTGCGCCGCGCCGCCGCGCCGCCGCCGCCGATGATTTTTTCACGCCGCCGCCGCCGATGAATTTGACCGGCGTGAAATCGGCGTGTCAAAAATATTGATTCGTTTTTTAATTCTAATAATTAATCCCTAGTAAAACAAAAGGTTTACAATTTGACCGCGTACTTTGTTTTTATATGTATTCACAGAATCACTTCAAAATGCATCGTAAACCGTTTGTAACAATATTACTAAAATATTTTAAATAGACCTGCAATATTTGTAAACCCACGATCATGCTATGTCAAAGCTAGCTAACAAAGTCGAAACGGGAAGTTGCCAGCATAAAGTTAGCAAAAGCATAGATTTTCGGTGAGATCGAGAGGTTCTACATATGACCAGTTCCAATCGTACATATCGGACGTAAAGCCCGTTGACAGCGTTACCGCAAAAATCTAAACTCGTAAATTTCGACGATTTTTCTCTGTCACTCCAACGAAGGCGTCGTTAGAATGAGAGAGATGAATCCTCGGAATTTACGAATATCGTTTTTCGCGGTAGGGTCGCTGTCCAGACCTTATACCGAAGATATCGCGGACATAAGTCAGTGCAAGATTCAGAGATGGCAGATGGGTGGGGTGCCCACCTAGTCGTAGTGGAGGGGCTCAGTAACCATGGACTGGTCACCCCCGGTGAAGCGAAGAGGCACTCAGGGCCGGCCAGTTTTGAGCCGCCGGCTGGCCCGAGGAGGAAGTTCCAGGTGGGCTCACCGAGCCCGCTTAGGACGCGTGGAGGTGGACCGCAGAGGAATAGGAGTGTCTGTGTTGTCGTTGCCGCTCCCCCTATCCTCTGCGGCCGAGGCTGGATCGCAGGGGGAGAGGCGTGATGGTATTACGGAGCACCACTCTCCCTACCCCCTAAGACCTTGGCGATGGGCCGTTTCGCCGTAACGGCGTCGGTGGGGCTGCAAAGGAAAAGGAGTGTCGGTGTTGTCGTTGTCGCTCGCCCTATCCTCTGCAGCCGAAGTGTGGTCGGCGGCATAACCACAGACCTGATATGCCGCCGGGTGCCGAAAAATCTTCCGGCACCCACGGTCTCGTTGTGGCGGTCTCGGGAGGGTCCGCCGCAATGCATCATGGAGACTGAGGAGGAAGGCGCGCCCAACCATCTGGCGCGCCCAGCGTGGAGGGTCGTCGGACACCCGCGAAGGAGCTACTGGCAAGCAGCTGCCGCTGGCAGGGTTGCGAATGTAAATGAGAGCGTTCTCCCAACCCCACTAAAAAGGCTACGAGGTGGCATATGGGGGGTTTTTAGTCGGTATATCGTAGGCCTCATTAACCAAACGCGAGTCCCACATAACCGCTCGGGTCCCCTCCCGCACCCGGGCGGTATGCGTAAAGCATTTCTCCCCCCTAAACAAAAAAAAGGTTAAGACCAACAAGGCGCCAGGCGATGACGGAATAAGTGAACTTCTAAGAGTGAGTGTTACACCGGTACTTTAAGTCGCCCAGAAGCTCTGTAATTCGAGCTAGCGATTTTCCGAGGGCAAAACGTCTGATACATGGTGTATTAGATATAGGTTAGGTTAAGTAGATTAGTTAGATTTAATCTATGTACATAAATTGTAGTTTTGAAAATAATAATAATAAAAAAAAAAAGTTGGTATAACACCCGTTTGAAGAACTAGGTACAAGCCCGTCTCGTTCCTGAGCCATGTGTTTGAACTGTTTTCTAGGGTCATCAGACTGTGTAGAACACGAACTTGATGTTTTTAGCCTCCCGAACAAGCTGGATTCTAAGGAAGCTATAGTGTGGCCCCGTAGTTCACATCCATATGGAGCTGCAGCAAATTATGCAAAAGACTGAAGAGTGTTATTTCCCATTGTGCTTAGCGATCGTTGACCATGAGAAAGCCTTCGGTTCAGTGGAGATGTGAGCGGTACTTGTGTCTTCAGCGATGGCTATCGGTACATCGAAGTGTTGAAGTCACAATGTTGGACCGAATACAGAAGCAGAGCATGAACACGATTCCGTTGCGAAGAGGCGTAGCAAAGACGTTATTCCTCCGAAACTGTTTACTGCCGCAATGGAAGACACCTTGAAATTACTGGGATGGCAAGGAACTGGCATGACCACACACAGCGAATACATCACTTCACTCACCTTCGGTTTGTCGACGACATCGTTGTCATGCCAAGCCAATGGAGGAATTCAGCACGATCCTCGATGACCTCAAACGAGGTTCCCAATGAGTGAGCATAAAAATTAACATAGACACGACGAAACTTATGTCAAATGCCAATATTGTGCCCATCCCAGTTTTTGTTGTTTTTCGTCCGACGTTACCGACATACCGCAGTGTCATCAGACGAAATGTTGAGTTACAACGTTGAAACATGATCCTTTACTGTCGGCCATAATTCAAAGCACAAAGTAGCTGAACGAGCTATAAACAGCATGTTCGGAGTTTCTCTACTTTATTGAATCCGAAATGATGAGATCTGGTCCGGAGACTCCGGACACGAACTAAAGTCACCCGAGTCACCGACATAGCCCTCTAGAAGTCCAAATTAGCAAGCTGAAGTGGCAATGGGCAGGCCATATTGATTGAAGACCACAATCTGGTAAACGGAGCTTAGTCGTCCGCTGATGGACAAACAACTTTATGAAGATCGCCGGGAGGCGGTGGATGCAGGTCGCTTCAAACCAGTATAAATGGAGGTTCAAAGGGGAGGCCTATACTATATTCAGCTGTGGACGTCTTATATTATGGCTGAAATGGTTATGATGACAATTTGAAGTATTTTTAATGTTATATGATGAAGTACATACTTCAATGACTTAAATATAGAACGTTTAGACCACATTTCTGGGCGACAGCTTTGTTTGAAATTCAGTCAAGGTCACGCCGATTTCACGCCGATCACGCCGCCGCCGCCGGTCAAAAAACCATCGGACGCCGCCGCCGATGATTTTTCGATCGGCGCACACCTCTATTACCTACCTATACTCTTTTCTTTGGTATCTGTAACTTTACCTTCGTTGCATTAATAACGTGATAAAAATTATAGGGATCTCTGTAGCCGACTGTACTATACTATGTCGTTATCTAATAGAAATAAACTTCACACGCTTTCGTTCATTCAAGCTACCTTCACCAATTTCCAAGTTTTACTAACAACTACCTACCTATGAATAGCACGATTAATACAACAATTACGAAGAATTAGGGTCGATCTGACCAAACTTTTATACGTAGAATAACGCTTATGTACTCTCGGATAGTAATGTTAAAATTCCATAGTAATTTGACACTAGTATCCGAGAGTAGGTGCAGCCTTAAGGCCCGGCCACGACATTGGTCAGGCGACCAGCGGCGAGCGAATCCATGAGTTAAAGCGGGATGCCGACATGGGTATTCCCTCTCGCACGTATGGTTTTCCGCTAAGCCGGTCGCCTTAGACCAATGTCGTGACCGCGGACTATAATGGAAGATATTCGATTAAGTTTTGGGCCAATTTAGGTAGCGACGACTACTACCTCGGGGGCAGCTTCAACCCCGGCAAGCGCTGCGTCAACATGTGGGACGAGGGCTGCATCAACGGACAGCTCGGCGGATCTGGTAATTATTGCGTTACTCGTAGAGGTTAAAGTCGTATGAAGGGCACACCGGGCCTACTACCGCGAAAATCGAAATTTCCAGGATTATTCTCTGTCACTTAAACGAAGGCGTCATTAGAGTGAGAGAGACAAATCCTCGAAATTTACGAATTTCGTTTTTCGAGGTAGGGCCGCAGTGTGCGTATGCGTATCATGAGCTTCCGTTTCGTTATTAACACGCATTTAGTTTCTATCCGGCTCGCTCGTACTCGCATATTGGCGCGACCGAGCCGTATAGAAAGTAAACGCGTAAGGGCTACAGTAGCTCTACCACATGACTTTGCAAGTATCGGTAATGTTAGGTTTTACTCGATACGATACGTATCGCGCTCGCTCTAATGTCAGTGCGAGCACGGTAGTAGAATGCACGTCTCGAGTAAAACCTTAACGTATCCTTTGCTTCCAATCCAACTCGTGGTTAGGCGAAAGCTAAATTTATTCGACGAACATAACTAGTAACTTTTACCGAAAGGATGGGTTACTAAATTTAATAACGCTATAATAGTATACTTTTTTGTAGGTATGGAAAGTTTCATTATTCATGTGGGATAATGTTGATGCTGTTGATGGACACTTCAATCGTAAAGTCTCTGTCCACTAGACCGTACCATACCATGAACGTATCGAAAAAACTATACTTTGTATTGAAAAGTATGAGACTATGCCCACTAGGACGTTCCGGCGCCGGCCAAAACGGTCTCATACTTTTACGGTTCTACACGATATACTTCGGCGGTTGTACACCGGTGTGGCTTGGCCTTAAATTATGGATACACATAGATACTACCTAATACTTACGTACGAAATGTTCAAAACGCTTGATGTTGAGTGACAAATGATTTTCCTTCCAGTCTATGCTACCAAATGGGACATACAATTGTTCATTATGATGTCAATGTTACCTTAGATTTCAATAATATTTGAACTTTTTTTTTCGTTGATTTCAGGTGGAGATGACTATTACCTGAATGGTGGATTTACTCCTGGACGCATGTAAATGTAATCCAATACTTCCAAGTTAATTTCAAGTTCCCGCCATCTTCCACATAGCTTCATGTTTGCTATTTCGGTGTTTAGTATGTTGTGTTGCGTTATTTTCATTGACATATGTTTTCAAACAAATAAACAAATCAATAAAAAAATATTTTTGTCACTTTAATCTGGAAATACCTAGATTACCAAAATTATTTCGTAATTCGGTACAATTTAAGTACTTAGTACAATCAGAATCACGTAGTATGTATACATTTCGGAACGTATGTCAAAGGCATAAGGATCCAAATCGTATACATACTATTAGAGCCGACCGTACAAATTAAGTAGGTACCTAGTCTAGTCGGAAACTGGCCCTACGCGAGATTTGGTAGTAACAACTGACTGTGCAAATCATACTTGGCAATCTTGGCATATAAATAAAAATGTTTCCGGGTTATTCTTATTGGATCCTAAATGGTCTAAAAGTCCGTTATGGCATGACCAACGTAACCGGAAGGGCAAAAACACGTGTTTCAACGGAAACCCAACGGACCGCGAACTAACCACTTAAGGGTTTAAATACAGGTGTCAGAGGAACCCTTTGTTCCTTGTGGTCACATCCCTTTTCCTATCGGACACTTGGGCTAAATATTACGGAATTCTATGTCAATTCGGAGCTTTATTTTATTATTTATGGGTGATATTTCTTTGGAATTCATTGAACGCGGGGCTTCCATGAGAAGATATCTTACGAAATGCCATTCTACAGATTCCTCTACTAGTACTTCTGAAACAGACTGTCTTTGTTAACGAATTGCCAGTGTTTTCTTCAGCTATTCGATTCGCCATGGAGTAGCACTCTGTTAGTGAAGGTCTTTATCTTTAAATAGCAAACTAAAAAGGAGTAAACATAGACCTAAGAGATACGGACACCCGGTCTCTAAGAAAAAAATAGTTGACAAGCTTCCTTTCTACGCTCAAATACCCAGTTCTCGCTCTTATCTAGTTCAAGCGCTCGGCCCTAAAGTAACGTGAGTCAATACGAGCTGGGGGGTTACCGTGACGTACTAATGAGATTCAGTTTAGATTCAGAGAAAGGGACAGTGATATACGACTTGCTTAGCCTTGTCCCTCTCGACCCCAACTGAACCGCATTAGTATGTCATGGTAGGGTTACCCTGTAGCCGTACCATGAAAAGTCACCAAGTCATTGCAAAGGCAAGTATTGGTTACGTTTTACTCGATACGTAATCCATCATTTTCAGCATTCCATCGTGCTCGTATTTTAATTATTTATTGGAACAAGCGCGAAGGCGAAGGCCTGCTGAAGTGTACCTAATGAATATAATGACATCTAATTTTAGCGCAGTAATGTCCGTATTTCTTAGGTCGTTGGGCTTGATCAAAAAGTGAAAATATGGAAATGTTTATCAAAATTTATTAGTTACACATATTTCCGTGCCTTTAGCACATTTTATACATAAACAACGTAGAAAAATATTTTTTAATTTTTCCATAAACTTGTAGCACATTTTGCAATTTAATTGCTACATTATTTATTTATATGATATACATCTAAAATATTTTATAATATTAATGATTTTTTTGATTGGTCGTTATTGTATACAGGTTAAGTTGCTTGGCAAGTATTATTAATAAAGGCCACGTTTAGGTAAAATACAAAAGAGAAACTATGAATAAATGTTGCTGTTTGACTGTTTAAAATAATCCGACTAAAAATAGTATTTCCTGTAGTCAACAGTTTAAACATATGGGATTATAAAAAAAAGAGACGGTCATGCGGATCAACAAATTCTAATTCTAGATCTCCAATGTTGCAAAAGTAAACTAGTAAGTAAGTAATGTCCGATGTCACTGTCGCGATGTCCACAGGAGAGACTCTAAACACGTCTTATGGTATGATTAATTGATTATGTCATTTGACCATCAGAAAAAATTGTATCTAGATACCAGGTAAATTGTTGACCTGGGGTCTAACAAATAGTTTCTTTCAACATTTTACAAATTTTCATACAAGGAAAGATTTCACAGAAGATAAGTCACGGATGATAATTTAACAAAGACACATAGGTAATTACTGCTATTGCTAGACGTTACATTATAATAATTGACATAAACATTCCAACTGGAAATATTTTCCGTAAGTTATTTAAAATGTAAACGTAGTATTAACACTATTAACTCCATATAAAATAGAGCTTGGATAAAATTGATCGGAAAGTGCAAGCATGTGACATATATAGGTGTGACTTGTTGCCAGACGCCTCCACATTCCGCACCAACTCTAAATTCAGCGTCCCTACCACGAACTCAGAATTCACAATTTTCGGGTATTTTCTCTGTCACTCTAATGAAGCCTTCATTGGTGTAACAGAGACAAATCCCCGAAATTTGCGAACATCGGAGTTCGCGGTACCAACCAACTGGTTACTTTAATGTCTCACCAGGATGAGGCAGGGAGTATTATTAACTATTTTGAGGATTTAGAGGTGAAGTACAATGGAATGGAATAAAATCATACTGGTCATCACAATGTTACAATACAACTACAGGTAGCCTACGTACAGTCAAAGTCAAAGACAAAATAAGGTGTACACAAAAATGTTCAATAATATGTCCCAGTGCACTCTAAGGCACTGGTCTCACCGCGAGCTACTAAGCTATGAACTATCGGCTATAAACACGAACAAAAGATACGCACTCCCGTGTAAATAAAAGAGACACGGCCGGCGGTGATAGCTGATAGCTGGGCGAGTATCGCGGTGTCTCGTCGTAACATATTTATGAGCGGATTCTTTCGATACTTCTTTTTGCACTTGACTGTACTTGTACAGTCGCCATCGAATATATTGAAACGGCAAGTGTGCTCACAAATATCTAAGCAGGCCTCTATTGTCATGGTGTTACACTGTTAAAGGCATAAATGAAAACAAAATTTTCGTGTTACGAATTTACCATAATAGTTTGTATGAATAACTTTAGTAACACGGACACGATTGTTTCCATTGTATTACGATTTTTGTTTTAACTAAACCCTTAATTCAAACAACCTTATATCTTATGGCAACTGTACTGCTAATAATGGCAGAGTATTATCCATTCCAATTTTGGTAAATCAGGAATATTTTGCAAAGTTCACATTAGATTTTTTTAGAATAAAATAATCCTAAACGCCATACAGTAATTACAGTCTAACGGTTTTTAATTCATGGCATGCTTAATGATTTGTTAGTTTTATCACAAAATAAGGCAATTTAAATTTATGCTTTCATATTTTTAGTAAGCGGTGGGCTCTAAGATTGCACTTAATGTTATACAACACATTATAATCATGATAGTAATACAATAGGCTGAGATAAAACATGTTGTTTTTCTACGATTACTATAAAATTATGTCATATTTTCATGATTGCATTCACATTTATAATTATAGGAAATATGATAAAATCGATTATATAATTGAATTTATTGTCCTTGTTCAACAATTCAAATATTGCTATCACAGAGCCATCTGTCAATATCATTTAGACTGATAACAACCAAATGCTAATCCTTTGTACATTACATAAAATCTTCAGTCTTGTCTTGTTTTAGCATTATAAACCTGTGTTCTTCAAATGTAAAATGTGCTATAGAAATTCCATAATGACTAAGTACAATTTCTGAATTTAACATTAACTTTAGGATATAAAAAATGCAATTGATATAGGAAAACAATATTCAAATACAGGATGCAGTAGGATTTTGCATAAAAACTCTTTTAAAAATGAAGGTTAATCATTATTCACATATTTTTTTGATGGTTTCATCATAAAGAACACATTAAATATTTTATTATGATAAAACAAGCAAATACGTAAATAGCTGCTATTTACAGAGATCTGAATCATTTACCTAAAATTGGCATAGCTTAGATTTACAATTTTATAAGTACACTAATTAACTAAAATAAACTCCCACTGAGTGAACACATTCTAAGATTATTTCATTAAAATTAATTTATTTCAAGTAATTTATATGACAAGATATTTTAACCTATTTCCCAAATAAAAACTAAAATAAATAATGCCAGCCATAATTTTCAGAGAGGCCATATATTACCTAGAGAATCACTGATATACAATGAAGGAATATCAATTCCCAGATGACACTCAAGATTACCTTTAATTGCTTTGTCCCTGCCAATGTTCCTGTGCATATTGCGGTAGCTCCATAGGTAACTTATTGTACCCTGAGTGCACCGGTGCAGGTTGAGTCTTCGGAGGCCCAGCTTGCCGGAACTTGGTTGAGTATTTATAAAAGTCTGACATTTCAAACGGCTTTGTCTCCTCCCGGTATGGTATACATTTACCCTGTTCTATGACTGTCAAGTTTTTAGGAGATTCTAATGTTGTGGAATTTGGTGACAGTACAGATGGACTGTGTGACTGATTAGGGCTCTGCATAGCAGAATGGCGACCTGTGGAAATCATTATTTCATAAGTTTGAGAGTTACCTATACTCGAAGTCCGTTTCAGGCTGGAACTCTTCTTTAGTAATGGTGCCTCAGCTTTTGTCGGAGAGTCCAATGAAGTTTCATACCACTGTTTTTCCCGTGGCTTGGAATCTTGAGACAGAGGGGAGAATTTACTCATACTGACAGAATCAAAATTTCCTTGAGAAAATCCTGATAACTGGCTGACAGGACTCAATGCATCAGGGTAACCTCTTCTTTCGTGAATATATTCATCTGTGGATACTTGAAGGGGCATGTGCATGGGTCTGACATTTCGTTCACGCAATGGCAAGGTGTTTGGTACAGCAGGCCTTTCTGTAGGCACATGTATTCTATCAGTAGGCTGCTCTTGGATGTCGGGCTGAGATCGGTGCTGATACATTGGCAAGGGGGGCCTGTGGGAATCCATAATATTCTCTAAATGTTGATTGTAATCACTGTGTGATGTTAAATGGTAAGTTTGTGTCCTCTGCAAAGTGTTTCTCCGGCTGCCCTCTGGTCTTCTCTTAGATTGAACTTGCATTTGATGGTGATGAGAGAGACCTCCCAAATGTTGACTTTGGGCCTTCAGATGGGATGCATACTGATATAAGAGAGCATTATTTCTCATACCATTCTGTTGTAGCACTGGTTGCGGTGGCGCTGTGGTGTGAGTGTAATGGGTAGTAATATCAGGATGGCTTGAGCTGAAGTGGGTCTCCCGGAGCCGAGTTACATTATGAGCCTCAGGAGCATTGTTGTAGTAAATTTTATTCATATACTCAGTGGTCATTGTGTGGTGCCTGTACACAGGGGGCTGATTTACATCATTGTGCATGTTTTCATTCATTGGCTCATGGCGTCCTGCTAATGCTGGATAGGTGTGAGAGGTGTGCATTGAAAAAGTTTCTGGATTCCTTTCCTGAGGCGGGGATGGAAAGAAATTAGAACAGCTAGTCTCGGGACGCCGTATATGTCTCGGGTGTGCACTTTTCGTCGACATACCAGATATCGAGGGCGTAGAAAGTCTGTGAGTGAGGTTTTTGCGTAGATTCTGATCTGAATCATGCAAACGCTCTCCTGGAGCCGTTCGGAGTCTTCTGGAAGAGTTATCTGAACCATCTTGGACGTCGTTACCATCGGTCGATCTATCAGTACTACGTACGCTGTTTAATCTTTCTCTTGGTACTTCGGGGCTCAAAGGCGCCTCGGGCGGCATGATCCCCGTTAGTTGAACTTCTTGAACACATAGTTTATACAATTCCTCGTTCTTTGTAGCCAAAAGCTGCTCCAATTCTTTCTTTCTCGCTTGTAATTTTAACAACTTGTCCTGCTTATCTGAGTGTAGGTCGCTACCCATCGTGCTTGTACCCATATTCAAGACGAAAATTTACAAACACAAATCATTAGTGGAGGTATGTTTTGACACAGAAATAAACTAAAATAGCTGATTAAATTAAAATAAACAAAGAAAAACGTAAATTCTATCGCAATGACACAACACGCGTAGCCATGTTGACCCACAGATAAACTATAAAATAAATTAAAGTAAGTAAAGTAAACTACTTAGTGGCGCTAGCGGACACTCTCGGCTATCCGTCTCTTTTGAAACAATATAATCAAAAAGAGACGGGTAGACAGGGCGGCGGAGTCAAACACGAGTCAAACACAAGGTGTCCTAGGCTATTTTAGAATTATAACTAACATTTAAAGCAGTTTGTTACTAAATAATGTAATGTCTTGATTGAATAATATATTTTCATCAAGTCGAACGATTTTCTCCTATTCTTTAACTAAACGCAAGACATTAAAAGTGACAGTTGACAGGAAACGTCACTCTTATCAATTTCCAAGGTTTCTCCACGGCCGATTGGAGTGATCATGTAAATTCCTTCCCAGTACAAAATAGAACGTAATTCCCCAACCCAGTTCCCTTCACACTCTCAGAAAACTGCTAGAAATCTAATTATACAAAATCAGCAATCTAAAAAAATGTCTAAGCTTTACAAAACCGTTATCACTGCGTGCGACAGATATGTTCCGAACAATTTACGTCCGCTATGGAACCACGAAGCTGGTAAGTCTTATAATAATAATGTGTAAATTAATTAGCATACGTCGTATACAAATATACTAACACTGGTTTTCCTTTTTAGGACCAAAAACAGTTTTCTTTTGGGCCCCTTTCTTCAAATGGGTAAGTAATGCGGATACACAATGATTCAAGGTTGATCTATTATTATTTCCTAACCTTGTATAGGGGCAGATAACCTATAGCTATCCCATACGTTTGTGAGTTTGTTAGAATACATATAAACAATAGACTGGTTTCTATGAGATCACATGTTTTCATGATAAGTGATCTGTACATGATGCTGTATTGATTGGCATTATGTTATTGGTAACGATTTATCAGTACTTATATTTTCTCTTAATATATATCCTCATTATGTAACCCTCTTATTTGTCATTCAGAAATCATTGAAACTGTATGCTTAGACATTTGTTATGAATTATTTCTTATTTTATCCTGATATTTATATTTTTATCAACATACTGCTCTACTTTTCCTTTTTTGAAGTGTTACTATTTTCCTCAAAACCAAACCTGATATTTTATTATTATTTAAGTATACATACATTATCTTAATTATAAATTGTAGCATCTTGTGGACAGCAACATTTTGCATGTTGACAACATCATTATAATTTTCAAAGAATTAACAATAAGATCACCTATGACTACTTTAACATAAAAATAACATTTATACTAAACTAACTTTATGAAAGTACCACTAACTATATTAATGCAGTTGTTAACTGCAAAACAAATTCCAAAAAACAATATTTTTTATTTAGTATATTGCAACAACATTTATTGTATTTTCTTTACGAGAGTAAATGGTAACTGACTAGTAATTACCATTTATAAATAAATAAATAAATAAATAAATAAATATCTTGGGACATCTTACACAAATCAACCTAGTCCCACGGTAAGCTCAATTAAGGCTTGTGATGTGGGTACCAGGCGACGATATATATAATAGATAGATACGTATAGATACTTAGATACATACACAGCCACGACCAAGGAACAAACATTTGTGATAAATAAATACACAAAGAATGCCCTCGCCGGGATTCGAACCCGGAACCTCCAGCTTCGTAGGCAGGGTCACTACCAACTAGGCTACAGAGGCTGACTCTTGTAAACAAAATTATGAGTAAAGATGTCTATTTTTTTATAATTTTAGTCCTTGTCAATAGACGAAAGCACTTAGCCATACTGCCTAATGAGTTAAGATGTATTAGGTATGTCTTGTAAAAAAATCTGACTACCCTATAATATATTTCTACTTGTCAATTTGCACAAAACTTTCTAATTTTTTTTAATTTCCTCATACCAAGTAAAAACCATTAAACACAAGATTTAGTTTCATTGTTGTATTTTCTAAGTGTTCCATGTGATATTAAATTCATAGTGCTCATAACTAACCTACCATCCATAGAAAGATATCTTCGATCAGTGAAAAAAGGATACCAAAATAGTTTACCCTAATAGTAGCTTTCTTATTTGATAAGAATAATAAATCAAATGAGACAGAATATCTGGTCTAATACAGGTACACTATTAAAATAAAGATAAGCTACAAGTGGCTGTAAAAGTGTACAAGCACAGAAATGATAGCTTGATAAGATAATTTATGTAAACATTTTATACACGGTGGAATTTAATCGGTGAACAGGAATCCATTTTTCTAATTCAGTAATCGATGGCGGTCACGTTTATGTAGTACTTAAGTGGAACCAAGTTTATTTAGCATAATTTTTTTTTATGTTGAAATTATAATTTATTGTCACCCTACTAATGGTTTAGTCTGAAAAGTCTAATACCTCTTTTCAAACTATCAGCCATAGAAACTTAAAACATAAATGAGCAATAACCACTCATTAATTTTTGCGATAGACTCTATTCCTATGTAAAATAAGAGCGATGCATGGCTGATAGTTTGAAAAGAGGTATTAAACTTTTCAGACTAAACCATTAGTAGGGTGCCAATAAGTTTTAATTAAAGTTTAATTTCAACATAAAAAATTGTTATGCTAAAAAAAAAACTTGGTTCCACTTAAGTACTACATAAACGTGACCGCCATCGATTACTGAATTAGAAAAATGGGTTCCTGTTCACCGATTAAATTCCACCGTGTATATTCAACTGTGGCACAATTGTGTTGATATTATTAACTGAACTGTACCTGTAATAGCTTCTGACTTTTGAAATTTTAACAAACACATGAATTTGCGAGATATATTAATCAAACACACAATCAGCCACCAAGGCATGTATGTAGCATGTATGACATTGTGGAAATTCATAATCCTTGGGACTACATGTTAAATTTTTCACTAACAGAAGAACTCATTCCATGGTCTTGTCTCATACCTGATCATCCTTTCAGGGCTTGGTGATTGCTGGCCTGGGTGACCTCACTCGGCCCGTGGAGACCCTATCCATCCCCCAATCAGTTTCCCTCGCAGCCACCGGCCTTATCTGGTCGCGGTACTCACTCGTCATCATCCCTAAAAACTATAGCTTGTTCTCTGTCAATGTGTTTGTGGCCTGTACAAGTTTGTACCAACTCAGTAGGGCTGTGAGACACGCGCAAGCGCAGAAAAAGCTGAAGGAAAACTAAGCAAAGCTAGAGTTCTAGTTGCCAATTAATCCGTAATGTAATAGTGACAAACATGCTTCATCTCTCTATTTAAAACTGTACTGGGAATGGTGATATACCCAAAAAAACATTTATTTTTTATTTTTGTTATACTAGTTAGTAGCCAACGAATATAGACGAACACAAACATTCACCCTCGAATTTAAAACTGTAGGGGAGACGAGACGAGTTGAACAAAACAATCTGTTAAAGGTAACTGAGCCTTAGAGCTTTAAAAAAATCGACGCCGCAACATTCAACAGTTTTGACTACCTCGATTTCCTACTGGATCCAGTAAATATATTTTATTTTTGTAAATAATACAAAGTATGTAGTAACGTTCTACGCGGGAGTAAAGGGGTAGGTTGCACCATTCAGTCGTAAAAATGTCAAACTTTTCTTATTAAAATGTTGCTCAAACTGTGATGATGTCTGTTAATAGTTTGTATCGACATTCGTTTGACATTTCCGATAAAGTTTGAATCACACGGTCATGGCATGCCCGATGCATGACCTGAATAATGTAAATGTACCTATACGGGTGATCGAAGCCATTGCACTGCGTAACAAATACGTTGTAAACCGCGCTCGCATGTAGCGTATTACCGATACATTGTTACATCTATCTTGAATTTTCGGAATTTCCTTTGTGTAGATTGGTGAACATTCTAAAGATACTTCCAGAATTGAATGGTGCTTCTTTAGTTAGGTAAATAATCTCAATGGGTTTAATCATTAAGCTATTTATTTATTTTTCTTAAGAATGTATACGCTCAAGTCCTTTTTCTTGAGGTGTTAGTATTAACTGTAACTAATGTTCTACAAAACTGAGTGAAACTTGGTGACCTTATTAATTATTATAATTAGGTGCTTTTGCCTAAAACTTTATTCGACACATTGTTAAAACACTTGTTATAAATAAATAAAATTGAGAATTATGGGGTTTCACTAAAAAGCCTGTAAAAGATGAGCAGCGTTCGTAGAATAATACTAGTAGGTATTTCATTATGGATATAAATATAATCAATACCTAAACTATCAAAATTATAGAATTGTACTACTTAATCACCTACTTATGATGGAACGGTTTATTAGATCTAGGAATTATTACAATTATATTCTATTTAAATCCTCTGTGAAAACCATAGTATTCGTAAACCACGCATAATTTACGCGAATTATTAGACTGTAGTGCCTTGACATAAGGTCTCCTTCCGTTGGATTTTCAGAGTGAGGCATAAATTATCGTAACATATACATACCAGTGTAACTTGCCGTGTCTTACAACATGTAAGACCTATGTAAATTCAATTTGGTATTGTAGTACAATTATTTATAGTATCCTAGTGGTTATTTGGACCTGTGATAAAGGTACGTATGCTGTGTTATACATTCTATATACAATGTTAAAATACATATCACTTGTGTAATATGTGGATCATTAAATCAGAGTTTTGTAAACTGTTGTGTATTTTTGTGATGTCTTTTCTGAACAATATAATGTTTTGTTTTGTACTATCCTTCTTTTTGTTTTTCCAACTGTCTTTCATAACTAACCTTGCCCTATCAATGGTAATAATCTGAAGGCAATTTTGTCAACTAAACCATCGCGTAGCTATATCTATTTTCAGTTCAACTTTTTACAAGTTTACCTTTATTAGGTAGGTATCTAGTAGGTACTTATGGTCAAACAATATAGTTACCGATTTCTAAGAACTAAGAATGAACTTTTGACAGATACAGTTGTAGATTAATCCTTATTAAGTAAGACTCATCATTATGACGATAGTCTTAACGTCATATATATGAGGCTCAGTTATAAACTGTCAAATGTTTATTCTTAGAAATTGGCAACTATACCTAAAGGAGGCATTTAGCAACCTGAACCACGCTGAGTTTCGTGGAGGGCTTTTTTTTATCGAGGAGGAGGAAATCCTCATTGGATACCACCAGGCCGGCCCTGGTGGCATGCCCGACTCGACTGAGAATGGCAGACCGCCCGAAGATGGAATTAGATGGTTGGAATAGACACGATGGATGTCGAGTAAAAGGCCCGGATAAACCAACTAATCTAGAAATCTACTATAATTAAAGGTCAAAAAGGCTAGTAGAACATTTTAGAAACATTCTTAGAGGTAAAATAATGTAGGTAGGTAGTTATCTACGATCACGAATATAATTTATATTATATTGAGCCACTTGATTAATGAGCGATAAATGTGACCTATCATTTGTATAAGCAAATCATTTATTCATTTAGGTACTGCGAAAATATATACAGTAAAACTAATTTATATCATTGAATAAGTAAAGTAGACAAGTGGCAAACCATATTTTTCGCTCAGTATTTACCGTGACAAAGTCCTAAAGCAATCACTAAAGTTATAAGAAAGGACACGCTTTTGACTTATTTATCCCATACAGGCCAGAAATACCTATAGCCTCAAGACCAAAGAAAGCTGAACGAAAGTAAGTACGTTTTAATAAACTAAGCATGTCTGATGCATGAGGGTATGCATGTAGGGGTACCTACCACCATGCACCGAGGTATATGGATAAACTATATATTTCTATATTTATGTATACATTTATATATGTATAGCGTCAATAAATACCTCTACGGTTTGGCGATAACATTAACTATTGAGCTTATTGTAGTTTAGAACATTAGTTGTAAAGTGTTTAATTTTATCTAGAAATAAAAAGTAGTTAGTGATAATGCTTCAAAGTTCGCTTAAAAACTTGCGCTATCCAGGATTAGCCTGTATTCCTAATCAGAGGAAGTAGTTAATCGTCAAGAATATATGAAAGGTCCACAGAATAGTAAATTACGACACAAGTGCGAAAAACATAAAATTAAATCGACACGGGTTACAAATTTCGTTTTTGCACGTGTCTCGTACGACGTTTTTTGGTACAGATGGCTCTCCGAAGTTTTGGACCTAACTTAAAATGACCCACTTCTCGCACTAGAGCCTAAAAAAGGCACCATCTGTACTAAAAAAAAAATATATCCAGGCCATTCAAATTTCAGAAGGATAAACAGCCTTAGTTTTAACGGAACAAGGTACAAATTTGTCCTGAATTTCATTAGGACTTGATATGTTCTTTCCGTGGACCCTTCATTGGGACTTAAAAAGTTTGCTAATCCTTGATTGTGGGAACTATAAATGTCTGCCTTTTTAGTAACTAAATGCCCCACTTACGATAAGGCTGCTTAGGAAATATAATTCATATAAAGATACAAGCTAATTCCGTCCTAATGGATAGCGAGAAACTGGATGGGACGTTTCACTAAAATTTAATTGCTCACATAATTATGATGCCTACTACTGACCATGGGTGTAAGTAGATCAAAATAGAAGCCATCCCTTCTCGAATTGTCTTCTAGTAGTCAATACATCATTTTTATAGAAGTTGCGAACAATGTAAACAATTGTTGTATTCATAATGTATTTAATTTCCAATCTCGTATAGTTCGGGAAATATTATTTGACCGACTGTTATCTTACTTACGACCATTTGTTTTGCGTTAACACTTACTAGACAATGCAGTCTAGCACTTTTCTATTGTTAATGATGCAAAACGAAAGGTCGTAAGTAAGGTAAGAGTTGGTCAAATAATATTTCCCGAACTTATACGTAAATTTATATTACGAAATCTATGTGTTATTTTGTTCAACTCTTACCGATAGATTATCCTAAACCATGAAAACAATAAATAGTGCTAGATTCTAGATATTATTTCTTTGAACTTTTTGATTACACTGTTCTTCTATAAAAATGAACCAAATCAAAATCTTTATTTATAGAATGTAGTAAAGTGTGAAGTAGATATATGCGATTTTTGTTTAGCATTAGCACTTGTAGCTTTACCATGACTGCAAGGGCATGACACAAACATGTTCCCGCAAGGTATCTATCGGTAACGTTAGGTTTTATTAGATACGTAAAGCAGGACATCGTGCTCGTTCCAATACGAGTATACGTCAGTGCGAGCGCGATAAAATGCATTAAGTACGTATCGAATAAAACCTAACGTTCCCGATAATTGAAACCGTACGGCTACTGACATGCGTAACATATTCCAGGGTCTAGTGCTGACATCTCTCGACGAGTTCCGGAGGCCCATCGAGACCGTCTCCCCATCCACCGCGGCCTCTCTCTGCGCCACCGGCCTCATCTGGACTCGCTACTGCTTCGTCATCAAACCCATCGCGCATTCGCTCGCGCTGTGTAACTTCTCGCTGGGAATAGCTAATGGCGTGCAGTGCCTTAGGGCTATTAGGTATCAGTACGAGAAGGAGAAGGAAGTGAAAGAGGTAGTTCAGGTAGTTGAATAGAAGATCGAATCGACGAAGGTGTGTCCGAAAGGCTTTATTAGCGTGAACATCGAAAAATCTGAAATTACGAACATCAATCTCAGAAAGTAATTGGAGTGCGAACCACGAACGAAGTGTTGCCTCTCTCTCGCGCTTGTGAATTCGTACATAAGTGTGACAGGGAGGCAACACTTCGTTCGTGTTCAGTTCCATGCAATGACAGACAAAAAAAGTAAAAGTTTCCTTTACGCATTTTATTACCGAATCAAAGGTTTGCAATTGCATATCTTTAAATGTTATTACACAATGAAGCCAAGAATATTGTATGCGCTACTTTAACGTCGTATACAATTATTTGTGGTGCATCGTGCCGATATTATGAGACGTTCCTGTATGAGTGGCAGATATGTTACCTACAGGTACTTGTAGGTTTTTTGTAAAAAATAAAAACATATTCTAATTCGGAAAATACTTATGTAGGCACCTAATATGAACGGGGCACAGAGGCAACCTAAAGGTCTTCGCACACTATATCAACCCCACACCCACTCGACTCAAGTCTAATCATTGAAATTTAAGAGTCGAGTGGGTGTGGAGTTGATATAGTGTGCGAAGACCTTTATTCTATCTAGAAGTACAAATTACAGTAAGTATAATCTGCAACAAACGAGAATGGCTTGTGCTTGCTATTGGTAGTTTTGTTATCTAAAAAGATAACAAAGCTATTTTAGACAGTCATGTCTGCAGACTAGCCATAAAACGTAGTAAAAATCTGAAAGATAAGCCTTCACGCAGGATTATGGCTTATTACATTTATTATAAATATATCTTCAAGAACAATAAAATAATTTTAAGTTGTACACCAATATTTACATAGTTACTGCACTGCACATATGTATGTACACAGACAGAACCTTGTCGAAGTGACATTATAAATCATCATGATCATATGCCTTTGATAGTCCACTGCTGGACGTTGGCCTCTCCTATTAACTATGCGTATAGACGCATTAGGAGGTAAATTCCCATAATCGCCACGCTGAGCAAGCGGATTGGCGTTCGCAGTCGTTAGTCGGCTCTTACGACACGCGCAGGAGGTGTTGGGGTGGTGACAAATGTGGTATTACTGCCGTCACCACAAGGCCAATTGAATCAGATAATTATAAATCAGATTGTAAGAAATATCTAACTACTTGTCATTTTGACATGGTTCTAGAGTGGCCATTGGTTGAGTGTACAACGAATATGATCAAATTGGACCTTCTCGACTCCGATATATTTAATCCGACTGTACCTAGGTTTAGATACAAGCACCCTCAGAGTTTTCTGATTCGGACCATGCGTGACTATTATTTCAATGTTCGTAGATTTCACGACAGGTCAATTCGCCATGTTATATCGAATTATACTCCACTATACCAATCGAATTTACTTTATCGAATTTAGTACTTAATCATTGTTTTAATATGAGTCAAATAACTTTATTTATTTAGTTTTTAAATCGCTTGCCATTTATTTTCTTGCCTTGAAAGATATATTTTGTTTTTTTTTTATAATACGATTAGATTGATTATCACTTTTTTTATGTCACTCGTTGCCATGGTTATATTCTCCTGGGTCATCGTTAAAATAACAGTTTAATAGCTTTAAAATAGACAAAATTTTGAATTTTTGACAATTATGTGGACTTTCCAATGTGGGTCCAACCACTAATCATGATAGTAGAGCTTGCAGGATACTTTCTTCTAACAAACTATTCCTCCGTTGTCACCTGGGTGATGTGACAGAATAACAACAAAAAAAAAGTGATTGACGCTAAGACAACCAGTACTTAAAGAACCTTTTCCGTACAGTTGCCATCGGATATATCGAAGCGGCCAGGGTGCACAAATATCTGAGCAGGATGCTTAGCCAAGTTGCCAATCGCTAACGCTTACTAGCGTATCGTAGTTTTCCTTCTCTGTCACTCTTTCATATTAGTGCGACAAAGCCAGTTAGCTGACTTTCGTTTACGATTGACGATTTAGCGCACGCTGCAGCACCGCTGCGTGACTAGTCGCCATTTTGTTTTGCGTCCGTCTTGATCAATCATTATGATATGCTCGATTGCTGTTCGTCTGACGTAGAAGCCCTACTGCTTCTTTTTCAAAAAACGACAAAAAAGACCCCGGGTTCACGAAATCAATTAATGCGGGCAGGCAAAAATACGATGACTTTTATAACCTGTACCGCGAACTGTAATCACATAAAAGCAACCTGTCTAAGCACCCTGGCCTCTATTATCATTGCGTTAGAGTTCATGTTCTAATATTTTTGGGCACCGTGGCCAATCCGATATACCAATTTTTGAAATCATAAACGTTACGTCACAAAATGACGAACATGTTACAGCAAGGACATGTGAGTTTAAAAATGCTTAGGTATCCCGATCGCTTCCAGTATTTTTTCTACCTCTTTATTATTACTTGAAAATATAATTCGTATTCATGCGGTGCATGCAATTATTTACTAATATCCTTATTAAAACGTGGTTACTTTATTATTCAAGGCAATTTAATATAGTACAAATATATGAACGAATTTAGTTTTATTGATGGATTTAATTATTTACAGCTGTTAATTACATGTTATTTTAGAATAAGAGATCTAATTTTGTATATCTTTACTCTACTTTGTTGTTTTATTTGTTACCATTATTATATTAGTTGATTGTTTTAGTAAACTGTATATTGCACTTGGTAGTTTTAATTATGTTTACTTTTATCCCTTTCTACAAGTCTCGGACTCGCAACTCTCGCAAGGCGATCTCGGCTGTTATTGGGGAAAGAAAGTATGAGTAACAGGGAAAAACTACATGCTATTATCAACTTTTATTATTCATATAAATTATGTCATTACCGCAAATACGTACTTAGTTATGTACATCATTCAAAGTAATTTCAGTTTATACATTAGGTAGATACATAATATCCTTAGATTCCTTAGTAGCTCTTAGGTCCTTGGTGTTTTGTCAAAGAGCTTTGAAATAGTATGGAATACTAGTATTAAAAAAACCTGCAATTCGTATTCTCTAGAAGCCCAATCTTCACGCATTTTCGGCACCGTTTTTAGTGACACGGATGCGGCGTTACCAAGGCGCTTTCAAACATCTTTTATAGCTAAGTCGTTTTACCGATTCCCATCTTTTAACTTTGTGACCACCGTAGTCTTATACATATTGATTTAAACTTTCACGATTATCACTCATATTTTAAAACGTCAGGATATAATTAAACGTAAGTTTACGCGATTAAGACCCGTTTGTCTTTAAAATATGTAGTCTGATATGTCAGACAATAAAATTCGAGCTCACTTCGCCAGTCTGATAAATAAAACAAAGGTCTGATGTGATTATGACTCATAATTTATGAGCTTGCATTCGTATAAAAGTAACTTCGATTCAAATTCAAGTTGTGTTGTGTAATTTGGGGCTGCGACACGGGCACGCTTGATGAAAAATTCATGGCGGTCAAAAAGTTTTGGCAGAATATCTGATGACGACTTCAGGTTAATGATGTGCCTATGGAAACTTTCCTATGTTGCGAAATGTTCTCAAGTGAAATTTTCGTGAATTTTTCCGAAACATTCTCGAGACCTTGAAACAATGGAAATTTATGAAAATGAAATCCTATCCACGCAAAGAAATATCAGAGTAAGTAACGAGTACAGTCATACTATACAACACCGGTTTTGATAATAACCGGTTTTTATAGGTTTGGCCAAGACTTGATAAAATTCATAAATTTCAATAATTTCCGCGGAAATTATTCCGGAATATTTCGCGGAAAACTTCATTTCCATAAATCTCTACATTATTTTGTAGTAAAAATAGATTAATAAACTGCATATTATAGTCGTACTATATTCAATTACAGTGCGAAACTTTCAATTTGTGAAGGGAAAATGGTAACAGTTTCGCTACATCTACCCGTAAAAAACCGGCCAAGAGTATTTCGGGCCATGCTCTGTAGGGTTCCGTAGTTATTCAAAAACATTATGTTCGAAATAGTTCTTCTTTAACCTCAATATTCATGATGTTTTCCATATTTTTTCCGGAGCGGTTATCTCCAAAAATATTTAATTTAAGTAAAATACTTTCTCTTGAGACCATTTTTATTTTTGAAGGACCTATTCAACGACTATAGGAATACAGTAAAATAAAAAAATCATCCCCATTTTACGTGTAGGTGAGGTACCTGATTTTTTTTATAATTTAGTGTACCACTTTGTCGGCATGATTAATATGCGAACCTGTACCTAATTTCAAAAATCTAGTACTAACAGCCAATGAACCTATGCTGCGGACAGGCAGACGGACCATGGACTGACAGACGGACCATGGACAGACGGACATGGCGAAACTATAAGGGTTCCTAGGTTACTACGGAACCCTAAAAACAAGATGGGGGTAGTTATAGCAGAGTTAACCGAAGCAGTGATACAGTGACAAATTATAAACACAACTGTGGGATTTGGTCTAAGTCATTTTTATACGAATCGGCTGAGAAAATGTAAGGGAGGAATACCTTTTTTCCTGAAACAAAACTAGGAAAAATTGCTGATAGAATATTAATTGCGAAAATTCGATTACATACTAGCTTGCTAGGGTCTTAAACCTAAATCCTCAACATAGCTTTTGTTAGTTTATTTTAAGAAATAGGTAAGGAAGTGGTGTCCACAATGTTTTTGTTGATGTTCAAGTCTGTTAGTGTTTATTTTTGGTTTTATAACATACTTTCTATTTCTCGCAATACTCCTGCAATAAATGTACATATAAATTTCCATAGAAATTTACTATGACAATTTCGGAAATTTAAGAAATTTATCGAGCATGTCCTTTATTGAAAGACATAAAAATTTTGATTGTACATTATATCATGTATTTGCTAGTTGAAAATATAAATTTCCATGAAACGCGTCCTTGTTATTAGCTGTTTAAAAATAATTTTTAAATTTCCGGGTTTTGAAATGTTCTCGAAAGTTTCGATGGAAATTTTCCTACACTTTTGAAAGTTTCCGCAATTTGCACATCATTACTTCAGGTACACACTTCACAACCTATGGATCTAGCTATTCTAATGCACCTGAGCGTTTAAAAATCCCGGTAACCTAATTCTTCCAGATCTGGACTTTCTTAGGCTCGATCGAATCAGACTCGAGCAGATTCGATTCTAATATTAAAAAAGAATGTCCCAAAATGTATAGATAATTTACAATCACTCCTCAGCCATGCCGAGCAGGCGGTCTAAGCCGACCGGCTCGAAGGTCCGCCCGCTGTCCTGCGAGTACATGATGACGTTCCTGATCACGTAGCACTGCATGTTGCTACCGATCTTGTATAGAGGGCGCCCTTCTCTCTTGCCCGCTACCGGAATTACTGGTTGTCCCTTTCAGTCGTACCAATATGTCCATAACAATGAAAGGGGCAAACAATACTTAGCGACGTAGTTAGTTATACTGGGCTTTTTCCGCAACTCGACAACCATCGTGCCTTTTTTTTGTGATAGCGAGGTAGCCCTATTCCAACCATACAAGCTCCTCCACGAAACTCAGTGTATGTTTCAGGTTGCTAAGTGCCTCCTTTAGTGTGTGTGGAGTCCCAAAGTGCCTACTCCTGTATGCTTCTACCTGTAGCGACGTAGTTAAGGAGACGTTTATGAATGAGGGGGGTAAGTATCTTAGGGATCACAACCGGTTTTTTTAGAAAATCCTCGAAATACCCCAATATTTTCTGTAAATTACAATATCGTTTTAAAAATTACTAAAATTTTCCAGATCTGGACTTTCTTGGGCTCATTCGAATCAAACACGAGTTGATTCGATTCTACATAAGGAATGTCCCAAAATGTGTATAGATAATTTACAATCACTCCTCAGCCATGCCGAGCAGGCGGTCTAAGCCGACCGGCTCGAAGGTCCGCCCGCTGTCCTGCGAGTACATGATGACGTTCCTGATCACGTAGCACTGCATGTTGCTGCCGATCTTGTATAGAGGGCGCCCTTCTCTCTTGCCCGCTACCGGGATTATTGGTTGTCCCTTTCGGTCATACCAATATGGCCAAAAGAACGAAAGGGACAAACAATACTTAGCGACGTAATTAGAAGACGTTTATGAATGAGGGGGTAAGTATCTTAAGGATCAAAACCGGTTTTTTAGAAACACCAATATTTTCAGTAAATTACACACATCATCAGCCTATGATAGTCCACTGCTGGACGTAGGCCTCTCCTATTAACTATGCGTATTGACACATTAGGAGGTAAATGCCCATAATCGCCACGCTGGGCAAGCGGATTGGCGATCGCAGTAATGTGTCCGCTATGATGACGCTGCTGCCCATCATTAATCTTTATTAAAAATGGTCAGTGACACTTCAATCCCTTAGTCAACTCTTACGACACCCGCAGGAGGAGTTGGGGTGGTGACAAATGTATTCTTACTGCCGTCACCACACGGCTTCCGAATTAAACACGAGCAGTAAATTACAATATCGTTTTAATAAATTACTCAAATTTTCCAGATCTGGACTTTCTTCTTGGGAATCTTGGACTCATTCGAATCAAACACGAGCTGATTCGATTCTACATAAAGAATGTCCCAAAATGTGTATAGATAATTTACAATCACTCCTCAGCCATGCCGAGCAGGCGGTCTAAGCCGACCGGCTCGAAGGTCCGCCCGCTGTCCTGCGAGTACATGATGACGTTCCTGATCACGTAGCACTGCATGTTACTGCCGATCTTGTATAGAGGGCGCCCTTCTCTCTTGCCCGCTACCGGGATTATTGGTTATCCCTTTCAGTCATACCGATATGTCCATAAGAATGAAAGAGACAAACAATACTTAGCGACGTAGTTAGGAGACGTTTATGAATGAGGGGGGTAAGTATCTTAGTGATCAAAACCGATTTTTTAGAAACCCCAATATTTTCAGTAAATTACACACATCATCAGCCTATGATAGTCCACTGCTGGACGTAGGCCTCTCCTATTAACTATGCGTATTGACGCATTAGGAGGTAAATGCCCATAATCGCCACGCTGGGCAAGCGGATTAGCGATCGCAGTAATGTGTCCGCTATGATGACGCTGCTGCCCATCATCAATCTTTATTAAAAATGGTCAGTGACACTTCAATCCCTTAGTCGACTCTTACGACACCCGCAGGAGGAGTTGGGGTGGTGACAAATGTATTCTTACTGCCGTCACCACACGGCTTCCGAATTAAACACGAGCAGTAAATTACAATATCGTTTTAATAAATTACTATTTTTTTCCAGATCTGGACTTTCTTAGACTCATTCGAATCAGACACGAGCTGAATCGATTCTACATAAAGAATGTCCCAAAATGTCTATAGACAATTACAATCACTCCTCAGCCATGCCGAGCAGGCGGTCTAAGCCGACCGGCTCGAAGGTCCGCCCGCTGTCCTGCGAGTACATGATGACGTTCCTGATCACGTAGCACTGCATGTTACTGCCGATCTTGTATAGAGGGCGCCCTTCTCTCTTGCCCGCTACCGGGATTATTGGTTGTCCCTTTCAGTCATACCAATATGTCCATAAGAATGAAAGGGACAAACAATACTTAGCGACGTAGTTAGGAGACGTTTATGAATGAGGGGGTAAGTATCTTAGGGATCAAAACCGGTTTTTTAGAAACCCCAATATTTTCAGTAAATTACACACATCATCAGCCTATGATAGTCCACTGCTGGACGTAGGCCTCTCCTATTAACTATGCGTATTGACGCATTAAGAGGTAAATGCCCATAATCGCCACGCTGGGCAAGCGGATTGGCGATCGCAGTAATATGTCCGCTATGATGACGCTGCTGCCCATCATCAATCTTTATTAAAAATGGTCAGTGACACTTCAATCCCTTAGTCGACTCTTACGACACCCGCAGGAGGAGTTGGGGTGGTGACAAATGTATTCTTACTGCCGTCACCACACGGCTTCCGAATTAAACACGAGCAGTAAATTACAATATCGTTTTAATAAATTACTCAAATTTTCCAGATCTGGACTTTCTTGGGCTCATTCGAATCAGACTCGAGCTGATTCGATTCTACATAAAGAATGTCCCAAAATGTCTATAGATAAATTACAATCACTCCTCAGCCATGCCGAGCAGGCGGTCTAAGCCGACCGGCTCGAAGGTCCGCCCGCTGTCCTGCGAGTACATGATGACGTTCCTGATCACGTAGCACTGCATGTTGCTGCCGATCTTGTATAGAGGGCGCCCTCTCTTGCCCGCTACCGGATTATTGTTTGTCCCTTTCAGTCATACCAATATGTCCATAAGAACGAAAGGGACAAACAATACTTAGCGACGTAGTTAGGAGACGTTTATGAATGGGGTAAGTATCTTAGGGATCAAAACCGGTTTTTTAGAAACCCCAACATTTTCAGTAAATTACACACATCATCAGCCTATGATAGTCCATTGCTGGACGTAGGCCTCTCCTATTAACTATGCGTATTGACGCATTAGGAGGTAAATGCCCATAATCGCCACGCTGGGCAAGCGGATTGGCGATCGCAGTAATGTGTCCGCTATGATGACGCTGCTGCCCATCATCAATCTTTATTAAAAATGGTCAGTGACACTTCAATCCCTTAGTCGACTCTTACGACACCCGCAGGAGGAGTTGGGGTGGTGACAAATGTATTCTTACTGCCGTCACCACACGGCTTCCGAATTAAACACGAGCAGTAAATTACAATATCGTTTTAATAAATTACTAATTTTTTCCAGATCTGGACTTTCTTAGGCTCGATCGAATCAGACTCGAGCTGATTCGATTCTACATAAAGAATGTCCCAAAATGTGTATAGATAATTTACAATCACTCCTCAGCCATGCCGAGCAGGCGGTCTAAGCCGACCGGCTCGAAGGTCCGCCCGCTGTCCTGCGAGTACATGATGACGTTCCTGATCACGTAGCACTGCATGTTGCTGCCGATCTTGTATAGAGGGCGCCCTTCGCGCGTCTTGCCTGCTACGGGAACGAAGGTTATACCTGAAAAGGAAGAAATATCAGTAGCGTTCATCAAAAGCTAGATAAATCTCTTCTAGTTACCTACCTTGTTAAGATTACGGCTTTTTCTTCAATATTTAGAAGAAAAGAGATATATTGAAGTTAAAATGTATTCGATTTGGTTCGTTGTCATACTCATAACTATATTCCGACTATTCCGAGACAAACATCTGTGCGAACACATTTTTTGACTGGCACTAATATTTAAAACGTGAAGTATTTCATAAAAAAATGATCAGCTGCGAAAGACTTTGGTTGTCACGGGATTCGAACCCGCCTCCTCTAGATAGCGGTCCAACGTGCTCCTAATTACTCCAAACGACCTTACGTCAATCACAGCGAATTCAGTCAATGGTATTGTGAAACGAATCACTAACGACATCTGTATTTAATGTTTCGAAGTTACATCGTCTGTAACCTCCACAACTCTCCGTTGCGTTGAATTTACTATAGAGGGCGCTATAGTATCCCTACCTCTCTCTATACACCGCGACTCCAGCAGGTCAGAGAAGCTGTTCTGCGTCGGCGATCTTGCTTGTCTCTTTATCGGCCCACTTTCGGTCGCAGAGTGACACCCCTGACTACAGTCCTACCTCTTTCTATACACCGCGACTCTAGCAGCTCGGAGAAGCTCTTCTGCTGCGTGGTAGACGCTAAAACATCGGCGATCTTGCTAGTCTCTTTGTCGGCCCACTTTCGGTCGCAGAGTGACACCCCTGACTACAGTCCTACCTCTCTCTATACACCGCGACTCTAGCAGCTCAGAGAAGCTCTTCTGCTGCGTGGTAGACGCTAAAACATCGGCGATCTTGCTAGTTTCCTTATCGGCCCACTTTCTGTCGCAGAGTGACACCCCTGACTACAGTCCTACCTCTCTCTATACACCGCGACTCTAGCAGCTCGGAGAAGCTCTTCTGCTGCGTGGTAGACGCTAAAACGTCAGCGATCTTGCTAGTCTCCTTATCGGCGGGGAGGGTGAACCGGGGCGGCGGCGGCGGTTCCACGGAGTCGATGTCGGCGCTGCGGTTCATCATGTCTAGCGCTTTGCGGAACTGCGAAGATATTGCTGAACCAGACCAGAGTGACACCCCTGACTACAGTCCTACCTCTCTCTATACACCGCGACTCTAGCAGCTCAGAGAAGCTCTTCTGCTGCGTGGTAGACGCTAAAACGTCGGCGATCTTACTGGTCTCTTTATCGGCCCACTTTCGGTCGCAGAGTGACACCCCTGACTACAGTCCTACCTCTCTCTATACACCGCGACTCTAGCAGCTCAGAGAAGCTCTTCTGCTGCGTGGTAGACGCTAAAACGTCGGCAATCTTGCTGGTCTCTTTATCGGTTCACTTTCGGTCGCAGAGTGACACCCCTGACTACAGTCCTACCTCTCTCTATACACCGCGACTCTAGCAGCTCAGAGAAGCTCTTCTGCTGCGTGGTAGACGCTAAAACGTCGGCAATCTTGCTGGTCTCTTTATCGGTTCACTTTCGGTCGCAGAGTGACACCCCTGACTACAGTCCTACCTCTCTCTATACACCGCGACTCTAGCAGCTCAGAGAAGCTTTTCTGCTGCGTCGGCGATCTGGCTGGTCTCTTTATCGGCCCACTTTCGGTCGCAGAGTGACACCCCTGACTACAGTCCTACCTCTCTCTATACACCGCGACTCTAGCAGCTCAGAGAAGCTCTTCTGCTGCGTGGTAGACGCTAAAACGTCGGCGATCTTGCTGGTCTCTTTATCGGCTCACTTTCGGTCGCAGAGTGACACCCCTGACTACAGTCCTACCTCTCTCTATACACCGCGACTCTAGCAGCTCAGAGAAGCTCTTTTGCTGCGTGGTGCTTTGCGAAACTGCGAATATTACTGAACCAGACCAACTTTCGGTCTCTCTATACACCGCGACTCGAGCAGTTCTGAGAAGCTCTTCTGCTGTGTGGTAGAAGCCAACACGTCGGCAATGCGAAGATATCACTGAACCAGACCACTTTCGGTCGCAGAGAGACACCCCTGACTACAGTCCTACCTCTCTCTATACACCGCGACACTAACAGCTCAGAGAAGCTCTTCTGCTGCGTCGGCGATCTTGCTGGTCTCTTTATCGGCCCACTTTCGGTCGCAGAGTGACACCCCTGACTACAGTCCTACCTCGCTCTATACACCGCGACTCTAGCAGCTCAGAAAAACTCTTCTGCTGCGTGGGCGATCTTGCTGGTCTCTTTATCGGCCCACTTTCGGTCGCAGAGTGACACCCCTGACTACAGTCCTACCTCTCTCTATACACCGCGACTCTAGCAGCTCGGAGAAGCTCTTCTGCTGCGTGGTGGAAGCCAAAACGTCGGCGATCTTGCTAGTTTCCTTGTCGGCGGGGAGGGTGAACCGCGGCGGCGGCGGCGGCTCCACGGAGTCGATGTCGGCGCTGCGGTTCATCATGTCTAGCGCTTTGCGGAAGGCGTCCCGGACGCCGGGTTCCTTTAAGACCTCTTCGGGGAAGATTTTCTGTGGAATTACACAGATTTTATGATCCTGATTTAAGCCTTAAATGCTTAGTGATGGATACAGGGAATTACGCAATGTATATATGACTATTTAATAAATGTGTTGTGTAGTAGACAGTATTAAAACGTAAGCTGTAATGCATGCCTCCCTATACAATTAAGTAGTTCATGTCATTGCTGTGCCCTTACAGGGTTCATGTGAATTGTATTACTATTTAAGATCCTTATACTTACATGAAAGCAATAAACGATATGATTATGATTACACCACGCACTGAAAACCTTGAATGGGGTGATTTAGTAGACTGTACTGAACAACTTTTACTACAGGGCCAATCACGAAATCTAAAAAATAATGTTCTTTTCACATATTGTGACCGATCGATAACGAGATTTGGTATGAAAGAGCCAAAATTTTCTTGGAGATTTCTGTGTTAGCTCCATAGTAAAAGTTGTTCAGTATAACCTACCAAATCACCCCTTTCAAGGTATTCAAAACCTCATGTTGGATGGTGTAACACCCTGTATATACATTATGTATTCTTGACTCTATTGAATGTCAGAATTCAAATATGAATAAATCTTTGTCAAGGTTATACATTTAAGGGTTAACCTTCGGCATACAAGGTGAAGGATACCCGACCAAAATGTATGGAAACGTCATATCAACAGTTTGCGGTTTGTCACCTCGTATGCGGAGGGTTAATACTGATTAAAGCGGGTGCTCTGAAGTAGTGATCCAGATTAAAAATAGAATAGGGAACTTATCTGGTTGTATCTTATATCCTCATAAGGCCCAGCCATACATGAGAAATATCCAAAATTTGCAATGGATTTTTTTACGTACTCAGCAGGAAATAAAATTGATTTCAGTATGTCCTAAAATTTTATGTAATAGTTGAAAAAAAAAAATCGATGTTAATAAGTACTACAGGTAGGACTATGGGCATTACGGGAATAAAGTTTGATTTTTAGTGTTCTATTTTTTAGGAACTTGATGCCTAATGAACAGTCTAGGGGAATATCTGTCTTTGAAGTGGAATAACGCAACCGATGAACTAATTAAGAAAGCATGTATTCGCGTACACAGTCTGGCGATAACTAAGGAGCGAGCTTTGCGTTAGGCATTCCGTATGTAAGGCGCGAAAAGCTGACAACGCAATACTTGTCCCTATACAGTGTGTGGCCTTGAACACGAGAGAAAAAATGGGTGACTCCTTAGGCTATCCGCAATAATCCTGTAAAGGTCCCGATGTTTAAAAATTGATAAGTTTGGAGATATTATTATTCAAAGTTATGGACCCGAAGTACTGGATCTCGGCATCACGATATCGTAGCTTGTCAGTCGCAAGACATCAAGATAGTATACCAGGTACTGAGTCATAATAGTTATTTTGGTTTTATTTTTACACTAATTTGGTACGTTTTTTTTAAGTTTTTGTACATTTTTTAATGTTACAAAAATGATAAGTTATTAATATCTTTTAAGTCAAGTAAAAGAACCCATAATAACAAAATTTCCCAGGAAAAAAAATGCAAAAAATATTGATTTTTTTTAATGACTATACTTACATATGTGGAAATCATTGTTGCTTAGCTTATTAATGCATCATTTAAATTTTCGCCCGGTTGTAGGGCACACACTGTATATTTGTGCGTAAAAATAAAGAAAATTAAAATGGCGGCCATTTTCAAAAGCTAGGAAAGGGGCAAAGGCATTATCATGGGCAGCCTACTCTTTGCGTCTACATTTTTAAATTTGTTATATTCAACAGTAGGTTTAATCCTGACCTTGAACTGTGTATAGCTACTGAGCACGCTAGCGTGGGGAGGCGCGGTGTTAAGCCACGCGGCCAGAGCGCCGAGCCAGCGCGGCAGGAGCGCGCGCGCCGCCACTGCTCCCAGCGTGGGCGCTCCCAACAGTTCTAGCCAGTCCACGCACCAGAGCCAGGCCGCTGGAGACAAACACGGCAATGAATAAGTTATGCTTTATAACTATGACAAGTGGCAACAAAGATAGGAACGCCCTAGCTTAGGGATTTTATAAAATAGTACTATAAAGACCGGGACGAAAGGGGTTGCCGGCCGAAGACATTTAGAATATATTTCCGGCCGAAATATCTATAGTGCTTTTTTCAAACATACAATGAAATAAACAAAAAAACATCAAAGTAAAAAAGTACTAAGTATTGCATAGTGGCAGAATTTCATGATGCCTGTGCCACACATTTAAGTGGAATGGAATTTGTTTAATACGGACGCCACGCCGCACGCCCTTCTCAAGCGTTTACTTAAGCCTTAGACTTAAGTGTCAAACGATTTCACATGAAGCCTGTTAGCTATGTAATATATAGGTAATATTTGGAACGGTAGCTAAGTAAATGAGCTTTTAAAGTGTGATTTTATAGCAAATATCGGTCTATGATTTTCGAGTCGATCCGGAACCAGACCGCGATGCATCTTATATTCGACAACTCGCAGACTTTTCGCAGCTAAACCCTCTATTTGATTGTATCGTCTTAAAGCCCAGCCATACAAGAGTTTGGTACTAAACAATAGTACATTACTACAGAGGCCGAGACGAAAGGGGTTGCCTGACGAAAACATAGACTGAGGCGATAGGTCTGAGGCGGACAGCCCCCTATTTCCGGCCGAGGTATGTATATTGGTTTTCTCAAACATGCAATGAAATAAACAACAAAAACATCATCTTTTCATTTTTTTTATATGCATATCTAGTCGATATAGTAGTCTTGGCTGAGACCTTGGAGGACTTGAGTACTATGCTCGTTGACCTCAGTAAAGCCTCCGAGCGAGTTGGTCTTAGGATGAACATGGATAAGACGAAAATCATGTCAAATTCCCATGTAGCACCAACTCCCGTAATAATCGGAGACTTTACACTCGAAGTTGTAGACGAATATATATACCTAGGACAAACTATCCAGTTAGGTAGGTCCAACTTCGAGAAAGAGGTCAATCGTCGAATCCAACTCGGTTGGGCAGCGTTCGGGAAGCTACGACACATATTTTCGTCCAATATTCCGCAGTGTTTAAAGACGAAAGTCTTTAATCAGTGTGTGTTGCCAGTGATGACATACGGTACTGAAACGTGGCCGCTTACAATGGGCCTCATAAGAAGGCTCAAAGTCACCTTTGGGTAATGGAGAGGGCTATGCTAGGAGTCTCTCTGCGTGATCGGATTAACCCATTAACGGCTAGCGATGCCAAATGGCATCACCTTTTAGACATTTCGTTTTTAGCGTCACATTACCTAGATATTGTGAGTAGTGAAGATTTTATACATCAAATCGGTCAAGGAGAAACGTATCTTTTGAATAGCGAACCAAAGTACATATAATGCAAGTTAAAATGAGTTAAATATCAACGTTAGAAATAATGTGGAAAGATGGACGACGTGTTCAGGTAAATGTTTCATAATTTCGACAATTGTGATTGATATTCATAATTTTTTGTCTTTAATCGAATCAGTACACATTAGAGAACCATTATTTAATGAAATTATTAAATATGCATTCTTTTCGTTTACTTTATGACCAATTCTTTATTGTCGATGTCATATGGCACCTGTAGCCCGATATCGTGTCTTTTTAAATTACCAATTTTTTTTGCGTTTTGTACATTTTGAGATACATCTTCGTTGCAGATATGTACCTACTGTAACTATTTTTATTTATAATATTAATTAATTATTTATTTTGTTTATTTGGAACTGTATTTTGCACGAAGCACTTGCAATATGAAACGAGGAGACGAATTGCGATGAAAATTATTTATTTGTGGAGCTTCCTGATGAACCCAATATTAGTTTTGTCGAAGATTAGGGAGGTAAAGACCCCGAGGGCTTTATTCCATAACCTCAGCGGTCGCTAGCTCAATGCCAGATGTGATATGGACTTGTCATCTGCATCAGTGATGACTATAGGCAAATCGCTTCCTTTAGATTCCACACCACCTTCATCATTGAATGTTGTTCCTGGCCGTAAACTAATGACCTTCGACTAGTCACTAAGTTTCTGATGACGTATGATATGATTGTGTAGCTCATTATTCGATTTGATACCATGTCAATCATGTCATACAGTTATGCATCCTGTAGGCGATGTGCCTACGAGTAATGTAAACGGCCGCGGCCGATCCAGCCTGCAACGCAAGTGCAATGTAAGATGTACGCGAAATATAATTATACATTCCAAGTGTTATTATTGTTTTACTAAATTCGATGTTTTGTTAGTATTTTTCTTCAATAAATGCTAGAAATTGACACTATGATATGTATTTGAAAAGACACGGTAGACGGCTAGTGATGCCGTTTGGCATCAGTCAATATCTTTTTTTCTGCTAGTTCGAATTTATTTTGATTTTAAATTTCTATATCTAGGGTACAGTATAATAACATTTATGAAATTCATCAAAATCGGAGACATTAAAAAAATTCAGCCGTTAATGGGTTAAAAATGAGACCATCCGCAGCAGAACCAAAGTAACCGAAATAGCTCTCTGAATCGCTAAACTGAAGTGACAGTGGGCGGGGCATATTGCGCGCAGAACCGATGGCCGTTGGGGCGGGAAGGTTCTTGAGAGGCGGCCACGTACCGTACCGTAGCGTGGGTAGGCCCCCCACAAGGTGGACCGATGACCTGGTGAAGGTCGCGGGAGTCCGCTGGATGCGGGTGGCGCAGGACCGGTCATTGCGGCAATCTTTGGGGGAGGCCTATGTTCAGCAGTGGACGTCTTTCGGCTGATGTGATGATGATGATATGCATATCTAGTATTGCATAGTGGCAGAATGTCATGAAACCTGTGCCACAAATTAATGTTTTATGGATGTTATTTATGGATGTGAGGGCGGCGCCCCAGGCGTGTCTCCACGCGGACAAGGCGGAGTATCGCGGTGCCAGTCCTGTAGGGAGCCACTCAGCCACAAAAAAAAAAAAAAACTCACTGTTCTCCTGCCCCACGAGGTGCACGGGCGCGTGCTGCAGACAGTGCTCCAGCTTGGGCACGATGTGCTGGTGCAGCATGGATGTGAGGGCGGCGCCCCAGGCGTGTCTCCACGCGGCCAGCAGTGGGCGGGCGGACCCGTCTGCCGGGTGCCAGGCTGCTAGGGCGGCGGCTAGGCGGGACCGGATCAGAGGGTATACTAATGCTGATCCCGCCCCACAAGTGTCTCCACGCGGACAAGGCGGGGTGTCGCGGTGCCAGTCCTGTAGGGAGCCACTCAGCCACAAAAAAAAAAAAAAAAAAAAAAAAAAAAAAAAAAAAAAAAAAAAAAAAAAAAAAAAAAAAAAAAAAAAAAAAAAAAGAACTCACTGTTCTCCTGCCCCACGAGGTGCACGGCCGCGTGCTGCAGACAGTGCTCCAGCTTGGGCACGATGTGCTGGTGCAGCATGGATGTGAGGGCGGCGCCCCAGGCGTGTCTCCACGCGGCCAGCAGTGGGCGGGCGGACCCGTCTGCCGGGTGCCAGGCTGCTAGGGCGGCGGCTAGGCGGGACCGGATCAGAGGGTATACTGCTGTTGCTAATGCTGATCCTGCCCCACAAGTGTCTCCACGCGGACAAGGCGGAGTGTCGCGGTGGCAGTCCTGTAGGGAGCCACTCACTGTTCTCCTGCCCCACGAGGTGCACGGCCGCGTGCTGCAGACAGTGCTCCAGCTTGGGCACGATGTGCTGGTGCAGCATGGATGTGAGGGCGGCGCCCCAGGCGTGTCTCCACGCGGCCAGCAGTGGGCGGGCGGACCCGTCTGCCGGGTGCCAGGCTGCTAGGGCGGCGGCTAGGCGGGACCGGATCAGAGGGTATACTGCTGTTGCTAATGCTGATCCTGTGAATGGGAACTATTTGGGTCAAACTTAAAATCATGTCACGAGTCTTCCCGGTGGACATTTTAAAAGTTAAGGGCTATGAGAGTTAATTTTCTTGTCATTTAAAGGCACTCCTTTTCTATTGAGATACAGGATGACCTAGTTTAGGTGTCCGAGCCTCACCGCCATCGAGCACCTCAAGTATCCAGTGCAATATACTTTGTATTTTGTAATGGTTATGTGGTATGTCGACCAAATATGTATTATTTACTTATTGTTCTTCAAATAAAATTCATTTTCATTGAATTGTGCTATGAGAGTTAATTTTCTTGTCATTTAAAGGCACTCCTTTTCTATTGAATTGTATGATAAAAATCACGACTACACTCCTACCAGTTGCTTATTATTGGCCACAGGAAAGAGTGGCTCTTCAGTTCAGCTGAACACGCACTTTTTCTTTCCTGTGGTCGGTAGTTAACAGCCTGTGGACAGGTAGTAATGATTTTTATCATACAAAGCAATAGAAAAGGAGGACGTCTTAATGAAGATTAGGCTTTCATAAGAAAATCAAGCTTTATATGCCTTAACTTTTAGATTGTCCACCGGAAAGACTCCGAACATGGGTTTGCGTTTGACCCATTGTTATAGGTCTGAAAGTTTTAAGGGCTTCATAGTGACGGATGCAATTTGGAGCTACAAGTAAAATAAGTATGTTAATAGAGTAACTCTGCTGAGAGAAAACCAAGTTTAAACAGGAAATAAACATATTTACTATTTTTAATGTATCCTGATGACGAATTTATACTCATAAGTTATTGCTGTAAGTTTTGAGACAACTATGGGTAAGAAACACTGGCAAATCTCTGCATCTTTTTCTTGCATATGAATTTGTTTCGAAACTTGCAACAATAACTTGCAAGTGTCAAATTGTAAATATAGCTTAACAATTTATCTCATGTAGATAGAGATACGTTGAATGGCTTTTTTAACAAGTGTGTAAACAGGAAGATGAAAGATGATCACATGAGTAGGATAAACGCAACGAAACATCGAAACAAAAAGAATGACGCATGTTCTACGAACAAATAAAACATGGAAGCCGCACGCCATACTAAATTGCCTTTCAAAAACGGTCTTGAATTTTAGTTGACAAGTGTGACCGCCTCTTCAATGCATCACCGGCAATGAATTTGAATGTCAACCTATAAAAACTTAAACCGCCATTTAAAAATAGTTGTGATTGGTCTATCAAAGTTTTGATTGGCGATATTCAATAAACATTTGTCAAAGATGTTGCGCCGAAATATGCGCGGCGTTACGAAAAGCGCTAGCGCATGTTTATAATATGTATCCTGGTCACGGCACCAAATGTAATGTTGTAACTATCGTATTTTATTCTTAAATATCGATTAATCTCTAGTCTACGAAAGTAAACACGACGCTCCATGTCTTACCAGCTAAAGGATGCCACGGCAACACCCAATGGTGTAGCGGCTGTGTGTCATGCGTGGGGTCCCACCCTCTCACGGCGTCCAGTAATCTCGGCGCCACAACATTGGCGGCCACTGACGCCAATAGCCAAGGTGGACACGCCGGTGTCCATTCCGTTAGAGAAGCCAACATTGCATCGGGGATACGAGGGTTCCATACACTGAAAAACGACATGAATTTAAGATAGTCGTTGATATAGTCGCGTAGTTGAGATAGTTCAATGATTTCATCGCTATTGCCTTAAAATTGTGTCGGGAATACGAAAAATACATACATTGAAAATTTAAATTGTGTAATCGTTGGCAGGTTCGCCATGTGGAGATAGCAGGGAAATCGAATTCAATGTAGGTTCAATAAATTTATCGCTCGTGACTTATACCCTGTCAAACAATTCCTTGCAGCAGAAAACAGAGTCAAATTTATAAAATGTAGGTGGGACGAGTTGTCTGCCCATAGAAAATTTGGATTTGCTGTCTTTTTTACTGACAGTGATTGTTGGACCTAGTATAAATTATTTTTCCTCCATTTTGGTATCGTAATCAGATATATTGCACAGGGCGGGCACAAACATCTGAGCAGGCCTCTATTGTCAGGGCATTAGTGTGTCTTCAGACATTGTTCGATTATTATAGATAGATCATAAAATGACCATAGATTTGCAGAAAGCAACCAACTTTTATTTTTTGTCAATCTCACTTAAGCTTTAACGTATTGAATTTGGTCGCTTTCTGCATTGTCAAAAAAATTAAGTCGGTCCTTTTCTGCATAACTGTGGTTAAATAAAGTTAAATAAACAATACTTACGCAGCAGCAGTCTTGAGAGCGGGCGCGTAATGTTGCCACAACAAACTATTATAAGCCTCCTCGCTCAATAACTGTCGCCATTTCAGGAACACTGGGACGGGTTCAGAAGGCGCCTTTAGCGGGTCCCACTGCGCCATTAGAGCGCTGAATAAGGGACTGACGATGTTACCAGCTATGGCACCGATTCCGAACATTTCGTATTCGAGCGGATACGATTCCTGTGGAAAAAGAGCGTATATGATAAAGGACTATGCGTCAAAATGGACCAAAAACCAACAGAGCTGGGAGTAGTGTCATTAAAAAGGTCTCCTTATTTACTCTATTTCATTCTATAGGTGCAAAGTTGAATTCCATTGGATACTTTTGTATGAGTAAGGCGTTCTGCGGGTACTCCCTAAGTAAATCACCGTCGTCCACACACCAATCATTATAGTATTTACAAATATCTCCGTTTTGCAATGGAATTGAACATGGTACCCATAGAATGAAATTAAATAAATGTAAATACCTATTTAATGACACCACTTTCAGCACTGTTGGTTTTTGGTCCACTCTCCATACAAATCTGCCCATGGTCCTTTGTAGCGAGCAGACACGACGACAGAGCTAGAATGACTAAATAACAAAATGACTAGAGTCCGAATTATTTAATTTACAAGGGAGCAACGTTGTTTACTCTTCCTGCTAATACTTGTATCAAGGCTAGCACGCAAATGATTCCAGAGTGTTTTGAAACTTGGAGGGCTTCAAGGCACGATGAGTAAGCAAACTTTACTGTCGAGTGGAACACAGTGTGTGCGTGCGTGTGTGTGTTTGTGCGTATGTATTCAACACATCATTTTTCACTATTATTTTAAAGAAAGCAAGTGTTGGATTATGTGTTTGGAATGAGCACTAAAGGATCGGGTTCATGGCGTTTTATTTCTACACTATAAAGTTAACTTCTTCTAGTAATAAATGTATGACGGCGGCGTCATCATGTAGAATCTAAAATGTGAAAAATATCCAATGGTAATCAATGTACAAAAACAACAGCTGCACCTGACCTGACCGATCTGGCGATCACGCCGGCAACGCATTTGCGACGCCTCTGGTGTTGCGGATGTCCATGGGCGACGTTAATCGCTTTCCATCAGGCGATTCGTCTGTTCGTTTGCCACCTATAGCATAAAAAAAAAAAAAAAACGCCACTATGACGTCACGCCACCTGCACCCGCCCGGACCCTCTAAGTCCTATAAGTAACCTGACTGATGATCGGTGGGGGCATTCTTGTCATCGAAATAGTCAGTTGCAGACGTAGTCTTATACGCTGTGTTATTTTAAGATTGATGTTTGAATATCGCGAATTGGTGAAGAATAAACCAGTGCTCAAATACGAAGTTGGTAATTGTCTCATTCATTGGACCCTAAACCCTACTCTTATTATAATAACAGAGGAGACGCCAATATGTACTTGCAACAGTCAAAGTCATTATAGGTACCGTATGCGCGTAACTAAGATCGAAACCTCCATCACTGGTGCCAATCAGCACATCGTACCACCATCCAAGTACAGGTGACTATAATTTATGGATTAAAAATGATAGTAGTCTGTACTTTTGGGATTTATCCAAAGGGTAAAACGGGATCCTTTTTTTTTTATACCACGTCGGTGGCAAACAAGCATACGGCCCGCCTGATGGAAAGCAGTCACCGTAGCCTATGGGCGCCTGCAACCTCAGGGTGTCACATGCGCGTTGCCGACCCAATAAAAATAACGTTGGCACAACAAAGTGGCTCCACTCCACCTGATCGTAAGTGTTTTGTAGAGCCCAAATCGCGGCGGCAACGAACGTCCTAATATTGAGACTCCGCTGTTTGTCTGTCAGTCTGTCAGTCTGTATCAGGCTATATCTCGTGGACCGTGATAGTTAGACAGTTGAAATTTTCACGTGATTTTTTCTCGTTTTTTTTTCGTTTGTTATGATAAATTGATAATGGCACGTGCGTGCACTTGGCCGGTTTTTATTATCGTGATCCTAATCTTACCTTCAGATCCGACACGACCTCATACGCCCGCTCTAAAGACAGATCCGGCGCGCTTAGCTTCGCCACCCTCTCTCTGATGTCCCGCACTTTGTCGATGATCTCGTCCTGCTCTATCAGTTTCTCGTCGCACTCCTTCAAATCTCGCTCGAGGACTACGATCTCATCTTCGGCGTGTTGGAGTTCACGAGCGTTTTGGATTATATCCTGTGAAAACAAGAGACTTAAAGGCTGAACTACACCGGATACGAGTGCAGGACGTGGCGGGCGTGGTGTAGCTTATGTAAATGTCATAGTAGATGGCACATCGCATGCACGTCATGCTCACGTGCACGCCACGCAAGCAAGGCTTTAAGGAAATTCAATGATGTTAACTACGGATAGCATAGTCTGGTTGAATGAATGAGGATACACTATTCTACAGTACTTATAGCGAAGTTGCGAGTCGGTAGATTACATCTCGTTCGATAATTTGTAATAATAATAATAATAATCCATTTATTTTCAGGCATCGAAGGCCCATAGATACATACCTTACAAACTAACATACATATTAACATAAATTATTAATCTAAGTTATTTTGGCGACATAACAGGAAGTCTCTGTTTCGTCGCCTGATCCGGCGTAGGATTTGGCAAACTCCCACGGAACCGCCGAAACACTACCCCCTTCGGCCAGAAGTCGGCGCTTGCGATGGTGTCCTGCAGCGACCGCGGCACGCGCACCACAAACCAGCTGAAGTGCACGTAGTGGCGCGACCGCAGCTGGAACACCCTTAAGTCGAAGCGGGTCTTCTTGCGAATATATTCCACCACATCATTGGCCGTAGCGGAATAATGCAGGCGCGACACATAAAGCGCCTTGTTCGGAAGGGCAACACGCAGACCAGATGTATTATCCAAGTCCGCAGTGCCACACTGGCTCTTACGAGGCACCTTGCGCGCCTTCTTCTTCTTCGTCACCGGCATGAATCCCACTTCATCCACTCCGGCGCGAGAAAGGTCCTCAATGCGAGGAGCACTTTCCGGCACCTCAGAAGGTGCTTTGTTCCGTTTTGCAGCAGCAGCGGCGTAGTTGCGACGAGCCGATGATTCAGCCACTGGAGCAGAAACCGGGATAACAGGACGCGGAGTGCGGAGCGCACGCGCTGGGCAGGCTACTGGCGTCATATTCGTGACGCATGCCGCTGACACAGCATCGCACGTATTTGCACGCGCATCGTTAGTCGAGCCCAAGTCGGTGACCGCGCCTGACCTACATACCGAATCTTTGCCACGAAGTGTTACTATTTCGGCACGTAATTCAAAGATGTTATTATTGGCCATCTCCAACTTGGACTGCACTTCAACTAGACTCGCCTTCAGGAATGTTATGTCCTTCAGCAGCCTAGTAACATCGACGTGATCGAAGGACACTGGCGGTAAACGGTCCAGCCGCTTTGCAACGAAAGCAGGCACGTCATCTGGATTGGTCTCCCGGAACAGCTTTATTATGTCCTGAAGACTCTTCACACCCCCATCCCTCCTCCGAGATGGCATCTGGTCCATTTTACCGAGCGTCTGGTAAAATAGCGCCTTGCCACTGCAAATATCGTCTTCACTAAAACTCGGTTTGCAGATCTGCCTGATGCTGACTTCATCCATGTTTTCGAGGGCGTTTTGAATAAACGCCAATAACTCATTCGCTATGAGTTGTTGCGAACCCATTGCGAAGTACACAGGGCAGCGACCTAAGTCGCGCCAATCGCGAATAATTATGTTATTCGATACGTTGCAATGAGACACGACTGCTTCCAAGCGCGCATCGCATTGCACTAAATCTACCGACATCATGGAAATTGATGAAATTGTGTTCGGTGGTCATCACCACAGAACACAATTTCTTGTATTATTGAACTTGATAGCAAAAAAATAATTTAAGAATGTATTGTTCATCACAAGTGCTTGCTTGCATGCATGGCGGGAGTAATAGAAAAGTGAAATTTCCACCGTGAGCTCGAGGTTGTGGACCAGCTGTGGGGGGAGAAGTTGGTGCAGTGTCGGCGCGGCTCGTGCAGCGTCGATCACTGGCACTAGGGAGAGCTGCGTGTACCTGCTCGCAGCACTCCACCATGAGCTCCAGGTTGTGGACCAGCTGTGGGGCGGAGAAGTTGGTGCAGTGTCGGCGCGGCTCGTGCTACGATCACTGGCACTAGGGAGAGCTGCGAGTGTACCTGCTCGCAGCACTCCACCATGAGCTCGAGGTTGTGGACCAGCTGTGGCGCGGAGAAGTTGGTGCAGTGTCGGCGCGGCTCGTGCTACGATCACTGGCACTAGGGAGAGCTGCGAGTGTACCTGCTCGCAACACTCCACCATGAGCTCGAGGTTGTGCACCAGCTGTGGGGGGAGAAGTTGGTGCAGTGTCGGCGCGGCTCGTGCAGCGTCGATCACTGGCACTAGGGAGAGCTGCGTGTACCTGCTCGCAGCACTCCACCATGAGCTCCAGGTTGTGGACCAGCTGTGGGGGGAGAAGTTGGTGCAGTGTCGGCGCGGCTCGTGCAGCGTCGATCACTGGCACTAGGGAGAGCTGCGTGTACCTGCTCGCAGCACTCCACCATGAGCTCCAGGTTGTGGACCAGCTGTGGGGCGGAGAAGTTGGTGCAGTGTCGGCGCGGCTCGTGCAGCGTCGATCACTGGCACTAGGGAGAGCTGCGTGTACCTGCTCGCAGCACTCCACCATGAGCTCCAGGTTGTGGACCAGCTGTGGGGCGGAGAAGTTGGTGCAGTGTCGGCGCGGCTCGTGCTACGATCACTGGCACTAGGGAGAGCTGCGAGTGTACCTGCTCGCAACACTCCACCATGAGCTCGAGGTTGTGCACCAGCTGTGGGGGGAGAAGTTGGTGCAGTGTCGGCGCGGCTCGTGCAGCGTCGATCACTGGCACTAGGGAGAGCTGCGAGTGTACCTGCTCGCAGCACTCCACCATGAGCTCGAGGTTGTGGACCAGCTGTGGGGGGAGAAGTTGGTGCAGTGTCGGCGCGGCTCGTGCTCGAGCGACGATCACTGGCACTAGGGAGAGCTGCGAGTGTACCTGCTCGCAGCACTCCACCATGAGCTCCAGGTTGTGGACCAGCTGTGGGGCGGAGAAGTTGGTGCAGTGTCGGCGCGGCTCGTGCTCGAGCGACGATCACTGGCACTAGGGAGAGCTGCGTGTACCTGCTCGCAGCACTCCACCATGAGCTCCAGGTTGTGGACCAGCTGTGGGGCGGAGAAGTTGGTGCAGTGTCGGCGCGGCTCGTGCTACGATCACTGGCACTAGGGAGAGCTGCGAGTGTACCTGCTCGCAGCACTCCACCATGAGCTCGAGGTTGTGGACCAGCTGTGGCGCGGAGAAGTTGGTGCAGTGTCGGCGCGGCTCGTGCTACGATCACTGGCACTAGGGAGAGCTGCGAGTGTACCTGCTCGCAACACTCCACCATGAGCTCGAGGTTGTGCACCAGCTGTGGGGGGAGAAGTTGGTGCAGTGTCGGCGCGGCTCGTGCAGCGTCGATCACTGGCACTAGGGAGAGCTGCGTGTACCTGCTCGCAGCACTCCACCATGAGCTCCAGGTTGTGGACCAGCTGTGGGGGGAGAAGTTGGTGCAGTGTCGGCGCGGCTCGTGCAGCGTCGATCACTGGCACTAGGGAGAGCTGCGTGTACCTGCTCGCAGCACTCCACCATGAGCTCCAGGTTGTGGACCAGCTGTGGGGCGGAGAAGTTGGTGCAGTGTCGGCGCGGCTCGTGCAGCGTCGATCACTGGCACTAGGGAGAGCTGCGTGTACCTGCTCGCAGCACTCCACCATGAGCTCCAGGTTGTGGACCAGCTGTGGGGCGGAGAAGTTGGTGCAGTGTCGGCGCGGCTCGTGCTACGATCACTGGCACTAGGGAGAGCTGCGAGTGTACCTGCTCGCAACACTCCACCATGAGCTCGAGGTTGTGCACCAGCTGTGGGGGGAGAAGTTGGTGCAGTGTCGGCGCGGCTCGTGCAGCGTCGATCACTGGCACTAGGGAGAGCTGCGAGTGTACCTGCTCGCAGCACTCCACCATGAGCTCGAGGTTGTGGACCAGCTGTGGGGGGAGAAGTTGGTGCAGTGTCGGCGCGGCTCGTGCTCGAGCGACGATCACTGGCACTAGGGAGAGCTGCGAGTGTACCTGCTCGCAGCACTCCACCATGAGCTCCAGGTTGTGGACCAGCTGTGGGGCGGAGAAGTTGGTGCAGTGTCGGCGCGGCTCGTGCTCGAGCGACGATCACTGGCACTAGGGAGAGCTGCGTGTACCTGCTCGCAGCACTCCACCATGAGCTCCAGGTTGTGGACCAGCTGTGGGGCGGAGAAGTTGGTGCAGTGTCGGCGCGGCTCGTGCAGCGTCGATCACTGGCACTAGGGAGAGCTGCGAGTGTACCTGCTCGCAGCACTCCACCATGAGCTCCAGGTTGTGGACCAGCTGTGGGGCGGAGAAGTTGGTGCAGTGTCGGCGCGGCTCGTGCAGCGTCGATCACTGGCACTAGGGAGAGCTGCGAGTGTACCTGCTCGCAGCACTCCACCATGAGCTCCAGGTTGTGGACCAGCTGTGGGGCGGAGAAGTTGGTGCAGTGTCGGCGCGGCTCGTGCTCGAAGCGCGGCGCAGCGGCCCTCAGCGCGTGGTAGCCGCTTAACACGCGCTTCTCTTTGCCTGTCATGTCGATTACTGGTACGCGGGATAGTTCGCTGCTGTAAAAATAAATAATCTTACTTCAACAGCAGTTCCACTCAGGCAAACACCAATCTCTAAAAGGGATTCTCAAAACCTCTATATCGAATTTTATTCTGTATTAAATGATCGCCCTTAATTTTTTTTGTAACTAGCTCCCTTAATTAAAATACAAGTTAAAATTCCCAAGATCTATTTTGATCTTGTTCAATCAAAATATAAATACAATTCTTGTATGAGCCATGTATCCCTAGTAGGAATCTTTCCAACAGTACACACAGTATCTCGCCAATATCAATATAAGTATGAAAATGAAGTGCAACATACACAAATAAAATCTCTTTTAAAGTAAATACCTGCTGATAGTGTGAACACTTGGTTTCCCTTCTTGTATGACGTCATTAGAGTCGCGGTAGAAGTACCGACCCTTGTGCGACTTTTTCCAATGGTAGGACTTTTCTGGAGCTTTGTCTTCTTCTTTCTCTTTCAGACGGCGCTCTTCCTCTTTCTTTGCTTTTTGCTGTGACAGAAATAAGTTAATTAGATTGAACATAATTTATTAGAATGTTATAGTAAAATTTCTTTTTCGTGGGTCCCCCACAGTATTAACCCTTTAATGGGTATTGGCAACATACTTGCCGTCATATATAAAACAAAACAAAATCAATTTACAATTACGTAAGGTTCGAAATTGAATGCTTTCACAGAGCTGTCAAATGGTCAAAGGGTTAAAATCCATCGCACGCACCCGTACGTTAGTACAGTTATCGCCATTTATACAGTTTCTGGTTAGACGAGCGTCCGTTCCGGGTATAGCGTCGGTCTTTACACTCAAGAACCTTTCAAACCTATATTTAAATTATAAAAGTCACCATCGCTCTTTAGCGATAAGGCCACCTGTTGTCTGCCTCTCTTATATCTTATGTGTTTTTCTCCTTTTTTTTGTGCGGTGTGCAATAAAGAATATTGTATTGTATTGTCACTGGAACACATAAGTAAACTTAATTGAAACTAAACTACTCACAGCTGCTTTCTCAGGACCGTAAGCACCGATAGCGCCGCGTCCTTTCCTCACAGTAGCCTCCACCGGCGCGGAGATACCCTGCAGGTCTTTGCCCAGACCGCGTCCGGGTTGGTAGCCCATCTGGAGACAACATTTACATGAGTTTCTAGGTTAGGTTAGTTCTAAAAATAATGAAAATAACATGTTTTGAATTCTGTTAAAAAGTCATACTATTTTGTTGCTCACAAATTATAAAGTGTGATTCATTTAATTTGGAATGTAGTAGGTCCTTGTGTAGATTTGGAACCAATTATAAAAGTTACAGTATGCATTATCAAGTTTTTTAGAATATGATTCATGGAAAATATCAGAGGTGTGCAATCAGTACAAATTTGGATAGGCAGTGGGGTAGGTAGTCCATACAAAATGAACAAAAAATGTTTGTGTTGGTTTTGGTACTTAATGGGGAAGACACTAGGGTAGGCAGTCAATACAAAATGACCAAAAACGTGGTGGTTTTGGTTTTGGAACAGTCGGCTCTAATAATATGTATATGATTTTGATCCTTATGCCTTTGACATATGTTCCGAAATGTATACATATTATTAGACGTGACTGTACTTTATTATACATTCTTTAACTTGGTTAGAACCCAATTTCAGTACCCACCTGTGCATAGGCACATCACTGGAAAATATAATGTGTTGAAATTGAAACTTTATTTTTCATTCCAATTTAGTTGACTATAATATCTTTCACAATAATAAGCATAACATACCTGCAACAGCAGCTTGGCTCCTATCCCCTTAGTGTGTTTCTCCCAGGTACCCATGCTTCCGCCAAGGTTAGCACTGCGCATGCCCTGCCCCTGTCTCCTTATGCCCGCTGTTTCCGACTCATCTGGCTGGACCACTGCCTCCTCATCAGAGCTATCTACTATTTGAGGACGGGGTGGCTTTTCTGATGGTTCTATCTCTGAAAAGAATTAAAATTATTAGGCAAAACACAAAACTACCTCAAGACCAAACCACACAGGCTTTTTGAAAACACACCTCAATCCTCAAAATTGCCATAGAAAAATAGAAATACTTTTCTTGGTTAAATCTGCTGGTTACCTTAACTTAAGACCATTGCCCCATTTATTTATTGAGCAAAAAATAAATTCACATCTTTAAAAGACTCAAAACTTCTTTACTACTATAACTGTTAGTAAAAAAATTGTGTTTGTGTTGATTGTTTTGTATGCCCCCTTATTAGCATTTTGCTACCTACAATTAACTAAATATTTTATTAATTATAAACATAAAATTATTTGTAGGCAATAAAAAGAGTATTAGATATTGTTGTACCTTGCTTAGCCTCCTTCTTTTTCCCTGCTTGTTGCACACCCCCCGCCACAAAGCCAATGGGTGCGGCATAGTCCTTCTGCTTGCGGCTTCTCTGCCGCACATTATCTTCATTGTCATCCTCATCACTGTCCTTAGCCCACACTCCTGAAAGTTAAAGATTGAAAGTGAAAGTCTAATTCGTTAAAATGACCGTCAAAAATTATTTCTTACTCTAGAGTCAAACATTATAGTTGATTGTCAGCGAATGCTTATTGGTTAGAATGGTTAGAGCTGTAAATTTCCTAATTTTATAAAGAATCTTATATACGCAAGTTACAAGTAAATTATATACAAACTTAGCAAGATATTAACTGATATAATTGAAACCAATATTAGATATCATTGTGAAATAAGAAAGTTTCTAACCATAAATTTGCTGCTCTTTCTTGGCCCTTCCTCTTCTGTTTGTGTTAAATTCGTTGTCTAAATCATAATCAGTAATTTCAAAGCGTATCACCTCGTCGTCCGACATGATATTTAAGCTTAAATTAAAGGCTGTTTACTGCAATAATTAGAAAAGAAGAATCTTTTGCTTTCAAAATCAATTTTGATACGAATATTATATGACACCATGTGCGTCTCCGATGTTAATGCTGTTAAACGGTATCTCCATACAAATCACGGTTATTTCTTGTGTATTATTCTATGACAAAATAAAGATAAAAATGTATTTCAATAAAATAAAAATATTCGCATCACACAAGACACAAGACTCATGACAACAAATTTGACACTGACAGTGACAGTTCAAATGAAATGACAATTAGCAAAAGTTTTTCTGTGCAGCATTTATTTGTTTCAGAGCGTTAATTTACATGTCTCAAATAGTAAAACTCGATAGTCAATAAATCGCATCGCTTTGCTTGTTTTCTTCAACGTGATATCGATAAAAATGACATTTGATTAACTCAAAAATCTATCTTGTCGATAGTTATTTGTCCCGATTGGCGATTCCATACATATTACAGTTTTTCAGGAATTTTCAGTGTTTACAATGAGCATTAACGAAAAACAAATTCACTTGGATGTCTGATAGTGATAAGTGTAGCGTGGCTGTGTTCCGTGTGCAATGTTATAGCTGTAAACTTCAAGGATTCTAAGTTTAGTAAGATGTTAAGCAGATTTTCCGATGTCCTGCAATCAGCCGCAGACGTAGTAAGTAATAAAATAAGTCGGCATTAAAATTCTTTTGAAGGCCCGAGCTGCATATCTTTAGAAATCTAAGACAAATACCTGATATCTTTGTTTACCACATATGATGGTAATTAGCATATTAAGTAGCTCTAATTAGTCTCCAAGCACAGTTTTTCTGACCTATTTACTGTAATTGATATCTTGTGCTGAGAAACAAACGGTATTGCTTATTTTACTTTTTGTAAACTAGTTGGCGCCTCCAGCCACCCGCTTGGAGGATTTTGAATACCACTGGAAGATGATAATAAACTTTTACCAGAACTATGACGACAGTAGTAAAGGCCACATTGAAGACACAAGGATTCCGCACCATCTTCATCAAATGCTGCAGGTTTGTTCATTGCACAAATACAATTATCTAAATATATTAATACTGAGTGAACCTCTAAAAAAAGATGAATGAAATGAAGAAGGCTTTTGGGTCAAGTATTTTGAAATTGTAAAGAATGGTAAAATTGCCCATGAACTTAATAGTAAACATTTTTATAAAAACTGATCCCAGTATAATTAATTTTATAACTATGAACTAAATAAATTCTTAGCATCCTCATGTTTTTTTGAACTCATAAAATATCTTTATTAACATACCTATTTCTGTAACATAAATAGTTTAGGTTTTGTAAACTTGTATATGAACAGCCCAACCTAGCCATTAAAAAAAATTCAAAGTACATACATTAGGCCTCAAATCAATTTGGCCTGAATGTGTGGATATGTAACATTTAATTCATAAAAGAGTGAGTTAAACCAACCAGAGTGCCTTATCACATGGACTGAGATAACGCAATAATAAAATAGTACCTAAGTATAACATCATTGAAATTGCCAATACATGTAAGCAAATGTAAACTTAAAATTTGACAAAAGAAGACTGTAAAAATATGTACTTTGAATTGATTTATCAGTTCCTGAAATTATGCACATGACGGTATTGGCATTCTTAACAATGATTTTATTAATTTACTCAATTTAGACACTTCTTGCAGTCATATTTTATGCAAGTAACATTTGCATGAAAAAAAAAGTTAATAAAAGCATTAGGTGATAATGATTGTTGTAAGAAAATCTATTGATTATGCGGGGAAATGAAATGATCTGATATTGATTCAATTATTGACACTCAACAAAACATACCTATTTACACTCACAGAAGTCAATTTAGTTAACTTGTGACTTAAATATCTAGTCATTTATTGATACAATTAAGAACATTTAAAACATGACCTTATAATGCTTGTAGACACGGTCCATTGTAGGCCAATACAAATTTAGTGCGCATTTGCGTGTCTAAAGCACAAACATTTTTTCACCTTGTTCGATTTTCGACAGTTCCTCATTAGTTTACGGCTCGCAGTAATTCGCGACTTCCTTCACGACTATTAAAATGCGGTCTTTTTAGTCCTTTTTTATGGTTGAACTAAATGAATTTGCAGCTAATAGTAGACGAAGAAAAGGAGCAGCAAGGTGGAACAGTAGGCCCTTGTTTAGAGGCCATAGTCCAGCGCTCCATATCGCTGCTAGACGCGTTAGCAGCGTTGGCGGCGGCGGATCGGCCCCCGGGCGCCAGAGCCCTGGCTTTGAGCGCTGCGTCGGCGTTGCTGCGCCGGACACGACAGCCGTGCGTTAATAGTGCGCATGTCTACCGGCCCTTACAGGTGAGTTACTAAAGTCTAATCTAGCGTGCGTTCATTCCTAGATGCACTAGCAGCGGTAGAATTGATGGACTGCTGGGCGCTCAGGCACTAACTCTAAGCGCTGCTACGCTGAACACGACAGTGATGCGTTAACAGCGCGTGTTTACCAGCCGTTCTAGATCGATCACCTATTTGTGTCGAGGCTTTAGTCTAACTTCACTTCTAGACTCACTAGAAAGGTTTGCGGTTAGCCGTTCATTACGCCTTACGGTACTTTCTTGTTTACTGCACTAGTTAGAATACGATAGCAACGACAGACTATAAAAACGAGATTACGTCCAGAGTTTAGACATCTGTTGGTCTTTACAGATGAAGCTCTTGGTTTACTAAATATGTAACATTCGTATACAATTGAACCTAGTCCCACGTTAATCACAATTAAGGCTATATGTGGCTGTCTCGTGGGTAAACAACCACTAAATATCATCAATCGCCACGCTGGGCAAGCGGGTTGGCGATCGCAGTATGTCAATCTAGTCGTCTATGATAATGCTCCTGCCCATCATCAATCTTCTATAAATGCCTGCTCAGTGACAATTCAGCCCCTTAGTCGACCCTTACGACACCCACGGGAAGATTTTAGGTGGGCACAAAATTATTCTTACTGCCTTTATACCATACGGCCATGACTGAACAACAATTATTTTCGTAATAAATACACAGAAATTCTTTCACTGGGATTCGAACCCAGGAGCTCCTCCAGCTTTGAAGACAAGGTCTTCCAACTCATCACAAAGGGTAGACGCTCTCAGGCACTACAATATTCGCATAAGTAGATAATGTCTTTCCGTTTCAGCGCATGCTAATCCAATGCAACGAAAGCCCAGCCTCTCCCACCGAAAAAGAAGAGGTGGAACTGCTCCTAACCCTTTGCGGCCTCGTCCGTAAAGAGCCCGGCCTAGCCAACATCTTCACCACCCCCTTCGTCGAAGACAAAACCAGTCTACTGACCACCCCAGAGGACATACAGAAGTTGATACCAATTAAGAGCAAAGTTCAGACGCCTAAGAAGAATCCGTTGTTTGAAGTGGAGCTGCCGCCCAATCCACTGAGAAATGTGTCCATTATAAGGGCGGCTGGGGACTGTAACAGTAGTTGTTCGGCGGACGACAACGCGTCGTGCAAAAGCCATAAGACTGTGTATGACGACAACGACAAGTTTCTGCTCATTGATTTGTTGCTGTCGTATTTGAATAGCGCTGTAAGTATTTTTGGAAATTAAGCTGTCAGTCACTTTGTTTTTCTTTTATTATTTATTTAGGATATCAAGACGTATAGTTATACCGTGTGTAAATCTAATACGGGCGGTAAGTTAAACCAGGCATGGGATTCAACAGTGTAATCACCGATTACGAGGTTTTTTTAAAAGTTATATTTAATTATGACCCCACAATTTTTTATAAAGTTTTTTGGAGCAGCAATTTAGGTACACACATTTGTTAATATTGATAATTATGGCAGTTTGTTCATCTTTTGAAATTACCCGTCAACGAGCGTTTAACTTGAGTATGTTGCTCTACATTGCGCGCCGAATTATTACGTACCTACAAATATTTTGTTGCTCGAATTTTAGGTAAAAGCTATCTAAATAATAATAATAATAAATATTTATTTTCAGAATAATAAATAAATCAGTATAATTTTCCTTACGCTACTTGTAATATAAAATTGTTTGTCGGATGTTCGTTTGCTTAGAGGTTCGAGTGCCCAAACTAGGTAACCCTGTATCTCAGGATCCGTTCCTCCTCGCAATCGAGCATTTCCACGGCAGTCTATACAAGCAGAATTTGCATGAGTAGCCAAAGGGGCACTACCTTAAATGTATTTATTATGTCCTAAACTAACCCCCGTTAATAGCTTCGCCCGTATTAGACTTACACCCTGTATATTTAATACTGACATAGGAGGTTGCTAAGAGAATTGACAGTTTTTATAGTGAATTTTGCTTGTCAGCCGACGATATATATGTATGTATTTGCCCCTCTTTGCGAATCGTTGATAGAAAATTTCACACACATTATTTACTTTCCGTCACCGAATGCACTAATCCCAAAACGTACTAACAGTCAATAAACTCTAATTTCATAATCACCTCTTATCATAAGAAACTAGTCCCATGTTGCCATATTCCCAAAAAACACCCGTTGTTGATACACACCAGGACCATTGCGAACTACTCCCAGAATACGCTTTTCCCAAAATACCCTAAAATTTCTTCTACTGAAAGTGTCGAAATGCTCTAGTTACATAATCCACTGTTCCTAAAATACACTTTTCCCAAAATACCCTAAAATTTACATTCTATTGAAAGCGGCGAAATAGGTACTCTAGTTTTATAATTCACTATTCCTAAAATACCCTTAAGCAATGACGTTATTGACGTTACTCTTAAACCGTTTCAAGAATAAAAAGAAAAGTACCACTAAAGTAAAACGATCGGTACTATGGCTTATTTTTATACAGTCATATTACTGCAAATGTTTAGTAAAACTGTCATTAACAATTAAGTACTACTTTTCATCTTACAATAATATATTGGCAAATGTTCAGTCAAAAGTGTCTCTAAACAAAAATCAACACTACTGCTTGAAATATTATCAAAATATTGCGACCGCTCCATTTGGTGTTAAACCGTAGTTAAACAAAAAGTGTCACTGTGGTGAACATGATATCCCTGGGTGCTTAGCCAAGTTGCCAATCGCTAGCGCTTGCTAGCGCATCGTAGTTTTCCCTCTTTGTCGCACTAATATGAAGGAGTGACAGAGAGGGAAAACTACGATGCGCTAGCAAGCGCTAGCGATTGGCAACTTGGCTAAGCATCCTGAACTTGGTCGAAAGTCGAAACCCATGCCACTAATGCAATAGTGCCCCCTTTCTATAATGACACTAGCGCTCCCTAGCGCTCATAATTGCACTAGAGCTATGGGTGCCTTCGCATTGAATTCTTTGCAGCAAGATTGGCTAGGTGGCATTGATAGCTCAAAAGCTCGAAGTTTCGGATAGTGACGTTTTGATTCTGAGTGAGCGATATATCACACATTAGGGTTAAGCAAAAAAATACCCCGCTCTTTTACATGTTTGGGAGGTACCCTATTTTTTTTTTCCTTCTTTATTTTACCACTTTGTCCGCGTGACTGATATGTAATTTGGTACAAATATTTATAAAAAATTACAGCTTTCTAGGGCTAGTAGTTGCTGAGAATAAGCGAGGACGGACGGAGAAACAGACGACATGACGAAACTATAAGGGTTTCTTGTTAGTTTACTACCCTAAAAAACGATTCATATTGAGTAGAAAGAGATGTCATATACCACAGCTAATATCTAACTATTCACTGATCTTAGTGTAGACATATAGTGTGTCTTATTATGTACTTTCTGTTTTTATTATGCCTTACGATGAAATAAATACCTAACAATACAATACCTACAATTAACCCCTGGTCTGTGAATAGGTAAAAAAAAATTGCGTGTTCAAACCTCCTCGGTGGTATTGTGATAAGCAAAATTAATCCGTTCCGAAAAAAAATGCAAAAAGATGACCAACGAATGTGACCATCAGGACCCTTAAGGGTATTTTAGGAATAGTGGATTATGAAACTAGAGTACCTAATTCGCCGCTTTCAATAGAATATAAATTTTAGGGTATTTTGGGAACAGTGGATTATGTAACTAGAGCATTTCGACACATTCAGTAGAAGAAATTTTAGGGTATTTTGGGAAAAGCGTATTTTGGGAGTAGTTCGCAATGGTCCTGGTGTGTATCAACAACGGGTCATTTTTGGGAATATGGCAACATGGGACTAGTTTCTTATGATAAGAGGTGATTATGAAATTAGAGTTTATTGACTATTAGTACGTTTTGGGATTAGTGCATTCGGTGACGGAAAGATTATTTATTACCAGGACAATCAAGTCGTCCTACGAGCATGCGAAGGCATCATGATAGTGTCGTCCCTGCCTGACGACGATATCGCCAACCTCGTGACGACCTGTAGTCCCGCCTGCGAGCTGATCATAGACAAGCTGGCCGACAAGTACAAGGCTATACCGGCCAATGTTGACCCTAATGATGTGGACCACTTGAACATCACATGGGCGTGAGTACTTACTATTATTAAGCCTATTGTAAGTGCATTCTAAGAAAATGTCGGGTACGTGTCGCCGTTTTTCGCGTACATCTAAGAAAGTTACGAATACAATTTTTGGTGTATCTTAATTTTTTATCTGAGTGTTTGTCGCTATAGAGAATTCTCGCACCTTCCATATATTTCTAAGGTAGCTGTCATAGCGTTCTCGACAAAGTAGACTTTTTCGTGGAATGCACGTGTACCTTACATAGGTACCTTTTTAGGTTTCCGTTTCCGTAGTAAAATAGGACCCTTATAGTTTCGCCATGGCCGTCTGTCTTTCCGCAGCATAGGTCCTCGGCCGTTAGTACTAGAAATTTGCAATTTGGTATATATCAATCACGCCGACAAGGTGGTAGAATAAAACAGAAACAAAATATTCGGGTACCTCCCCTACACGTAAAGTGGGGATGATTTTTTTATTTTGCTGTAATCCTATAGTATGGGGTATCGTTAAATAGGTTTTTTTTTTAAAGAATAAGGGTCTTCTGGAGATAACTTTTCCAGAACAACAAAAAAATTTTTAACCCCAAAAATATGAAAAAAATCATGAATTAGTTCTGATTTCATTAATTAAAATTTTCGCAGGTTTCCCTAATCTCTGCTTTCAGTAAAACTTTCAATTACTAAATAAATGTACCTACCATTATGATAGTGCATATATTTTCCTATCTTTTTATAAGTAAACTTTTCCAGGTATGTAGCACAAGACTTCGGCGATAAGGACTACAACAAATTCCACGGCTACAGAGAACTTACGAGCTTCTTCTCCTGGCTCGACTACTGTGATACTTTGATGAAGGTAACTGTGCTCAAAATATTGTGTCTTTTGTTTTTAAGCTAATAATAAGATCCTGTGCGGCAATATTGAAGACGGAGTAAAATTTCATTAATCTTTAATTTAAAATAGTACATTACGACACAAGTGCGAAAAACAGGAAATCCGAAACGAGTGGCGATGTTTTAAAACACGACCGAAGGGAGTGTTTTAAATCGACACGAGCTACGAATTTCCTTTTTGCACGTGTCTCGTACGACGTTTTTTAGTACAGATGGCCCTCCGAAGTTTTGGACCTGACGTAAAATGAGCTACTTCTCGCATTAGAGCCTAAAAAAGGTACCATCTGTACTAAAAATGCATTTTTTCATATTTTTATTTATTGTAATTTGACCATCATTATCTAACGATTGAAACATGTAAATCGTAGTACATATTGCTTTATAATAACGATTTGCAAAATAAATCAATATCATGGCACAATTTTACACAAATCGAACCAGTCCCACGCCACGGTAAGTTTAATGAAGGCTATGCTGCAGAGGCAGATTAGATATTCTAGAAAAAACGTGTTTTTAAACATTTCCATCATTACGACGATTTTGTTCCAGGAATGCCACCCAACGATATCAGCCCACCTGTCCCGAACGTTCCGGCAGAACTTTCTCGAAGGCGCCGCCGAAGCCGGCCTCTCCGACGCGTTACGAGCCCTCCGCGTCACTGCCGTGCTCAGCAAGTGTCTCAAACTGGTAGACTCCACGGATTTAGCACTAGGTACTGTATTGTCCCTTATTCCGGGATGACTTTGAGAGTGCTACGTGTCTGAAACTGGGTAACTCCGGTGACCTGGCTCTAGGTATAGTACCGACATTGTCCTTAGTTCCGGGAAAACTTTATAGAGCAATACGAGTCACTGTAGTCCTCAACAGACGTGTGAAACTGGTCAACTCCACGGACTTGGATCCAGGTACTATACGGACACTGTCCCTAATTCCGGGATAACTTTTTAGAGCGCTTCACGTCACCGCCATACTGACCAAAGTCTGAAACTGGTCGACGCCACGGACCTTTTTTTTTTTTTTTTTGTTATCGCAGGGGAGAATGCGTTTCGCATCGTCACCCCCGGGCTGGGGATGCCCATTTGGGAGGTGGTATGTGGGACTCGCTCCTCTCCTGACCCCCTCTGCTATTCAGAGGGGAGGGAGGAGAATACCCACTAAAAACCCCTGCGGCGTCTCCCGCATAGCCGTTAAGGGGACGTCATGGGATAGCATCCATTCAACCACAACGTCCCCCGGCAGCCCGGCCATCAAGTGCCGAGCACCCGCGCCACAGGAGAGGAGAGTCCAGACGCCTGACTCTCCTCCCAGACGTGTAGGGCCGTGCAATGTGATTCCCCAGTTCACTGACCCTACGAGGGGGAGGTAACTAACTATTTGCTAGGGCATACTGCCTACGTCTCCCCCCTCTCCGCCTGCGCCGGAGCGGTGGTGCGTCCACGCTATCTTCACGCTCCCGCTCCGCTGCCTCCTTCTGACTGATGACCTCCTCGCAGAATGAGGCTACAGCTCTCCATTTCCTGTTACTGCTCAGCATTGCGGCCACAATGCTGGGCAGCGAGAGGTCGTTCCCTTCTAGAGCCACTTCGAGGTTGGCTCTCTCCCTATTCCATCTGCAGCAGACCTCTAGCCGACGCCACGGACCTGGCTCAAGGTAAACCAACACTGCCTCTAATTCCGGGAGTACCTTTTGAGTGTCACACGGCACTGCAGTACTCAGCAAGTGTCTGCGACTGGTTGAATTCTCGGTCCTGGCTTTAGGTCTGGCACTTTCCTACTGTCTCCAATTATCCAACGTTTGAATCGTTCTACTGCAGTCACATAAGCATACAGTCATAGCTTACCGACCTACTTAGAGAGAGTTAAAAACCCATAAATGTCATCTTTGCCGGACTTTTATGAACACCTGGCTCATATAATAATAATATTCGTGACATACCTATAATCGGTATTAATGTAAGAAATCTGTAGGCACACATATTATGTAAATGAGATGTGAAGCAAATTAAAACTATTCGATAATTTCTTACCGCGCATTGTTAATTGTCTTATGAAATGTAATCATTATCCGTAAAATGTGTAAGAAAAATATTAAAGTGCAGCTAAGTAGCGTATCTAATGATGAAACTTGCTTTTAGCAAATGCCGACATGCAAGTAAGATTCTCGCACATGTTTTTAGTCGATTTGTTCAAATGGTAATTGTGTTCGCTCACAGTTAATCTCCTGATTAATTACTCTAATAAAGTATTACTCAATTGCATGTAACAGTGATTTGAAACGGAGTCAACTGCATCCTGAATTGGGTCACGATAAAGTGTGTTAATATTTGTGGGAGATTTAGTAAAAATGTCCCACTTTGTCGCTAGCCATAAGGACGCGTAGACATTTAGTTCGTATAAAGGTACAAGCCAGTTTCATCCTAATCTATATGTATAGGTACCATTCGTCACACTTTTAAAACACAATTTTGGTTTTATCACCAACTTAAAACCTTAAACCTAAAGTTCAAGTTAAAATTCCTGATATTTATTAGTATTAACGTAAAAACATGTCTGAGAACGTGTTTCACGATGTGTCAAAGAAAGTGTTCCGGAGTCTCCTGCGACCACGGGTGTAACGTCATGCTCGATACATCAGGATTATACTAAACGTCTATAATTTGTACTTATGTTTACTTGTTTGCCGGCGTGGTCGATTTGTCGGCCAGTGTACATACGTGGTGGGTCACAACGGAAGAACAGCGCTGGCTTAGCCAGCTACATGCTGAGTTGTGACCCTTTTGTGGCAAGCTGTTGTTGTGTGCTTATTTGTAAGATGTGTATATATTTTAAAGACAAACGGGTCTTAATCGCGTAAACTTACGTCTAATTATATCCTGACGTTTCGGGCATGACGTTACACCCGTGGTCGCAGGCAGACTGGCGAGAGAATGTATCAACACCTTCGAGGTGCGCGGGTTTTTCGAACTACCCGCACTTGATCTTGATTACTTACTTCTAGGTTAGGGTTGTCATGCCCGAAACGTCAGGATATAATTAAACGTAAGTTAACGCGATTAAGTCCCGTTTGTCGTCTTTAAAATATGAGTGATAATCGTGAAAGTTTAAATCAATATAATATGTGTATATGTTCATTGTGCTTGTCGTAAATAAATTTTATTACATTTCATTTCAAACGTAAGTTTACGCGATTAAGACCCGTTTGTCGCTAAAATATGAGTGATAAACGTGAAAGTTCAAATCAACATATGTGTTTAATCAAATGCTAAGGAAAGTCAGCCATATTTGTATAACTTTTTCTACGAACAAATAAAACATGGAAGCCTCACGCCATACCAAATCACCTTTCAAAAACGGTCCTGAATTCTAGTTGACAAATGTCACACCCTCTTCAATGCATAACGGTATTGAATTTCCATGTCAACCTATAAAAGCTTAAACCGCCATTTAAAAATAGTTGTGTTTGGTCCATCAAAGTTTTGATTGGCCAATTCTATAAACATTTGTCAAAGATGTTGCGCCGAAATATGCGCGGTGTTAAGAAAAGTGCTATGTCCTGTCCATCTTGGCACAATTGAACAATTGTGTTTGGGGGCATTTTTGAGCTGGCGTTAGACGTCCATGTTATATATGGTCGCAGGTTTAAATCAACATATGTGTTAAATCAAATGCAAAGTCAGCCATAATTGTTTAACTTTTTTTAGTTTCAACTGACGAATAAGTCTGATTGCTTTTGCAGAGTTCTCGAACTGGCTGGTGGGCGACGGGGAGCTGTCCGAGTGGCCGCTGCTGCACACGCTCATAACCAACTGCCTCACCGACAACCACGACCTCACGCTCGAGACGTTGAGGTTCTTTGAGGTGGGTAGTGTTACATCTCTTCTAGAAAAGTTCTTCAACTAACTTCACCTACAATCACGATCTCACGCTGTAGACTTATGATGGCCGTGTTTATCAGTTATCAGCCTTCGTTGCAGTCACGTTCTGACAAGTATGTAAGTGACGCAAGGAGCGATAAACAATAAAAACGGTACCATAATAAGCCACCTAGAGACGAGGTTTTTTGAGATGGGTAGTGGTAGATCTCTTGTCGCAGCGTTCTTCAATTGGCTGATGGGAGATGGGAGCTTTCCGAGTGTCATATCATAAAAAACACACGATCATAAAAAACTGCCCCACTGACATCCATGACTTCACGTTCAGTTTTTTTGAGATGGGTAGTGTTTGGAACGATAGGTTACGTAGAAGCTCATTTATATTTACAAAATGGGCGCTATTATAATTTACTAGCTGGTGGCCGCGACTTCCTCTGCACATGAAGAATTTCGCGATTGAACCATCTTAATCATCTTATACCCTTTCTCGGGTGCCAAACTAACTCCATACCAAATAAAAAAAGAAAAATATAATCTGTCTAACGGTTTTAAAGTTAAGAGGTAACATGTGCAGTCATGCACGGCTAGTTAAAAGTTTAATGCTCGATTTTTTCGTTTCCAGACAATAGTGGAGAAAGGCACAGAGCACAGCATCCACAGACTAGTGCTGTCCCGCGTGTGCTCGCGCGGGTACGTGGCGCCGCCGCCGCCCGACGACGACGAGCGGGACAGGCTCAACGACGTCTCGCTGTGGCGAGAGCGGGAGAGGAACAGGTCAATAAACATTATAATAGGCTACTTGACCCATTTTTAAAGTTTGTCGTATATTATTAATCAATATCAGATTAACGGAAAAAATATATTGTTACGCCGGTGGCATGATAAAAACTACAAATATGATTTTAGACACGTTAGAAGCGTTTTCAGCAGGCTGAAATGCGTTTTCAGGCCGTTTCAGAAGGTCCTCTTTCACATACTACAAAATCAAATATTCACCCCAGATACCGTCGTTTTCAGGCGCCTGAAACATGTTTTCAGGCCGTTTCAGGATACCCTCTATCCGATGGCGCAATAACCTGAAAACCCGTTTTCAGGCGTTTTCAGGACCCCTTTTGGGCCTCTCAAGTACAAATCGGTATATAGCTAAATTCCCCATAGGAGTGAAAGAGAAAGCACTATTAGATAGAGACAGCACGAGAGAATGTTCTGGAAGGATGTGAACGAGACAGCTATAGAGAGAACATTCTCGACGGGTGTGAAAGAGAAACCTGTAGAAAGAGACAGCGATACCCTAGAATGTTCGCGCATGGGCCCTACCGACCGACCTGACTCGGGAACTTTCTAGAATCGAATTATCTCGTACTTTGTAGATTTGAGTGGCTTGTATAAAAGCCCAGTATGACCCGGCCGAAGGAGTAGTTTCAATTGAGACAGCGAAGAGATAACATCAAGAGCGAAAACTGCGATTCTAACGGCGAGTTTGAGAGTGAATCAGTGTGACGTGTTAAGTGTGTGATTACTGTTTTAGTTTGGTGTTTGTTCCTTTAATTAGTAATTAAAGTGTCAGTTTTAATTAGTGGCTTATTTATACATTTTCTATAGAAAACCCACCCCACGAACGTAACATTTGGTGTCAGAAGCGGGATAGAAAATGGGTATAACGCCACGTGACAACGAGACCGAGCCAAAAGGAGTTGTGACCCGGAGCCAAACTGCACGTGAGGAACCTGCAGCGCAGGAGGATATTGCAGTACGTGAAGAGCCTCCAGCATGTGAGGATACTGCATCCAAGCCCGGTCCGTCTGGTTTGCAGGCTAAGAGTACTCAAGACGTAGACCTCAGAACTATTCTGATTCTCCTGAAGGAACAGTCGCGCAAACAAGATGAACAGTCGCGGAAACAAGAAGAACAGTCACGGAAACAAGAAGAACAGTCGCGGAAACAAGAAGAACAGTCGAAATTGATTCTTCAAGAGTTGCACAAGGCTGCTACTGAATGGAAGCAAGAAATGTACGAAGTCCAAGGGAAGCTCAGTGACATGGAGAACAAGATTCATGTTGTAGAGGAAGCGGTTGAGCGTCGCCTCCAGAAGCTTGAATTAAAAGTAGCTAGTGGCATCAGTCCCTGCACACCTGAGATATCTGTGCCGGGAGGTGGAAAATTTAAGGCACCTCCTTTTGATGGAACATCTTCGTGGGCGGCGTACAAGCTACAGTTCGAGTCCGTGTCCAAAGCAAACGGTTGGAGTAAGGAGCAAGCGATGACGGCTCTGACGCTGGCACTTCGTGACGAGGCTCTTACAATTCTAGAAGCTCTTGGAAAAGAGCAAACTTACGACCGGCTTCTAGAAGCATTAGAAGCCCGTTACGGAGACAGTCATCTAGAACATGTCTACCGAGCTCAACTGAAAGACAGAACGCAGGGACGTAATGAGACATTGCAACAATGGGCCCTGGAAATTGAAAAGCTGGTCAGAAAGGCATACCAACGTTCAGCTGACTCTTGGATAAAAACCATGCTGGTGCAGGCATTTGTTGATGGGATCCGAGATTTGGAAGTAAGGGCGGCAGTACGACTAGGGCACCACGAAAGCCTTAAGGATGCCGTAGCTCATGCCCTAGAAGTTGAAGCTGTACGCCAAGATCCATCAAGATCCTATAAGCTACGTGAGGTATCTGCTAGGGAGCCGATTGCACCACGTCGGGAGTTTGGGCCACGATGTTACCATTGTGGAGAACGTGGCCATATACAAACTAGTTGCCCGAAAAGAAGCAGCAGGAGAGAACGAGATGAATCCCCTGTGACCAGGAATAAGGGCTCTGTACGACCAGAGCCTCAGCAGGGAAACGAGTAAGAGCCAGGACTAAGGGACGAGTGCTGGCTGGAGGTCGAAATGTCCCAGTAGTGATCTCACAAGTCAACGACGGGAATAGTCTGGTCGTCAAGGGAGAAATTGGTGGAATACCATGTAACCTTACTATCGACACCGGAGCTTCTCGGACGGTGATTAATTCTTGGCTTCTGAAACACCTGACTCGAGGTCGTGTAGTCCAACCGAAGCATCTACAGCTGCTTACAGCCACTGGCCAGCATATTCCCATCAAGGGGGAGACAGGAGTGGATTTAAGAATCGGCAAGCACATTTATCGGCATAAAGTGATTGTTGCCGACATAATTGACGACTGTATTATTGGACTAGATTTTATGAGGTGCCATGGTTATAAAATTGACATGGAAGTTGGAGTCCTGAAAACTAGATTTGATGAGGTTCCTATGGAAGGAGGAATTAGTGGGAATGTTTACTGCTCTAGAAGAACTGTTCTCCTACCAAAGGCACAGGTTCTAGTCCCAGTACGTTTACCAGGAACATCAAGTCAGGGAGGTCGTCGATGTGTAGTTGTAGAAAAAGTATCCAACGGTAAACCATGGATGGCAGCTCGTACGGTGGTTACAACTTCACCTGCAGCATTTGTGAGAGTTCTCAACCTCAGTGATACCAAGTGTGTCCTTAACAAAGGTACTTTGGTTGGAAAATGTGAGGAACTCTCTTGGATACAAAGCTGTCAGGCTCCTACCAAGGATAAGGAATCTGAAGATTCCTTGCTTTCCACGGACATAGAAGGGTTGTTGGGCGAATCAAGAAATGATCTCACTCAGGAAGAGCTGGTCAAAGCACGTCAGTTATTGTTGCGGTATAGCAATGTATTCTCTGCGCATGACAGCGATATTGGAAGAACTGGCGTAGTCCAGCATGAAATCGACACTGGTGAAGTGATGCCCATTCGGCAGCGACCTCGACGAGTTCCAGTGGCACGAGAAAAGGAAGTTGAAGAAATGATCGAGGAGATGAGACGGGGCGGCATCATTGAACCTTCGACAAGCCCTTGGTGTTCCCCCGTGGTTTTGGTGAAGAAGAAGGACGGCACTATGAGATTCTGTGTCGATTACCGCCGACTGAATGATGCGACTAAGAAAGACAGCTATCCATTGCCTCGAATCGACGACACTCTAGACACTTTAAATGGAATGAAATGGTTCTCAACGTTGGATTTAAAGAGTGGGTACTGGCAGGTCGAAATCAAGGATAAGGATAAAGAGAAAACTGCTTTTTCAACTGGTAAAGGACTCTGGCAGTTCAATGTTATGCCTTTTGGTTTGTGCAACGCACCGGCAACATTCGAGAGGTTAATGGAACAAATATTAGCTAGTCTACTAGGAGATACTTGCTTGGTTTATTTGGATGACATTATCATCATTGGTAAAAACTTCGATGACCACCTTAATAAATTGGAGCAAGTATTGTCTAAGCTACGAGAGGCAAATCTGAAACTAAGCCCAAAGAAATGTTCGCTCTTCAAACAGAAAGTCAATTATTTGGGACATGTGATTTCCAAGGACGGCATCCAGACAGATCCTGAAAAGATCAGTGCTGTAAAGGATTGGCCCATACCGAGGGACAAAACTGCTGTACGTGCTTTCTTAGGACTTTGCTCATACTACAGGAGATTTGTGAAGAACTTTTCGGATATAGCAAAGCCATTGCACGAACTAACGGAAGAAAAGCGACAGTTCGACTGGACTCAGAGATGTACAGAAAGTTTCAACAACCTCAAGCAAAGACTTTGCGAAACGCCAATACTAGGATATCCAGATCCAGAAGCGGACTTTATTGTGGATACTGATGCCAGTAATACAGGCATTGGAGGAGTATTGTCACAAAAGAAGGGAGATAATGAGGTGGTAATCGCTTACTTTAGCAAATCATTATCAAAGCCAGAAAGAAATTATTGCGTCACTCGGCGGGAACTGCTGGCCGTTGTTAAGACGTTACAGCATTTCAGCAAATACCTGTTGGGGCGGAAGTTTCGGATAAGAACTGATCATGCTGCCTTGAAATGGCTGCTGGAGTTTAAAAACCCTGAGGGACAGGTAGCACGTTGGATCGAACAGCTTCAAGAATATGACTTTGTAATCGAACACCGCAGTGGAAAATCGCATGGAAATGCGGACGCCCTCTCTCGGAGGCCTTGCCCAGATGACTGCAAGCATTGTCTTAGACAAGAGAGCAAGGAATGCTTGAGGATGTTGCGAACAGACACAGTTAGTGAGGAGTGGAGCGATGAATCCATGCAACATGCACAAAAAGAAGACCCCGACATAAAGCCCATTTTTGACTGGGTTAATGCAGGCGTACCTAAACCAAAATGGTGTGAAGTAGCTCCGATGGGGACAGTTACAAAAAGCTACTGGGCGCAATGGGATAGTTTCGTCATGCATAATGGCGTATTATGCAGGAAATGGGAGTCAGCGAATGGGAAAGATGTCCACCTACAAGTTGTTGTCCCAAGGAAAAGAGTGAAAGAAGTTTTAGAAAGCTACCACAACGGTACTTCTGGTGGACACCTTGGAGTTAAAAGGACTTTAATGAAAATTCGACAACGATTTTATTGGATCCACTGCCGCGAGGATGTCGATGATTGGTGTAGAAAGTGTGTAAGCTGTGCATCAGTTAAAGGACCGCATACCCGGAGCAGAGGGGCGCTCAAGATCTACAATGTTGGAGCACCTTGGGAAAGGATTGCGTTAGATGTCGCAGGCCCGTTCCCTACATCAGACTCTGGAAATAAGTACATTCTTGTTGTGATGGACTATTTCACCAAGTGGCCTGAAGTGTTTGCTATTCCCAATCAGGAAGCAGTCACAATAGCGGAAAAGTTAGTCAATGAAGTAATTTGCCGTTTTGGAGTACCCCTGGAGATACACAGCGATCAAGGCAGGAACTTTGAATCTGCGGTATTCCAAGAGACCTGTCGAATCATGGGATTGCATAAGACAAGAACTACGTCATATCATCCTCAGTCCGATGGAATGGTTGAGAGATTCAATCAGACCCTGGAGAGACATCTTGCCAAGGTAGTCGAAAGTCACCAAAAAGATTGGGACCGGCATATACCTCTCTTTTTGATGTCATACAGGTCCGCCACCCATGAAAGCACTGCAGTTACTCCCGCATATGCCAATTTCGGAAGAGAGCTTCGTTTACCTGCTGACCTCTTAACAGGACGACCACCAGATGCTCCGAGGTCTATAACAGAGTATGTGTGCGATCTAAGAGACCGGATGGATGACGTTTATAGTCTAGTTCGCGAGCACGGGCTTCAAGCTAGCACGAGGATGAAGACCAGGTATGACAGGAAGTCCAACCAAATTGGGTACGAGGAAGGCTCATTGGTGTGGCTACATAACCCTATGAGAAAGAAAGGAAAGTCTCCGAAACTATCCCCGAATTGGGACGGGCCGTACAGAGTGGTTACGAAGATCAATGACGTTACGTATCGGATACGGAGGAATTTACGAAGCCCATGCAAGATTGTTCACGTAGACCGGCTCGCCAAATACCACGGAAATAATGATGCTCGGGACGAGCATGTCTTAGGAGGGGGTAGTGTTACGCCGGTGGCATGATAAAAACTACAAATATGATTTTAGACACGTTAGAAGCGTTTTCAGCAGGCTGAAATGCGTTTTCAGGCCGTTTCAGAAGGTCCTCTTTCACATACTACAAAATCAAATATTCACCCCAGATACCGTCGTTTTCAGGCGCCTGAAACATGTTTTCAGGCCGTTTCAGGATACCCTCTATCCGATGGCGCAATAACCTGAAAACCCGTTTTCAGGCGTTTTCAGGACCCCTTTTGGGCCTCTCAAGTACAAATCGGTATATAGCTAAATTCCCCATAGGAGTGAAAGAGAAAGCACTATTAGATAGAGACAGCACGAGAGAATGTTCTGGAAGGATGTGAACGAGACAGCTATAGAGAGAACATTCTCGACGGGTGTGAAAGAGAAACCTGTAGAAAGAGACAGCGATACCCTAGAATGTTCGCGCATGGGCCCTACCGACCGACCTGACTCGGGAACTTTCTAGAATCGAATTATCTCGTACTTTGTAGATTTGAGTGGCTTGTATAAAAGCCCAGTATGACCCGGCCGAAGGAGTAGTTTCAATTGAGACAGCGAAGAGATAACATCAAGAGCGAAAACTGCGATTCTAACGGCGAGTTTGAGAGTGAATCAGTGTGACGTGTTAAGTGTGTGATTACTGTTTTAGTTTGGTGTTTGTTCCTTTAATTAGTAATTAAAGTGTCAGTTTTAATTAGTGGCTTATTTATACATTTTCTATAGAAAACCCACCCCACGAACGTAACAATATAAATATATTTTTTCACGACCTAGAAAACCGCAAAATTATAACTTAAAATTTAAACTTTTGTTACCGCGCGAAAACGATACTAGCCATGTTAATGCTTAGATTATCTGTGGTGTGACGTCACTCAAATCGAAAACAATCATTTGACATGTCACTTATGTTATGTCAATGTCACAGCAAAGCTACATGCCTACATGTCCATGGCGAATTTCACTCGTATAAGATTCGACATGAAGTTAGTTTAAGATCCTATGACGTCATATCATGGCCGACACCGTTTTCAGAGTACGAAATTGAAAAAAGTAAATCAATTTTTTCAATAAAAAATATGTACCCATCAACCATTTTTAATACACCATAATCGAAAAATATAGATCTATTCAATAAATACTACAGAAAATAATAATTTTTTGCACTAAATTTGATATGAGTCAAATAGCCTATTGGAACGAACTGTCACAAGCGGTGTTTCCGGACCGATACGACCTTCAAACCTTCAAGAAAAGAGCGTACTCCCACCTTAAAGGCCGGCAACGCATTTGCGACGCCTCTGGTGTTGCGGGTGTCCATGGGCGACGTTAATCGCTTTCCATCAGGCGATTCGTCTGTTCGTTTGCCACCTATAGCATACAAAAATAAAAATAAAAAAATAAATATTAGATGTTATATACCAAAAAACCGGCCAAGTGCGAGTCGGACTCGCGCGCAAAGGGTTCCGTACCATTATCTATTTATTATTAAAAAAATACAGTTAAATCAACCTACTTCAAAAACTATAGGAGGTAATTTAATCAAACCAAAAATCGTTGATAGAGTTTATTAATGTGCATAACATATATTTTTTTTAGAATTTTATATCGCGTAGTTTAAAAAATAAAGGGGCGGGACACATTTTTCATACTTTGAGAGCTGATATCTCGAAAATGATTTGCTTAAATAAAAATGAAATGTATAAACCTTCATATCATTTTCAAAGACCTTTCTATTAATACCCCATACGCTTATATACAACTAAAAAATGTTTTTTATCCCCCAGTTACATGTATGGAGGGCCCCCACCCCAATGGTTTTTTTTACAATTTAGTATCATAATCCTGTAGCGGTTCATACAACACATACCCTTACCAAATTTCGTTACTGTAGCATTTATAGTTTCCGAGTAAATTGGCTGTGACAGACGGACAGACGGACAGACGGACAGACGGACATGACGAATCTATAAGGGTTCCGTTTTTGCCATTTTGGCTACGGAACCCTAAAAAAAACGACCAAGATCACCTACTGTCCACGGTGGGGACAGTAGGTGATCTTGGTCGTTTTTCTTTGGTATATAACATCTAATATTTATAATTTATATAGTATTAAGTGGTGTGATTACTGGAGAAAAATTAAAAAGTACAAATCAAAATATTTAGTTAATAAATAATTTGATTTGTGTTTTCGCAATACGTTCAGGTTAATAAACAGTTATAAATATCTTGCGACATATATTGATTTAAACTTTCACGATTATCACTCATATTTTAAAGATAAACGGGTCTTAATCTAAATCTTGCGACATCTTACACATTTACACGGTAAGCCCAATTGGACGTTGTTATGCAAAAGGGAACCAACCTGAACTTTTCATCCTAATTAACACCCTAAATCAAATCCAGCAAGTCAATCTTTCAAATGACAAATTCCTGTGGAATGATTTCTTTTTGCATAACTACGTCCAATTAAGGCATGATGAGGGTACCAGGCGACGATATATGCATATAAAAGATAGATATACATAGATACTGAAATACATAGACAGCCATGTCCAAGGAACAAATATTTGTGATGAATAAATACACAAATAATGCCCTCGCCGGGGTTCTAATCCGGAACCTCCAGCTTCGTAGGCAGGGTCACTACCAACTAGGCTACGGAGCCTGACAAAGGTAGATTTTGTGTTTGGTTCGACACAATTACTTTATAGTCTATTAGTATTATCCTACTTATGCCTAAATGGGACCTTTACTGACTTATCTAATGCATTTGACTAATTAGAGCTTGGAATCTAATCCTAACGTTTGGGTCTATTTCCTAAACACTTTAATATAATTATAAAAGTATTTAAACTTTTTCATTATATCACCTTGAAGCCAAAGAATCTAGCTATTTTCATAAATAAATTTAAAACCAAATAGGAGTAGTTCAGGGATCAATTCTAGGACCCTACTTCTTTTTCCTAAAAGAAGTTCCAGAGTTGTTTGTTCTACGAAATATAAATTATTCAGGGAAGCAGGATTTTTCTGCTGAAAGAGGTTTTGATATAGCTTTCTATTATAAAATGCTCGTTGTCGTGCAGGAAACCCGTAAAGGGATTTTCGCATAAAACTTAAGTTGTAAAAGTCGGGACTTGATCTGGGCTTAATATTAGGACCCCTCTTATTTCTGCCGAAAGAAGTTCTGGAAAGTTTTCCAAAAAAAAAATCTGAAAACCTGATTCTTTCAGATCTGGACGTGCTTGGGCTCATTCGAATCAGAATCAAGAGCTGATTCGATCTAGATAATAAAAATAAAGTCCCAAAAAAATTCCATTACGTCACGTTTTTTGTATGAACTTACTTCGAGCGTCACGTAACGGAAACTCAAATTTCGTACGTAAAATGTTCACTTTCTTTTATTATCTTAATCCAATCAGCTCCTGATTCTGATTCGAATGACACCAAACACGCCGAGATCTGGAATAGTTAGGTTTCCGGGATTTTTTTGGGGAAAAGCCCTCTGACGTCATTTTCTACTATAAAATGGTCGTTGTCGCACAGGGAAGCCATGAAGCAGCTCCAGCACGAAGACCACGTGAACGAGCAGATCAGCGATATCCTCCAACATGAGGGGCTACATGCCACACCGGTGGACTCTGAGAATATACACCGGGTTATCAATAGGTATGTACTGTATACTTAATTACTAATTATTCATAAACGTCTATATTTTTATAGTCTGTTGTTTTGGGTATTTACTATTTATACAGGGTGTAAGTCTAATACGGGCGAAGCTCTTAACGGGTGTTAGTTTACGGCATAATAAGTACATTCAAATAACTTTTACTTAAAATTAGAGCAACAAAATTTTCCATACAAAATAATTCAGCGCGTAATGTAGAGCAACATACGCGGGTTAAGCACTCGTTGACAGCTAATTTCAAAAGCAGGTGACATAACTGCCATATCAACAATAACAAATGTTCGTACCTACATTGCTGCTCCGATAATCTTAAAAAAAATCTGTGGGGTCTAAATTAAGAGTAACTTTAAAAAAACCTTGTAATCCATGCTTACACTAATGAATCCCATGCCTGGTTTAATTGATCGCCCGTATTAGATTTACACACTGTATACATGTTAACAAACAATTTAAATATTTTCGGGTAGATATAAGGGTCAATTGCAAAAACGGTACATAGTTAAAGCCTTTAAAATTTAACATAAAGGCTTTTAATGAACATATTTAAATATTTATCAAACGGGTTACTCACGTAATTTAAGTCGATAATTACTCGACATGTTTCGATCCATTTAGAAGATCCTCATCATGGAGTATCTATGACTAACTTTCGTAACACAATGTAAGCTATCCTGATTCTTGTTTTGATTAAGACCTTGACTATCTAAATTTTTTTGCTATCGACCCATAATTTTAATATCAATTGGTTACGGCCACGAAATACAAAACCTCCTGGATCTATCACTAAACAATGTTACATTAACTTACTTTATTTGAGCGGGTCATGTTTTCATCTACCCACCATTGTATTATTCGAGGGTAGATTTTGTTTACATTTAGTTAAATACCTAAAACGACAGACCTAAAACTGAGTATTGTCCCTTTCGGAAGTCGATACTACATGAGCAGAGCTGACGGCTCTAGCCTTCGCTGTCTCCAGTGGCGCAACTTCTCGTTGACGAGTATAGCTGTCATTGGCTGAGAATTGGATAATGCTCGAAAAAATTGTTAATAAGTTAACCTCTCGTGTGCGGCGAATATTTTTTTCTTATAGTTTTCCCGTACACGGATGCGGCATTTTGTGGTTTTTGTATTATCCCTTCTACTACTCAAAACTTCGAGCTCATTCGATCCTAATACGCAAGTTGTCAAATGCTTGAATGTAACAAAATCACGTTTGCACGCTGGAAGTAACCCATTTCGTCTTATGGAATGGTGGTTGCAATTTTAAGGGTTACACAAGCTTTTTCTTGCTAACATTCCGTGAATGATGGTCCCTATGACAGCCGTCAATTTATGATTACACCCTGGTAAACCAGGGGCCTATTGCATAACAAATTACAAGCGGAAGGCTCTTTCTAGTTAGATACATAGAAAAGAGACTTGTAATATTATTTGTAAATCTTTATACAATAGGCCCCAGATTGTCAGTAGAAAAAGGCATCTGTGACCATATATAATATGGACGTCTAACGCCGGCTCAAAAATGCCCCCAAAACAATTGTTTATTTGTGCCAAGATGGACAGGACATAGCGCTTTTCTTAACACCGCGCATATTTCGGCGCAACATCTTTGACAAATGTTTATAGAATATAGCTAATCAAAACTTTGACGGACCAATGACAACTATTTTTAAATGGTGGTTTAAGTTTAAAAATTCATTACCGTGATGCATTGAAGAGGGCGTGACACTTGTGAACTAAAATTCAGGACCGTTTTTGAAAGGCAATTTAGTATGGCGTGCGGTTTCCATGTTTTATTCCACATATTCAAAAAACGTAGGTTGACGTAGGGTCTAAAGAGTTTGTTATCCATAGAGAATTATGAATTTTTCGCCTTTTTCTACCGACTAACTGGTTGGCAAGAATATATTTTCTTTCAGCGACATTATCCGCAGATATTATATTACATTGAACTGACATTCAGTTGTCATATGTATCATCATATTCATCATTCGTAGCGATGACTATAAGGTTCGAATGAAGAAAAAAAGTTAAGGGCCTTGATAAAAACGAAATTTAACGTCACGTTTTTTTCGTCTTTGTCCTGCAAAGTTACCCATAGGGTAACGTAAGGTAAGTTTGGGCATTTCTTTTAGCGTTTCAACCGCCGTGACTTCGTTGGCAACATTATTACGTATTTCCGTGGGTATCTCATATTTTTTAAGGATATCTTGGTAGTTGTCAACTACGTCTACCAAGATATACAAAAATTCATATAAATCTCAAGGGATTCGTGAGATAAGGCTGCCATCGAAGTCACACCGATTGAAACGCTCGGAGAAATGCCCGTTTGTATGAATAACTTTCATAACACGAAACGATCGTCATTTTTGTTTTCATTAAACCCTCAGCTAACTTTTTTTTGCAATCGGCTGATAAACTAAAGCCAAGGGCGTCACCAGCATCACCGCCTAATGCTTCCGCGATACTTGACTGATCGGAATATTGCTTTTTAGACGTCTCGAGCTGCTCAAAGCGCAGGTAGAAGAGGCGATGGCCAGCGAAAACATTCCCATCCCCGCCGCCGCGCCTAACGCTCATGATAATTAGAAATATCTAGCTTAAATACTACCCAGTGATATTTCACTACTAGTTGATGAACTCAACACAGAGGGTGTTCAAGTTAGAGTGCCAACTTACAGTCTATAATTTAATTATTATTTCCGTTCATTTTATCTGTTTTTGTCGATTCGAATAATCGTATATGTAAATGGCTGTTTTAAAATGCTGTTTAGTAATGTCTATGTAATTCAATTTTATAATTGCGATTTCATTGAATATTATAACACTGATGTTTTTTTGCAAGCACAGTCTCATTTTGCCACCATTTCAATGCATTGATGTCATAGAAAATGTTATGTATGCGACTGGGGCATTTAAACAATACTCGTGTATTTGCATCAGTCATATGAAAATACGTATTAATTCCGGTACCTAGAATTTAATCCCATCGCAATCCCTTACTCCACTTAGCTGTCATTTGGCACTTGAAACTTTACGTCGTCATCATTTGTGTTTGGTTTCGCACGTTTAACCTGATCGTATAGAGCTATAAAATTCAATTTTAGACATACACGCTGGCAATTATATAACTTTACATTGTTGACTGCCAAACATGAACTCCGAAATTGTAGTTGTAGTTTTATCGATCTAAACGTTACTCAAACCAATGAAACGACTTTTTCTAAGGTCCACAATGGACTGTTTATATACAAGGATAATGTAAATAGTTTTATTGTAAATTTTTTTATGTAAGATAATGTAAATATGGGTTTTTAGTTATGGTGTATATGGGTAAAATAATAGTTGTGATTTATTTTATTTTAGCCGTCGTGTACGCAATCTCACACTAAGTGTACAGTTTCAATAAAAAATCCAAATCAGGCGTACATGTCACACTTAGTGATGGAATCAGGTGTGACATGAAAAGTTTTTTGTAATTTGACAAAATTTTAAACTATTTAGAAAGATTATCTTTCATATCGACTCGATTGCATGATTTTAATGTAGTAATAGTTTTACCCAATCATACTGTATATCTTTTAGAATTAGATTATGTTGGTCGCAGTTTTCTCCATTATTGGTTGGTTTATGTTTATGCAGGTAACTATCAGAAATGAAGGTTAGTATAGTATAATACTGGGATATGAAATGGCTTAACGGTCTGTGAGATTGTGTACACGACAATCAATTGACAGTGTGCCTTTAGTTTTTAATTTATTTGGCTCAATGTTACCCGACGAATGCCATCTTTATTTCGTATCTTATTAGGATAGTTTATAACCAAGATAAAATATTTTATTATGATTTTAAAAGTTATGCCACATACACTAAGTGTATTTGAACAGTGGAACAGATCTGTGATTTATTGATTTTATTTTAAATTAAACTATAGAGAGATTTATATTCGGATTATTTTTCTACAAAGAATTTTGTATAACTCGGTCTCATACTATCACCCTACTAATTCGACACTAAAACTTGCTTGCTTCTTTACTAGATAAGTAATTATTTCACACAATGGTTGTCATTACTATAATTTAAGCCTACGTGACTTCCAATTTTACGCAATTTAACTTTCACATTTATCAAACTTAATGTGACAATCAGTATTAAATGTAGATTTTTGTAAACAATTTGTAAATACAGTCAGCATTAAATGTATTGCAATGAAAAGCCATCGACATAATATTTAACTCAATAACAAATTTCAACCAAAATTTTATATGACTAACTCATTTGCATACATACGCTACAAGATACCAAAGATAAAATTCAACTATATGATTAAGTGAAGACATATCACTGATACAATACATTTGAAGCTGACTACATGGTGTAGTCAACAATATTTTGCCTTCGTATTTTCACAAAAACGTTCGAATTTATATTTACAGTGCATATTTATGCTTAGAAAGACCTATTGTTAATGGTAAACTTATGCACAGAAAGTTATACTTTTCTGCACGCGTGAAGTAAATAATTTTAATAGTACTTTTCTACACAGTCCGGTTGGTATTGTCGAAATTGTCTTTTTCCTCGTATAATGCATTGTTAAATATTGCATGATATTCGTCTTGAAATGTAGACTCTCACTTGTATCATAAATAGCTATTCTGCCTCAATTCTTCAATGGATACCTACTGAAGTTAATTGTCACAGCTATACGAATGCAGACGTTCACGTGAAAAGCCGAAGGGAAAGTATTGTACATTTGTACCGGGGTGATAGCCAAAATCTCCCGTCGATCTGTGATTATTTTAAGCCATATGTTGATTAAACGTTTGTTCCTGATTGGTTGTTTTATTGTCCCGTTTCTTGCAGCTTCCTGCTGCTGCTGCCGCGGGCCATCCTGTCGGACCCGGTGGGCGCGGACTATGACCATTACATACACGATGCGCATAGGCATTATCAGGTAAATGTCCAAGGCGGTATTGAGTAAAATATACGGATAGCAAATACACGCTCCGGCAATGAAAACGGGTCAGGTGGTTTTTTTTCATAGAAAATAATGCAAATATGGATATTTCAAATATTTTGAAAAAATATTTATAGTGTAGGTCAAATCTATTTTTAAATCAGGTTGTATTGGAATTTCCCTAAATTTATAAATAAACCTAAAAAAACTTTAAAATTGTGATTAGATCGGTTTGTATAGATAAAAATGTAGACCGTTTAAGAAAACCACCTAAAATGTATGGTAAATCGAGTTTTTTAAACATGAATTGCTATTTTTATATCTGGGTAAGGCCGCGGATTTTGACGAATGTGACACAGACATAACATAAAATAAAATACGTTACGTTACCATAAAACGCAACGAAAGTTACTATAAAGCTCAGCTCATACTGGTATGAACTCTGATAAAATAAAGGTCGTAAAAAAAACATATTTTTATCACTAAATACTTGTTTTAATCAGATATAATAATCAACCCATATAATGTAATTTCTCATACTTAGTAATTACTTAAATTAACAGTATTTATAAACGTTTTAATTCCATAATCTTTGGAACTAAATAAACTAAATAAATCACCATAAATGCTTAAATGGAAATAGAACTGTTATTAATTAACACTAATAAACGCGTTAATAATTATACTGTATTTCATTAGCCCTAGGGGGGTAAAATTACCCATTGGAAAAAGCTAATTACTTAAAAAAAAGCAAATCAAAATACCTAAATAACAAAGTAATTTGATTTGTTTCGCAAACACTTGTTACAGTATGCTGTCATTCAAAATCTAATAAAACTCATTTAAATTAGTAAATTTCTGTGTGCACTTCCCTTTACCACATATTTTCGTTACGTAACATAAAAAATACGTTACGTTTTGTAAAAATGTAACGTATTCGTAACATAAGTGTAACGTATATTTGAAAAAAGGTTGATTATCTTGGTAAATAATTGCAATCTGAACATAATAATACATGCTACTGACGTTTGAAACAAAACCCTTTCGTATGAAAAAACAGCCGTTTAATAATAATCACTACTTACCGTAAAAATCACACTACCACTTTAGACGTTTTTTGCTAAAACTTTCGCCGCGTGCACTGTGACAACCATTTGTTAACGAATTAATGGGAGTGAGTGTGCCTATGGGTATTGCTCTACTAGAATAAGAGTTCCTAGTGTCGATAAACAAATTTCTACCAACATTGGCTTAAATATGACCTTAAAAAAGCGTTACGAAAGTATCGTAACGAAAAATTGGAATTGGTGACCCAAAAAGTAAAGGGAAAGAAAACAGTAAAATTGTTCACATATCATAAGTCCTTAATGAACGAAGCAATCGTTTATCATTCTAATTTGGTTTAAAATCAAACATTTAATGCTGACAAGTCTAATAATATGAAAAAAAAGGGTTTTAACTACTCGTAGTCGAAAAAATTACTCGACTTACGTTACGTTTTTGGCAGAAATATTTATTAATTAATTTTAAATAAAGAGCTAAATTAGCTATTTCATTTGATTACATGTAACTGAGCATAGGGGAATATTTTAAAATTGATCAGAGTTCTCTAGATGTTATCAGTTTTGTTTTATGAGCAAGACAAATTTTAAGCTCCGAATTCGTCATAATCCGCGGCCTTACCCATCTACGGAGTCATCTGACGATAAAGATCCGTGTTTTTCGGGTCGGGTGAGAACTTCAGGGAAATTACAATACAATCTGATATTAAAAACGTTTCCACTTGTATTATAAATATTAATTTTAAATATTTGTAATCAGAATGTTTCCAGTATTTTGTGTGAGAAAATCTACCTGACCCGTATTCATTGACCGCGAATGTATTTGTAGGGTACCTACAAATCGGTAAACTTATGTAATATTAGCACTACTAGGTGAAATATCAAACATAGGAATACTTTTTGTATAAAATCATAAACACTTTCAGTTCTGGCTGGACGTAACGTCCACGTTCAACTGGCCCACGGACGCGTACGTGGACACAACCGCCTCGTCCACGCACAGCTACGACTCCCGGCCCGAGGCGGACTTACACCTCGACGATGTCTTCCAGCCAAAACACTGCCAGAACTGCGACACGCAAACCGCTAACACATCATGTTTCACCCAAAGACTTATCTTACGAAGTCAGGACTTAAATGTAAACGAGGAAGAAGAATTCGACGAAGGACCTTTCTTTAGAATGCTTTTCAAATTATTATCGAACATGCATAACCAGCCCTATCAGCTAAACTTACATCTTACTTCTATAATATCAAAGTTAGCGCTACTCCCACATCCAAACTTACACGAGTACTTGCTAAACCCGATGTTGCCGACTTCGAAGAAGACAGTTACGTTGTTTAAGACGCTACAGGAGCTGGCGAAGCGGCTGACGATGGAGATACCGAGGCTTAGGAACTATAAGAAGGTGATCGAGAACACGAGGCAGCATTTGATGAGTGAAGACCCGATTTACGATGAGAGGTAAGATAAAAATCATTGAAATCTGAAACGCGTCAGAAATTTATTTATCACTATGCGTTTTCCGGCTGTTTTCAGTTTAAATGGAATACTTTGAACCTGATAAGGGCAGGTTCTACTCAATAATGCCCCGATTAAAGGAAAAAAATCTTTAATATACTTCAATTTCTTTAAAACCTGCCCATGTTTATAAACGTCCATCAAACCGCCATCAGCTAAATTTTATTGTCCTTATCTCTCAATTTTGACATTTACGTTCGATAGCAAGCAAGAATTATTACAAACAAATTAGCTAATGTACGCCTCATAAGTTTTATAAATAAAGGGGTAATTTGACTTTCTTCCAGCTGCGACCACAACCAGCTAGTGGAAAGCCTGATAGTCCTGGAGGAGTTCTGCAAGGAACTCGCCGCCATTGCCTTCGTCAAATACCAGCACGCACACGTCAACAGATAAGACGAGGACGTCTATTTGTCACGGAATCACGGACCAGGATGCTTAGCCAAGTTGCCAATAGAGGCAGCGCTAGCGCTTGGTAGCGTATCGCAGTTTTCCCTCTCTGTCACTCTTTCATGTTAGTGCGACAAAGACAGTTAGCTACCTTTCGCTTACGACTGACGATTAAGCGCTAGCGATTGGCAACTTGGCTAAACACCCAGGGTGCATAACCAAAATGCCAAGCGCTATAGTTGCCGATTTCTAAGAATACACTTTTGACAGTTATAGATTAATCCTTATAAATATGAGGGTAAGACTCGCCGTTTTATCGATAGTCTTAACGTCATATGTATAAAGCTCATTTCTAAAGTGTCCAATGTTCATTCTTAGAAATCGCCAACTATAACGCACATTCGTGAACGAAACGCAACTGCCCATATCACATTAATAAAACATAGTGGCAGAGAGAAAACTACGATGCGCTGCTGAGAGTGCTGAGCAATAGCGATTGGCAACTTGGCTATGCACTCAGTAGGTTACCGCGAATTTGAAAGTTCGCAGATTTCGTGCGCTCCGTCACACTAATGACGCCTTCTTTGGAGTGACAGAAACAAATACTCGCTTATGAATTTCGAAGTTCGCGGTTATAGGTCATAGGGCCTTCGATCGACATGTTGGCTTTCTTTCACACTTGCATACAAATTAACAAGTGCAACCGAGACAGCACGTCGATCATCAGCCTCAAAAGCCTACCTCGAAAGTTTTTGTGACTCTAACGCTCTTCTTAGACGGATACGCGAAATGACGTTTTCGGAGTTCGCGATACTCTTAACCTCTGTACTGGCAGGCTGAGGATGGCTTAGCTTGTTTTATTTAGATGTAAAATAAGTGCAATTTAGGCCTTATATTTAGAGCTATCTTTTGACAAACTATGGATGCAAAAAGTTTGGTAAATAATTGGCTTGTGGGTTCGAGGTTGAAATACGTTACAAATTAACTGCATTTCTAATATCGTAATCAGAATTATCAGAAGACTCGTTCTAGTCACGTGCTAGCGAGTTCGATTGTCTCCTGCAATCACACTAAAGAGAGATTGATTGAGGAAACTGGATAGATCCTATCGACTGCGCCAGAGTATGTTCGTTAAGTATTTTACTAGGTATATTATTTATTTTGTTAATTCAAGTCACTTAGTTTTAATAAGGTTAAGTTTTGCTTTTATTACGCTTATTCATTATTTAATTTCTAACATGCAATATATTTTTTAGTCCACTAGTTTTATGTAAGGTGCATAAATACCATTATTAGATTTATTACTTACATCTAATTATTATCAAACCGCGATGAGAAAGGGATTCGAAAGTACTGTAGTCACAACAGTGCATAAGTCAATCTAGGATATATTCATGGTTATATTCACATATTCATAGTTTAAGAGCAGATACTTACAAACAATAGATTATTTAATTACTCACTACATCTATAAACAACTCTTTTCTTGGTAAATGTTGTGTCAACAGTACATTCGAATCCCCTTCTGATTCCGGTTTGATAATACTTGCAGCGGTGTCTTTAGCACTCGTGACGTTGTCAAATGAAGCTAGAAAGTATACACGATGATTCTTAATCCGTGATCAGGAGTAGAAAAACATTAAAATTTAGCCAAAATTAAACTTATTCGGCGAGGTCTCAAGTTATTTCTTCACTGTTTAATTAATTAAAAGTGAAAACCTAATTAAAACAAATTACCACTTAATACATGGTCATCCTACACTATAAAGTTTAACTACGAAACGTCAAGTGCCATCAGTATGGCGGGAAACGGGAATTTGATGGATCTTATGTCAATAAAGACTTCTATCTACTCATTATCTTATCAGTGCAACACTGATAACGACGAACATAATTGATAGGAGATTAATGTTAACGTGCATTACCTAAACTTGGTAAAATCTTGAGCAAGTAAAGCAATTTGTTTTCATACAGTACAATTTAATAATTAAATAAAAACAATAAAACTGCATACCTGACCAACTAAAACAAAAAACATTATTTTAAACATAATTTAACAAGTGTTCAAAATGTCCACCGTGTTGTTCTTGACACAGATCCGCTTGATTGTTCCTGTGATTGGATTGATTCACTCGAAATCTTCTTCAGCAAATAATCTTAAGATTTGTTGATCCAGATCGTCAGGATGATGACGAGGTCGTCCGGGTGCTCGAGCATGTTGTAGCACTGTAAACTGTCCGAAGTCGCGAAGATTTTTGGTGCGTGCGATTTATAAAATTGTGTCCGGGGATCGGAATGTTTGGTTTGGATGAAGTCCGTGAAATAACTGTTGGGTTCGCCTTGTGCTATTCGTTTGTATTGACAAACGCTGTATGTTTGAGTACGGAGGTGGTAGAGGCATGATTTTTAGTGAATAATTATAATTTTCTCATTAAATATCCGTGACTATGACTTTGTTTATTATGCGTTTGACAAAAGTGATTGACAATGTCATGGGCAAGGTTTACTCATAAATTGACAATTGCTAATAACTTTGTAAAGAGATTACAATACAACCTCATTCAATCCGATGTGGTAGTAGTACAGTGACAAGGATTTTAGGATATTTAATTCAAAATTAAAACATGATTAAAAAATCAATAAATTTGTTTTCACGTAATTACTACTTTAACGTAATCCCCATCAATTACTGAGTTAGAAAAAATGGTTCCTGATCACGGATTAAGAATCATCGTGTATAAAGACTTTTTGTATTCGTTTGGCACTATGGTACTAAACAGGGTTTCTTTCATCTTCATTACATCATAGTATCTGAATGTGTAAAATCTTAATAATTAATGTCTTCGTTATCCAGTGACACTATTAATTGTTTTCCACTCCTGTTATAGGAATTCGTGGTAGGTCTGCAATAGGCCTACCACTACGAAACTCATTCAAATATTTGTCTGTTATCGGTGTTACAGATAGATATTCGAAATTTAACAGTTTTCAAAGTTCTTGGTAGCTAACGGCACACAGTAAATGTTATGAGTTTTAACACGTTCGACGCCGGTGACTCGCATATGTGACCGAATAAACTGTACCTACTCCTATGCCAGGGACACACATACGTGATCAAAGTAATCTTATTCTTATGCCACTAGCTTCAATCAAGTTCTCACTCCTATGCCAGTGGCATAAAAATACGAACGTTTTTGACACAGTGCTGTGTCGCCGGCATAGGAGTAGAATCTTTTCGGTCACACATGCGTGTCACTGGCATAAGATTTCTATCGTATAACTTCGATCGGCATAGTATTAGCACTTAGTGAAACAGTACCGGAGGCGAACGTGTTCTGAATACACTGAATTGAGAATGTGCAAATGCAATCGCAGACAGAAAATAAGATTACCCAGAAACCAGTAGGCTTACCACGAACGACAAATTTCGAGCAATTGTCTGTCAATCCGATGATACGGTAGGAGTGAAGACAGATTCTCAAAACTAAGTGATCGTATCGCTGTATGGCGACAACCTGTCCAGCGGGTTGCCTGATGGCATCCTAGGGTCAGCACATGATTAGAGCGACAGTATATCGCGGCGACACAGAATATCCGTCTAGCGTTGAAAATGTCGGAAAAAACAAAATGTTTTTTTCGGAAATGTATGAAAACTTCGTTTTTTTCCGTTTTTTTCGGATTTTTTGAGAAACAATCAATGTCACTGTCATTGTCGCGTTCTCCTGGTATATGTGAAAATTAAACCTAATTTACATTGGTTTAGAGTTGAAAATTTTAGTGGAAAAATTTCATTATTTACTTTCGAAAAAATCAGGAAAAAAACGAGCTGTTTGGAAAGAAACGGGATTTAATCCGGAAATGTTCAACGCTATATCCGTCCCTGTTTTACTAACATAGTTGGTAAAAGACGGGGAGTCGTATCTCGCTGCGATATATTACTGTCGCACCAATCATGTGTTATGTTAGGAGAGCGAACTTGTAAGAATTTGCGTGATAAATTGAAATATACGTACCGATATGAAATCACTTCGAATATTATTAGTAGGTATGACTTAAACCGGGATATTTACCATGTACATTGTCATTATTTTGTTAAATATCCCGTCATACCAAATATCCAGTGATACTAATAATGTAATAATGTAAATTACTATGTTAGCTTAAAAACTCAAGTTCGAATACTTACATAGAATTTAATCTTTTGATAGCGGTTACTTATAGTATCGTTTCTTATGTTTTCATGCTTTAAATGCCAAATCGTTTTCACAATTTAGTACAACTGCTGAAGAGTTCAAACTTATTTATACATCAAAGATAACGGTTTTGTGAATGTTTATGGTCAACATTTTAATAAGGAATGCGTATCAATTGTGGTTCAAAAAAGATGTCTATAAGTAAATACATGCTACTACGCCAGCAAAGTTCATGGACCATTTAATACACTCCAATGTATCAAAATAAAGATCAGGAAGAGTCAACACTTTTGTCGTTTTTTATACATATAACCTAAATATCCCGACATAATACTCAGTAGTTATTTATTGGAAATTTCACTAAGTAGCCTAAAATATGTTCAATATAAAAGTACTTATGTATTTTTCTTGTCGAAATATATTATTTAATCTAGATTATGTAACACATTCCTATTTATTATAGGATAATCCAACTGTCATTACACTTTTAATAAAAAAAAGCATCTTGACACTATTTCCAACGATGGGTGGTTTATCCTATGGCGATTATTGTACCTATCCAATCATAATGCGATTATATTTCGAGGCACAGCATATTTGTTACCTGTTAGCCTGTTAAATAAAACATTAAAAAATGCTTATAAGTTTTATTATTCGTCTATAATACCACAGGAAATAAAACAAAAATAATAAAATGCAATGGTGATTATATTTTTCTCCAAAATTAAATTATGCATATAAACATGAAATAACCATGGAACAAAATCTTTAAAACTATGTACAGGTGATATTCTCATGAAAGCTTTGTATGGGAAGACGTCATTCACTAAATCGTCAGCAAGGACCAGCCTCTTGGATGCTTCCGACTTTCTTCGGTCAGTGAAATTAAAATGTATGTATATCCACCAATAAATATATCGTTACAGTGCAAAGGGTGTTAAGCACTATCCTCTAACACCTTGATCTAAGAGAACTTATTAATCGATTGGCGGATTTCGCAATCGTTACTACTGTAAACGATGGTTTTAAAAATAACTATACATACATTAATTTCTTATTTCTTCCCATAACATAGCCAAAAACGTAAAGTATACTGTCATTTAGTTCACCGGCACGTTGATTATCTAGAGTTAGATTTTTAAATATCTGTGGTGCATAAGAGTTCTTGACCATATCAATTTAAAAATAGCACCCTAGCACAAGAATGACGTGAGAGTATGTCGCGGGCGACTAGACTACCCATCACTGTTTGATTTATACAGTTAGACAACGACAGGTGACTAACACGAGGGTGAGATACTTTCGCGTCCCTTTTGTGTCTGTTCTAATTAAAGTTTGGAGCCGTTTCCAACGATGAACTAAATAGCAACACACTTCACCACACACATTCCGTCTCTCACACACGGCTACACATAACATATTTCCATCTAACTATCGAATATTTTATAAATTGTTTGCATTAAACGACGCGCGCGCAACACCAAGAGCCGATATAGAACCTAAGAATTAGACTAGATAAATGTGCCAGGCCAAACGGAACGTCACGACTCTTAAAATAGAACTTATGTGTTCTACAATAGAGTTCATTTTAAACACGGTGACAAGGTACCTTTCCATTTGCACTAACACATTAATATTCAGAAACGAAGAATATAATTATATTGTTTCTTTTCTGTCTAGTGATATTTCATTCCTGAAATATTTTGTCTTTATTTCCAGTTGGATATTTTTTAATACATTTTTGTAAATATAGCAGTTATCACATGGGGTAAATATGATTAATTTATAGTTTTTACTTATCAAGAGCTGCCAAAATGTTCTGAGTAATAAAACAGTTGCATAAACTGAATCAGGCTCTTGGTAGTGTGCGCTCGCCTTACCGTAAAACCATTCAACTATAATCCAGTACTACAGCTATGGTCTACAAGTTCAACTCGTATTAAAGCATCAATGGAAACCATTTTCAAGTCATTAATGAGGAGATTTTGTCGAAGAACTGCGTCAATAATAGAATAATTACACTTATCAAGGATATTATATTTATTTTTGGACCACAGCTGGGAGGTTTTGGACTATAGTTGAGTAGTTTCACGGCACTTCCTAGCCTAGAGTACCTAGACCTTAACGGTTGATCTCATCCCTTCCCTTGTACAAAACGTCTACTAGATCCGACAAAGCTTGGACAGGAGCATATCTATAATATTCACAAAATGACTTGTTTAACTATGAGTTATTAATTTGATTATTTATGTCATGTAAGTTATTTTCAGGTCAGTAAGGCGTTACTGCTTTGAAGAAGAAAATACGATTTAATTTCGTCACTATAGACATTATATGGTAATATACAGGGTGTTTTTTTTTCGACCGTTCAAATTCTACGTAGTGAATGTGTAGGTCATACTCACAAACTTTTACTATGGGGACAAAGTCGAAATCGCGAAAAAAAAATCAGCTGTTTCATACAAATTGGCGGCATTACGCCGGCCGAAATGTATGAAACAGCTGATTTTTTTTTCGCGATTTCGACTTTGTCCCCATAGTAAAAGTTGGTCAGTATGACCTACACATTCACTACGTAGAATTTGAACGGTCGAAAAAAAAACACCCTGTATTATGGCATTTTTGTACTCAAAGAGTAATGTCGATTTTGATGTTATTGTTCTACAAGGAATTGTGGTTTCTTTGGGAAGCTAAGGCATCAAATATACCGCTTTTCTAACTGGGGTAAGTATTGTAATAATGAGTCCCTTTGCAAGCCGATCACGAACCTAACTCGTTATTTTCGAAGACCAAATTTAAACTATTTTTTTCGGGCTGTGAAAAGGTTAATAAGTTTCTCTGTCCAAGCTTGAAGATTGTACTATTATAATAGAATTTGTAACAAATTAGGATTCACAATGCGAGAGGCACTTGATCTTTTTACCAAGTAAATTGAACTACATTATATCTGAGGAGTGCATTGGAAAGATTTCATCTACTGTTTCCTATAAAATTACCTAACAGAAATATATGAGCACTAATCGTATTATGGTTTAGGTGGCAACCAAGTATACAATGTGCACGACGAAAAGAAGTATAGGGCCACGATTTTAATGGGTCCCCTTAGTTGACGTCTACTATCGACTTTATTAAACAGCATAGTCTAATGTTATAATCTATGATGTTGGGAAATGTTATATTTTATTTTTATTTATTTGGTACACCAATCAGACATCGGAACATCTAGTTGTATCTAATCGTAAATTGGATTCAGTGCTCACATATCCCTGTCAAAGAAAATAAAATGTTGTAAAAAAATAGCCATATTGAACAACACATTTTGTACTATGTGCTATAACCAAGAAACGGAATAAATAGGCAAGCCATAGACAAACTAACAAATCCTTACACTAAAACTAAACCGACACGCTATAGTACAATATGAGCAAATGAAGATCATCTTCAAAAATAAGCATACTCATTTGACCGTTTTGTTAGACAATTACACACTAAATATACAATTTCTTGAAGTATTTCAAGTAAGAAAAGTTACATATTGCGAAATTTTAATTGGTGATCAATACAATTCGCTCTGAGTGTTTACTCTTCATTTTTACTAGAAATTTGCTTATATTATACTATAGAACATAAATTAAATATACACTTCAAATCAGTTTATATTTTGTGGTATGGTATGTGATTTTGTAAGTCTTTGTCAGAAAATTAGAGAAATCTCATATTTTCGCAGGTACCTATTGATATTAAATATGTCAGTTTACTTTCACAAATCGATAGACAATTCATCTTCGTACATTATGATTATTTGAAGGGTTCACGGAAAGAACATGTCTAGTCAATTCAAATTACAGAAGGAAAAACCACCTTACTCTTAACAGAATAAGGTGTGAATTTGCCCAATTTTTTTTAGGCAATGGACATGTTTTTTCCGTGGACCCTTCATTTATAACTTAGTTATGCTTGAGTAATTTGAGTACCTATCCCATAACATTGTGATTTTTAGAGTTTTTAGCGTTGCTATAACACGAGGTTGAAATAAAAATAAAAACTTTCGACTAGCTTTTGGTCCGAACCCGACTCTACCTCACTACAGTTGCAAATAAGTGCATGTTTGTTCCTTATACCAATAAAAACATGATGAGATTAAATAACATATTACGCATTTTATGATTTCAAGTTTACTCCCAATGAAAGTGATTTAACTTAGTACTGCTGAATGAGACAAAATATCTTAAAAACAACACGTTTTGTACTAAACCACTATTTCTGAGTTATTATATAAGTTTAAATAGTAATTAAAGTAGCTGCTCAATACAAATTCATACTACCAATAGATTTGTTTTATTTTGAGAAGTACGTTAACGAACATGTAAATAAGGTATAAATATAATTCAAAAACTCGTTTCTCAACGTATCGGTTTGTTTGGGCAACCTATTAATACTATTTATCACAAAAATCAGATGAGCTATTTTAACTGGAGGGAAAGAAGAACGAAATAATTGTAATAAACATTGTTGTAAGTAAAATAAGGATACTAGATTGCCGAAACGAAAAAGTGAAATATGCAGCATCATTTTACCTTGTAAGCCTATTAGGTATAAAATAAGGTTTTTGTACAAAATATAAAAACGAGTTGTCAAGTTGGGATAGTAAAACTGGACTGACTACTGAAACACTTCGTACATCTTTTAAATAAAATTAGGGACCGGGCAAAGCAAAAACATGTTTCACACAACTTCACCTATACCCATCAGTAGAAAACAAAATAAATGTGGCTGACTTTTCATAGCATTTGACGTCTTTGACACATTATGGTGATTGTGTTCTAAAAGTGCGTTATTATGAAATAATGCAAGTTTTTAGGCTCGTTTACATTATTTATTTATTTTCTACTGACGAACGATAATAATTATTTTATCAGTTCCGTCCGAGGAAGTAATTACACTTTCATATACTCGTATATCACTTGGTACTTTGCATTGAATAAAATAAACAAACTTGAATAACATTTGATAATTTATCCCGAATTTTACAAAAAGTTCACTAGTATTAGAGATCTTCTAGGCGTTATAGAAAACCTGACTTATAAGTATCAGTTAGGGTAAACAAATACCTATTGGACCAAAGAACCTGACATTATACTCTACGAAAACAATATCCAGGGCAAAGCTTAAGTAACCGCGTAACTCGCCAATATAAGTTCAATATAATTGTAAAGTAGATATAAAATTAAAGCATAAATTAAGTGACATAAATCCAGCAGTACCTAATTAACGATAATATGCGCTAATTTACATACATAAATATACATACAATTGATTTTACTATTAGCTTCGAGGCGTACTATCACCATTTGTTGAAGTCTGGAACAAAAAAACGTTTTAGAAAATTACTGATAAAGTGGTACAGACACTACAGACGGGAACATGATTTTGTATGTGAACAATACTGTAGTTTTGTTCACTGGAAATAACTGGCAATAACTTTAAGAGAAAAAATGGTAAAATAGTATTATAGTACATTACTATAGAGGCCGGGACGAAAGGGGTTGCCGGCCGAAGACATATAGACGAAGACGGATAGGTCTGAGGCGGGCAAACCCACATTTCCGGCCGAGGTATGTATAGTGCTTTCCTCAAACATGCAATGAAATAAACAACAAAAACATGGAAGTTTTATTCTTTTTGGCATAGTTGCAGAATGTCGAGATGCCTGTGCCACAAAATTATACGGGATGGAATTAAAAAAAAGCATTTTGCCGGCCTAGGCCTTCAGGATTTGTATTAAATTCCATTAACGACTTCTTGTCCTAGTCGCACTTGAAACGTGATATTCGCAGCCTATTAATTATACAGGGTGACATCGGAGTCGTGATCCAAACTGTGAGAAACGTGTTAAGATGGTCTTCCTAAACAATGTTCTCTATGGGACCTATATGAACAAACATACTTCTTTTACGACTAGTAAAGTTCGAGTTCATTAATATGTATACATTTCTCCATACTAATCCTTTCCAAATGTGTTTACATAATTATGAAACGAGACTGGAAGTTATGAACACTTCCGCACCGTTCGGTATGAAATCAATTTTTTTTTTCGCGATATTCATATATGTTCCATGGGAAACCTTGTTGAGAATGACCATCTTAACACGTTTCTCACAGTTTAGATCACGACTCCGATGTCACCCAGTATAAGGAACATAACAACAATATTTCATTGCATGTTTGAGGAATAAAAATGACATTATTTATCTGATACTTCTAGATAAAGAGCTGAAAGTTGGAGTGATTACTAGTCAGGAGTAGAAAAACAATTCACGTTTACTAAATCAACTATTTCTCATATGGGCCAAACGCCCTTCCTTAGTCTGCTAAACCCTTTCAGGACAATCGATAACTGGGAAGCATATGAAAAACTTTGCAAGATTAAATTACCAACAAACACGGGGAAGGTGGGGGCAGACAGGGCCAGGTAAAAGTTAGTAAAAGGGAAGTGTACTCACCGCTACCACCAGGAGAAGAAAGGCGACTTGTGCTGGAAGCGCTGCTGGAACGAGTCGAAGAACCGCGACGATGTCGACCCGTTTTTAGATCTGCAAACAATATGCAATATTGTATGAAACTTTGAGTTGCTTTATCTTTTAAACGCCAAAATCTCCTCAAGGTGTCGTGCACTATCGTGCCTTCCAACCCAACGATACCGAAAAAGCAACTGTCCTGCTGACAGATAAGGTTTATTACAGTTATTCGAGATTATGGCGCCTAGACCACATTTTAAAACAAGAGGGAAGGTTGGAATTGATAAATATAATAACTAAAATGGAAATCGTAAACCGGGTAAATCCAATTTTTACAGTGACAGACTTACTTAGGTAAGAATTGTGTGTGTCGCCGCGTGGTGACGGCAGTAATAATACTAATAATACATGTGTCACCACCCCAATTTCTCCCGTGGGTGTCGTAAGAGTCGATCAAGGGATTGCAGTATCACCGATTAATTTATTGAATATTGATGATGGCCAGCAGCGTCATCATATTGGATACACTACTGCGTTCGCCAATCCGCTTGCCTAGGCTATTATTTAAAGAAAGAAAGAAAGAGAGAGTGACATCTGCCAGCCTTGTGCCATCTGCCACATGACACACATATCTCTCCACGATGACGGCGGGCATCTGTACGAGTTGTACCGGACTCTTGTTGTCCTTGAGCGCCTGCGTGAGGTTCAGCACTTGGCTCGCATCACGGACATCTGCCACATGACACACATACCTCTCCACGATGACGGCGGGCATCTGTACGAGTTGTACCGGACTCTTGTTGTCCTTGAGCGCCTGCGTGAGGTTCAACACTTGGCTCGCATCACGGACATCTGCCACATGACACACATACCTCTCCACGATGACGGCGGGCATCTGTACGAGTTGTACCGGACTCTTGTTGTCCTTGAGCGCCTGCGTGAGGTTCAACACTTGGCTCGCATCACGGACATCTGCCACATGACACACATACCTCTCCACGATGACGGCGGGCATCTGTACGAGTTGTACCGGACTCTTGTTGTCCTTGAGCGCCTGCGTGAGGTTCAGCACTTGGCCGCGCATCACTGACATTTGCCGCTCGAACAGCCCCTTGTCGAACCCTTTGTCCTGCTGTGAAACACAAAATACTGATTTATTGCATCTAAGATCTCGTTATATCAGACCAGAGTTGGGCAAAAAGTAATGTGATTACTCCTTCCGATTACTTTTGTATGTGTACTTTGTAATCTAGATAACAAATAATCTAGATTTATGTAATTAACACGTTCGACGCCGGTGACACATCTGTGACCAACAAAATCTGAGTCCTATGCCAGTGACACACATACGTGATTAAAGTAACCTTATTCTTATGCCACTAGCATAAATCAAGTTCTTCCTCCTATGCCAGTGCCATAGAAATACAAACGTTTTTGACACAAGTGCTGTGGCGCTGACATAAGCGTACAATCTGTTCGGTCACACATGCGTGTGAATGGCATAGGAGTTCTATCAGATAATTTCGATCGGCATACTATTAGCACTTAGTGAAACAGTACTGGAGGCGAACGTGTTAACAGAAGTAATCAGATTACCTAGTTTTTGCCCAACTCAGTATCAGACACATTTAAAAAAATACTTCTGAACTAGCTAAATACGATCAAATTTAACACAATCCCGTAACTCAACTTGTCATTACTGAGGCGGGAATGAGAATTATTGGTTTAATTAATAATATCAATTTTTAAGTTTTTTTAATAAAGTACTAGTTGTCCAATTGTGCAAGAGATATTCATTTCATTCATAAAATTGTCAGATACATTACATTATTAAAAGGCTGTACAGCGACATAAATATACTTACTTTGAATAATAAATGTAATTCATCACATAACTCTTGGACGAAGTTCATGTCTGATAACAACGGAAGTACTAGTTCTCTGAAACAATCATACACTGTTTTAGTACAGGGTGAAATTTCTTTTTAAGTCAGTAAAAACACTATGCCGTATTTCAACGTAAAAATAGCCTTAAAAAACCAACATAATAGGAGTGAGAAAAACATCTATCCCATTACTAAACCCCGGATTGTTGTGGCGGTGACGTCACAATAGGGTGATTTGGGGAGTAAATGGTAGATAGAACAAAATGATACATAAATAATTAGACCAGGGTCTACCCATTACAAATAGCCAACATGCAGTGTATTTTTTCTAGTGGTAGGGATAGGCTACGAGTCGGGGTGCGCGCGCGCGTGTATGTGTGTGTGTGCGCGTGTGTGCGTGTGCGTGTGTGTGTGTGTGTGTGTGTGTGTATGTGTGTGTGTGTGGACTCACTTGGTCTCCTGTGTGAAGGGCAGCTTGGCCTGTGGCAGCCAGGCCCAGTGGTAGGGGTAGGCTCGCCACGAGTCGGTGTGTGTGTGTGTGTGTGTATGTGTGTGTGTGTGTGTGTGTGTGTGTGTGTGTGTGTGTGTGTGTGTGTGTGTGTGTGTGGACTCACTTGGTCTCCTGTGTGAAGGGCAGTTTGGCCTGTGGCAGCCAGGCCCAGTGGTAGGGGTAGGCTCACCACGAGTCTATGTGTGTGTGTGTGCGCGTGTGTGTGTGTGTGTGTGCGGACTCACTTGGTCTCCTGTGTGAAGGGCAGCTTGGCCTGTGGCAGCCAGGCCCAGTGGTAGGGGTAGGCTCGCCACGAGTCGGTGTGTGTGTGTGTGTGTGTGTGTGTGTGTGTGTGTGTGTGTGTGTGTGTGTGTGTGAGTTTGTGTGTGTGTGGACTCACTTGGTCTCCTGTGTGAAGGGCAGCTTGGCCTGCGGCAGCCAGGCCCAGTGGTAGGGGTAGGCTCGCCACGAGTCGGTGTGTGTGTGTGTGTGTGTGTGTTTGTGTGTGTGTGTGTGTGTGGACTCACTTGGTCTCCTGTGTGAAGGGCAGCTTGGCCTGTGGCAGCCAGGCCCAGTGGTAGGGGTAGGCTCGCCACGAGTCGGGATGTTTGAACGGGAAGGCGAGACCATTGTCTATGGCCGCTATCGTCACTTCCGGCGTTGACTGCCACTCCTGTCATACGAATAGATAATTGTACTCTTTTTCCACTGACTAAAAAAAACATTTAAATAAACAACGAAAGTTTGACGCTACTTGGTGCCATGGGCAAGAAAAGCTAAAAAAGTAGTTTTGTACCTTTTTTCATATTACAAAAATTGTCTGGCCAACCAGCGTGTCAGTAGAAACGGGCTGCAAAAATAATTTGAATTTACCTCCTTTTTCTACAGACATGCTACTTGATCATATTATAATTATTATGAAAAGTGCCGTGGGAAGTGTAATTAGTGTTTTATAGCTAGACGCGATTTAATTACATGTCTATTAAATCCATGAGACGGTAATGTCAGTAAGTACCAATTTTTTGTGAGTTTTTTATGTTTTTGTATTTATGATACAATCTAGTGAATGTGGGTCAAATTTTTCGTGCGGTTTCTTATAGAAATATATTTATCAAAAGGGACAAACAATACTTAGAAGCTTCCAAGGTTAGGAGATGTTTATGAATAAGGGGTATAATGAAGTTCCCGTAGGTTACAAGTTACATATAACATAATCATTAACTATGCACTAAGTAAACTGCACGAATTTAATTGACCCACTCTCATCATCATCATCATCATTAGCCCATGATAGTCCACTGCTGGACGTAGACCTCTCCTATTAACTATGCGTATAGACGCATTAGGAGGTACATGCGCATAATCGCCACGCTGGGCAAGCGGATTGGCGATCGTAGTAATGTGTCCACCATGATGACGCTGCTGCCCATCAACAATCTTTTATTAAATAATGGTAAGTGACACTTCAATCCCTTAGTCGACTCTTACGACACCCGCAGGAGGAGTTGGGGTGGTGACAAATGTATTCTTACTGCCGTCACCACACGGCTATTGAATTGACCCACTCTACAGTTACAAAATGTACTCACGCTGGGATCGGTCATGTCGAGCGCGTCGCCGCGCTTGGGCGCGTCGTACTTGATGAGCCAGTTGTCGTTGCCGCGGTCCGTGTTCCTTATTATGTAGTCTAACACCACCAGCCGCTCGAATTGCAGCTGGAACCTGGAATTACAAACGTGAATATATTGGTAACACAGATGTCATATATACCATAGATCAAGCAAACGTATCTACTTAGCGTGTCAAATGAACTCAGTGAAATCCACTGAGTTGTCCGTCTTTAATCGCAGCTTGCAGCTTTCGGGCGTCATTTTGTAAGTTGAAATGAACAAAAACATTAATAATGTCTCCTTAAGTAATATTAATTGCAACAACACAAAAAAATATCAATACTCAAGGGCCTGAGACATATTTAAAATCATAGGCAAGTAACAACTTCTGTACAAAATCTGACACGCTCGGCCGCCATACAAATGAATGAACTTGTTTCTTCTATCCAAATCTAATTATGTGATTGGTAATGTAAAGGTATTAAACCTTTGAGGATTTAGTATGGGGAGACGGTATCGCTATAACTTTCCTAACAAAACATTCTGCCAATTTCCGAGGGGGACGAGGTAGCACACATGTAAACGATCTAACTACAAATGCATTTCTTCTTCTCGTTACTACTCACGCACACTTAAACAATACCACAACACTAAGTTAAATTATCACACTAATACAGTAAAATTTCTATGCGGACACAATTTCAAACTATCGACGTAGGTGTAATCGAACCGATTAATATGGCTTTCAAGTGTCTGAAGATTATCGTATCGATATATTTTTCTAAACGTCATAGATTGACGTGCACCTTGGTACTATATATTGTTGTTTTGAGTATTTAAATAAAAGTAAACAGACAATTAGTAACAGTTATTAATTAATCAACCAATTTTAATACAAAACCGCCTGAATGTCTTGCCATTAACCTACTTCAATTGATTATGTTTTCGTTTATCGCGATCTTTGACTACGAAGGCTGTAACTGTAAGGAAAGTCTTGGTCAATCACGTGCATTTCGAAATCCGTAAATCAATTATAATATTAATTAGCGGTTGTGGAAGAAAACAATGTATGTCCATACGAGTGTACATACGAGTATTATTTATTTTGTTGTAGAAAGAAAGTTTTAGTTAACTGGGGTAAAACTCACTGAGGCTTAATTGTGAATACTCGTAAGAATACAATTTGAATACAAGTACGTAGGTACAAGGTGCGTAGGTGCGTATACATACAAGATTTTGCAATAAGGCCGGTGATATTGATATTCCTTAGTGATATTTTAGTAAGTACCTAAATACAATTTATAATATAGGTCCAACTAGCGTTAAGTAGCACTTGTAAAAATGAAGTTATTGAATTCGATAAGACTGTGTTTTTATTTACTTACTGTGAGAACACTAATATACGTAAACGCAAGTGTCCGTATCTCGATATTTTATACCTACTCTCGACATTGTGTCATAAAGAGTAACGTTCACCCCGGTAAGCACATCATTGAGCGCGAGATAGCTCGCGCTGCGACAAACCCATGTCGCGGCTGTCAAATTTATATTTCTAGCCGTCATTTTCTCGATTTTGGTAGCACAAGTTAACAGCTCGAGAAATTAGTTCCATGCGAAAGAGTCATCCCGCGGGCGACATAACAAGTGTTGCCATTTATGTGTGGGACTAACTTTTCTTTCCTAGCAACACTGAATCGGTATAAATAATGTTGAATGATGAGTGAACAGCAAGCTTTAAAAATGAAACATCTCTAGTCACGATAACTTCGTCTCGTTCACGTAGTATAAAGATTAAAGAGATAGGACATTTTAATATGAAAATGTCAAAGTGTCATAATAATAATCTTTCACATGACATTTGTAGATTGTGTTTGGTGGCGATATTTTAAATGGCTCATGAACGTAAAATTTAAGTTAATTATAGCCTTTTATACTCTTTATACGTTACTTAGGTACTGTGGATGTTAGTTACGATTATTTACATTTAAACCGTATATTTTTTGAAATTCATGTTCATAGTTCTTTAATAAAAATGTATGTTATGAATTATATTTCAGTCATCGGAGCCCAATAATAATACAAAGCAAGATGTCGTTGAACTAAACCCTTAGTTTCCAGAGGGAGAATGTGGATCCGGAAAAGATGAAGTAGGTACCTATATTGGGTCAAACTCCAAAAAATAAATCTATCGGGTCTTCGAATTACCAGCAGGTATTTCGATGAAAGCTTGTACAAATCATTTAAATTTATGATAGAAATGTGAGGGTTTCGTTTTCGTACCCGATACCCGCCTCCTTAATCCATCCTCCAGGTCCAAAACAATATACCTATGACCTAAAAGTGGTTGATATATCCGATATCCTGCATATACCAACTTAATTATTAAGGTCAAGTATGGTCAAGAAAAGTAACACCTTAAGTTACATACATCGCGTCTGATAGTATTATGTATAGTAAAAATCATACTACGATTATTTATTTGATCTACAGGTTATTTTTGCGGAGCTGTCAATAAAGCATGGTATTTATCAATTATTCATACTGTTTAAAGATATGGCGCAAATTGAAGAAAAAGGTTCGCAATCAGCAAATCGGATTCCACAACAGCCATGAAGGCGGCTGCTGGGTCGCGCTCTGCAGCTCGTCGTGAACAACAAGAGTACGCTTGGCGCCCGAGCTCGTGGCGCAGCCTGCGTTTGGTTGGGTGGTTTTAAAGCATATCGTTGAAGTTAGAGCCCACGGGTGTATGATATTTTTTCACTATATTTATGAGGTTTCATGTTGTTACAATTTATGTTAGTAAATCTAATATCACATAGTGGAAGAAATATAACGCCGTGGACGCGAACTTCCGCGGCAAAGTATAAAAGTGCCCATTCAATTCAGACGATCGTCTACAATAGAACAGAAATTACAGGCGTTTATTAACTAATTAGATTATAAACATATTTGTGATTGTAAACTTGTTTGGCTCAACTGTTCTTTACGATACAAATATTTGTTACATTGAGTATTTAATACATGTTATTATAATAAATACATTTTTTGTAATAAATACGTACTGGATTATTTATTATATATATTTTAATTTGTTTAAAATACTAGTTATTAGCCGTGTGGAGACTGTAGTAAGATTACATTTACAACTCTTCCCGTTGGTGTCGTAAGAGTCGGTTAAAGGATTGAAGTGTCATTGACTATTTATTTATCAATGGGTAGTAGTGTGAGTAGTGTGTCCACTATGATGGGCAGCAGCATCATCATAGTGGACACACTACTCCCGATTATGGGTATATCATCATCATCATATCAGCCGAAAGATGTCCCCTGCTGAACATAGGCCTCCCCCAAAGATGTATGAAAGAGGCCTATGGGTATATATTAACCTCCTAATGCGTCCATGCGCATAGGCTAAGGAAAGGACATTGCCCATGCAGCCGTGAACTAATAGAGGCTGATCTACCTTTTCCTATATAGATTATGTGTACAAATGCCGCTTTTCTTAATTATATTGTACTTGTAAAATGTAGCTGCGTAATTGTACGGTATTACTACACAGAACATCGCTATCACAATTAATACTATTATGCATCTTGCCCTTAGATACTTCTATTCAATTGCTATTAGCATTGGTGGTACGTTAATACTTCTTCTTTACAACCGCTACTATTGAAAAGATTACTAGCATATGATTCTCTATTGAACCTCCTTGGGTCTTCAGGCTTTACGGTATCGACTGTAGGGTCGGTAATGAAACGAAGTTTGTTAATATTAAAACATTAAATAATGCCTTAGAACGCATGTACTGAAACAAATTATTCATAACTACCAATACATAGCTCATAGCTACAATAATAATTCGACTGAAAGCCTAAATTTGCAATCCGTAACGAACTTTATGTGTTTCTCGACTTTCTCGCCACCTTCACACCTCGAAGACAATTTGTCGCATTTTGACATTAAAACGCAATGTATTTTATCGCTCAAGTTCAACTTGTGCTACGAATTTTGAGGATATCTCGCGTGGGACTTTCAAGCGAAATAATTATGTCGCTTTGATAGATCAACGCGAGTCAGCGTTATCTCGCGCGCATGTTGTGCTACCAATTCGTGACATAGCTCGAGAAAACTCTATGTCGCAGTTTTTGTCGTCCCGCGCCCATGATGTGCTTGCCGTGCACATCACTATGTATTTTCGCGCGTAATACGTATTCCAAATAAGCGCAATAAATATTCAACCTTATTGGCTTACATATAAGCTTAACATTAGACCAAGGCAGAGTCTTCTGTCTTACTTGATTCACTAAGTCTGATATTTCCTACAAAATTTAAAGATGGGTAGACCTTATTAACCTTAAATACGAGAATACAATAAATGTCAAACTTTCTCCATCAGTCAAAAATGAAAATACGAATTGTGTGCGATATTTTTGAAACCGATTTTGCTATCGATTCGCTGGTACTTGATTTTCTTGAACAATTTTATGTAATAAAATGTTGTAATATAAACAAATAAAGGCAAGATATGAAATAGTATCGCATATTTTGTATACATGATGTATTTGAACGAGTTTTGAATCCATACATAGCACATACAGACATTTTGACGGAGCTTGTTACGGGTACATAACGATTACAAGACTGCGAAGAATCGATTAATGAAATAGTTTTTATAAACAGGTTTGGTCAATGTACAAATTCTTGGCCAAAGTCTTTGGCAGAGGGGAAACGATATGAAGCCGACTCCATTACTAAATCCTCAAAGTATTAAACCTTTACAGTTTATTTCACGTGACGAAGGGGGCTGGCATGATATAGAATTCAACTTTAGAATGCTTGCCGTCTCTGTCATGTACAAGAATCTAGATAGGGGGCAGTTGAAGGTGGACAGGCTTCATGTGAAGATCTATAATTGTATTGATATAATGTAATGAAGAAAAGATTAATATAAAAGTAATATCGAGGAAGCCCTATTGTTTGATTGTATGCTGAAGTCCTCCCACATATTGGTGTAGGTGCGGGGTAACAAGTAGACAACTAGTAACAAGTATACGGCGCACAGACGTGGGTCTTTTGGGGGTATACAAAATAGTATGGTGTACAAAAACACTAGTATTTGTACTTAGTATTTCAGATTACCTAGTATTTATACCAGATGTTATGTAATTAATAATAATCGAAATCCAAACATGATAAGTATACGGAAATCAAGGAAAAGATTATGGATACGATCATTAAAATAGTACATTACGACACAAGTGCGAATTTCCTTTTTGCACGTGTCTTGTACGACGTTTTTTGGTACAGATGACCCGCCGAAGTTTTGAACCTGACGTAAAATGAGCCACTTCTCGCACTAGAGCGTAAAAAAGGCACCATCTGTACTAAAAATATTATTTTTTTCCGAATGAAATCCGTCAGTTTGATTTATTTGTACTGGCGTTAATAAATGTATTATCTCTGTTTTTTTTCAAGTTATTCAGTTCAGAATTTGCTTTGGTTTAATAGGGTTGGTGTGCGATACCTATATGTCCTTTTGCACGTATTACTTACTATTGGTTCCACGCTATAAAATAGGTTCGAAGATAGCTTAATAGTCTAACCACCTTAAAGGTCTCCTAACTTAGCAAGCCGCTAAGTATAGCTTGTCTCTTTTGTGTTATCAATATGTATGATCGAATAGACGTTTGATCATGATCATACCTGTTAGTCTATGTGGAGCACGCCTAGCTATGAGGTACCTATAGTTGCTGATTTCTAATGCCCGCCTTCCACTGCGAGCGGAACGGACTCATTAATGGCTCCGTTTAACTTACACCGCTGGTGTGACTTACAGCCGTCAACTGCATACTAGCACTTGGCCAGCGATGAACGTGAAACGGAGCCATTAATGAGTCCGTTCCGCTCGCAGTGGAAGGCAGGCATAAGAACGAACATTTGACAGTTTAGAAATGAGTCTTATATGTATCGGAAAAATGGTGAGTCTTATCCTCATACTAGGATTAATCTATTGTCAAAATATCATTCTTATGCCCGGTTCACATTATTCCAGTTCAGTAATCCAGCGGTCTAATCCAGTCCAGTGCTGGACTGGAGCATATCGTTTACATTACTCCAGTATTTTAAGAGTAGCTGGATTGGAAACACATCGCTGACAATGATCTAGTACTGGTTTGGAACTGGAATGGCTATCTACATTATTCCAGTGCCGCTGGATTGGGTGAGCTGGAATGAAAAGTTGTCGTTTCCAGTCACTGGACTGGAATGCTCACTGGAATGGAAGCATACCAGTGTCGGTTCACATTATTCCAGTAGCATTCCAGTACTGGATTGGATTGCTGGACTGGAATGCTACTGGAATACTGTGAACCGGGCATAAAGGCTGCTTTATTTATACTGACTTCCTCATGACGTGCGGCGGCGGCGGGTCCTGCTCGAAGCGCCGCAGCCAGTAGTCGGCGTCCTTGTAGCCCTCCACGAACAACTGGAACGACCCCGCCTGCCAACATGCATTCATTTAGTGAACATACGTTCATTCGGAAGCCTGGATGCTTAGCCAAGTTGCCAATCGCTTGCGCTTAGTAGTGTATCGTAGTTTTCCCTCTCTGTCACTCTTTCATGTTATTGCGACAAAGACAGGTAGCTGCCTTTCGTTTACGATTGGCGATTAAGCGTTAGCGATTGGCAACTTGTCTAAGCACCCTGGTAAGATCTGGGGGGCTACCACGATCACGAGTGCGATTCAGGACATACTCGTAATCCTGCCACCATATATAACATGGACGTCTAATGCCAGAAAAAAACACAATTGTTCAATTGTGCCAAGATGGGCAGGACATGGCGCTTTTCTTAACACCACGCATATTTCAGCGCAACATCTTTGACAAATGTTTATAGAATGTAGTCAATCAAAACTTTGACGGACCAATCACAACTATTTTTAAATGGCGGTTTAAGTTTTTATAGGTTGATATTGAAATTCATTACTTTCATTACCGTGGTGCATTGAAGAGGGGATGACACTTGTCAACTAAAATTCAGGACCGTTTTTGAATTTAATATGGCGTGCGTCTTCCATTTTTTATTTGTTCGTAGTCGTAATCTGAATCGCGAAGTGTCAGTACCATAGAATAACTCGATGCTTATCATGAATAACGCTGCATTTAAAGATTCTAAAGTGTCATCATTTCAATTCTAATAATGAATCACTAGAATTCAATTAGAAGCAAGTATTATTTTGGATTACAGCGTTGTTAATGATAAGCAACGAACCGTCAAAAACTGTCAGGCCTAAACTGAATCGCCTTTGGGTGAATATCTGAGCGTTTCAACCGCCTATTTTTGGTTGCATCATTTTTGCCGAAGTTTCCAATCGTTACAATGTGTTACTACGTCATTTGAAGGAGGCACGGTTTCTTATATAAATGCCGAAGTATGACATTGAGACGTTTAGAAACTTCGGCAAAAATGATGTCACCAAAATTAGGCAGTTGAAATGCTCAGATATTCACCCATTTAAGAGATCACGGTAGCCCCCCAGGCCGACTAAGCAATACCTAGTTTCCTAAGTGTGAGTTCGCAATATAGAGACTTTACGAGTATGTATGTAAATCACAATTCAAAGCTTACTTCACAAGTTTGAAATTGCAGTCGCTTATTTCGCAGCAAGTTCAACGATAGATGTGCATTCACACCACAATTCTATGTTAATTAGACGGTATTTTACTTTTAGGTTAGAACATCTTGGCATTTCACCGTAAAAAAACATAGAATGTCTCACCGGATAAAAGATTAACTCAAACAGTTTAAAAAAAATTACGTGTAAGTTAATTTTTTTAAATGTTTTAGTTTCATTTCGTTATTTGACTTATTTGTTTGTATACTGTGAAATTGACTTCCAATTTTTTATATTATTTCAAGTTTGAGAAAAGCACTATACTAGCTTCGCTTGGAAACCAAATATAGTAGGGTTTGTATTTCTATTAGTATTACCTACTTAATATACCTACGCAGCTTGCTAAGTTTTGTTTCCCGGCATCTGCAATAATGTACTATATCACCACCACTATCCGAGGTGTGTCACAACTAAGCTGTATATGGGTCAATCACTTTTTTTATGTCACTCGTTGCCATGGTTACGGTCTCCTGGGTCACCCTTAAAATCACAGTTTAGCAGCATTCAAATTGACAAAAGTTTGATTTTTTGACAGTTATGTGGCCTTTCCAAGGTGGGTCATCCATTCATCATGATAGTAGAGTGTGCATGATACTTTCTTCTAACAAACTACCCCGCTGTTGTCCCCTGGGTGATGTGACAGAATAACAACAAAAAAAACCGGCCAAGTGCGAGTCGGACTCGCGCGCGAAGGGTTCCGTACCATTATCAATTTATTATTTAAAAAATACAGTTAAATCAACCTAGCTCAAAAACTATAGGAGATAATTTAATCAAACCAAAAATCGTTGATAGAGTTTATTAATGTGCTTAACATATATTTTTTTTAGAATTTTATATCGCGTAGTTTAAAAAATAGAGGGGGGGGGACACATATTTCAGACTTTGAGAGCTGGTATCTCGAAAACGATTTGCTTAAATAAAGATAAGATTTATAAACCTTCATATCATTTTCAAAGACCTTTCTAATAATACCCCACACGCTTATATACAACTAAATTTTTTTTTCTATCCCTCAGTTATATGTATGGAAGGCCCCCACCCCAATGGTTTTTTTACAATTTAGTATCATAATCCTGTAGCGGTTCATACAACACATATCCTTACCAAATTTCGTTACTGTAGCATTCATAGTTTCCGAGTAAATCAGCTGTGACAGACGGACAGACGGACAGACGGACATGACGAATCTATAAGGGTTCCGTTTTGCCATTTTGGCTACGGAACCCTAAAAAAAGTGATTGACCCATATACGGTCCTGTAAACTCATAGTTACCTTAGGCGGGAGTCCCATCCTATTGAACCTCAGATTGGGGAACTGTTCGGTGATGGCGCGTTTTAGCCGCGAGCGCTCCCGGTCTATCCGCAGGTAGTTGAACGTTTCAGACACCAGTTTTACCACCTGTAACGAACAGTACTAAATTATACCTTTGTTCATAAACTGAATTTTAATTTAGTTCCTAGTTCAACCAAAGTTGGACGACATGGAACCATCTACAGTATAGATTCCCAAAGTTTTTGTCTAAAGCAGGATAATTTCCTTTAACTTGACTGTATATTTCAGAAATGTGTTAGTTACATTTCCATCAATACAAATGTTCCATTGTTTACTTTTTTGTTCACATTGTATTTGATAAACTACAACTATGAAAACGGATAACATTGCGTATATTAATTAAGTTAATTACATCCTGACGTTTTGAACACTTTACAGGGTAAATTAGGATATATTTTGTACGTGGGTTGTTTTATAATTATTTTGAGGGAGGTAGATAAAATTTCCTCCAATGTCACTCACCAGTAGAACATGGACCCTGTAAAGTCTTCGAAACGTTGGGATGTAATTCAATGAAATAATTAACACGCCGTTTTCATACTTTTATTTCATGAATAAGTGTCACGGTAATTGATTCTAATATTATTAAGATGTGGGAAAATATACTACATTATTATACAGTGTGTGGCCTTTAACACGGGAGAAAAATGAAATGAGGGACTCCTTAGACTATCGGCAATAATCCTGTAAATGTCCCGGTGTTTCAAAGTGGTTAGTTAAGTTTGGAGATATTGTCATTCAAAGCTATGGACCTTTAGTACTGGATCTTGGCATAACGATGTCGTAGCTTGTCAGTCGCAAGACATCTTGATAGTACACCAGGTACGAAGTCATAACAATAATTTTGTTTTTATTTTTACACTAATTTGTGACGGTTTAAAAAAAAAATTGTACATTTTTCAATGATTTCAAAATGATAAGTTATTGATAACTTTTAATTCAAGTAAATGAACCCATAATAATGAAAAATACATGAACAAAAAATTACAAAAAAAGTTTTTTTTTTTAATTACAATATTTGGAAATGATTGTTGATCAGCTTATTAATGCACCGTTTCAATTTTCTCCCTGGTTGTAGGCCACACACTGTATAATGCATAATATTTCAATTTATTTCAGGCAGGTGAGAACTGTTAGCAAAACTGCAATGGTAACATATACCAAATAATAAAAAATCGGGAGGGTTAACAGAATAATCTAATTGAATCATAAAATACACTCGAAAACCAACTCTACGCGCTTATCTGCATACATGCGCTTGGCAATAACCACAGGCACGTCTAGTCTAGTATCAATGAGTCACTATCAGCCGCAACCGATAAGGGCCATAAACAATCAGCATATCGATTTGTATGCCCGATTTCTACGCGTGTGTATTTGATACGGGCGAATATTTTAATGGCGATTACTGTCGGACCTAGGGAACCTGTTTACATTTTTTTTTAGGAAATTAAGGTTTTTTTATACAAAATAATTGACCACACAGTGTATTGCATCCACTGGTAGCCACATTAATTAACGTAGACATAAGTATCTAAACATTATACGAGTGTCATGTCAGTTGGACGGCATACATTGCTGCTGGGTTGCACTTTAGAAAAATCATTACACCTAATTAATAACAAACTTAAATGAAATGATTATCTTATACGATTCATGGGATCAGATATTATAGCTGGATTAATTATTCGCCCGTATAAAATACACACGCTGTATATAAGGAATCTTGCCGTGACGCAATGTGTCATCGGCCAACGTCCACATTTGTTGATGGACTAACCTTATAACATGGACAGTTATGCGTTTAGGAAATAATAAAACAAGGAACCCATTGTATAATAATAATTATGATAACAATTTATAACTCATATTTCTAGAATGTTGTTTTATAATAAAATAATGGTTATTGTAATAACAATTTGAAAGTCATATTATAAGCGAAAGCCTTCACGTGTTCTTTCAATAAACATATTGGTGCTTATAATTTATAATACTTAAATAAACTAACGGATCCCATATTTTCATTAGATTCTTACTGCAGTCACCACATGGCCAGATCCACGGTCAAATATCTTTATATCAAAAAATATATATAATACAAAAAAAAACTATAAACAAATTAATTTCTACGACTTATATCCGCCCTGCCTCTCCTTACACAAAAACTCTATTTTCACATATGGGAGAACCCTACCTACTACCGAAACTAAATGAGTTTCGGTAGTAGGTATTTCAAAAATGTCAAAATTTTACGTAGATAGTTATTTTCCAAATAGCTCCAGTTCTTATAAGTTAATCGTGATAACACTGCGACCATATATAACATGGACGTCTAACGCCATCTCAAAAATGCCCCCAAAACCAATTGTTCAATTGTGCCAAGATTTGCAGGACATAGCGCTTTTCTTAATACCGCGCATATTTCGGCGCAACATCTTTGACAAAAGTTTATAGAATTTATCCAATCAAAACTTTGATGGACCAATCACAACTATTTTTAAATGGCGGTTTAAGTTTTTATAGGTTGATATTGAAATTCATTACCGTGACGCATTGAAGAGGGGTTGACAGTTGTCAACTAAAATTCAGGCCCGTTTTTGAAAGGCAATTTAGTATGGCGTGCGGCTTCCATGTTTTATTTGTTCGTAGTGATAACAGCAATACGAATTTGAATATTATCGAATGGAAAATATTATGTACATTTGCACCTAATATTTTTAACTACTAGACTATGTTATTTTATTATAAAATCATCAACAAACATATTCTACCTAGAACGAAGTGGGAAGCCTGAGCTTACAAGAAGGAAACTCGCTCAACAATAAACCGCAGGCGACTTGCGACACAACTCTGTAAACAGCCCGGTCACTTTATAATTTAATTCTGGAATGCGAATGTCTGGAACCCTAATTTAATTAGTAATTATATACGTGCTTAATTTGACTTTAATGCACTTTACATCGTACATCTTCAGCCTATCTCAGTCCACTGCTGGACGTAGACCTCTCCTACTAACTATGCGTATAGACGCATTAGGAGGAAAATGCCCATAATCACCACGCTGATGGGGAAGCGGATTGGCGATCGCAGTAATATGTCCACTATGACGACGCTGCTGGCCGTCATCAATCAAATCAAAGAATGGTCAGCGACACTAATTCAATCCCTTAGTCGACTCTTACGACTCCCGTGGGAAGAGTTGGGGTGGTGACAAATGTATTCTTACTGCCGTCACCACACGCACGCCAATGTAATTTAATTCCGTGTAATAAGAACGTCGTAACATATTTATAATTATAAGAGTATTCTTTCGATACACATTTTTGCACTTGACTGTAGAAACATTGTTTTGACAGCAGTGTGATTATCACAGCACACAACAACTTTTAGAAATGTTGCCGTTATGCATGTTTAAATATACTGTAGAAATTATATTTTACGCAAAGTGACGCTTCTGTTCCCTGTCTATGTTATAAGATTGTAACATAATCAGGTCAAATTGTGATTCCGTATCAAACTCGCGTGTCGGTGCTGTATTCTCGCCATAATAATATAACGTTGACGTTGACGCAATAGGGCTACGTTGTTACCTCTTGGGGATATAACGGAAGCCAAGTAAAAAAGATGACGAATCATGCTGCCCAATATCTTATATTGGATAAAAACATCAGTATTTTAAAATTCGGAACACTAAACTAAGAATGACGAGTTGTTCTGCCCTAATTTGTCCTATCTTATTATAGAAAGTAGTGCCCAATTTTCCAAAACTGTCACATAACCAGATCGAATGTATAGAAATTGTGCGAAATATAACTATGGACAATAGGGCACCGAACCGAACCGATAAACTGAGAGTGATGAAAGTTTTTTTGTTCGTAAAATTCGTAATGGTTTAAATAGACCGATCGCGATATTTTTATGATAATTGTGATAAACAAAAGTATGGCGACCCGAGGTCAGCGACTTCGAGCATTTTTTGTAGGCTTCGACGATCAAGTTATTGTGCAATAAAGGTCCATTTAAGGCAACTGACACGTAAATGGAACCGTAATATTGTGCAACTATTGGTTTTAATTAATAGACCAATATAACAGTCTCGAAGATAAGACATGATCTCATAAACTCAATGAAATCATACTTAATGTAGGTAAATGGGTTATGTCCTTTGACAGTTGAAACAAATCATTTTTTAAAAGCTGTACTATTTAATAAAAAATAGCCTCACGTAATGTATGTATTAGGCGTTCTTAACGCTGATTCAGCACTAGTATTTAAAAATATATCAAGGTCTTGATTGACAAAATTGTTCAAAAATAGTAAAACTCCTCTTTAAAACATATTTAATTAATTAGGTATAAATGTTTACTAAGTATCTTAAATATTTACATTTGTATAATAGTAGCTTTTCACTTAGCACGATTTAATATCCTAGTTTAAATATAGAAATAATGACGCACTCTTAACTCTAACCCATAAATATTGTTGGCTGCAAAAGTGGGTTCTCACTATTATTCCACTTTTTAGCACCCAAAACTGCTAAATCAGAGCTTGTGCAACCATTTCGTCCACTCTATGAATATTCCTACTCTTTCTATCACTACACTATACTTTGATCACTTACCCTAGTTTTTGGCACGATTTTGAGTCCAATCTTGGCATCGACGAGGCTCGCGCCCGCTTCGGACAGATACCCCTGATTGGGGATGAGGCAGGATCTCCCGAAGCAGCAAGGACAGCATAGCTTGTGCATCCATTTCGTCCACTTCGGGTTCAGCCGACCGTAAGGCTCTTCGTCTTTTGGTTTGAATACGCCTATTATTTTCTGTAAATAAAGAAGGTTTAATGCGTGGGAGTGAATGTGGGAGGTAGGAGTAATCAATATGTTTGCGACCTCGCCTTCTTACAAAGTTAATGCGAGCTAAATCTATCTATAGTAATGTAATGAGATATAAACAATCCGCTTTCTTTGTTTGGGTATCTATGTTAGTACCGTTCGTATCTTCGTGTAGGATACCTATTTTCGCCTAGTTTGGAAAGTCTCTGCCTTATTTTTAGGGCAGATTGTCACGTACCCTCAATACAAGTTTTTCATACTTTGTATTTATTTAGTAATTTCCTATGCACTTTACACTATGGATATAGGTATCCTGGACGAAGATGCGAGACTCGACGGTACGGTACGGATCAATTACCTATATAGCAGACAAAATGCAGAAAGTCATATTCGATGGCTGATACACGAAAAGACTAGGGCATAAAGTCCCTACCCTAGAACCCTAAGGTCCCGCGAAACACCGAAAAAGTGATGGTTTGATATCGCGAAAGATAAGTGATGCGTAATAATATATATTATGATGTTAAGTGCATAAGACCGGCAAAAGTGGAAGAAAATATATAGAATCCGGGCTAAATAGGATATAAGGCCAGGATAATTATACTTATGTACGGTCCACTACAATTTCTAACGTCATTATTTCTTGCTACCCGTCCTTTTAAACAAGTTTATCCTTCTTAGTCGGTCTAAGTTTTTCCTTAGTCAACCTCGTATTATTTTATTTAAATAATATTTTGGACCTTGTTGTGGAGGAATAGTGCTGAATTTCGTTTGCCTCTAAAATCAACCAACAAAGGAAATGCGACTTAATGACATTTATGAAAGGTTTAAATTTCTTTGGATATTACGATGTTAAAGGTACTCTTTCTTCGTGTATGTTTTCTTCACAGTCGGAAACTTAAGTTATGTTTGAGTCACAATAATGGCGAGCTGATGATGTATTTCGTTGTGAATTATCAAAATAGGTCACGACACGACACCTCGCTCCTTACGAGACTATGATCGTTGACATTTTATATTATGATCGTATCATAAGAATAATTTTATACTAAACGTGTTTAATAAATTAATAAACATTTATTGAGATATATCAATCACTTCAATCAGTCACAATGGATTAGTCAAACTCGCCAGGGATGAACATCACACAGCCTACTAATGTTTTGGAGACCTAGGCTCTCCAAAACATGTCGCGCGTGATTATAAATATATGAGTTAAGCTATAAATAAAATAAATCAGGGTTCATTCTTACACAAATCGACCTAGTCCCACGGGAAGATCAATGAGGGCTTGTGCTGTACTATGCGATGTTATATGTATATTATTATGATTGAGGAACAAAATTATTTTTGTTATAAATACATAAATAGATACCCTCACTGGTATTCGAAATTTGACCTTAAATTATTTCATTTTAAGTCGAGTCCCATTCCAACGCTAACAAGATCTGACTAGATAAAAGAAAATCAGATAGATAAAGATATTTTCTTTTCAAATGTAATAATACCGGTGATTAGTGGTTATTTCACTCCGATAGCGCTCGACTCTTGTGTAACTAGCTGCGGCAGAAAATGTGAAGTAACAGTTAAACGAAGTTAAAAATAAAACAGGTAGGTAGGAATACAGTCTAGTGAAGTCTACAATGGTAGGTGAAGCAAAGGAATGGGGTCCCTATTATGGTTGACATGTCGCTGCCCCAATATTATTATCAAACCGGATTCCAAAGTACTGTTGACACAACATTTACCAAGAAAAGAGTTGTTTATAGATGTAGTGTAGTGAGTGATTAATGAATCTATCGTCTGTAAGTCTCTGCACTTAAACTATGCATATATGAATATATCTTAGATTGACTCATACTCTGTTGTGTCAACAGCGCATTCGAAGCCCAGGATTTTAATCGCGGTTTGATAATACAAGAGTCTAAGTTGCATTTTTATCAACTTGAAATTTGAACATTGTCACACTGATACTTAGTCCAGATTTAAGTTAGGAGACCTTTATAAAGAAAGTGGTTAGGTACTTTATTAGAACATGACAACGGTCTTATCAGCGACCATAAACATTGAATGCGCGACTATTATAGGCGTACTGGCTCACGTAGCAAATTAGCATAAAAATTGACGTTTATTATTTAAATAATGATAATGACGTATAGATAGATAGAGGCTACGTCTACCAAACATCGTTAATTTTATAGCAGCAAAGTGGAAATAACGGAATATCTACAAACATTTTCTTGAGAGGTAATCAAATTAAGGTTCATATTACTTCATATTCATTATCATCATCAGCCTGTTTCCCTATACCTACTTACCTACCTACAGTCTTATAGTGTAAGTTTGTAAGTTTGTATCCGACACACCAAATAAGGGAACCAAGCTTTAAGTTCCCTTAACCCCGCGTAGGATTGTTCATGTGCGCCCCGTTTCAAAGCAAAACTGGTATAAACCAGATCTGCTAAAATATGAATAAGAGCATATAGATTTCAGTACAAGAAATGTTCTTATAAGTATCGAAAGAATCGCCTCATAAATAATTATGATGTTCGTTTTACACATGTCATTATCTCTGAAACTGAGCCGAAACCAGAAATATTCATATGACATTATAGTCCCAAAATGTGGTCAGGAAATTCAGGAATACAAGTTTGTCGGGTTACTCATTTCCACCTCGTATCATCATCATCATCAGCCTATGATAGTCCACTGCTGGACGTAGGCCTCTCCTATTAACTACTCAAAATTGTACCTTGTATAATTACTGAAAATGAAGTATGTTATAAGGGAGCCCTTTAAAGACTGATGATATCTTGTAGTATTTGTTTTTCTAGCAGGAACGAAACTAGCTACAAAAAACAGATTTCAAACATTAAATGTAAATAGCTTTCACAATTCCTTAAATACAGCCTGGGTCGCGTTTTATAAAGTTATAATTTACAATTTCGCTGTTTGCCTCTCTTTCTAGCCAATATGTGCGTGCATTAGAGAGGCAAACAGCGAAATTGTAAAATGTAACTTTATAACGCGACCCTGGTGATATACAGACAGACGGACATTGAAGTCTTAGTGTAAGGGTTCATTTTGTTTCGTACGGAACCCTAAAAAGGATTTACTAGTAAAAATACACAATTCATAAATGATCGCATTCGGAAAGCGGCGGTCACGGTCACAGGAAAAGTCGAATCGTATCTTGAAGGTTGTAATCAATTTGAGACGTTATTGGGCACTTTAAATTTGCAGAATTACAAAGCATTTCATTCTCTGTTTCTGTTGACAGAATAAATCTGTATTTTACGAACATATCTTAATCCATCCAATCCATCCATTATGAAACATTATCTTGGCGTTGTTATACTTGTCATGTCTGATTTAGCTGTATATTGAAAATAAAATAGTTTATTGTTTCACACTAGACATGAGCGCCGCGCCGGCGCGCCGCCGCCGCCGGTATAAAACTACGCGCCGCCGCCGCCGACGCCGCCACCGGCGTGGAATCGGCGTGACCTTGATGAGGCATCACAAAATTGCGCTTCTTTTAATACCAAGAATTAAACGTTTTTACATAGCTAAAATCGTGGTAAAAATCACCTTTCGAAAAGGTTTAACAAATATTATGTTTGTTCAGTCGAGTACAAAGTTATGTATACAGCTGGAAGTTACAAAATTATGTATCCATTTATGTTAGTAGCCATGTTTGGTTTTCCTGTACTCGGTTGTAGTTCTTATATGCGTATTAGTAGTAATTATTGAAACCAATATAATTATATACTCTTAATTTTTCTTGACGACGGAAACCACAGCGGACGTTAACCAGAACCGCACCCTCAGGGAGATTTGAAGAGATTTTGTGAAATGCAGCGCAGGGACAGGAAGTCAAAGCTTTCGGAGGAGACCTTAGGGCAGTTAGGGCTAATGTAGGAACGACGTGGAAACCCGTCTCTTCGTCAAGGAAACGGACTCTAAACTTAACCGAGAGATCAGTAAGCATGTACGAAAAAGCGATGGTGAAAATGGTTTAAACTTTCACGATTATCACTCATATTTTACAGACAAACGGGTCTTAATCGCGTAAAACTTACGTTTAATTATATCCTGACGTTTCGCGCATGACGTTACACCCGTGGTCGCATGCTGACTCAAACGTAAGTTTAGTAACGGGTCTTAATCGCGTAAAACTTAAGTAGCGTAGTTTGTCTGTAAAATATGGGTGAAAATGGTGTTCGTACAATCTCTAGGAAGAAGCCACCTGACGAAGCTGACTACACAGCTCGTGGAGAAGTCGTTACTTCGAAGCCGGTTATTCACTTCTATGCTTCACATGCATTTCGACCTGATCCCGAAAATGAGGATTCTAGACCCACTTTAATACGCCACTGCACCGAAGACCTGCTAGAAGTCAGTATCGGCGAAACCGAGATTGCTCTAGGCCAGCTTAAAAACGGAAAATCCCCGGGATAGGATGGCGTTATAACAGTTGTAAAAATCAGGAGGTAAGCCCTCTACTGAGCGAGCTGCAAAAGCTTTTTAACGGTGTCCTATGCGAAGGAAGAACTCCGGAGGCATGGATTACAAGTGTGGTCAGCCTGTTTTTCAAAAAGGGAGACAAAACCCTGATGAAGAACTATCGACCCATTTTCTCTTCCAAGCCATGTCTATAAGCTGTTCCCAAGAGTGATCACGAACCGTCTTGCGCGGAGACTCGACGAATTTAAACCTCCGGAACAGGCTGGATTTCTGAGCGGATACGGCACCATATACCACATCCACACAGTGCGGCAAATTATACAGACGACCGAGGAGTATAATCAGCCCCTGTATCTAGCATTTGTGGACTATGAGAAAGCCTTTGACTCGATTGAGATTGAGATCTGGTCTGTTCTGGAGTCCTTTGAGCGATTTCAAGTCGATTGGCTATACATCCAAGCGATAAGATATCTCTTCGAGGCCGCCACCATGTTCGTCCAAGTACAAAATCAGCAAACAAATCCTACACCAGTTCATAGAGGCGTGACACAAGGGAACGTTATCTCCCCGAAATTGTTCTCAAATGCAATGGAGGGCGGACATGTTTAAGACACCGAGCTGGAAAAGATCAACATTCAATTGGATAATCGTTTTTTTTAACCATGTTTTCTTTTTTGTTAAGGTGTGCAATAAAGAGTATTCTATTCTATTCTATTCAACATTAATGACGAGTACGGGAAGTAGATAGGTATGTATACCTCGGGCAAACATTGCAGATGGGTAGAAACAACTTCGAGGATGAGGTGAATAGAAGAATTCAGCTAGGTTGGGCAGCATTTAGGAAGCTACGTCGAGTCTTCACATCGTCGATCCCACAGTGTTTGATTACAAAAGTCTTCAATCAGTGCGTCCTACCCGTCATGACGTACGGAGCCGAAAAGTGGACACTGACGGTACGCGGGTCCACAAGTTCAAGGTCGCACAGCGAACTTTAAAAAGGGCTATGCTCGGCTTCTCTCTGCGGGATCGAATCGGAAATGAGGTTATCCGGCAGAGAACCAAAGTGATCAACATAGCCCACCGTATTACCAAGCTGAAGTTGCAGTGGGCTGGCTATATTAGCTGTAGAATCGACAACCGCTGGGGTAAACGAGTTCTTGAGTGGAGACCGCGTGTCGGTAAACGTAGTGTAAGACGCCCTCAGGCAAGGTGGAGCGACGATTGGCGCAGAATGGATGGCAGAAGCTGGATGTGAGCAGCCCAAGATCGAAGACGGTGGCGTGAAATTGGGGAGGCCTATGTCCAGCAGTGGACTGCGATAGGCTGATGATGATGTATTGTTAAGTGTCAATTATTTATCGATAGTTAAAGAGCATTTGAGTCAATCCCTCTGACAATTTGATTTTTGCTATGGAAAATTTCAGCTTTGCTATTAACTCTATGAACAACTGTTTTCAAGGCCACGCCGCCGATACGCCGCCGCCGCCGATCAATTTTGACCGGCGCGCCGCCGCCGGCTATTTGGCCATCGGCGCTCATGTCTATTTCACACCACATAGCTAATAGCGTGTTCAGCTTTAGTATAATTTATTATATTAGATATTAAACTAAATTAACTTTTTTTTCATACTTGCAGTCAAATTTTCTAACGACTGAAGGAAAATGCTATTCCTTTCAATCTTTCCTATTGTAGTTTGAAAGTAATAGCAAAATTCGGCAGATGGATTTCTGGCAAGTATAAAACACAGATGCTATATCTTCAGAGAATTTAGCGCAAATAAATGTATCATCAACAAAAAAATCATTTATATTTATCTGCATTTGTTGAAATTATTCGTCCTAGGCAGCCATTGAGACAACGAGCGTATTAATATGCCAGAAACTCATTCTTAACGCAATTTAATCGAGACTATCCAAGACTACTGATTGATAAACGCTTGCCAGAGAACCTTGGACTCTATCAACACGAGTATATAGTAGTAACTTACTTTTCTAGCTTAAATTAAGCAACCTAGATGCGATAGCCTTGGTAGCGTTCATTTGTTTTCATTAATCATTGTCAGGATGAACATTTATGGCCGATTTCAGTACACTCTTTAAACGTTTCAGTATTAGTAACTCGAAAATTTAAAAACTTTCCCGTCGTTTCTTTATTTCCTGATATATATTTTGTATAAACAAACATAAACTAGATCATCAAACTGCTGTAATATATTTTCTTCCAACAGTTCCAATCATTTGGAACTAAATAGTTCCTACCGTCTAAAATGTGCTCAAGAGACAGTATAAAATTTCCCCCATATGTCACACAAGTGACGTTTTCAACGGAACTACTGTCGATTGTCGATAAAAGGACTTTGTATAACGATAATAAGTTAGGTCGTAACCTTTAAATGCTTCAAAAGGACTTCATTATCAACAGAACAAATTAACTGTGGGACAAACTATTTATAAAAAATTATTACCTCAATAAACTGCACATTTCGTCATACGCTTATAATATGGCTAAATAGGTCTGGTTTTAAAAATTGGAGCTTCTTCAAATTAAGGAACTGGCGCCACTATTAACATCAAGAAACCAGTTTCGGTATTAGTGGATTGGATTAGTCAGTAAACGCATACATATTATGTAAATACTACCAAGTAGATAATGATGATAAGGCGATACTGATTATGACTAAGTGGCTTTATCCCATAATCAATTTGTTATAATAAGCCAAAAGACGACCAAACTGCTATATTTATCTGAACCAATAGAAATATAAATACATGTCAAATTAGATGGAAAATAGCTTGAACAGGTGAAGTGTTTTGCAGTGACAAGGAGCATCACGTTCATCAAGTTGGTCCCGCATCGACCTACGACGATGAATTTGTAAAGTGGTTAATGACTCATTATTATTTTCATTGCTGGGGACACTTGCAACAGTAACTGCATAATGCGTCCTTCGGCAGCGATGAACACAAATGCTAAGCTAAAGACCTCCACCAAATTATGTGTCACGCAGAATAGCTATTAGCTATGGGCTACGACCTTAAGTAGCGCCAGCATACGATGCTGAGTTTGATCTCTCAATATCAATTCTAGATAATTAATGCAAACCTCCATTGTATTAAAAACGATAATGCAATTTAACAATAATGATAACGTAATCAGAGAGGTCGCTAGTACTTATAAGGTTGGGTGTACTGGCTAGACAGAGATAGCAAAGTACTATGTACTAACTGTCCTTTTCTTTTTTTATATTTAAATCTCAAAACAGGTTCCAGTATTTGAGAAATAAATGTTTAATAGGCAATCGGTCCATCAAAAGCAAGTATGCGATTAGCTATCGGCGATAGAAACGAACAAAAGATTGTCGCTCTCGTGTAAATAAAAGAGAGAGTGATTATAATTCATCATCAGGAATGAATCATTTATTTACAAGAGAGCGACTTCACAATAAACTCAAAAGACGAATGCATAGCTTGCTTCATTACCACTCTAAGAAAAGGAGTAAATTAATATACCGAAATATACTTAGAGATCGCTTGTTAGCGATAAGAGCGCCTTTTGTTTAACCTCTATAGGGGTTATACTATTTCTATGTCATCTTTGTTTTGGTTTTTGTTTTGTTCGAGGTGTGCAATAAAGAATATTTATTATTATTTATTATTATACTGTTTTATGATTTGCCAAATTAATAAAAGTCAGAATTTTCACTGACTTTTCTTTTCCCTTCACCAACATTACCATACCCTACTTCCATCTGAGTAAAAGAACAAATAATGGAGGCTAATGGTTATGCGCTTACCCCACCGGGGTTCTTGACAAAGTAGGACCCGCTGGAGCCCTGGTATATCCTCTCCGGGAAGATGTTGTTGTCGATGGCCACCTCCGCCTGCCATACCAGTTCGCTGAACTGTGGGTCATCTGCGTACAAGTACAAAAATAGGATGTTAGATACAATGACGAGATGGGTGTTTGTTATGTATAAATTACTTTTTCACTACCCATGAGTTCCTGTTATTGGCTGTCTGTCTTCACTGTAATTTAATCTATGATTGTCGCCTGTTCTCTTATTAAAACAAAACAAATAAATAATTATGTAGGTATGTGATGCAGGGACCGGAACCGTTATTTTCTCCATACACAAAGTGATGAAAATGGTTCTTTTTTCGTTCTCCGGTATACAAATTGTAAGTTAATGGAGTAATTTAAAAATATGATATTGTAAATTACATAAAATATTGAGCAGTATATAAACAGCATAAAACATTTTAAAATAATGGGTTATTTTGAGGTTTTTGTAAAATACCGGTTCCGTCCCTGATGTGATGTTTTGAATTGTTTGTAGCTTATTTATGCTTATTTAAAATGACCGTATTTTTGTTCTTTATTATTTTATTATATGTTTAGGGAAATACTTTTTATAGTTAAACCACAAACAAAGTGATTTTACCATTTAGTTTTGTGTGTGAAAAATTGAAATTATAATATTTGATATATTTTCCTCTGATATAACAAAATCTAATAATTTCGAAAATTTATTTATTTATTATTATTATTTGGCATATAGGAGCACTACTATTTCTGTATTAATACTTAATTGAAAAAATACTAGTAACATTTAATTACTTATTTTAGAGAATGGTCTGCATAAAACAATTCCTTGATTTATTAAAGTATAGACCAAAGAGCATTCTTTACCTAAAACATAAAATCATCTCATTGCCACACCACTCATTATGAATACTAATTACAAATGAGAATAGTTTCTTGAGTAGCTAACACCTTCTTTAAAACCTGTTTATCGGAGACCAATGAAATTAGCATGTTTATCTACTACTCAACATTGAGTGTATGTTGTTTTAAGTTAATTTCATTGGAGAATAATACAAATACTACAAAAAGAAAGTTTTAATGCACCAAGCATTTTATCAATACTCTAGACATTAGGAAATAAATTTTACATGTAAAAAACACCTCATTACCTTAAAGACACACTTCAGTCCATTGCAATTTTATTTATAATAAATTAAATTGAGCAAAAATATGAAAGATTACATAAAAGTAAAAATGTAGGTACTTACAAATTAGGTGGGTAAAAGCATGAATAAAAAACATGAACTTTCTCTTTGGATGAATCTATCTTGAAATCACCTTTTTAGATTACTAAAATAATAAGATATTTTAAGGGTTAATGTAATAAAATATGTTTCATAAAAATAGGATATAAATATAGTGCATATACAACTGACACTGGAAATCAATAACAGTCCTGATTCAACAAGCATTCATTATTTCTGTAACACCTTCACAGGTAGCATATGGCATGCTTGTTTGACTAACTAAAACACTGAAAACACATCATTTATTCTATTACTAAAACAAAGATTGCAGAGAAATCAAAAACTAAATTACATACCACAGTGAAAAGGCTGGTCCATATTACAGAATTTATAAAAACAAAGCTAAAATAGCAAAACAGATCTACACTTGTTACAGTTGGCTGAAAATTGACATTGTACTTTTCTGCAGCTATATTCACTCAAGTTACCTGAGTAAACATTTTTTTCTAATGAATCTACAGTAGCATGAAGTTGAGTACATAATTATGCAAAACTTAGCAGCAAAACAATGCCAAATTCTTATCACCTTGTATTCAGGGATGTACACAGAGTACCAAGGTCAATTTTACTATCTATACATCAGTGTCATTGGATTATAAAATAAACAGACTGGAAGCCTTACAAAGCTCACAGGGAAGTCAGACAAGTATTTTTAGAAAAAAACTCACGCGTAACAGACTTAAATTGAGCATGATTGCTTGCCATATGCTCTGTGGGCGCTAACTTATGTTTTTGGCAAATAAATAGGCGTATACATGAGTCAGTGACGATAGCACGTAATTACCTGGGAAATGGTTGTAGGACACTTCGAAGTCGCTACGGCCGCCCAGGAGCGGCTGCGACTCCCGGTTCACCCCTGGGGAATCCACGTTGCCCTCGAATCCGACTTCTGGCACTAAACAAATCTCCTCAGCACTACTGGAGAGAGATACCACGCCGTCATCCGGCAGCGTAATTGGATTGTGCGGCTTGTCGAAATCGAGGTTCAACAGAGTCTCTTCCGTACTCATGAGTAATGTTAAACAGCGATACTCTGCCGAGCCTCATTTAATTCGACTTGTAAATTCTTTGTTCCACAATCATTTACACAAACACGACCACTTCATTCATTGTAGCCAGCCAGAGACTATAGAATAATGACAATTTGACAAATTCGCGACTGACAGATGACGAAATTGGCATAGACTAACGTTTATTTTTCTTAGCATAGTGCAGTGGAGCGAATCGGTAATTGAAGGTAATCGTTATAAATATAATCCATGGATATAGGATATGAATATGGATTTGACAACGTAATAATAATAGCAAGAACGAAAGAGATGGTCTTATGAAACTTTTTACTAGTGGAAGTGAAAAGGAACGATAATCGTCCGTCCTTATCACTGTGCCACTATTTTTTGTGTGTGTGGCACTTAGTGCTAAGTCTAAGTGCCAGACAAATGCGTTGAATACGTCACTATACGTAGTATCTTCTTAGTAGTCTGTGACTATGTCTATCCCTCTTAGTGGCACACTATGTGCGGCCCCTCGATATAATCTTTAACCTCCTGCCGCCCAGAATTTTCTGACCAAAGGTGGGATAGCAGCCCAGAGGCCTTTTTATAGGTTCGCATGGTTCGGGCCCAAGATATTCCATGTACGATATTATTGATGTAGCATTATTGTATGAGCGTAGGGTTTTTTGTGGGTTATATGGCATATGAGTAGAGGGCTAGGATACCAAAAAAACATTGAAATTCAATGTCTTTTTAAAAGGTCTCCGGGCTGCTACCTCAAGTATTGTTTTATTTTCTATTTCTTTTATTTTTGAGTTTATTGTAATAAACATTTAATCATTATATAGATAATTTATATATTAAAAATTAATCATAATAAAAGTTAAGAAATACCAGAAATAATAATAAAAAGATTTACCTAAGTAGGATAGGAAATAAGGGATTATAAATAAAAATCGATTTAAAGATATACCTACCTGCCTACGAAGCTGGAGGTTCCGGGTTCGAATCCCGGCGAGGGCATTATTTGTGTATTTATTTATCACAAATATTTGTTCCTTGGTCATGGCTGTCTATGTATTTAAGTATCTGTATGTATCTATCTATTATATATATCATCGCCTGGTACCCACATCACAAGCCTGAGCTTACCGTGGGACTAGGTCGATTTGTGTAAGATGTCCCAGATATTTATTTATTTTATTTATTTATATATTTTTTGTATTGCGCAAAAGTAAGCGCAAGCTCTCAGATTTTTAGAACACCTACATTTTAATTTACTCACTCAATAAAAAACTCAGTCTACTACTAAATAAATCAGTATTGAACGCTCGGTCCAAATATAATCATTTACAAATTACAAAAGATTACAAAAAACTTTAAGATGCCATAGCTGAATTAGCATTGCTGAATTTCCTAATTTTTCATTCAAACAACATACATAATTTTGCCAATCCTAACGATTAAAGCCCGTAGCCCTTTTAAAATGCCAATACGAGTTAACGCCCGCATGCCTTCTCGTAGGTCTCCCGATTAGAAGTAGTTGTATTTACATAAATTTATAGATTCATGATAAAATATATATTGAAAAACCAAGATGAATATTTTATGCACCTTTTACAACAAAAACATTAAAGAAATCTACCAAGAAATCAAAGAAAATCATGGATTTACTTTCCACGTCCTCGATGCCTCTCCATTGTTGCGGACATGAATGTAGGATTAATATGGATTTGACAACGTTATAATAATAGCAAGAACGAAAGGGATGGTCTTATGAAACTTTTTACTAGTGGAAGTGAAAAGGAACGAAAATCGTCCGTCCTTATCACTGTGCCACTATTTTTTGTGTGTGTGTGCATTAGATGCTAAATGTAAGTGCCAGACAAATGCGTTGAATACGTCACTAAGTGCCTGTGTGGCACTTTCGTCTTAGTATACCAGAAATTGGAGTTCGAGGCCAAAGAAACTACAAAAACATTGCCACAGTAATGAAATGTTCTTACATTAGTAAATCCTTATTTTCTAAAAAGAGGCGTTGAGATATTTTATTTATTGGTAATTTTAATTCTGTAATTTGTAGAAACAATATTATTTACTTATTTTCACATAAATATAAGTTATTTAAAAAATAATGAATTATCCGCAATTATTAGTAACAAAGTTGGTATTGCGCTTGTATCACCTCAGGTGTTAATAACATATGGTACAGCAATTTAACTACACTTAAATTAAAACCCTATTTCTGCATACGTTTAGGAAATTGCAAAATAATACTTTTTAGCGTGCTTCATGTTCACATTTCGTATTCGTAAAATTTTATTTTTCAAAGATACACCTGATTTCATACAAAGGTTCGCCAGATTCGCCAGATTAAAAAAAAAATGTAGGTACATATAATCTTAGTCACGTAAAAGCCGAGAGACCTTTGTGACGCCCAAATAATTTGTAAAAAAATGCTTAAAATATACCTCTTAGAGTATGTAACCAACTTTGTTCCAACAAAAATCTGACAAACTCATTTTAAACCTTAAAATAAGCGACAGTAAGTTCAGGACTCAACACTGATGGTGTTATAAAGGACTCTTGGCTTTTATAGTAGGCCCTTCGATTTTTACCCAGGACTCAGGAGGATAAGTGATAAAGAAGACAAATAAAAAATAAAATACCAAAAATGATCTCATTTTACTTTTCCAAATTTCTCTCCCATAATTTTAACCCGTGATAAGGCAGGGGCTCACTTAGTAATTTAACCATACTTAGACAACCAGTATCTTAATAAATATGTGACGCTGTCGTTTGTGTTCACTGGTAATTCAACTTCTTTTTAAAATAGGCTTTAAAACGTAGGCTCTTATCATTTTAAGTTCTTTACGATACTATTTTGTCATATCAATGTTAGTTTAGAGAAAAGAAAAGTTTTTAGGTATTTACGTGTTTTTAAGAAAATCCTAGTTATGACAGCCATATTAAGCTCCTGCCGCCCAAAGACCTTCCTAAAGGTCTCCGATTGACTAGTGGTTCCGGCCCAAGCATATTACCACATTCAACTTATAGACGCCCAATAGTCCTTTTAAAAGGTCTCCAACTTCAACCTGTCACAGAACTTCAAATTAATTGCGTATTAAAGTTGGATGGTTTCTGGACGATAGTGTCAGGTTTGACGTTTTGGATAAACGTCAAGCTGTCAACCATTATCTGACAGTTGCGAGTTAACCTCCGGAACAATAGCGAGACGTCGAGGACGTGTTGAGTAAAGCCATGATTTTCTTTGATATCTTGGTAGATTTCTTCTATGTTTTTGTTGTAAATGATGCATAAAATGTTCATCTTTGTTTATCAATATATATTTTATCAAAAATCTATAAATTTGTGTAAATACAACAACTTCTAATAAGGAGACCTACGAGAAGGCATGCGGGCGTTAATTTGTATTGGCATTTTAAAAGGGCTACGGGCTTGAATCGTTACAAAAGTAACAAGGATTGGCATTTGCCAATCCTACATACATATGACATATTTATGTATGTTGATTGAATGAAAAATTAGGAAATTCAGCAATGCTAATTCAGCTATGGCATCTTAAAGTTTTTTTGTAATCTTTTGTAATTTGTAAATGATTATAATTTGGACAGACCGTTCAGTCATCATCAACCTATGCTAATCCACTGCTAGACGTCGGCCTCTCCTATTAACTATGCGTATTAGACGCATTAGGAGGTAATTGCCCATAATCGCCACGCTGGGCAAGCGGATTGGCGATCGCAGTAATGTGTCCACTATGATGACGCTGCTGCCCATCACCAATCTTTTATCAAATAATGGTAAGTGACACTTCAATTCCTTAGTCAACTCTTACGACACCCGCAGGAGGAGTTGGGGTGGTGACAAATGTATTCTTACTGCCGTCACCACACGGCAATTCCGTATACGGCAGACCGTTCAATACTGATTTATTTAGTAATTAAGATATTGATCTCAAGTTAAGTTGGCCATTGACTGAGTTTTTTTACTGAGTGAGTAAATTAGAATATAGGTGTTCTAAAAATCTGAGAGAAAAGTAAGCGCAATACAAAAAATATATTTTTAAAGCGATTTTTATTTATAATCCCTTATTTCCTATCCTGCCTCGGTAATCTTTTTATTATTAAGATAATCTTTTTATTATTTGTATGCAAAAATAGGATAATGTTATACAGCCAAATAACGTTCAGGATGTGATTTTAAAAGGCATATGGGCGGTTACCCTATTTTTACATAAAATACCGACGTGGTGAAGTTTAGTGCCCAATTATAGGGTCGTCGTCCATTTCATATAAGTTCTATTGTTTTTTTGGTATACAATATATGATATATTTTAATAATCAAATAGTCATGGCTGAAGAAAATGCAGGTTGTTGCCAATATAAATGTTATTACGTAGCAATGTTAGGAAACATACTAGATTTTTTAAATCTGGTATTTTTTAACATTTCTTATGATTTATTTTTGATATATAAATTAATTTATAAATTATCATATAACCCACAAAAAACTTTACACTCATACAATAATGCTAAATCAATAATATCGTACATGGAATATCTTGGGCCCGAACCATGCGAACCTATAAAAAGGCCTCTGGGCTGCTATCCCATCTTTGGTCAGAAAATTCTGGGCGGCAGGAGGTTAAACAAAAAGGTGTACAAATATTACAGGGGTATGTAATGTTTTCATTACGAATTATTTTAAATAAAAAAAATAATGACAAAAAGGTTGTCGAAACCTGAAAACTTTATTTGACAATGACATAAGAGACTTTGACAGATTTGACAGTAACGCATCTGTCGTAGTTTCTTTGGCCTCGAACTCCAATTACTGGTTTAGTAAGTGACTATGTCTATCCCTCTTAGTGGCACACTATGTGTGGCCCCTCGGTTGCGGAGGTCAACTCACAACTGTCTGATAATGGTTGACAGCTTGACGTTTATTCAAAACTTCAAACCTGACACTATCGTTCTGGAACCATCCAACTTTAATACGCGATTAATTTGAAGTTCTGTGAGAGGTTGAAGTTGGAGACCTTTTAAAAGGACTATTGGGCGTCTATAAGTTGAATGTGGTAATATGTTTGGGCCGGAACTACTAGTCAATCGGAGACCTTTAGGAAGGTCTTTGGGCGGCAGGAGGTTAGCGTATTATATTCTTTGATATTCATTTGATTTGAACAAAGTGTCTAAACATGCCTTTATCAAAGCGCGGAGCTTTGAGTCGAGTATGATTTTTATTTAAACAATTTAATTATTAAAGAAAATATAATATTATATTAATTAATTTCATTCTGGCAAACTTGATTATTGCAATAATTTTGGCAAAAAATAATACATTTAAAATCTATTATTCACTCTCTATACTTTTTATATGTAAGTATTTGAGATAAACCAATATACATGTATACTTTCAAAAAACGCCTGCAGCTATATTGATTCATTGTCGAAACATTGCTATTGATATTACAACAGGCGTATTATGTTCGTAAATCGTAAAGGTAAAGGTCGCATACCCTAAGCGACGTTTTCAAATAAAAACTGCTTCATAAATCTACAACGTTTATTTTAAGAAGAATTATATTCCAAATAATAATAGATAGATTACAAAAAAGATAATAAAATAATTAGGCTTTACAATACAAAACAACTACCCTACCCTACCCTAATTGTATAAAAGTCAATAAAAGTGCAACTCTGCCCATTCAAAATACATCGATCGACATATCGGTCGGTAAAAAATGTCTTAGAAAATACTGTAAACACGCTGTTGTCAAATATATTTGGAAAATGTTTGCAGGCTAAGTGGAATCCAATTGAAGATCCCATTCTACCTGTACCGGATTTTCCCCGTTTTTTTTTCATAAAATCCAAAAAATATATAATTTTATCGGCAGGTAAATCCGTGCATATAAAAATAGGTGATAATTTGTGGATAATTTAAAAGCTTTTTTTTTAATTCTCAAATGTTGCCTGTACAAATCAGTTTACCGATCTTTTTTTTTCGATTTGTATGAATAATTCAGGAAAATTACTATACAGTGTGTAAATCTAATACGGGCGATCAATTAAACCAGGCATGGGATTCATTAGTGTAATCAGCAATGTAGGTACGAACATTTGTTATTGTTGATATGGCAGTTATGTCATCTGCTTTTGAAATTAGCTGTCAACGAGTGTTTAACCCGCGTATGTTGCTCTACATTGCGCGCCGAATTATTTTGTATGGAAAATTTTGTTGCTCTAATTTTATGTAAAAGTTATTTGAATGTACTTATTATATCGTAAACTAACACCCGTTAAGAGCTTCGCCCGTATTAGACTTACACCCTGTATAATCTGATGTTACAATAGCTTTCTACCTATCCTGTACATATTCGAAAACTCTCTTTGAAACCAGCCCGTTTGCAGTATTTTCCATGAAAAATTAGGTAAACCTGACCCGCATTATTTGACCGCGAGTGTAGCTTGGGACTACTCGTAAATCTACCTACCTAATGCAAGTTTCCATATACCTATCCTAAAACATACTTAATGCTTACACTTATCTGATGGTGCATAAATCCATGTGAATATACTATCTCTGGTTGGCATGGCCCTTCTTCAATCAACTGTCACTTGAATACTTGGAGTCAAAGCCTTTTGAATCACCATATCCTTCGAATTCCTTCTCAAACGTTCCTTTATCGGAATACCCTTGTTTCCCGTACACCCCTTTTTTCCGATTGTGGTGGATATGCCCTTTGTTAAAACCAGCTCCTGCACCGAGACTGTAACCGCGTCTTTTAGCGCCAACTTTGTTGATGGATCCCTTAGTTTCGTCGTCTTCGTAAAACAGTTTGTCTTTCTTGTATTCATCTTTATGATGGACGTGATGGAATCCCCTCGTCTTTGTTCCCTTTCTGTAAGTCCTATCTTCCTTTCCTTTGACGCCAACTGCCTCGGCGGCTGCCGCTTCAGCTAAGGCGTATGCAGCATCGTCATCATAGTATGCGTCGTCTTCCGCGCCTACTCCTTTGAAGAACTTCTTCAAATCATTGATGTTCTTTTTACCTTTCAATCCTTTTTTGACGGAATTGTTCTTTTCGTAGCCGCTCGTTTGGGCTGTAGTCTTCTTCTCTTCCGCGTCGTCCAGAAGCTTCGAATAGTCGTCCAAGTCTTCCTCTTCCACCTCGTACTTCAAGTCATCCAGGTCAGTGTCAAGGTTGTCAAATTGTAAAGTGCCTACACTCACCGGCGACGAATCGGCGAAGCAAAAAACTAATATCAATGGCAGAATTTTTCGCATTGTCACGTTTTTGTGTTGCGCAATTGAACTGGGTTGCGACACTGACATACATGGATAGCTACGTCGATTTATACTGTTTTTAAGCCAAGGATGGTTTTTTCGTGAGATGGGCTTCTGTTGCGGACGATTAGATCCGTAATCGGTAAATAAATCGATATGGCGAATGGATCCAGCGGTTCGGATCGGTCAAGGCTCCATATTTCTATACGGTCATGCACACGCCTGCTCTGGCTTAGTTTTCGAGATACGTCTAGAATGGTTTCGTATTAACTAGGAATCTGTTGTAGGATCACATTAGTAAATGTTCTCGCGAACAGACTTCGTGTCAAGAGTTCAGTAGCAGCGAGCAGTGAGCAAACCTGCATACATACATGTGCGAAGAAAATTAAGAATGTATGAGAAGTTCCCAACAATAATGTTGTGCTGGCCGCGTTTTGCTCACGCCAAATAGGCACATTAGATGTCGAGTTTCGGAAAATGGCCAGAATACTATACAACAACTACAAAATACCATTAAGAACATCCTTTTTCAAATTAGGGATTAACTACGCAATGTAGATATCTACATTTTAACATCCTAAGCAGCGTAGGAAGAGAGTATTATTTTCCTTGATTAACATGACATAGTCTCATAGGTAGTAAGTTATGTAATCTTGTAATTTAGGTAAATGTAAATATTACCTACAGAACAAAACTCAATACGTGAAATTAGTTAGTTATGTCTTATTTATTAGCTTGAAGTCAGAGAAGAACAATTGCCACATACCAGGGAACTAAGCATTTGTGATCCTATTTATTTGTTTACTATTAACAACCTATTGTACCATGGTTTGCAATAAACGATTATTATTAGTCATTAGTCGACGATCGCGACATTTCACGCTCGAGTTTCACACTGGCCACTGTATCAACTCATCAAGTGCCAAAGGAATTGACCCTATTAAAGGTTGGAAACAATTGTGAGAGAAACATTAGCAAGAACTTTCCAAGAGAATTTTGGAAACTTCTCTTCAGTGCATTGCTAGTAAGTGAATGAATTCACGCACTTTTGTAGCAGCTATTCAACAGTAGGAACACATTATGCTCGTAAGGCTCAATGTACATTATAATTTATTCACTCCACTTCAATGAAATTTAAACCTTGTAAGAAAGTAATAAAGTCGCATTTCCTTTGTATACACGAATGCGATGGCTATTTCTAGCAAGGTTAAAAATAGAATATAAAGAAAATAGTATGGTGGGCCTTACTAAGATACAGGGTGTGTATTCAATACGCGCGTATAATTTAATGGCGATTAGAATAGGATTGGAATAACCTATTTGCAATGATTTCATTGGAAAAATAGGAATGTAATTTTTCATACTTAATAATTCAGCACGCAATGTATCCACATAATTTTACGTAGCCAATTGTCATGTCAGTGTTTACTTATTATGTCAGACTAAGTATAGTCTAAGTCAGACTAAGTAAACTGCTAAAAGTATAGTCAAGGGCATAAATATATATATATATACAGGGTGGTCCAAACCTTGACGTCAAAAAATTTTTTTTAGATTCCTCACGTCATGGGCTATCAGAATATACCCCATGTATGTTAGCCGATTTTTTGTAGTTTTCGAGTTATGAATTTTTGAAATTTTTTTTCTTTGAGAAATTCTGGAGTGAAGAAATTTTTTTATAAAAAAAAATATTGGGTTTTTTTAATAGTTTATTTTTGTAAAAGTATTAATACAAATAAAGCATTTACTGACAAAAAAATTTACGTCCTCACTTTGATACAAGTAGGATAAAAAATACCAAATTCAAAATTTTACGTTAAAAACGCATCAAAATAGCATTAATGTACGTAAATAAAAAAAATAAAACTTATCCCAAGGATTTTTGGTATTCTAAAGCCTGCCCTAGACCTTAAGCCTTCGTAAAAGCAAAAAAAAGTGATACTTAAAAATGAGGATTTTTCGGAGTAGTCGGTCAAATAAACTTAAAAAAAAACTTCTACATTTTTAATTTAAAAATAAAGTAAAATTTCGTATAATAACTACACAAATTGAGTTTTTGTGGTATTTTCTGTCTTTGTATATTGATAAGAACAACAAAACAGACGAAATTTCACTTTATTTTGAAATAAAAAATTTTGAAGCTTTTTTTTAAGTTTATTTAACCGACTACTCCGAAAAATCCTCATCATTAAGTATCACTTTTTTCTTGCTTTTGCGAAGGCTTAAGGTCTAGGGCAGGCCTTAGAATACCAAAAAACCATGGGATATGTTTAATTTTTTTTATTTACGTACTTTAATGCTATTTTGATGCGTTTTTAACGTAAAATTTTGAATTTGGTATTTTTTTATCCTACTTGTATCAAAGTGAGGACGTTAATTTTTTTGTCAGTAAATGCTTTATTTGTAGTAATACTTTTACAAAAATAAACTATTAAAAAAACCCAATAATTTTTTTTATAAAAAAATTTCTTCACTCCAGAATTTCTCAAAGAAAAAAAAATTCAAAAATTCATAACTCGAAAACTACAAAAAATCGGCTAACATACATGGGGTATATTCTGATAGCCCATGACGTGAGCAATCTAAAAAAAATTTTTTGACGTCAAGGTTTGGACCACCCTGTATATATATATACACAATTTTACACCTTATACCCCAGGGTCGCATTTTATAAAGTTACATTTTACAATTTCGCTGTTTGCCTCTTATTGGCTAGAAAGACAGGCAACCAGCAAAATTGTAAATTGTAACTTTATAAAACGCGACCCAGACATAAGTACCGTACCATATTATACCGATTCTTATGATCAAATACTGTAAGTGGGCAAAAAATACGGCTTCATGAAATACACATACTGTATAATACACCTACATCTTTCACTTGATGGTCTCATCCGAAAACCAACACTGGCTCACGCCAGCAACATTTTGAGATGAGACCATTTTGAGGCAACTTTTTTGTATTTATATGTTCTATTTTTTCTATTTATATGCTTTTGTGTCTGCCTCATAGACAGAGACATCTAGGGTTGTAGATTTTGTTCTGGTTTGTTAAGCATTGAAGACGTCGTGGACTCTACATACTTATTGGCCTAATATGTAGGTAAGTCTAAGGGACACAACTATGCGATGTAGCGAGATCAAGAGATCGCTTTGCTCCTCTTACGTATAACGGCATCCCTTAGATTGTCCTACATTAGCCAAATATGTAGAGCGGCCATGAGACGCATGTCTGGCACTACCGCGAAAATCGAAATTCGTAAATTTTGAGGATTTTTCTCTGTCACTCAAACGAAGGTGTCATTAGAGTGAGAGAGACAAATCCTCCAAATTTACTAATTTCGTTTTTCGCGGTAGGGCCGCTGTCCCTTATGACGTTGATATACTCGTAGTGAGTCAATTTGTTTTCAAGCTTTCCGACGCCCCGGCAATCAAATACAAAAACTGCACCAAAGTGTCAAAATTGAATGTGCGATTATAGTTCTATAAAAATTGCCAGTTTGGGCCTTATATTTTTGTTATTTGGTTTACTATTTGCTACCCAACTCTTCCCATGGGTGTTGTAAAAGTAGACTAAGGGATTCAAGTATCACCGGGATCGGATACCGGTTTTTATTCCATACAAAAGAACGGTTCTTATTTCGTTCTTCTGTTCAAATATTGAGTACTATAAAACATTTTGAAATATTGGCCTATTTCGTGGTTTTCTAAAAAACCAGTTTCGATCCCCGAGTGTCACTAAACCATTATTTATTGAAGGTTGATAATGGGCAGCATCGTCATCCATCATAGTACACTACTGCGATCGCCAACCCGCTTACAGGGGCGATTATGGCTATTATCTTCTAATCGCTTCATCAATAATTACGGAGTTCCATGTTACATTTTCGTGGTAATTAAATCTGGATCTGGACTAAGTGTCAGTGACACAAAGGTAAAATTTTAAGTTGACAAAAGTGTAACTTAGAACCTTGTAATTGATTCGTCCATACGCATAGGTTATATGTAGAGAGAGAGAGAGAGAGAGTCCAACAGTGAACTTAACCCTTAATAGGGCAATGGTAATATATTTACCACCTCATTTTGAAACTTATTCTGTCATTTAATTAGTGTCAAAGCCAATGAAATTTAGGTGTGACTGATGCCTTATTAAGGGTTAAATAGGCTGATGATGTGTTACCGTTTGTCCGATGGTGATACCTACTGAAAGTTACCTATTCAAGTTCCGGAAAGTTGCACACAGAAGTCCCTGAACACAATACCACTCACATTTCGCATTATGCAATTCCATGCTTTCGATAATCTGTGCTATACTTTAGGAAGGGGTTGGTAATAAAAACTTGTGAATGAAGTAGTTTTCAATTGTTTATATGAGCGTTACAAAAAATATTTACAGCATCATTCGTTCCTACAAACATAACAATTTAAAGGGACAATTAGTTAACAACTATTTACAATGCCGGGTTTCATTGCTTATTCGTGGAATTCGTCGTTTTCGTCATCATCTTCCTCGTCATCATCGTCTTGGAAGTGATATTCTTTCCCGTGTTCGCCTTCGCCTTTCTTACCATGCTCTTCGCTATGGTTGTAGTGACTCTCCTTGCCCTCTTCAGCGGAATGGCTGTCATCGTTTTCGTCATGATGTCCTTTAGCGTGGAAACCCGCTTTGCCGAACTCGCCCTTATCTGAAGCTGAATCGTGAGATCCGCCTTCCTTATGGCCGCCCTCTTCCGAACCGTGGTGGCCCTTCTCGTTGCCGTATTTGTTGAAATGGCCGCTGTTGTCGGCGACGTCATAGAAGTCGTGGTCCTTCTTGAACTCGTCCTTGTGGAACACCTTGTGGTAGCCGGTCACATCCTCGCCCTTGCTGAAGTGCTTCTTATGGCCGTGGTCGCCGCCCTCGTAACTGGCGGCGGCCTCGTGGTGCTTGCCGTGGGCGTCGGCTTCGTCATGGTGGGCGCCTTTCTCCCCTTCAGATTCTCCGAAGTGGCCCTCTTTGTGTTCCTTGCCGTAGTGTCCAGATTCGCCGGAAGCGTGGTGATCTTTGGATCTGTATCCCCTGCTGCCCTTTTCACCGTGGGCGGCATGGTGTTCCTCGCCATAATCGCTGCCCGCACCCTTCTCGTGACTGTGTCCATGTCCGTGTCCGAGATCGATTATATCCCCGTACAATGCCGTATCAGCGTGTTCCTCGTCCTCGTCTTCTTCGTCATCATCGTCGTCGTCGTCTTCGTGTTCAACAATTTCCTTGACGAGAGGTTCAGCTTCGCTGTGGAAAGATGAAGGAGTTGCGGGCAGTTCGTAGACCGCTGGTTCCGGGTGAGGTAGGATTAAAGGTTGCGCTAGAGGGAGAGGCGGCGCGAAAGCCGCCGGCTGGTGGTACTGTTGCGCGCCGAGCTGGATGAGGCTGGCCGGGCCGCCGTTGTCGCTGCGGTAGATGTACCCGCCGGCCACGGGCGCCACGTACGACACGTGGACCGCCGACGCCGCCGCCACCACCAATAGTACACCGAAAGCCTTCGCCATGGTTGAGATGTGCTCGCTGCAGTGACCTGTGCTGTAATAATTTGATAAGCCTATTGCTCAATATTTATATCAACAAAGTAAGGACTACCGCACCTTTCTAGTAGCCATGTAACAATTTGCTTATCATAGCGAGGCTGTGTGACAAAGACATTGGCAATGAAATGGTGTTGTGCAATAGTTTGCGGTCGATGGCATGACGAATTGCCGCGAAATGGTCTTGGAGCCCACGGGCCACAAAAAAGGTTTCATTCACAGAGTTGAGTGCGTGAGTAGGGCGCCGGATGCATTGTTTTTATTCAAGTGTGCATTCTCGAAGTAAGTAGTCGTAGTTAAGCCTTAAGTAATTTTGATAAACTTTTAGGCGCGTAAGTAATTTTAAATATGGTGCACCGGAAGTGAAGGTAAGACCAAAAGTAGTTTGATTTTACTTCAATATTTACATATTCACCCCAACTTTTCCCGTGGGTGTCGTTAAGAGTCGACTAAGGGATCGAAGTGTCACTGACCATTAATTTAACGAAGATTGATGATGGGCAGCAGCATCATGAATGATAGTGGACTCACTACTGCCATTGCCAACCCGCTTGCCAAGAGATGATAATATGGGCATTTTATCTTCTAATTCGTCCATCCATACGCATAAGCTAAGGTGAGGCCGTTGTCCAGCAGTGGACTTACATAGGCTGATGATGTGTGATGTGATGACTTACATATTCATAGGCAATTAAGTACTTTATCAGTAATATAACACTTCTTAGTACGTACTAACGTTAGCAAAATTGAGGATGATTCAAACGGGCCAGGCCTACTACCGCGAAAATCGAGACAAATCCTCGAAATATACGAATTTCGTTTTTCGCGGTAGGGCCGCAAGTTCTTGTCGACGTGTCCGTTCGTTTTCTAGAAAGTAGGTATCACGCGGCTCTACGTCGCCTACAGAACTATGAGAACACAACGGATCAAACCCGGCCTCTTCTAGTGTAAGTCATACATCAAGTGATCCTAAGGCTACTCAAACCACTTACGTACCTACTTATCAAAAATATGTGTCAGTATCACGACTCTTAACCTCCTGCCGCCCAGAGATCTATCAAAAGGTTTTCTCAAACAAAAGAAATTCTATTCTATTTCCTACACTAACTATGCATTCGAAAGTCACTGGAAAATTTTATTTTATTTTATTGTCTTATTATTGTCTGGGTGGAGGTTAAAATAGACCTTGTGTTATTTAATAAGTCCATTTTAAACACCGTGAGAAGATACCTTCCCGTTTGCACTGAACTGACACATGTGGAACGGGATGGGTCAAACACAAAATGCTATGAGCCTTTCCGGTTGACCTTTTGAAAGTTAGGGGCTATGAGATCATTTTTTTTATTAAGCCCTTATTCTCATTTAAATTTACTCCTTTGCTCTGGAATGTATGATAAAAACCATGACTACACTCCTACCGGTTATTCACTATTGGCCACAGAAAAGAGGGGCTCTAAAGTTCAGCTGAACACGCACTTTTTCTTTCATGTGGACAGGTAGTAATGATTTTAATCATACAACGTAATGAACAAGGAGTACGTCTTAATTTAGATAAGGCTTTCATATGAAAATCAAACTTTATAGGCTACTTTTAGGTTGTCCACCGGAACGACTCCGAACATGGGTTTATGTTTGACCCGGATGTGAGATTGCGGCGTACGCCGACTTTAAATATTTTTTTAAATAAATATTTTTGGACATCTTTACACGAATCGATCTAGTCCCACGGTAAGCTCAATTAAGGCTTGTGATGTGGGTACCAGGCGACGATATATATAATAGATATACACGGTGCTCGCGAGCATTGCGAAAGATTTTAACTGTGCATTCTAGGCATCAAAATAAACATAAAATATTATGAGACCAAAAGTCAATTCCACCAAAAAAAAAATTTTTTTTTTCTTTTTTTTAGTCTTTTTGAATACTTCTTAACATTTCCAGTACTTTTTATCATAACAACAATTTGTTTAAATTATTTATTTCAATTGTTTTTTTAGATACAGGTTATTTCGTCAAGTCTATTCGTATTTTTTGATTGTCAGGCAAAAGGTGTGGTAATATTAGAACATATTGTGGTGGCATTGTAATCATAAAGAAGTTAAATGACGAGTTACGTCGAAAAACTTATTTCGAAAAAAGGTTGATTATCTCTGAAACCAAGCCGAATCCAGGAAATTTTATATAAAATTAAAGAGTCTAAATGTGGTCAGGAATCCAGCATTAAAATCTTTCGGAATGCTCACGAGCACCGTGTATACATATAGAGTCATTCGGGGTAACGGTTCGCGGTGGGTAAAATTACGCAGTGCCGCGATCTCCGACAGCGGGGCAGGGGAGCGGGGCGTATGTTGGCAAAACAAGATAGCGCTTGTATCGTCGTCTAGGAGCCACGCACCACTCCGGCGCAAAACCAGTACTCATTGCGACAGGTCGCCGAACGCATGTGGATCAATTATTTCGTTCAATATTTGTTCGCGGGAAAAGTGTGCTGCAGTTGAATGGATTATTATCTGGAAGTAAGTTTACTTTCTTTCAATTGTATATTTAATGTACTTATTACGATATCATAAATATTTTCTTTAATGTAACTAACTTGTGTGTTGTGTCAGTTGATCTTATAAATTACCCGATTGGGGTAAGAGTGCGTCTTTAAAAGTACGCATGCGTACTTTTACCCACGACGCGTATTTATGCCCCAAGGTGCAGGATAATAAGAAGAAGTGTTTTAAAAGTTTTTTATTATTTCAGAAAAGAGGAAAATGCCGAGGAATTATGTCAGGAAGTTCCCAAAGCGGGTTCTCGTTTCAGAAGAACAAATAAATAACGCGAAAAAACTAATGCAAGAAGGAAAAAGCCAAAGACGTGCAGCTGAAGAAGTAGGTATCAGTGAGGGTACCTTGCGAAAGAGACTAAAATATACACACGTGCCAACTTCTTTGGGTCGTTTCAAACCAAGGACCAAGAAGCACAATTTGCCGTTCATTGTCAAGAAATGGATAATAGGTTCTTTGGTATTACCATAAATGATTTAAGGCGATTGGCATATGAGTTTGCAACAGCTAATAATATAGAAAACCGCTTCGATGACTCCTGTAAGATGGGTGGTCGCGATTGGGTAGAAAGATTTCTGAGAAGAAATGCTCACCTGAGTTTACGGCAGTCAGCAACTATCAGTTTGGCTAGAGCGATAGGCTTCAACAAAACTCAGGTACAGCGGTTCTATAGTACGCTCAAATAAGCGTTCTTAATTTTGTTAATGGCGAAGATGCTGAATATGTTTACAACAAATTATAATAAATGTTGATTATGGCTAGCCTTTATTTTATTCGAGTACCTCTCTAGAAAACTAAACGCGTACGTTTACCCCTTACGCGTAATTTTACCCTAATGCATGCGTAATTTTACCCACGTAACGGGTCAAGAGGACGCAGTGGGACTTTTTTGCTTTAAACGTATGTACCAGGCGAGTTAGTGAAAATTGATCGTAAATTTGCGTAAATAATGAAAATGTACTAAATATTGGATTGATTTCGTACTTAAATACGTCAAATATCTTATTTGGTATAGACCTTAGAGGCCATCAAAAATAAAGTGCGTGCTCTTGACCCGAATGACTCTAAATACTTAAATACATAGACAGCCATGACCAAGGAACAAATATTTGTGATAAATAAATACACAAAAAATGCCCTCGCCGGGATTCGAACCCGGAACCTCCAGCTTCGTAGGCAGGGTCACTACCAATTAGGCTACGGAGGCTGACTTTACCTGTCATCTATGGTGTTGTTCTTGGACATAGCATGGCATGGCTCGTGACACTCGTGACTTGCTTCACTAGTTTTTGCCTGAATAAAACAAACAAATTGTACCTGTATTTCCAAAAAATAAGCACAAACTAAGACCGGCCATACACTGACCCTTGAAGCAGTCAAATTGTATGGGAACTTCCGTCTAAGTACTGCATCTAGATAGGTATATCCGTGGAATGTTTAGTTAAATAATATCATATCATTATACCTAGATATTTTTCTAGCAGGAACTAGAGATAGACAAAACTAAACATCGACATGATTGTTATTGATAAGTCTTGTAGTAGTCGATAAATAAATTTAATTCATAAATAATGCGCAGTAACTTAGAAATAAACTCCAAGAATTAAAATAATATTCAAAACGACACATTATTTTTCCTGCACCTTGTATTTTGTGCCCATTAAAAGAACAAAGATTAATAAGAAACACTAACGCTATAGGCAATAATTCATATGAAGTATTTGATAAAAGATTGATGATGGGCAGCAGCGTCATCATAGTGGGCACATTACTGCGATCGCCATTCCGCTTGCCGAGCGTGGCGATTATGGGCATTTACCTCCTAATGCGTCCATAGGTACGCATAGTTATTAGGAGAGGCTTACGTCCAGCAGAGGACTATCATAGGCTGATGATGATGATGATTAGATATTTAAAAATAAAGCGTAGATAGGTCCTGTATTTCTTGGTTACCTGATTTTACGAAGTTAGCATCTTTATGAGAATAGGGTTGTACGCATCGATAACAGTTATGTCGATGTTTGATTAAGTCAATCTCTCGATCCAGCTAGAAAAATATCTAGGTATACATATCATGTATCTAATAATCTAGGAAGGCCAAGTTACGCTTGTAATAATAAGACATTATAACATTTTCTGCTCCTGTAGCATTCCATGAAAACGTGTCGTAAGCGACACTGTCTTTTTCGATATTTTTGAAAAATTAAATTAGTAAGCTGAGTTACATTATAATAATAACATATCTAGGCTTTAAGATTGACACTGTTTCCTACCAGCTAGCGTATTTTATTAGGGTAGCTACCATAGTGACACGTAAGCGACAAAAAGTAGATGTTTTCATGGAATGCTCCTGCTACGGGCTACGGCGTAGCGCTACACGCTACGAGTTAAACAAACTGTTGTGGAAATTCTAAAATAAAAATATTACGTAAATTTAATACAATTATCAGTACATTATACTTGCAGAAATAAAAAGTCAAAGTCAAATGATTTTTTATTCAAATTGGAATAGCAACCAACTCTTTTGTTTTGAATGGTCTAATGTATTAAAACTACTCCGGTTCTAACCCTACACCGCTGACCCGAGAAGAACCGGTAAGAAACTTAGCGGGACTTGTTTTTTCAAACAATCATGGTACATCTTACAACTAACATGCATTAAAAAACACTAAAACATAAAATTGATTTTAAATAAATTGAAATATAATATGGGGCAATAATGGACGTATTAAAAAAAAAATTGGACTCAATTAGCGTTAGTTCTTAATAGTAGTTACCGACTCGTAAATCGCTGTCAGTAAATAAAATTTATTTCATTATTGCGTTACAAGTTATAAGTTCGCACGTTTATTAGTTTTTAAATTTTGACATTCTCACTGATAGGTGTACCATCGAATAAAAAAAGAAAAAATGTAGTGAGGCAATACCTGTCATTTATTAGTAAGACTCGATAGGTGTCGATAAAATAATATTTCAAGTACCTACCTACTGGCTAAATTACACTAGTGTTTTGTTTTGCCGTGAAAAATCTGAGCTCTGGTTATAACTCAATACCACCATCCAAATTCGCATTATATGACAATTTATATCCTATTTAATATAGTTAATTGTATTGCTGTTTCTGAGTAAGGGTGCCACCGCTCAAAGCGAATTTTCTCGACAAGGGTCCCACAGAACCTATCAGAGTTCTCTTGTCCCTTTTACTGCCAACACAGTGAATCCTCCAGTGTTTAAAAGGTTGCCGACACACGTGACTCCTCGGGTATCCATAAGCTACGGTAGCTTCTCACCACGAGGCCTGTGGGCCTTTGTAAAAAGGGCCTACATTTTAATAACTGACCTGACTTGTACCTATAGCACTTCCCCGTTGATCCATGGTCAGATAAAAAACCAGTAATTTGAGCAATGTACATAATATAAATGCACACTAATGTGGACTCGCATACAAAGGACTACACTAAACTACCAAATATTGAACATTAACTTAAATTTGACAACCAAACCAAGTATCGTCAAATGTTTTCAGACGAAATGAATCGTTTGAAGCATACTGAAACTTAATCTTGAAATCAAAACAATTAGGTATGAAACTTCTTTTATTTGATAATATTGCACGTTCACGATTCATCACAATCCATAGATTACCATGCACAGACAGGGTTTTATGTCCAATACATTTAGAATAACATGGCACTAGGTCGATTTGTGTAAGATGTCCCAAGATATTTAAGTATTTATTATTATTTACAATTGGCTACAGCCACTAAGACAAAGTGTAAGAAGTAAATCCAGGAATATGTTAAATTATTAAGGTTCCTTCCCTACATAACATATTATATTATAACCTAAGGGTTTTAGTACATCTTTCCAAAACGCCTGTCAATTCATAAATTTTTCATTCGCTATTTACGCCGCGATAATATCAATCAACTGACAGACGACTCTCAGAGATGTGCTACTACATATGAAATTTCCTTTTACACTCACTTTCTTTTTTTGGTCTTTTCTTTAAATCCCTTCATCTGTAGGGTCTCTGGTTGTTCCCTGAGCTTATTGGTCTCCGAGTATAAGTGGCACTGTGGTAATTGCGCCCTATAAGATAGAAATGTTTAACTCCAGTACTTTTGAGTTCCTTATACTAAATGAATGATCAATTATATAGTTTTGTAGGTATCTTTGAAAAGTTAGCAAAAAGTTATTAGCACAACAGTCAATTTGTCGACCTTAAAATTGTGCACATAGGTTCTTTGTGAGAATGGCTCGTATAAGACTCGTAAGTGGTGTACAGCATCTATTAGAAAAGTGATCTGAGGCAATCATTTATTTAATAAATTCAATGCATATCTTTCCGGTCCAAATGTATGAGTAATTCAATGATTCATTTTATTGTTCTCGGGTTTGTCTTACCTTACCATCATTATCCACTGACATTTTATGCGGTAAATAGACTAGTATCCTAAAAAACGATCAAGTGCGAGTCGGACTCACGCACGAAGGATTCCGTGCCCTTTTCTATACCAAAATGGTGAATATGTATCATGTATTTACTAGTACGAGAACGCCTATCGCGAACATGAAAAATTGCTCGAGATTTACGACTTTCTATGTTCGCGGAAGGTCTATATTTGCGTTTTTAACGTTAACAGTTTTAACTTAATTCAAAAAACGGTATTTCACGAACTATAAAATAATTTTTACCATGAGCTGCGGCTGTGAGTTTAACGCGGACTTACTTTCGATCCATCCCGCTCTTATATACTCGCATTTTGGTGCGAAAGAAAGGGGTAAGATTTGTGAAATATTTTATATATTTGTAGATCGATTATTGGTTAAGGCAATTGTATGTTTCTAATAAAACAAACATCGGTTGGAATATGGCTTATCTTTATCTTATAAAATATACATATTTACAAAAATTAACAAAACGATAACAATATTCAACAATCTCTCAGTGTTTGACTTTGTAGCCGAAGACCTTTCCGCCGTGTCCCTCCCCTGTAGTTTCTCCCTCCCCTGAATGGTAGTGTGAGGAGGCCTCATCGTCGTCCGAGGAGTGGGCGGCTCCGTGCTCCTCGTCCGAGTGCTGTTCTCCGAAACCCGCCTCTCCTGCGTGTGTCTCGTCATGCCCCGAGTCGTGAGCACCTCCTTCTTCATGTGCTCCGGCTGCTGTCCCGTGATGTTCCTGTCCAGCTCCGTGCTCATCGAATCCACCTTTAACACCTTCTGCGTCATAGAAGTCATGATCTTTTTTGTACTCGTTTTTGTCGAGAAGTTTGTGGTAATCGTCGACCGCTCCCTCCTTGCTGTGGGCGAGTTTATGCCCGTGGTCCCCTCCTGAATACTTATCACCTTCATCGAAATGTTTTCCGAAGGCGTCCGCGTCCCCGTAGTGTTTTTTGTGGCCTCCCTCTTTAGAAATTGAGTAGCTTTCATATTTCTCCGTATGGTAGTCTCCTTCGCCCCCTTTCCCGTACCCGTGACTGGATGCATACCCTTTGTGTCCTTTGTCACCGTGTTCGTGGTGTCCTTCAGATCCAAAATCACTCCCTCCCCCGTCGCCGTGATAGATCCCTACATCGTAATGTCCTAAACTGTGCAAGTAGTCCGCAAAATCGCTGTTATATTTGCCGAAGTCTGTGGTGTAATCCTTAAAGAATTTTCCGTAATCTTCTTCGTCAGCGATCCCATCGATGCCATCATCGTCGTTATGCTCATCGGTCTTTTCGACTACTGGTATGACGTAAGCTTCGCTCGCGTGTGAGGCCGCTTTGCTCTCATCTTCTTTGGCGTAGAAAGGTCCCGCGGCGACCGGGATGGGAGCGGCGAACGCTTTCGGCTGCTCGTAAACCGGTAGCTTCGACAAATGCTCCATTACATCGCTCGCTTCCATTTTGATTACACTCGCGGGTCCGTCGTTGTCCTTTTTGTAAATGAAACCGGTAGCGGCCGGGTGAAGGTCAGAGCCCGTGGTGCGGACCATGACCATCCTCTCGACAGACTCCCGCATCTCCATGCAGGAGCCGCAAACAGCCAGGAACAGTAAACCAAGTCTCCGTGCCATCATCCCGACGTTGTGCGCGACAATGCCGAGAAAGGTCAAACGGTACAGTTATATAGGGTCGTTTTGCTAGAACATTGACATTCATAACGCCCCGATTTGCGCTAGATTGGCCAATGCACTTCTGTGTCAATGATAATAAAAACTGTTAATTTATTCGGTGCATAGCTGCGCGTGGGGCGTGAAAAGATATGCTCCCGCCGCGACTGAAGGACGCGCGAACGACGTGTCTGTGAAAAATGTGTGTACCTAATGCAGTTTAATTAAATATTTTTAAATATTGATTGTCAAAACTTATTAACATAATGTTAACTTGCAGAGTGTAATAAAAATGGTGGCGATACATTTAAGGGCGTATTCAGTATCGTATTCTGAAGGAAAAGTCATGTGACCGTTCGGTTAGGTACCTACAAGCAAAGTAAAAAAAATTAAAAGAAAATAATCTCCTTATTTTCCTGATCATTACTATTTTTATTACAACTGTAGGCTGCATTACATAAGTTACGTACCAAATACGTACGTAAATTTTCTGATAATAAGCGCGTTAATCAACGTACCTAATGACAAATGATGTGTTGAGACTACTATGAAACGAATGACGAAATTACATAACCCTATTTTTTAAGTTGCAGGAAAAAAACGTTTGATGAGTCTGGTGTTAAAATGGATCCCACCTATATATATTATGTAAATATGTATGTTAAAATCTGCTTGAAATCAACGTATATATGTATACATCTTTTTAGTGTGTGGTCATTGCATCAGCGTTGCATCAGTACTTATATCTTCAAATCGATGAATATTTTTGTATCACTGATCGTATTTAGAAAAAAAAATTCTAGCTACGACTTCATTTTGGGGTGTCCTGGCAATCATTTTCTTACTTCACAGGTGACCTCTGCCAGGTGCTGGTTAAAACAAAACATATTTTAATCGTTTCATTCAAAAATTGTTCTGTAGATATTTAGTATGAGTACTTACTGACTATGGTGGTAACATTACTTATGGCAGTTTTAATTACTACATTGAAATTAAAGTATTTCTACCTACAAACTAGATTTTTACATTTTACTTACCGCGTACTTACATTAAAAAAACGGTCTTACTTATGTTTATTACAACCCATGAGCAATAGTTTTTGGTTTCCACAACGCAAAGTTGTTCTTTTGCCGTTGTGTTAATGTAAATTTAAGCTCTCTAGATTCTAGATTTCTTGTTACTCTCGTGTCTAAAAACTTAATAATAAGCGTTCGAAAGGTTTAAAGGCACGAGGTCTAAGGAATATTTGCTGTCGATGAAAAAGTAATAACTGTATAAAAACTACGTATAGATAAATTATCGAGAGCACGGAAAAAGTGGTTTGAGTGTTTCCAACAACACAGGCAATCTATGTGTATTTTTGATTTTTCTCAACTGTTTCACCGTGATCATTTTAATTATATTAAAGCTAATTACAAAGACATAAGAACCACCCTAAGAGTGTGATTTTTAGTAACTACCTAACACCGGTACAAATGCAATGCCTAGTTACTTCTTGCTAATTGATCTCTGTACTAGGTAGATACTACAAAAAGCTGACGTCACAAAGATATAAATATAACTCATAATATCTATGAATTTACGTAGCTTGCACGCTTGAATAAAGAAAATCAATTATGTTAGCTGTTTTAAAAGCAAAAGAGTGATGGATTTCTGGCTAGTGTGGTTAAAAATATCTACAGCTCACTGAAAAAAACCAGGTCACGCAATTCGAAACGCACACACTTTACATGTTAATATTGTTGTGATTACATATTGAAAAGACACCATGCCCCACGTGCCCCATTTTCCTTCGTTTCCGCCACTCCTGCAGCGCGCCCAGGGCCGTGCCGCCGCGCACCCGCCCTACCACAATTATGGGGCTCTTCACTGGCACCGGCTCCGCGTCTATCTCGGACCCGCTCTTTTCCAAGATCACGACTGGCTGGCTGATCTCTGGCACGCTTATCGAGGCTTGAGACATCCGATCATGGGCATCCATCGGCATAATCCTGAACGTTTTACCACTAGGAACCGTCGGCTGAACGGAGGTCTGTTTCTGAGACTCGTTGTCGATTAGGGGCTCTGCCGACCAAGATAACGACGTCTCGACTAAATTCTCTGTCTCCGCATTAGGTACGAGCCCAATTTTGAAATAAGAGTTCAGGAGGTCATTCGCTTCTCGCAGGAGGCTTCTTGGGCCGAAGCCGGAATAACGTTTTTTGTGTAGTTTCGATAAACGCGCGTAGTCGTTGTTCGGCAAGTTGACAGCGCCGCTGAAGAGCTTGTGACCGTTGTCGACTCTGTTGAACGCATATGACGCTACATAACTGGCATGAAAGTAAACCACAACACCGAATATTTCGAGGATCTTCATCTTCCCTCGCAGCTCACTCAATGACCACGCATCGCTTGCTTTTTCTACTTATAAAGAGTTTGTTAGTTTAAATATTGTGGATACATTGTTTACATTAATTTAGCAAACATACATTCTTATACGACAACAACGCATCATGTTTGTATTAATTACAATATAAACATGCTTTCACATTACGTTGGATAAATATAAACTTGGATTAGTGACCAATTTTTCCTGCGCAGTGGCTTGAGAGTAATGGAGTTTATTCTTCGTTGAGATCTCGTTGTTGTTGGTAAAGTAGGCGGTATCACGAGAAAAAGATCCCGTTTGAAAAATAGTGTTTAAATAAAAAATAAAATTCGATAATATCCTAATCAATCGTACATGCGGTGTGGTGTAGTAGAAAGTAAAATTTTCAGACAAAATTGGACTTTTTAAATAATTGGAATCAAAAACACTGATTTGGATTGATATATTCTGAGTACGAAGAACTTTAAAAAAATACGTCTTCCGAGGTTCCTCAGGTGTTCGCCTTTATCATTATAGAGCACTCACGTAACTCTGCTGGTAATTACCACTCAGGGGAACCAACAAGCAGAAAATGAATAACGGGAAAAGAGTAAGAACTTTTGAATGACATGCGTAAGGCGAACACCCCCCTAGCAAATAAATTTTCTATGAATTATTAAATTAAGTACGTACTCGATTGTTTTTTGCACTTGTAACAATTTTCAACATTACTACTACGTTACATACTATCGAGTATTTTTAATTTAGAACACATACAATACAAGCAAGAGCTGACAAGTTCCTGAAAGGGGAAAGTGCCTTCGTACCACCGTTGAAAAGGAGGCATCAACTGACGTCTGCTGAAAAAAACAGGAAGAGATTTTAAGATATATTTGTGGCAATAAATAATTCTTATTCTTAAGAGGCCGCCCAGTACAGTGCTCAAGGGATATCTAACATTACTGTTACTGATGAAGGACTGCAGGATACGACCATCATCATACCATACAAGTATTTATTCATATACCTAGGTATAATCGCTAACATAAATAAGTCTTAGATGCATATGGTATTCATGATTTTGATGTAATGTATAATTAAATCACATTTGAGATGAGACTAGGTCGATATGTCAGCATACAGTTCACATTAGTTTGATTACAACTTATGCCACTGCAGGTGGCAGCTCTCTACACCAGCAACTGAAAACACACGTCACAGTGCCCTCGGAGGTGAAAACAATACAGCTCCTTCAATGGGTGTTTAACCTTTCTCTAGACAATTGGGAAAAACATTACTGTTTACATTATGGGCTCGTCTAATTTAATCTTCTAGTCGGCCGCAGGACGTTGTAGACATGGAACGTAAAATAAGTATTATTCAAATATTTATTATCAGCACCTGCTTCCTGATAAGCGAAGCTCGGTTTATACAGAAGTGGCCGGAAAATGGCACAAATGTCACCGAGTCAGACCCTGTAATGACAAACCGTTATCACCGCGTTGCGCGACATGGTCTTGCAGAAGATGATCACATCACAGCTCTCAGAGACTCAAGACTCTATGTACCCGATCTTATGGGCCAGGAATCGATCCAGACATTTCAAGTTTTAGTAAAAGCACCCATACCTAGATTCGAACAATACGATAGTGAATTTGATAATCACGTAGACACAAAAAGTTTGAGGCACATCAACGCAGATTCGGGCAGTGATGAAGAGGATGAGGATTATAATTTACACGACTATGATTTCGACGTTGGACACGACGAATTCATAGGACGATTAATTAATTTAAAAGAACCAAAACTTTTGACACATACGGGCACAATACCAGCTGATTTTGAGGACATCGCAACTATGAGTACATTAGTACCATATCAAGTGAAGGAGTATCCTATCGAGACCTATAAGCCTTACCTGGTGGATAACATGGACGATTAAGAGGATGGAATCGAACCCCAGGCGTTCTGGGAATGATGACCGCTACCCGCTACCACCACCTTTGGGTTTGAAAATACATATTTTGATGAATTATTTACAACGATGAATGTTTATATTAGGTACCTATCATCATCACCTATGAAATTGGCGTTCAGGTGGCTTATGATGGGCCCATTTTATCCAATCATCGTGCTACGCGTCATTTTCGCACTTGCATACACGTTAGAACATGACGACAACGCCGACAAACGATTAGATGCGGTAACATCATCAAAAGCCTACAGTATAGAGAATTTTGAGGAAAGTATATTTTCCACACAATATATCTTGTGAATTATTTTTTTGTGCTACAATCAAGATATACCTAGTACCTGTAATATTAAGACAGGTGTTTTTCAAAGGTGTGTTCTGTTTAACTATTGGCGTGCTTCCTTTTCGCAGTCTCTACGAGTGCACTATAAAATTAAGGATCAACTAAAGTCTATGAACAAAATTGCCAATTTCATAGGTAATGACAAAGACCCATAATTCTAACTATACTTAGTTAAGTGCTTTGTATAATGAATTAATGATTAGACACTACTTAATAAAAACTTGTAAATCGTAAGGATAATGTTGGGATTTTGTGTGAGTTACTGTGTTTTTTAAATTAAAATCGATGTGCCACTCAAATATGTTAAAATATTTTGCGTGTATACGTCACGCTTTAAGGGTACTCCTGACAAGGATGCCCTTAGTGGGTCGACAAGTCGAGCAATCAATGGTTTAAATTACGTGAATGGTTATTCGCGGGTTCGCTAAATATTATAATAAATTTTATTTATGTTTAGCGGTGTGAAATACCTACAAGTTTTTTTAAGTAGTGATAATATTTTCCGATTTTCGAGTGCCATTAAATAGAGTTAAGATGATTTTTTAAGTATTTTGATTAAGTATGACATATGTATGTATTAGTGTATATTTCTGTGGCATCTTCGTTTCTAAATGGATGAACAGATTTGTATTATATTTAGTGTGTGCTAGAATTAAACTACAATAGGTAACGTTGTTAGAACTTAGGAAATGTTGTCATATAGTAGATGTTTAACATAAATCAAGACACTGCCTTCAGTTAAAACTATTTGTAATTTATTCGTACTTTAATAAAAAAAGGAAATACAAAACAATAAAAATTACATTTACAACAATAAAGTCTTAACTATTCATTAAACTAGCTTCTAATCCATCACATATAATAACCAGTAGATAAGTAAGCATGTTTTAGGATAGGTACCACGTGACTATTTTTTACATAAAATCGTATAAGTACTCGTACCTATTAACACTTTCATTGCGGACGAGTGCTACGCGCTACGCTCGTAGCCGATCCCGTGATTTGCTCTCCTCGCTTTGTAGCGAAAATGGACCTCCCACAGAGAACTCCCCTCGGGAGTTCCCCGCGCTCAAAGTGTTAAGTATAGCATAACGTTCAAGGTCTTCGAAACGGACACAACGGACATAGATATTAATTATGTTTAGTTTGTTCACACCATTCCATGTGTTTTTGTAGGATTTACACTTTTTCTATTCACGAATCAAATAAAGCCAAAATCACAAACTTAATTAACCCTCTAATGCATAAGACAGGCAAAAATGCATTTCAAATTTGAACCCTAACAGCAGTCAATAGAGTCCAAAACCAATGAAACCATATTTGGCTTCATATGCATTAGAGGGATAATTAAAAAGCTTCGACATCAAAATCACCCAAGTTTCGTTTGATACTCAATGCTACGTTTTGCCTGTTTGTGGCTAGTGCGTTCGTGCGTAGAAAAACTGTGATAAAAGACTAATGATAGTAATGATACAAATAAAATAAAAACTACAGTGTCCGTTCCAAAAACGTCAAAACCCACACTATTAATTAAAACATTAAAAAATGGGATTCATTTCAAAGAATTGTACCTACCCTATTCTCTCAATTCATGAAGTTTAATCAATCCCTGTTTTCTCAATATTCCGATATTAGTTAGTATCTATATCTATTGTACCTTTCCCATCTTACATAGTAGATCGTTAATGTGGAAATGTTAATAGTCTAGGGATAAAAATAAGTATAGTCCCTATCTGCACTAATTTGAGCGATATCCTTGTAACGATTTGAATCACGTTCTAATCCTTTTTTCGCGTCGTGTCCTTTATGATTCTTTTCGAATGCATTTTTCTTTGAATTTTCTACTTCATTGAAAGCGTTGGCCTTGTTTCCAGCAGCTGCAGCAGCATGGGAATGTATGGCAGCATTTGAGCCACCTACATGAGCTATAGAGCTTCCGCTGTCTTCAGCATTAACACTGTTGTTAGTATTATCAAAGAACTCATTTTCCTCTTGATATTCGTCTTTATGATACACTTTTCGAAAACCTTTCCTTTTTTCACCATTATCACTATTTCTTTTGAGAGCAAAACTGGAATGTCTTTTGTGATCTTCACCGCCGTATCTATTCGCGAATTGATCTACAATGTCCTTATAAGCAGATTCATTGTTTTCTGCTACAGCGCGATTAGTATTGTGGTCATGGTTTTTCGAATCACCACTTTCATGTTTATTAAATTCATGTTTCTTTTCATAAGTTTTTTCTGTGCTCGAGTCCCCTAAAGCCGCTTTAGATTCACCAGCTTTGACACCGCTGTTTTGGTTATTAAATTGACTGTGCTCGTCTAAACGTCTGTTTCTTTTTCCAGTGCTTTGAATATCGTCATTTGTATCGAAAGCATTTCCGAACGAGAGTTCCAATGGATCGCTTTCATAATTACTACCAAAATCCTTTATAGTATAAGAAATGTATCCATTGTCACTTGGATACGGCTTTTCGCCTACACCAGCTATCGTACTTCTGTCGTACTGCGGTTGGGTGTACTCATGAGAATAGTCCTCATGGTGTTCGTGAACCGGTATTACCCTTTCTGCTGATTCTATGGCGTATCGTTTTTCTTTAGCTTTTTCTATTTCTGAATCCAGCTTAATACTTTCATATTCGTATGGGTTGAAATGAAAATATGGCCACCATTCCAAAGTGTGCCCTGATAAAGTCTTTACATCATCATCATCTATATGGAATTCTCTATTGTAGTCGTACTCGGGCTTAATATCTCCACTGGAATCTGCTGCACCGTATCGCTCTAATTTTGAAACTCTGTCCTTCATGTATTCTCCATCTGCCTTAATAGACATTGCAGGATCCAAACCGTATTTAGATTTCGCTTTTGCGATTTCATAATTAATCGAATGCTTGTCCCAAGCCTTCGTGAACGGCATTATACTTTCCGTAGCTGTAAACACCATATTTCCAACACTCGAGATCATCTTAAAAGGTGATTCCTTACGCATTATTGACATGTCTGAAAACTTTAAGGATTTTTTGTAGTTATCATAATCACTATCCGGAATAGCATGTTTGCTAAAATCACTATGTGTTTTCACTGATTCACTAAGGGAGGTACTAGGAAAAGTTCCTAAAGATTGAAACGTAGGAGGCTTGTCGTCCATCCGACTCATTAAATATCCGGTCTGCATCGGAGCTGCGTTGTCTCTATCTGGAATAGCATGTTTACTAAAATCACTTGGAGTTTTCACTGATTCACCGAGCGAAGCACTAGGAAAAGTCCCTAAAGATTGGAACGTAGGAGGCTTATCGTCCATCCGACTCATCACATATCCGGTCTGCATAGGAGCCGCGTTGTCTCTGGATTGCCTGGTGATGTAGTACTCGTGTTGAAAAGACTTGGGCTCTGTCTTTACACGAGCAACAAAAAGAAGTAACAGAATTCCTCGATACATAGTTTTCGACCGGGTATCGGCTCCTTGGTCCGATAGCTACTGACAGGGCCCGTCGCTAATCCTGTTTATATCAATGTGTATTATTTGGGCAACGAGGTTTTGTTCGAGACAATGCTGCGCCAGTGGTCCCAATGTTGAAATATCCCTGCATTGTAATGTTTGGCGACTATAATCGGTATCATTTCATTGTTTTTGGGTACAATCGAAGGTCAGTACGATTTTCAGAGTTTATTGAATAGGGATCACCCATTCAATATACTTTTTCAATCAGTGTCCTGAGTCCTGGCAGTCAGTGGCAGCGCAATTGCACACAGATTTCATGTACTTAATTTGCCCCGCATGACGTCACCTGCAAATTCTAATTGTTAAGGGTGAATAGACATAATAACAGCAATTGATGCCATTGTTCATTGTTTTAAGAGTTTATAAATATGTTAAGTAGACCAAAACTAAACCTATATGTAATCTACATCATTATGTCACTTCAGTAGGATTAGCACATAGTGAAACCTACAGTATTTCGAGGCAACACAATCTATCTGTTATCGGTTCTTCTTTTATTACCATAACTTAGTAAAAGATGGGCAGTATATCTGGCAGAGACATACTTTCACACAAAAAAAATCATAACAAATTCACACTATATTCTGTTAAAAGTAAGGTAGTTTTTCCTTCTGTAATTTGAATTGAATAGACATGTTCTTTCCGTGGATCTATCATATGTGCTAATATAAGCCTACGTCAATGAATAGGACAAATAGCTATTATTCCCAATGTACAGTCGCCATCAGAACAGATATACGATATATCGTCACGGCAGGAGCGTTCAAAAATATCTGAACACGCCTTTATTGCCATAACGACAGAGGCGTGTCTAGATATTTTTGAGCGCTCCGGATACTACTGTATATCTGATGGCGACTGTACATTGTGTTTCAATGGAATGTAAAGCTTTCATAAAATCAATGAATATTTCCTTTAATCGTTTTTCCAAAGTAATTGCGATACTATTAATTTAAAGAAAATAGTATAGTGGATAGTGGGCCTTATTACGATGGTTTAAAGTGCCTACAATATCTACTTAGGTACGTATAGCGGTGGTGGGAGTAACTATCTCTACGTAAGGCATGTATTCGAAACCCGGCTACATCCATTCAATTCATCCTATCTTTCGGAATGTGAGTTGAATTGATAAGTGCCCTACCATTCGCTTTCGCGAAGGAAATCATCGTGAGGAAACCTGCTGCAAATATCCTATAGGTAATTTTTGTGGGAAAACCTGCTACTTTTTGAGGCCTAAAATCTGAAGAGTTTTTGAGTTGTCTTATTACAACGTTATCTCTTATGTAAGGAAAAGAAGAGAAGTCGAAAATAAGTCCTGTTCTCCGTGTCGTATACATGTATACACAAGGTGTAAAACAAATTCTATTACTTTTTCTAATCAGAACACGTAGTGAGGGGCATATATTATATACAATTTTCGACCTTATGCTCCAGACTCCATACTTAAGTAAAAACAGTATATGCATATTTTTGCCTTTGACGGTATCTAAATGCGCTATAAAACGGATCACCACTATTTTTGTTAGGTACATCCGTCTACATAGTGTCTCGTTGGTGTGCCAATCATAGGTTTTACTTTGACAAATGTTGAAAAATCTAAGGTCAATGCACTTACCAAATACGAACATGTCATTTAGGGTTGTCGCACATATCTGTGTCACCTTGAATCCGTCGCGGCCGCGTGGCGCAACCCTTTGTCTGCCGGCGATTGATTTCTGCTCCATTGTTGTCGTTAATGAAAAACGTCTGTGCGTCTAAATAAAGAGCGCTGGCCGTGGCGAGGAGTTTTATAGCACGAGTCTGGCGAGCAGACTAATGCGCATAGAAAATAAATTTTAGTGTTTACCGGAAAGCTTGAAAGAAAAATATTTTTCTCCTATTTGGATGGAAAGAGCTCACAATTTTGAGTAGAATCACATAAAATATACCTATGTTACACTTACCCTTAGGCCCTCTAGTATAGTCAAGGAAAATTAAGCCTTATGTGCATATATGGCATCACACATTTTTTTCTAAAATTACTTATACATATAAACAATTGATGCCAATTAGAAGTCTGTTCCTCAGTTTGACTGTCGCAAATGATTACCTATTTCCACATGTGTCATTTGGGTCGTATCGTTTTTGATACTCTAAGTACCTAAGGGTTAATTATTACTTTTCAAGTTGGGTAATTATAAAAATAAAACAAAAAGTTGGTCAATCAGACAATATTTATTATCTAATAATAATATCATTTCAGAATAACATTTCGTTATTACAAAAATATCGTTTTCTGCCTTTGTACATACAGATCGCATATCGATGTACCATAAATAACTCCATTTCTTATTTTACATTTCTCTGCTTGCATAAGGCTTCGACGTTATTTCTAGGCAGATTCTAGAAAAAGGTTCCACGGAAAGTTCCGAGTTATATAATATTTTATTTATTATCCGGATATAGGTTAGGTCAAACATTGTAGTAAAGAGATAGATGCAAATAATTTCTGATACTCCATGTGTTGTACTCGACCATTATACTCAATACTAATTCATGAAAACAAAATATTGTAATTTATCTTAAATGAAATGAATATACATAATTGTAATTGTCGTGACTTTTTTTAGTGTTTTTTATTACATAGAGAGAACTTGACATGTCAAGTTCTCTTATTACTAGACACCGGAATTTTCGGAGCATTTTTCAAATGTCATAGGGATTTCTTCATTTATCGAAATTAAATATTTATAATGTATCGATACATTGTATAACACAAGATATTAAAGAAAATTTAAAGTAGCAATAAAAAAGAGCGATCTCTTCTCTATTTTAATTATAAAAGAAATATTAAATAGTAACGTTAGTGAATGAAGACCGTTGATAATTGGACGTAGTTCTGCAAAAGGGAACCAATCCACACGAATCTGTCACTTTAAAGATTGACTTTGTTTCTTGTGATTTAAAGTGTTGATTAGAATGAAAAATTCATGTGGGTGGTTCCCTTTTGCATAATTACGTCCTTACCGATAAAATATTACACTAGGTATTTTCCGTGGAACCCAACGAGTATACACTGCAAGAATGTAAAAACATGAATAACAAAACGGACGGCTGATTGAAAACAAATTGTATTAATATTGCACATTGCTCAAGTGTATGAATTAGGTGTTAAAATATATTAAAACAATAATGAGACTCTATTGTCTAGGGAGTAAAAACCATTTTATACGTACAATTTAACTGTAACAGGAATTTCAATAAATTAGGGCTGCCTTTCGCGACGTTAGTAAAATAGCTTGTTTTCATTTTGTACTTAGAGAAACCATGCATCTCATTAAAATTATACATTATAAACGAGCCTATGTATCCGATATAATAATCATTAGAAAAATAGGCGACGGATGTGTTAAATGACATTTACTCAAGGCCGAACACTGGCACATTTACAACTTTTGGTCAAATAATATGCACATACGTAGCCATTCAAAAAGAATAATGTAGACGACCGAGTGCTCGTCAGTCTTCCTCTACTTTTAACTTTTTATCTTTATAATGATAGGAGTGACATATGGATGGTAAAAAGTAACATGCCGAGCACTAGCAAGTATAATATAATTATCGTAAAATTCGGATAGTTTATTCAATATTTCAATTTCATTTTAAATCCATGCTCATCAGATCTTTGGTCAAGAAGGCTGGTAACCATTTTAGTTTTAATAATTGTGACAGTAAATAGTATCAAATCGAAAGATTATCGAAAAAACTAAGAGATCATAATATTCACAAAATTTTATAGTCGATTTAGTTGAATCGACTACGATTTGGACCTGAGAATTGTTGTGTACTGCTACATTTATTGTGTGAGTAAGATGTAGTTATCTTTTGTCACTGTCGGATCTATAATTGAGCTAAAAGATCCGATCCAAGAAAGTTCTAGCAAAAAATTGTCTAGGTGTCATAAAATTCGGTAGGGATGTAAAAACAATCGATTACTGTCATAAAATATACTTCCTATTAATCGACTTGAAAAAATCGATTAATAAAAACAAAATTATGAAAAAATATCGAGTAAGGAAATATCGATGTTTTAATTCCGAAGTTCCATCCCTACACGTCGGATGAAAAAAATATATATTCTGACCGACGTTTCTACCGAATTACTTACCTAATCTATTTAACAGTAGACATTGATCTTAAACAGTCGAAAATCACGCATCAAAGTTTAAAACTACGATATGACTATTTTATTACTTACAGTAGAATAACGAACGGTGCCAAACAATGTAGTTTCCAGCTTTCTGTCTCTGTATGCTATATCTTTAAGACTAATACGGATTTTGATAAGTTTAGTTTTAAATAGATATCAAGACATTTAAGAGGAAGGTTTTAGTATCAGTATTGTACCCGTGCGTAGCAGAGGCCGCCATTGATATGATATAATAAGTAATAACATCATTAAAATTTCACGATACTTTGATTCTATTCCACAAAACTTTCGACATAGTAGTCCATTTTCGGAACTGCATATTGCTGGCATGTGCTTCGGATTTGAATTGGAGCAACTGCATTCGATGTATCTACAATGTTTTGAATTCGTTATTCTACTAAAATAACAGTAGTTTTTACAAATATTCTCTAATATTTCTATTAATTGAACGCCAAGAGGTTTTGAGCCTTCTTTACATACAACCAGACTAGATACAAAAGGCACGAAACTCACAACAAAACATCAATGGTTCAGGGACCATTTCACGAGTAGAGATCAAAAACAAAGGGAGCAGCTTTTTCAAGTCATAATATTAGACTTACGAAAAAGTGAATCAACCAAAATTCACAAGGAAAACGACTACTACTACCAATATCGGCACTATCGTCCCTTTAGTACCTACCGTTCAGTAGCCAGATTTGGTAGCTGGCTGCCAAATGGGAAATAATGGTTTCCCGCCTGGTAGCCAGCTATAAAATGGGAATAACTTTCCCATCTCGTCGCCGGATATGGTGGCTGGCTTCCAAATTGGAAATATTGTGTGCAATACGGGCTTTATTTTACTTATCGCGTACTCAGCTATATCAGGTAAAGACCCGATTTAAAGTCAGTTACTACCTACTGGGATTTTAATTCCATTTCGAAATTGGTTACGAAATGTTTGGCTAACAAATGGTACTAAAGGAGTGATCACAGGATTTTACGTTAATTTTATCAGCTTGATCGTAAGTGAAACGGCCACCGAACCAATAAAACGAGTCTTAATTAAATTACGTTAATTCTAAAATGAGTTATTATGCTAATAAACTTAATAGATACTAATATTTGGTGTAAACAATACTATACAATATAAAATAGTCGTATAAGATAAGTAGATACATTTGTGGATTGCGTGACAATTCTCGGCCACAGAATATAGATTCGGATTGAGCTGTTTGTTTATGAGATATGTAATTATAATTAAAATGAGTAGATAACAAATAAAACTGATAGTATTAAAATACAAGTTAAAGCTGATTTATTCAGTGTTCTATAAGCCCAAAGCTTACTAGAGGAACAAATAACTATTAGGAAACTTACCTGAATAATTTTGGACTGTCTGCCCTCCTAACCCTGAACGCGATATGTAAGTTATGAAAATGTCAATAAACCTGTTTCTCAAACTCTATTGGTAGGAAAAAAAATAACATTTTCAAAACTAGTTATAGCGTTAATAGTTAGAAGGGCTGAAGTGCCTGGTTGTTGTTTTCGTAAGGGATACCGTTATTTCAGGGTTTTAATGTTTCTAGAACTTATTGTTGATATTCGACTAGTCCTAAACATACGATCGAACATTACAGTTAAAGCACAACTATACGCGGCGTAACAAAAATAGTAGTGCTGAATAGTGGCGTTTAATGAACCAATTAATATCGTATTTTTATTTTAATAAGTAATCTCGTAAGGCCTGCCATACTATTTTCTTTAAATTTTGTTTTGAACCTTGCTATGTAATGAATAGTGGTGAATATCGTTTGTTTGTAAAATCAATCAAACATAGGAAATGTGACTAAGTTATGAAAGTTTAAATTTCATTCAAATGGAGTGTCCATTATAATATACATTGGATCTTACGAGGCTAGGAGTTTTTACGGATGGTTACACTATGAGCGAGACCTAATTTGAAAAAAATCTATCGCCTAGTTTTACCTATTCAGAATACAATAGTGAATGGGCCCATAAGCGGATCACCATTATATTTGTTACAACCTGTATAGACACAACAGCCTGCAAAGACCTATACAAATACATACATAACATAAAATTACGCTAAGTCACAGAAAGCTGACGACATCGAGACAGAAGTTAACACTACGCGACAATAAGCCTTATGACACATAGATTAAAGGCTAAAACCTCTTGAGCGTGGTTCTATAATCTCTAACACCGTTTTAAAAAAATATCTATGTCTATATACTAGTAACGGTAAGAATTTTTCTAATTGAGAGCTCGTCTTCTAAGTAGAGGAAGTGTTTGGATTCTGGTGCCGCCCGCCATCTGAAATAAATAAATACTCGTTTTTAAGGACATTACTATAGAGGCCGGGACGAAGGCCTCAGACCTACCTATATGTCTACGGCCGGCAATCCCATACTTCCGGCCGATGTATAGTGCTTTTCTCAAACATGCAATGAAATAAACAACAAAAACATCAAAGTTTGTGATTACACCTGTGAGTTCTTACGTAAGTTTACGATGATCTAGCACTAGTTTGGAACTGGAATGGCTGTCTACATTATTCCAGTGCTGCTGGATTGGGTGAGCTGGAATGAAAAGTGGACCATCTTTCCAGTCACTGGACAGGAATGCTCACTGGAATGGAAGCATTCCAGTGTCGGTTCACATTATTCCATTAGCATTCCAGTACTGGATTGGATTGATGGACTGGAATGCTACTGGAATAATGTGAACCGGGCACAAGGAACATAACAACAATATTTCATTGCATGTTTGCGAAAAAAATATTTTATTCTATTTGCACAGTTGCCATCAGATAAATCGTAGCGGCCAGGGTGCTCAAAAATATCTAATCGCGCACTCTCTAACGTCATGACAACAGATGCATGTTCAGATATTTGTGAGCACCCTGGCTGTTTCGATATATCTGATGGCGACTGGACATGTGATATTTTTTCTATAACAATTGCGCAATTCTCAAAAAGTTTGTACATTTGGATCATGTATTCGATATTGATAAAAATTGATAGGCTAGTCGAATGATACACACATACATACATCTTCCGCCTATGATAGTCCACTGCTGGAAGTAGGCCTCTCCTATTAACTATGCGTATAGACGCATTAGGAGGTAAATGCCCATAATCGCCACGCTGGGCAAGCGGATTGGCGATCGCAGTAATGCGTCCACTATGATGACGCTGCTGCCCATCATCAATCTTTTATCAAATAATGGTCAGTGACACTTCAATCCCTTAGACTTACGACACCCGCGGGAGTAGTTGGGGTGGTGACAAATGTATTCTTACTGCCAAATGATGCTGAGCAACATCCGGTACATTTCCCAAAATGTCCCAGAAAGTTTGTATGGAAGTTTCCTTTTTTGTTACGAGATTCCTAGACATTTTTGGTAATGTGGTAGTTTTTACTCAGCATCATTGACTCTACTAGCGTGATCCAATGTACAAACTTTTTGAAAAATTTACAATTATGTTTTGCAGTCTACAAAACCTCTGAAACACATTATTCCCAAACGATTAATTTATAATAATTACAATAAACTGCATTTTTATAGTCAATTTATAAATTTTATTGCTGTAATGAGAAATTCTGTAACTTGTGTAAGACGTCAGTGACTAATACTACTAGATTGTTATTGAATCGTGAATTTAATAGAATAGAATATACTATACATATGAATTAGAAATTAGTTTTGATATCAGCCTACATAAGAATCTTTAAATAACACAGGTGCATTAAAATTAAAACGATGAGGATACCAAAATAAAAAAAAATACTTACGGAAAAATTAGTACCTTGAAATCTTTGCTTGATATATAATTATCATAGTGGCATTAACAGTTTGATTCTTTTAATTCACAAAATAGGTTCAATAAAATTTAGCAATCAAAGCTTTTGGACAAACATTTCTTTTCTCAGCAGTAATTATATACAAAGCCAGTCATGCGAGATAGGTACAGGAAGCAAGAATTTATGCAGGTATAATTATACCTACTTATAAAAATTATATCTACACGTTTTCAGCATTAGTGCAGCACTCAGAATTAAGTCGAAGGTTGATATTAGTAAATTAAAGTAGAGAAACATGCAAATGTAATTATATTAGAGGCAAGGGCATGAAAATAATGAAGTAGTTGCAAATAATATGCTATCCCGATTTTGCCTTTAGTTGCAGTAGGTCGGTTGTATAATCCAGGGCGGAACCAATGCAACACCTTAGTTCAGTAGTTCGGCTATGATGTTAAACCAAACTTTTGGGAATCTTAGTTCGGTTATTATCCAGGGCTGAACTACTGCAATGCTTTTAGGTTCTTTAGTTTGGCTATGTCGTCTAACCGAACTGTTGGGAATTGAAACGACTTAAAAGTACGGTTACGATATAGGATACGTAGGATATTAATGGAGGAGTGAGTCCTTAAATTTTCTCGTTCTCGTGATCGTATGGAGTGGTGGCAGTGATAAACAATTCAATCGTCAACAATCAATGAAATAAAATAAATCTTAGTAGTAAAACGTACGACTGAATTCGACTGTTTCAAAATAAATGGTTTCTTAAAATAAGAATGAATGTACATTATTGGGTAACCCCCTTATTCATAAACTTAACTTAACAGGCCGCTAATTATTGTATGTCCCTTTCACTCTAGTGGACATATTGGTAAGATCGAAAGGGACAAATAATACTTAGCGCCTTGCTAAGTTAGCAGATGTTTATGAATAAGGGGGTAAAGTGTCTACCTAAAACCGATATTTAGCGCTATTAAGATTTGCGATGTCACGTCGAATACAATAGTGCATTTCGATGCAAGTGCAAAACATTTTTTTTTCGACGAAGGTGAAACTTAGAGCCCGAGTGAAACGAGGGCGACAATCACCCGAGTTAAAAAGAAGTTGGCTTAAAAAGAAAAATTTACGCACGCGAAGCGAAATTTACTTTTCCGCACTAGTTAGGAAAAAGCTGTTACTCAGAGACCCCGTCGCCAAAGTGTCAAAACTGATTTTAAAGTTAACCCGCCTGAATGTAGGTTTACATTGCTCAGTGGACAGTGTCTTTGGCTTTGGACTTGGGGCGCGCATAATATATCCGGCCTGCCGCGAACGAAGAGTTGCCTCTCTCTCTGGCACTTGTAAATTCGCAGCTAATTTGACAGGGAGAGAAGAATAAAATAGAATCGTTTGTATATCACATTACAAGCTTGGATTGAATGGAACATGTTATACAAGTGACACCTTGTCAGATCACAAGGACAGATGATGATGATGGACAGAGGAAGGGAGACACCAGTTTTATTGTGGTCCGTGTTTTAACATCTGTGTGTTTTTAGAGTCCAAACGGTAAAGATGGGATGGGACAGTCAGCGTTAAGTCGTTGGCAAAAATTGTATGTTCGTGAAGGTACAGTACCGGCCAATAATATCACATTCAGGTTTTTATTCAGTACAACTTTTTTTATATTTGAAAGTGGTTTTTACACTTTCCACCTTACACCTGTTCACTATTGATAGTCCAGGCATAGGGCTTTGCGCTAGCGATGAGAAAACTTGAAATCATGTAGTGGTTTTTTCATGAAGATTTTATGTGTCCGGCATGGATTTCGTAGTAAAAGCTTTTTTGCTAAAGCTTTTTTTATATAATTAGCTATTTTAATATGCCGTATCTCCTTTCGTAATTCACAACACTTAATCGCAATATTAATCATGAATCTGTGCAAAAAGTACCAAAATAATATGCTATCTACATGGGAACATGTGCCTATACGCTTACTCTATACACGCTCGTACAAAAAGTCACGAATGTGATATATTATTGGCCGGTACTGTAGCTGAGTAATGTCGATCGGGCTGTGAAGTGTGGTCAGTGCAGCGATGCAGGTGCAGTGTTACCTCAAGTGTCGGTGAGCGAGGTGTTGGCGAGCGAGCCGTCCCACGCGGCCTCCTTGTGAAGCGCGGCTTGCCGCTTCTTCTCTGTAACACCATGTACTATTATTATAACACTGACTACGAACAAATAAAACATGGAAGCCGCACGCCCTGCGACCATAAATAACATGGACGTCTAACGCCAGCTCAAAAATGCCCCCAAAAACAATTGTTCAATTGTGCCAAGATGGGCAGGACATAGCGCTTTTCTTAACACCGCGCATATGTGGACGCAACATCTTTGACAAATTCTTGTAGAATATATCCAATCAAAACTTTGATGGACCAATCACAACTATTTTTAAATGGCGGTTTAAGTTTTTATAGGTTGACATTGAAATTCATTACCGTGACGCATTGAAGAGGGGGTGACACTTGTCAACTAAAATTCAGGACCGTTTATGAAAGGCAATTTAATATGGCGTGCGGCTTTCATGTTTTATTCGTTCGTAGCGCACGCCATACTAAATTGCCTTTCAAAAACGGTCCTGAATTTTAGTTGACAAGTGTCACCCCCTTTTCAATGCATCACGGCAATGAATTTCAATGTCAACCTATAAACCGCCATTTAAAAATAGTCGTGATTGGTCCATCAAAGTTTTGATTGGATATATTCTACAAGCATTTGTCAAAGATGTTGCGCCGAAATATGCGCGGTATTAAGAAAAAACATCTTGGCACAATTGAACAACTGTTTTTTGGGGGCATTTTTGAGCTGGCGTTAGACGTCCATGTTATATATGGTCGCAGAACACTGAATGAAGGTCGCGGTCGTTTCGACCCGCCACCCGCGGCGTCCGAATGGTGTGTTCGGGAATGCTCGGGAGTGGTCGTTTTCGCCCGCCGTGTGCGACGTCCCCATTCCATACCGGACGCCGCTGTCGGCTGCGGGCGGCGGGTCTAAACGACCGCGGCTTAAGATCACCTATCAGGATGCTTACAGATGTAGTGAGAAATGACTTGCCTTCGGAAACGTTCGTCAACGTCATGCTGTTTCAGTCTATCTCACTGAGACTGACAGTAATAGCTGTCATGCTACTTCAGTCAGACTCGGTGACACTGCCTGAAACAGTATGTGTTTACGAACGTTTCCGAAGGCAAGTAATTTCTCACTACACCTGTAGCCAAGTTGCCAATCGCTAACGTTTAGTAGCGTATCGTAGTTTTCCCTCTCTGTCACTCTTTCTCATTAGTGCGACAAAGACAGTTACCGATTGGCAACTTGTCTAAGCACCCAAGACTTCATAAGGATGAAGTCGAAGAATAATCAAGTAAAGTGCAACACGTTTTTAACACTGGATATAAAGTCTGACGCCGTGCACGTCTATGGACGTTGTGAGTGGAGCTAGCACTAGTACCTCTGGCGAGTGTGATGAGGCGGCGTTCCTCGGCGCGTTCTTGTCGCGCGGTACTGAGCTTGACGCCTAACGCCGGAGTCTGACGCCGTGCACGTCTATGGACGTTGTGTGTGGAACTAGCATTAGTACCTCTGGCGAGTGTGATGAGGCGGCGTTCCTCGGCGCGTTCTTGTCGCGCGGTACTGAGCTTGACGCCTAACGCCGGAGTCTGACGCCGTGCACGTCTATGGACGTTGTGTGTGGAACTAGCATTAGTACCTCTGGCGAGTGTGATGAGGCGGCGTTCCTCGGCGCGTTCTTGTCGCGCGGTACTGAGCTTGACGCCTAACGCCGGAGTCTGACGCCGTGCACGTCTATGGACGTTGTGTGTGGAACTAGCACTAGTACCTCTGGCGAGTGTGATGAGGCGGCGTTCCTCGGCGCGTTCTTGTCGCGCGGTACTGAGCTTGACGCCTAACGCCGGAGTCTGACGCCGTGCACGTCTATGGACGTTGTGTGTGGAACTAGCACTAGTACCTCTGGCGAGTGTGATGAGGCGGCGTTCCTCGGCGCGTTCTTGTCGCGCGGTACTGAGCTTGACGCCTAACGCCGGAGTCTGACGCCGTGCACGTCTATGGACGTTGTGTGTGGAACTAGAACTAGTACCTCTGGCGAGTGTGATGAGGCGGCGTTCCTCGGCGCGTTCTTGTCGCGCGGTACTGAGCTTGACGCCTAACGCCGGAGTCTGACGCCGTGCACGTCTATGGACGTTGTGTGTGGAACTAGCACTAGTACCTCTGGCGAGTGTGATGAGGCGGCGTTCCTCGGCGCGTTCTTGTCGCGCGGTACTGAGCTTGACGCCTAACGCCGGAGTCTGACGCCGTGCACGTCTATGGACGTTGTGTGTGGAACTAGCACTAGTACCTCTGGCGAGTGTGATGAGGCGGCGTTCCTCGGCGCGTTCTTGTCGCGCGGTACTGAGCTTGACGCCTAACGCCGGAGTCTGACGCCGTGCACGTCTATGGACGTTGTGTGTGGAACTAGAACTAGTACCTCTGGCGAGTGTGATGAGGCGGCGTTCCTCGGCGCGTTCTTGTCGCGCGGTACTGAGCTTGACGCCTAATGCGCCGGAGACTAGACGCCGCGCTAACGCCGTACACGTCTCTGGACGTTGTCTGAAACACGACAATGTTATATTTATTATATTTCAAGGCTGGATGTAGGCAGAAAGATTGCGAAGAAGAAGTTTTTGGAACTCATATTGTTACATTTTATATGTCACATATTCGCTAAACAATGCGACGAATAAACAAATTGTAAGATAGTCCTACTACTCCATGAATACAACCTAACAGGAGAGTTACCATGACGTACTAATGCGGTTCAGTTTAGGTCGAGAGAAAGGGACAGGGCTATACGAGTCGTATATCACTGTCGCTTTGCCTAAACTGAATCGCATTAGTGCGTCATGGTAGCCTAGCCCCCCTGAAAATTAAAAATCATATCTTAAAATGTAATCTGAACGAATGATGATCACTGTGATTCCAGTCTAAATTCGTACTACTAAGTTTAATTTGAAAGGATTGTTAACTGTGACCTCGTGGAATCGTACATCTACCAGTCTTCCCCACCACCACCTTTGTTTCGTACTTGTATGTAGTAAATATAGTTGATAAACGATTCATCTGTCTGTATAGTCTGTGGTGGACCTGTATAGCTGCAGGACCTCGCGGCGCAAAACAAAGCCAAGAAAGACTTTGTTCTGCGTGTCTCTTGCATTGGACTAACGGCTACGATCTGAGATGTTTATATACCAGCCTTACCCAATGCCCAGTATCTATGTGATAATGATAGGTTCTTCATAGACGCTTCATCTATGTAGTGGACTTACCTGTATGGCTGCAGGAATTCGGCGCATTTCTTGGCTTTGTTCCGAGACTCGAGCGTGGCCTCTTGCAGCGGCCGGCATCGGACCAGCTGCCTTTGCGATCTGAGCACCTCTGCAGCTGGAATAGATATCAACAGCGTGAATAATAGTAACTAGTAATATATCTATCACGAAGGATTTTAGAGCTTAGCCATGGGCGTACTTGTATACCCCCTTATTCATAAACGTCTCCTAAGGCCGTGGTCGTTTCGACCCGCCTTAGGAGACGTTTAGAGCACGCGAAAAGGCAAGCGAAATCGACCATTCCCGATCATTCCCGAACACACTATTCGGACGCCGCGGGCGACAGGCCGCTGCCGGCCGCGGGCGGCGGGTCGAAACGACCCGAAAGAGCCAATCGATACCTATCGGCTTCACGCGGTGCCGTTTATGAATAGGGGTCGGAACTATGGGTGCAAAACTTTAATAAAATAGCACATACATCCATAAAATATACGTATCTACACCCAAACATTTTAAGTTTAAGATTCCGAGATAGGGAATAAAATTGGATATAGATTTTTCAATAATATTCGTATTCTTCTTGGCTGAAGTGTTCCCATATGTCAATTTTAAAGTTTTGTTAAAGTTCAGTTGCACCCATAGTTCCGACCCCTATTTATGAATACCTACTTATTCATATTATTTGTGGTATATAACACCTATAACTTTAGCAACGACGATGAACGAAATACTTATAATTACGAACGATGTCAAGTAACTCGATAATTCTAGTTTGTGAATGCTAAAAAGTTCACAGTTAAATGAATAATTATTGTTTTTTTTTATTCTACTTTTCAAGTGTTTGGAATAATGCTGTTATTGTATAATCTTTATTAGATGAAACAAACTTGACAAACCAACCAGGCATTCTAATTATCCTAAGCTCTAGCGAGATAAGACTTCCAGCTGATATTTTTACAGTTAGACGGTGATCTATCGCACGCGCGATATTCTGCTGCGTCACTTTTGTGCTTATTTTTATGTTAATCATCTAATGAACGACAAGTAACAGCTTTGCTTTAGAATTTACTGTCACTACGAAAACAATAGTGACTATACACATCTACGTCTGGTCTGGTCAATCTTAGATATTCGGATTTAATTGTACATTGTGCATCAAGGGACGTAAGTACGGAATTACTAACGAGAGTTTAGAAGCCCGACGCCGTCAGGCGGAGGGCATTTATGACTCGAGTTAGTCTGCTTACCGACCGTGATGCATACAATATTTTTCATCACACTTGCCGAAAAAAAAAAAAAGTATTAAGAAATAACATTATTAAATGACGTTCTGACATTTCTATTACTCCCTAGGGAATTTCACTTTTCCATTACTCCCGCTGCGCGCGCAAACAATGGCGCGCTTAGACAGCAAGTGTGATGAAAGATAATAATACCATATAAGCAACCTTTTTCCACGTGTAATCTACATCCGGTACAAATCAAATCAATACATCAGTATCACATATGAGCATAACGGTTTCTGGAACACTCTTTACATATTTATGACCGCACGGCATGCGATCAAAATGTATAAATAGCGGGCCGTCAAACCGGACGGGGCAACGACCCACGTTGACAGTTTAGAAAAACTTTTCTGAGGTAAACATGTTTTTGTTCACGGGAATATTGGCGTCTACATATCTTCTTACATTCTTTGAAGATTGCAGAGGACGACTCCATTGACTGAAATAGGCACGGTGTAACTGAGTAAGATCGTCTATCGTGTAATTTTGGCCTCTAAATGTCTCCTCAAGGTGCATTTAGACCAAACGAGCATTCGCTCATTCTGTCCCCCACTCTATGAAATCAACGAATTTCGACGAATCACGTTTTGTGTACCGACAGAATTTCGTAGAGTGGGGGATAGAATGAGCGAATGCTCGTTTGGTCTAAATGCACCTTAACATTTTTTAAGTATGCAGAAATAACTCCCTTGACTGAATGATAGGTTGCCAGCCTCTTGACTTATGTTCTACTGTTAAATATAGGCCTTGAGACTGACAAAACTCAGACAGAAGGACAAAAGCTCGAAGCACTAAATGACCGCCCGTGTCTGTGTCATAATATAATCATCTGACTGTCACAATGACGAATTATTCGATGTAATTTTATATGCCGGACATCCCAACGTTGACTTTAAACATAAAAAGTCCCTGACACAATTTTAGTAGAAATGGATTAGGGCACTTAATTTTTAAATATCTGCGTTAGTAAGCACCTGACCATAAAGATTAGGTACGTCGAATACTTAAATCATAAAAATGCATCAGTATCTCACGAGATTCGATAGAATCTTTAACGTCAAAAACATATCGCATTCTTCACTAAGTCAGGTGAGAATCCGACCTGTCTTACTATACGTATAATATTTAATTACTTGAAATAGACTTGGCAAATGACCAAAAGTCCTATCAAGTTCAAATTACTCCATCCGTTTAGATTACGTACAAAACGTTAGGTTTACTGATCCGAAAACAAATGAAGATCGACATTGGCACACGTCCACGGTGGATTTTATTGGACTGTTAATATCGTTTACTGATTTTTTAAGAGCCGTAAAACGTATATAAAATCTGATTTTGTAATAGTCACTGAAAATATACTTTCCTAATGGTTTTTTAATGGAAGTCAATTCACAATGGTCATAAACCTAACCTCCGAATAGTCCGGATTATTAATGCATTATTCGGGTTACATTAATGTTTCTCCAGTAAACTTGTACATGCACAAGCTGCAATAGTACATTGCATCAGAGGCCAAGAAAATGAGGATTTCCGGCCAAGTTACTTTACAACCCTAGGCCTGAAAAGTGTTGTGAAATTCCATTTCCATCCCAGTGAGTTACTGCGCCCTAAAAGCCTATTTTAAGGAACGTAAAGACAATATTTGATTGCATGTTTGAGAAAAATACTTTATAAAAACAATTAAATGTTTTAAAGGGTCTGCATAGAGATCATGTGAATCCCCTGGAATTTCAGCCGTCCATACGCTACGGTAACCGGTTATCATCAAATATGAAAGTCATGTGAATAGTATAGAACGTCACGCGCACGTGCACGCCACGCAAGCGGTGTGGCATCGAATATGACATTACATACGCTACAACTCGTAATCGCCGCACAAGCGCACGTGCTGCTCACGCATCCGATGTGGCTTCATGGCTTGGCTTTTAATCCCAGCTCCGCGGTTAACCGATCAGCGTGCGGGCGCGCTAACCAAGTGATATTGTTGTCTTGCTTGCTGACTTGATAACAGCTTCCTGACTTCTTCAGAGATCTTTGTGCTGCGCTCCACTCTATTTGTTTTTCAACCCAGCCGGTGGAACCCTCTTGTGGGAAGCCGACCAAGTCAAAACGCAAATAAACGAAATGAACACAAAAAAAACGAGCTCGAAGGACCATTTAATGTAAGTACTTGCTAACTCTCACATTTACTTGATAGACTTCTTTATAGTATTTTTGAACACGAAAGACAATTTTATGTAATAAAATTGATTTATTTAACTTGATAGGTGACACTTATAGAATAGCGAACGTAATTAATTCGAAGATAATAATGAATAATAATTAATAGGCTAGTTGTGAAACTTTATACAAACATAACGCTGATGGTGTAAATGAATGTTTAGATGAATGTGCAATTTACTTGTACACTACCACTGACGACAGTGTCACCAATCGTCGCTATTGCTGTGTATTTGAGTTCCCAAATCATGGTGACCATTCAGCGCGCGCGGCCATTCAACCGGGTGGTATATTTTAGGTCATTACATTACAAATGAAATTGGAGTTTTGTATGGAGAATTTTGAGGAAAGCCTAGATGTTTAGATGAATGTGCAATTTACTTGTACACTACCACTGACGACAGTGTCACCAATCGTCGCTATTGCTGTGTATTTGAGTTCCCAAATCATGGTGACCATTCAGCGCGCGCGGCCATTCAACCGGGTGGTATATTTTAGGTCATTACATTACAAATGAAATTGGAGTTTTGTATGGAGAATTTTGAGGAAAGCCTAGTTCCCATACCTACAATGAAGGCAAGAGTTATATTTAAGGTTCAAGGTTTGGAATAATACTTAAGAATGAAAAATTAATGAATAGCATGAAAAACCCTTTTCCTAACTAGTGCGCAAAACGAACTTTGCGCAAGCTTCGCGCGCGGTAAGTAATTTCTCTTTTTGACGCACTTGTTATGAAAAAAATCGTCCCTTACACGTGCAAAAACTTTTTTTTAACTCGGGTGATTGTCGCCCTCGTTTCACTCGGGCTCCTATCAAATGTACTATTTCCTAACTAGTGCGGAAAAGTAAACTTTGCCCCCGCTTGGCGTGCGTAAATTTCTCTTTTTAAGGCACTTGTTATGAAAAAAGTCGTTCGATACACGTGTAAAATAGTACATTGTGCATCAAGGGAGGTAAGTAGGGAACTACTAACGAGAGTGTTAGAAGCCTGACGCCGTAGGCGGAGGGCTTTTAATGACTCGAGTTAGTATTCCGCTTACCGACTGTGATGCATACAATGTTTTTCATCACACTTGTCGACAAAAAAATTAGTTTTAATACAAAATATTTGTACTGACATTTCTATTACTCCCTAGGGAATTTCGCTTTTCTATTACTCCCGCGACGCATGCAGGCAATGGCGCGCTTAGAAAGCAAGTCATTTCACCTTCGTCGAAAAAAAAAATTTTTGCTTTTGCAATGTACTATTTCAGTACAGTTAGTGATTTTTTACGCACTAGTGCGTGGTTCATTTTTATCAGGACCAAACTTCGGAGTGCCACCTGAACTAAAAAACGTCGTACGATACACGTGCGAAAAGGAAATTCACTTGTATCGTAATGTACAATCGTTACATAGTGCACTGTTAAAAAAAAAGAGTGAAGTTACTATTTAGAATACCTACTTAAATTAGGGACCAACTAAAATCTCCGACTATGACCAAAAACGCCAATTTTATAGGTAATGACACCAATGACCCAATAGTATTAGCATCAACAACCATCGCCGTTTGTTTGGGTTCTCAAATCACCGTGGCCGACCGACCGGCGCGTTGCGTCACCGGGTCATCGAACCTCCTTGCGAGGTTACGCGCAAGTAGGTTGCGCGTGCGCGTGTTGCTGTCGCGGGCGCACTAGCAGTGGGGGTGAAGTTATCCCTTACGCCGCGGCCACGACATCGGTCTAAGGCGACGGGCTTAGCGGAAAACGTATGGTGCTCCCTCTCGTACCCATATCGGCATCCCGCTCCAACTCATGGATTCGCTCGCCGCTGGTCGCCTTAGACCAATGTCGTGGCCAGGGCATAAGGCTTAGATGAAATATTTTTCAAAGTGCAACATTTTTCTATCATTGTTTTGTGAAACAGCGAATGTCGCGTCGTCAGCCTATCTCAGTGCACTGCTGCACATAGGCCTCTTCTATTAACACGTTCGACGCCGGTGACACAGCGTGTGTGACCAACAAAATCTGATTCCTATGCCAGTGACACATAATGATGTGCAAATTGCGGAAACTTTCAAAAGTGTAGGAAAATTTCCATCGAAACTTTCGAGAACATTTCAAAACCTGGAAATTTAAAAATTATATTTAAACAGCTAATAACAAGGACGCGTTTCATGGAAATTTATATTTTCAACTATCAAATACATGATATAATGTACAATCAAAAATTGTATGTCTTTCAATAAAGAACATGTTCGATAAATTTCTTGAATTTCCGAAATTTTCATAGTAAATTTCTATGGAAATTTATATGTACAGTTATTAAAGGAGTATTGCGAGAATTAGAAAGTATGTTATAAATTATAAAACCAAAAATAAACACCAACAGACTTGAACGTCAACAAAAACATTGTGGACACCACTTCCTTACCTACTTCTTAAATTAAACGAACAAAAGCTATGTTGAGGATTTAGGTTTAAGACTCTAGCGAGCTAGTACGTAATCGAATTTTCACAATTAATATTCTATCAGCAATTTTTCCTAGTTTTGTTTCTGGAAAAAAGATTCCACCATGTCGCTAGCTCCATTTTCTCAGCAGATTCGTATAAAAATGACTTAGACCAAATCCCACAGTTGTGTTTATAATTTGTCACTGTATCACTGCTTCGGTAATCTTGTTTTAGGGTTCCGTAGTAAACTAGGAACCCTTATAGTTTCGCCATGTCCGTCTGTCCATGGTCCGCCTGTCTGTCCGCAGCATAGGCTCATTGGCTGTTAGTACTAGATATTTGAATATTGGTACAGGTTTGCCTCGTAATCATGCCGACAAAGTGGTACAATAAAATATTTGAAAAATCAGGTACCTCCCCTACACGTAAAGTGGGAATGATTTTTTTATTTTACTGTGTTCCTATAGTCGTTGAATAGGTCTTTCAGAAAGAATAAGTCTCAAGAGAAAGTATTTTTCTAAAGTCAATATTTTCGCAGATATCCTATCCACTTGAACGTCCACCCCGCGCGACCATATTCCGGTCAACTGTCCGGGTTTTTTTAGCGACGTACGCCCCGCGCTGCGCAGTCACAAGATTTTACAAAAACGTTTATATTTTCTAAACTACTTAAGGTATAATAATAAAAAAAATCAGGAGTATAAATGAAAGTACAATTATTAAAATACAATGATAGTCATTGTAAAATACCTAATAATTCTTGACTATAGTCAAGGTTAAACTTAAGACATCGGTAAAAAATAAGAAAGATTTTTCTTTGACGACTAATTACAGGAAATTTTGAGCGATGACCCCTTATTTTTATTGCATATTAAAAAAATATACTATTTCACCTTTATAATGATACCACAAATAACACATATAATTTTCAACAAAGTATCAAAATAAATTAATTAGATTACCTCCTCCTTCCAACAAATACACAAAGATACAAAAACACCGTAAATATTTTGATGAATCCTGACGTAGTTTGATATATTTCTTATGTTTAAGTATATTAATCTCTTCCTTATAAACCACTCGTCAATATTTATTACATATTTCACTAAACATGGTGTTATATTACTAATAATACGGCTATAAACGTTTACTACCCCAGCTCAAAAATAACCTTCATATTTTAAACTCACTTGACAGGTATCACAGTGTCAAAAACTTAGATGATACACATTATCGTATAGAGCACACGTTCCTGATCATTTTTATGTATAATAACCCCAAAAATATGTAAATTAACGTGAAATACTTACGACATAACTAGGAGTCCTTAGCAAACACTCACAATTGCACGGCAGTTTGACACAATACTTATAATTATAATTTTTTATCGACTGAGTAACGAGCGTACACTGCCATTTATATTTTTTAGCGCAAACTAGTTTATTAGGCTACGTTGTTGCAACAAGGGAATTAGGAAATAATGCCTCTATATTTCGCTACATGCCGCTATAATCAACTGTGTCTCCTTCGACTTCATGGGATAGTATAGTATCCACGAACAGTCTACTGCCTTTTTTGTTTGGATAATATGCTATCATCGGACGTTCAAGTGGCTATCCTCTCCGAAACAAAAAAATCGTGAATTGTCAAATATGGAAAACATCATGAATATTGAGGTTAAAAAATACTTTAAAATATAACTATTTCGAACATAATGTTTTTGAATAACTACGGAACCCTACACAGAGCATGGCCCCACATACTCTTGGCCGGTTTTTTCTCTTCACAAATTGAACCTCTATTCGCGGTGTAATTGAATATTATTATAGTACGAGTATAAGCAGTTTATTAATCTATTTTTACTACAAAAATAATGTAAAGATTTATGGAAATGAAATTTTTACGCGAAATATTTCGGAATAATTTCCGCGGAAATTATTGAAATTTATGAATTTTATCAAGTCTTGGCCAAACCTATAAAAACCGGTTGTTATCAAAACCGGTGTTGTATAGTATGACTGTACTCGTTACTCACTCTAATATTTCTGTGCGTGGATAGGATTTCATTTTCATAAATTTCCATTGTTTCAAGGTCTGGAGAATGTTTCGGAAATTTTCACGAAAATTTCACTTGAGAACATTTCGCAACATAGGAAAGTTTCCATAGGCACATCATTAGTGACACACATACGTGATTAGAGTAACCTTATTCTTATGCCACTAGCATAAATCAAGTTCTTCCTCCTATGCCAGTGCCATAGAAATACGAACGTTTTTGACACAAGTGGTGTGTCACTGGCATAAGAGTACAATCTGTTCAGTCACACATGCGTGTCAATGGCATAGGAGTTCTATCAGATAATTTCGATCGGCATAGTATTAGCACTTAGGGAAATAGTACTGGAGGCGAACGTGTTAATTATGCGTATAGACGCATTAGGAGGTAAATGCCCATAATCGCCACGCGGGGCAAGCGGATTGGCGATCGCAGTAATGCCTATTATGATGACGCTGCTTCCCATCATCAATCAAATAACAGAATGGTCAGTGACACTTTCAATCCCCTAGTCGACTTGTACGACGCCCGCGGGGAGAGTTGGGGTGGTGACAAATGTATTCTTACTGCCGTCACCACACGGCAATAATATGTAATTGGTCAATGAATATTAGACGAATAATATCACTGTCCGTTCATAAATTTTTATGATTTCATTAATTTATCATAAACTTATTTACATCTCTGAATAAGTCTCCAATCTGAGATAAAAATTCATGATAAATGCAACCTACACATGCCTGATTATTAACACATTTCCGTGTTTTTATTATTATGAAAGTGGTATTAATTACAGTCGCTACTCACGCAAAGTTCGCCATTATTTTACCAAAAGGGCACTCGATACTGTGAACTTTAAATGTTTACGCGCCACAGTTCATTTCACAGTGGTACTGCTGTACCTATTAAAAGGGTATGTAAATTTATTCATGTAAGCAAAAGCAAATACTAATAAAAGACAGTATAATCTATGTGAAATACATTTCCTATTAACTTCTGAGTAGGTGTGATAATCGGTTGAACGATGTGCAACGTGCAATTGCCATATACAGGGTGTTTTTTTTTCGACCGTTCAAATTCTACGTAGTGAATGTGTAGGTCATACTGACCAACTTTTACTATGGGGACAAAGTCGAAATCGCGAAAAAAAAATCAGCTGTTTCATACATTTCGGCCGGCGTAATGCCGCCAATTTGTATGAAACAGCTGATTTTTTTTTCGCGATTTCGACTTTGTCCCCATAGTAAAAGTTGGTGAGTATGACCTACACATTCACTACGTAGAATTTGAACGGTCGAAAAAAAAACACCCTGTATAACGTAGCTGCTATATGTACAGTTGATGTTAGTGATGGTATTTGCAGAAAACGATCTTAAAAGGAAAAAAGATAAGTACCTAATTGATAAATTCAACACGTTTAATTATACATTTGTATACTAACCAAATAATCATAATAGATTAATATGTCACTGGTCAGATGGCGTCACAGGTCAGATGGCGTAACATGTCCGTGGTGGAATACAAACCCATGTTCGCTGAGACCGGGTGGCTGAGGGGTTTAGGTATCATATCAGTTTTTATTTAGCAACAAAACACAAATAATCGACAAAATAGTAAATTCCTGTTAATTGTTCCATACTTGCAGTGATTTATTTCTGAATAGTGTTTGCTAGAGATTCACCGGATATTCAGTAACCGGCCGGTTATTAAAATATAGGCCTGATACCGGATAGTAACTTTGCTTGAATTTGCGGTTAACAAATTAAACACAAAAAGGTTAAATACGGCAACAGTAATAATCAGTTGGGCAGTAACAACCCCACGGACCCGAGTGCTCACGAAAGTGGGTCAGTCCGTCGGTTTCAGTCTCCGTGATTGGAAACCCAAGGGCAGTTCACAGGACTGTCGGGTCAGGCTTGTCTTCATTGGCCGTCTAGAAAGGAGTCGTCAAAGCTATATGCTCCAGGGGTGGAACTGTAAACTTTCGCGAGTTGGTGCAGTGGCTGTCATAAATCTATCACCCATACTACTTGCAATTTTTTTTCTTGTAACTTAAAAATATTATTTCTTGTATATTATGGCCATATGCAAAATTGGGTCACAAGAAATGTCCATACTTCGCGAGCTAAAAGAAGGGTCAAAAAGTCATAATAGTCTAAACATGTACGAAGCGCCCCTTGCTAAATTAAAAATGTACCCCAGGCGGAATATTCGGCAGCCGGATACCGAATATTCGGCCGGTGGTCAGGCCGAATATCCGATATCCGGCCAAACAACTATTCGTTGCATCTCTAGTGTTTAGCTATATTAATAAACGGACATGTCAAAATCGCTTGCCTTCTTTCTAATGCCAAAACAACTAGGGATACTATGGAGCAATAAACTGATCGTAAAATCTATGACCTATTACGCGTTCAACGAGACCCTAAATTAGTCATGTTTTATGTGTATTGTTATTACAAGCACTTAAGTAGGTAAGTAAGTATAGCTCAGATCACACATTTCCGTATTCCCACTTCTCAATAAGATGAAGATAGCATTGTGTTCGTGGGACATTTTGAAGAAGTAATACAAACGCCGTGTCTAATGGAACGTTTTGTCGTTTCCGAGTGGTTACGTTATTAACTGTTTTACGTTGATTGAACTAGATGTAATTAAAATCAAGCTTTGAGAGGTAATTGTGTTTTTAAGTGATTTCCTAGAACTAGAGATGTTAGTTACGGATGTTTATTGTTTTTTTATGCTACCTACTTATCACTTTACCGGAGCACAATAACCATTCTATGCTACTGACACTATCGCGTTATTTTATAAATGTTTTTCAAGTTTATATCGAGGATAGGTAAAAATATAGAGTATTAGTAAAAATGTCTTGAAAAATGAATGTTGTCATTACACAGGACAAGAAAACTCAACAAGCAATTCGGCAGTAATATGACTAGGTACTTCATCCTCATCACATTTCACAATAAATATTTTGTTTATTATTACATTATAATGACATAAAACATCAACTGAATATCAGTTATTGAATAATTCTCTTTTTAACCTTACAAACAATTACACGGAGTGTATGGTAATAAAACTACTGTAGCCAATCCAAAAGACGAATTAAACTCGTAATTAAGCTACTACAATATAATATTTTATTTAAGTTATTTACGTCAGAGAAATTATACTTAGTCCAAGATTTAGTTTCGGACTATTTTTGGGTTTTACGGTAGCGCGACCGTAACTCGCAACAATGTGCAAAATAAAGCAATCTCCGTTGGGCACGATCGATGGAACGCTGAAAGGAAGCCAAGTTCAAGGCGCGGCGCCGGCGGCGACCCGTGCGCAGCATAAAGATGCTTTGTGAAAAAAATGGTAATGAACGAAATCGAAAGTGGCGTGCGGCGCAAAATAAGTCTGCAAGCGATTGCAAGAAATATTTCTAATTTTAATGAAACCTGCGATGTGAATTATATGTGCTGTTTTATTTTTTAATTACAGCTGAAATTTAAAATAATTTTTCAACGTCAATAAAATAGTAAATATTAGGTATTTTGGGGTTAAGTATATTCTCAGTAGGCAAAAAGACTAATCTATCAATGTTTGAAAGACATACTTCGTGTTTTCGTTTCAGACCGATGGTCAAATTGCGATGAATGAGTCTGATACTTACGTGGCACGTGGCTTGATGGCATACTACACTCTTTTATTTAATGCACCAAGTTCTACCATAATAACACTAAAAAATGATTTCAAAGAAGTCAGTCGCTTTTAAGGGTCAAATTCCGCGGTAATAAAGTAATAGACCATTTTCTCAAACTTGCAATGAAATGTTGACATTACGAACGTTAAATTGGGCTAGGAAGTAGCATGTCGCTGGTTCGATAACCGAGCTTGATATGTTATGGCATTTCATAACTACTTAGCAGCCCTAGGACTGACGGAATGGACAGACTGGAAATAACGGAAGTAACCTGCTTTTAAAAGTGAACAACCGGAAGTAACTTGCAAAGTGACAGAACGTCTTAGCATTTCACGGTAAAAAAAAAACATAAAACTAATGTCAATGTCACCGGGTAAAAGATTACCTCAAACAGTTTAGAAATAAAATGCCTGCAAGTTTGGTTGCCAGGCGTCTGAAGTAATGTACTATTTCTTGGCTCATCTACAATCGTACCGACCCTAGATGCAACCATTTGTTTGCTTAAATATTCTGAAAGACTTCCAGCCTCTTCTGACTTGCGGCCGAGTGTAATTCAACGTGACTTGCAATATAAACCCGATCGAGAACTAGAACAATCTTACATTTTATTTATTACATCAGGTTGTACAATCGAGATGCAACTGGTTGCCAAACTAGTCTAGTTTTATAACTATCGGTTTGAGTAACGTTTAACTGGAGCGTACTTACTACTTAGCGTACCGAGGTGTGAACGGGTTTAGATGTAATGGGGTAATAAAATGTTTTAATGGTGGTTTAAGTAGATAGGTATGAACAACATTTAGTGATTTAGTTTTACAGCCCCCCAGGCATCTTTCACGACATGCTCTGTGTCAATTTAGGCGAAGTGCAAGAGAACTGAGGTAGAGGACTTTAGTAATGATCTAATCGTACATTTCAGGTCTATTCTAAGTTTAAAAGTGGAATATCAATTTATTGGGTTATTGCTAAAATAATTGATGCGAGATGCATGTTACTGCCGTAGGGTTACTGCGATTAGGTCTGACGCGGGCAACCCCATATTTCCGGCCGAGGTATATATAGAGCTGTTCTCAAAAATGCAATGAAATAAACAACAAAAACAGAGGAAGGGACTTTGTACATCCGGAACATCGAGCCGTATCAGGAAGAAACCTTTACCTTTTCCCGTACAAAGATGACCCCGCAAGTAAAGTTCAAAATTGGAAATGCCAAATCTTCACATTCATTATAGGTAAGTGTTTATAGTATGGCAGTTTTACTAATAACGTCCCATTTTGTCGCTTAGGTACGGTAAGCGGTAAGCTTATAGCAGAGATGGGCATTAATCGATTAATAATTTAGTTAACTAATCAATCGATTAAAAATATCAATCGTCATTTTTTAATCGCGATTAATTTAGTTGCAACTAAATTAGTTGTGAGAATCTTCGACTAACAACTAAATTAGTTTTAGTTTAAATCGACTAAATTTCACGATTAAATCTATATAATACTACGTATAGTACGGTCTAGACGTGTGCGCCGCGCCGGCGTCACGCCGCCGCCGACCTTTTTCGCCACGCCGCCGCCGCCGACTAATGGTCGGCGTGAAATCGGCGTGGCCTTGACTGAATAACAGTTATTTCTTATGGGCTAAATGCTACACCCTAAGCTTCGTATTTGCTTTATGTATTTATATAATACTCTTATGTAGGGAATTTACTGTCAATTTATTAGTTGCTTTCGAGTGTCATCACCAGAGATCGGATTATTGTGCGACATCTCATACAAAATGTCATCAAAATGACGTAAGTCACTAAGATGTCGCAAATCCATCCGATCTCTGGTCATCACTCATTACACGTAGGTTCTTAGGCTCAACAACTTCCAGCCTCCTGAACAAGCCGGTTTCGGTTTGTAGAAAAGCTTTAGCACCGTAGAACACATACACAAGCAACGTCAGGATATACAGAATATCGAGAGGTATAACTTGCCCCTCAGGTTAGCGTTCGTGTTCGTGGTCTATGAAGCTTTGAATTGATCGAGACCTGGGCTGTACTACAGTAACTTCAGCGGTACCAAGTAGACTACTCCGCCTTGCGTCGAAAATCCAATTCTGGGGGTTGTGACTTAACAACTCATCAATTTCTCTTTCACGATCTTCCACCAACCACTCCAATTTTCCGCAGCGTGGATCGCTTCAGCAACCTGAAAGTTGAGTGAGGTGCGGATCTGGTCTGCGAATGGGGCTCTTTCCTCTCGACCTTTTCTTTTCAGTCTTTCTTGTGGCAAAAAGTTTTTGGAGGTCTTCCCCAGGTTTGCGGGCTATGTGTCCAAAGAACAACCAACCAACAAACAGTAGAACAAGTAAGCCAAAGGTACTTATATTGTGGTGTCCAGGGAGGTTACCATGACCTCTTAAATGCAATTAATTCAGTTTAGGTTCGGCTAGCTAATTTCTGACAAGTTATTCTATGCAACTGACACAATATCATACTTATTTACTTACTTCATCAGCCTATCTCAGTCCACTGCTGGACGCAGGCCTCTCCTATTAACTATGCGTATAGATGCATTAGGAGGTAAATTCCCATAATCGCCACGCTGGGCAAACGGATTGGCGATCGCAGTAATGTGTCCACTATTATGACGCTGATGCCCATCATCAATCTTGTATCAAAGGATGATGAGTGACACTTCAATCCCTTAGTCGGCTCTTACGACACCCGCGGAAAGAATTGAGGTGGTGACAGATGTATTCCTACTGCCGTCACCACACGGCAAAACAACACGACACATTATCGCCTAAACTGAATCACATTAGGAGATCGTCGTAGCCCACTAGTTCGTCTTCAAGACCGGTATTCGAAATCCAGCTCATTGCAGCGACGATTAAGACCGGGAGATGGTTTGTCTCCAAAACTATTTACTGTTGCTTTGGAAGATTTTGGACTGGAATGGGATGGGCTTGTCATCAACACCACTAGCAAATATATCACTCACCTTCGGTTTGCCGACTATAAAGTTATTATGGCTAATACCATAGAAAACCGCCCAATGAGTACGAGTGAAGGCGAGCTGCCGTGTCTCTGAGCAGCCCTAAGTGAAGTTCGGTTTTTGGCCTTCGCAAGGCATCGAATCGAATCGGAGGGCCGCAGAATGTCACACTACTACTAGTGTGTAGCATGGGAGCGCTAGGCTCTGGCAGCTCGGCTTTCAGCTTCGTCATCTGGCGCGCCTCTGTAGGACGATTCAAGCCTTCAGCCTTACGCGAAACTGGGTCTTCGATCTATTTAGATACAGAGACGTGTTTGCACGCCTCTGCGTGAGGTCGGTCTGCGGCCTTCGCTGGCTTTAAGACAGTTGGGAAGCGTAATTGTATCGGAGAGCACTGAAATCGTGACACTCCGGGCCTCGATTTCCGAATTACGATATCCGCATTATCCGGATCCTGATAATCGACGGATGTTGCAAACCCTAGTTGAGCGCCGCAGAAGAACTGGAAGCACCAATGTAGCTCAAAAAATCGCTGAGCTGAAGTGACAGTGGCTGGATACATTACTCGCAAAACTACCGGTGGGACAAGTGATTTCTTAGTGGCAAGCATATACTGGTCGACGCAGCAGCGTAGGATGCCTCCCAATATGATGGACCGATCACCTGGTAAAGATAGATGGAATCCAATGGACGCGGGCTGCGCCCTATTTATGACAGTATGCTATGATAGGTGATTTGAGAGTTGGGAGACCTAATGTGAATAGGGCCAGTCCAAACCAAAGTACTGTTGAAATTTTGAAAATATTATGTTAGAACATGGTGGGAAGAGAAAGTACTGATCAAATGTTGGAGAAGGTGACTACCTTCTCCAACATGGTCAAGTGGTGGTGTTTCATGAACATTTATATTGCATTTATCTAAACTATGACAAATTTTACTATCGAATTCCGCTTTTTTATTCATGTGACCTTGACGCCGATTTCACGCCGAAATCACGCCGCCGCCGCCGACTTTTCAGCAAACGCCGCCGCCGATCATTTTTAGATCGGCGCACACGTCTAGTACGGTCCAACTTTACAAAATTTTACCCTAAACTCGCAAAAAAGTAGTATTTTTGGTATGTCGTGTAGACCCCAAAGGACAGTATCAAAACCACATTTTCAAGCAAAAAAAAGTTGCGCTAGCTGTGTAGTACGTCAAAAACTACGAAATTTACGATTATTTTTAGTTTCTGATTTTTATTATAAAACTGTACTCGTACTTTTTTAGGGTTCCGTAGCCAAAATGGCAAAAACGGAACCCTTATAGATTTGTCATGTCCGTCTGTCCGTCTGTCACAGCCGATTTACTCGGAAACCATAAATGCTACAGTAATGAAATTCGGTTAGGATATGTGTTGTATGAACCGCTACAGGATTATGATACTATATTGTAAAAAAACCATTGGGGTGGGGGCCCTCCATACATGTAACTGAGGGATAGAAAAAAAAAATTGTTGTATATAAGCGTGTGGGGTATTAATTGAAAGGTCTTTGAAAATGATATGAAGGTTTATAAATCTCATTTTTATTTAAGCAAATCGTTTTCGAGATATCAGCTCTAAAAGTCTGAAAAATGTGTCCCTCCCCCTCTATTTTTTAAACTACGCGATATAAAATTCAAAAAAAAATATATGTTACGTAAATTAATAAACTCTATCAACGATTTTTGGTTTAATTAAATTATCTCATATAGTTTTTGAGGTAGGTTGATTTAACTGTATTTTTTTAAGATAAATTGATAATGGTACGGAACCCTTCGCGCGCGAGCCCGACTCGCATTTGGCCGGTTTTTGACATTATACGTTAAGAAGCGTTTAAAGATTAATAAATTTTCAACAAGTTGAGCTAATATGCATTACCGTAGGTCTTGTAGTTTTAGAGATTCGATACTTCAAAAAATACTCTATTTTGTAAACTTGATAAAATTTTGAGTTTTGTTAACGTTTTCGGCTTAATATCGCCTCACCTAATAATGCTACAAAAATATAATATAATAGCGCACTTAATATTCTTTCATTTAAGGGTAACATCAGGTCAGTAATCTTTGTAATTGAAAATAAAAACGCGAAATTCAAATGCAGGAGCCCCCTATCTAAGTATTACATACAAATCGCAAGTCGTGTTGCAAAGCTGCAAATTTGGATATATTATATAGGTAGGCCCCATAGGAATGTAAGAAAATGCATATTACCGCAAAATACATATTAGTACAAGTACAGAAAGCCATCTCCAAAAACACGTTTAAAGAAAAAATGGCTCTTGCTACGATACTATTAATTTCAAATTCCCACCGCGCAACGCTAAATGTCACGAAGAAGTGCTCTCTCTTTCTATCGCGTAACTCGTACCTTTTCTGAAAAATATGGTGCTAAGGATGCTTCCTTTTAAAAAATTATATGGGGCGTAAAACTTAAAAAAAAAATCGGACTTTTTTATGAAATAAAACTTTTTTAGTTTTTGCGTTTAACTAAAAAATAACTATATCTTTTTGATACTAATTGCTATAAAACACTGAAAGACTATTAAATTTGAAAGGATTTGAGCTACCTTGCATCACCGTAAGTTATGCGGACTGTGAGTTGTGAGATACGACATTTGAAAAAGTGCCCTTTCATTAATCCTAACCAATTTGTCAACATAGTCATAGGTTTTTTGTTCAATTTATTTCCTACATTCATCTTACATTAGTCGCGAGAAATCAGTCTAATTAGTCGATTACAAAATTTATGTGGTCCGAAATCAATCGGCAACTAATTTAGTTGCAACTAAATTAGTTGCAACTAAGTTAGTCGAACTCTATACAACTAAAATTGATCAATCGTGGTTTTCAATCGTTAGGTAGTTGCAATTAATTCTGTTAATTTTAATTGTTAGTCGATTACATTTTGCCCATCTCTGGCTTATAGCGTTATAACTAACGTGCGACTCGATAATAATTGAATATGCCCTTATGGTACCTAAGCGACAAAGTGGGACGTTTTTACTAAGCCGTCTACTAATACATGTCGTAACAGATGTGCAAGAAGCAAGGACATTGTGGTATTATACCATAGAAAAAAATCAACTGCAAAAGACTAGTTCTCACGGGACACGAAAGTAACGAAACGGCCTCCCCCGAGCCACCGGCTCAGCGTGCTCCCAATTACACCAGACGACCTTCCGTCGATCACAGCGAATTTAGTTAATGATATTTGGAATGGTAATTATGCAAAAAATATATTAAATCTTCGAACCACTGAGCCATTGCTAACACGTCTCGCATAGTGACTTGTTAAGCTAAAACGTGACTTTAATTAAACGTGTAATTATATTAAATTATAATTATTGATATTATGTCTCACAAGTTTAAACTCAATCTTCGAACCATCAGAGGTCAAATAAAAGTCGATTTAATAAGACAACTTATCCGATAAATAGTTAAGTATATTCTATTGCGTATTATTCAATAGTTATCCGATAATCCGAACCACGCTAATGGATTAGGCGGCAAGATAAGCGAAAGCGGAGATTAGTGGGTCGAAGATCAATGAAGGTCTTATGCAAATGGATGTCTCAACAAACCTGGGAAGTGCCCCTATTTGTAAAGTTCAGATATGCTTGTACAGCGAGACAACATGAAATTTTACTATTATGTACACTTGTACAGGCGCGGAGGGGGGCAATGGGAGAACTTGCCCCCCTTATACTGGACCTAGGTACGCCTAGGTGCCGTTTTTTAATAACGAAACAAAAGATTCCGGTATAAAAATCATATCATAAGTCAATAACCCCCTGAACGAAATCCTGGATTCGCGCCTAGTTGTGTACCACTTTATTTAAGGTTGTCCATAATAATAATAAAATCCGGGACGTAATAGCCCGTGAAACGAAGGAAATACATATAATAATTATAATAACTCTAGGTAAGGTTTTTTATATTATGTATACATGTTTTGTATTGTTTTATTGTATTTTACTTTTATAGACATTTTGTAAAAAACCTAGCCTAAGAAATCTGTGAAATAAAGAGATAATAATAATATTTTAGCCTTATATAATGTCCCACTGCTGGGCACAGGCCTCCTCTCATATATTATAAGGTTGTCCATATTATATCTAATATTGTTATAAAACTGGTATTTTCGATCCTAATAGAAAAAATCCCAAAATTTCCAAAAACACATGTCATATCTTCAAACAAGAAGTGGGAAATAATAGTAACGGAAAGAGCATAATAAATATAATAATAAATACGATTTAAAATAAAAATATATATCTGGAAGATTATTCAAAATTGGCTCTAATTTATTTATTATTCACCGTGATAGACAAGGTTCGGACAAACGCCCGTCATTTTGAATAGATAACCCTGTTCCTAACAGTAGAGACTTCCTTACCTTATAATGTTAACATATTTTACTTTATAAGATATTTTTTTAACAACACTATCACTAAGTATGAATTTAGGAGATCGCAACTCCTATTTACTTGTACTCACCATGATTGCGAATTTGTGACCCATACAAGATTTAGAATGTTTGATATTGAATTTCTATGTATTGAGTGTAATATCTTCTTCGGGTACCTACCGCAATCATTATTTATCAAATAAAACTACCTATTTAAACGTATTATGTAGGTATATCGCGTATACCTATTGGTCACAATCACGGTATGTACAAATTGTAAAAGTAAGAAAGAGTCGGGATCTCCTAAATAGATACTTTGTGTTATTAAAAAATTTAAAAACACATCATATTAAATAAAATAATGTTAACACCATAAGATAAGGAAGTCTCTATTGTGCGGAACAGGGTTGTGTTTTCAAAATGACGGGCGTTTGTCCGATCCTTGGTGATAGATTAGACAAATAAAATACAGAGGAGATTAGAATTCCTCCAATGATCGAATCGAATAGAATTTCTTTTATTTATGGCCTTAATTCGTATCCAATGTGCGACTGGCCTATGGGCGCTTTTATACTTTATCGCGGTCATGCATTTCCACGTCACGTTTATACCATCAAGATAAAGCAGGGGAGCGAAACGTTTGGGAATATATACATTTGCATTTATATTAACGTGAAAATTTACGGAATATCGAGGAAATTGCACACACAGAAGCTTCTCAACGATATTGGTGACGTAATTAGTAACATCAGTAACATGTGTGTAGTGACAGAAATTATAGATGCGTGTGCTGTCATTGTTGTTGTCAGTGGTAATCCTAAGGAAACATTTCACTGATTAAAAGTTAGTCGACTTTGATTTTAGTTCCGTGGGAAAAATTACATAAACGCTGACTGAAATACTGGATTCAATGTCGTGCAAGTATGATATATTATAGTGACATTAATAGAGGTGGCAGAGACGAAACGGAGACTCTGTCATGTTCTATGGTGTTCTGTTCACATCTCTATTGAAATGTCAGGTTGTCTTAATGTGTTGGTCTGAAACTCTGGATGCATAAAGGCGCAATCTGTATAGATCTACGACATATCTACGGAAATCGTGCAAGTGCATTTTCACAATAAAGTATGTTGCATCTTACAATCAATTCTACTCGTTGGATACAAAGACTTGTCAATGGTAGGTATCGGTAATTCTGCAAGAGCTGAGATCACGCATAGAACAACATAACACATGTAAACACAAGGGGAATTCGAAATAAATGTTATTTTTTCGTACTGATAGCAAGTCTTATTGCAACTGTAAGATTGACTATAAAGTTTGTCCAAGGGATAAGGGATTTGAAAGTCACATGAAGTTATTCATACATTCTTTAATTTTTTTTCTATTAAATTTTACATTATTTAGATGTGTGTGTAATCACTCACATCAACGCTGGTGAAATTACCTATATGTCAAAAAAATGTAGTATAACCACAGCCAGACCTCAACGTCATAGTATCGCACAATAATAATACCTGTCACAGTTGTCATATTGTTTCATGTCGACAAATCGCCAAACTGCAATTTGTATGTCATCATACATGCCATGCAGTCGGCATTTTGCAACTTTAATTTACGCTTACGTTTTTCGAGTTGCATTACATGTTCTGATAGCTACGAATAGATACGACTTGAGTCGTGGTCTTTATACAGGGTGCTCGCGAGGAAACCAACCTGAATTCCTGAGCATATTTAGAGTATTTAATGTTAAATAAAATTTCCTGGATTCGGCTTGGTTCCAGAGATATTTAACCTTTATTCGAAATAAGTTTTTCGACGTAACTGGTCATAAAACTTGCACCCTGTATATTAATTAATCTATTTGTGTTAATCATAAACATTTTTGCTACGTTGGAGGTTGTTTATCTCATAGTGATTAGTTCCTAAGTCATGATTGTTTTCTATTTATTTAAGTACATATCTATTAAATATACAATATTGTTGCTTAGTAGGCTCATATCTATGTACAATACAAGCCTTAATGGAGCTTACCGTGGGACTTGAGTAATTATTGTAATCAATTGTTCCGTTTCTTAACAAATTAATGATTTTGATGGTAGTAGACTCGATCAAATCAACACCATTTGTTTGGTTTTACGAAAAACACGCAAAGGAAACGGTTACTTTTCAGGGTTCCTCGTGAAAAGGGTAAAAACGACATCTTATTACTAAAATTTAACTGTGTCTGTCAGTCACCAGGTTGTATGTATTGAATAGTGGTTGTATAAAATAAATGGTAAAATCATCGCGACAACGGAATAAAATAAAACATAATTTATTTAAAAGTTGCATGCACCTTGACAGATGGGCTGTCATGCTACAAAATGGGTGTCGATGACGATGGACGACATGGACGTGGCGAGAGGGCGGAAATGGCAGAACGACATCGATAAGAACCTCAGCAACTGACCGGATGAAGGCTCCAATAAAGGCTTGTGGAAGTCAAGGAGAGAAACCGTTGCCCAGAATTGGGACACTAAGAGGCTTATTAAAGAAACGTACCTATTTTTTTTTTTTTTATGCTATAGGTGGCAAACGAACAGACGAATCGCCTGATGGAAAGCGATTAACGTCGCCCATGAACATCCGCAACACCAGAGGCGTCGCAAATGCGTTGCCGGCCTTTAAGGTGGGAGTACCTATAGTACCGGTAGGTAAGTTCACAAAGGTAGATACTTATATTTAGAGACGAATTACATGTGCTTGAACTGGGGTTCCCCGTGTTTTCAGACATATAAATGTTCAAATGTGCTCCCATACAAAAAACGTGATTTTCACCGTTTTTAGTTCTATATTAATAACGACTATAAAAGGTAAACATTCGAATTATTCGCAGAACGGTACGGAACCCCTCGTACGCAAATCCAACTCGCACCGACTGATTTTTTAACAATATCGCTTCAGTACTGTCAGTTTCCGACTGCACTGTAATTTTCTTGTCTCTGCGATTTGCAATACGATACCGACGTGCCGTTTTCGGTACAAATGCCGTAGTGGTTTTGCAATTTTGTCACGCTACGCTATGCGCGTGTTAGCGGCTGTTACATAACATAATATAATTATATTTGTGTCACGGCTAATTTGTGAGTGCTAATGTGCGACAAGCCATAGCGATCCTAGTTCATTTAAGCCCTTTTTCAAGGAAGATCGTGAGTTCAAACCTCCTCGGCGGCCAATTCTCCTAGGATCCGTTTCTCGTACGAATAACATTAGTCTCGGAAAAGTCAAGTCGTAGGAGTTGCGATGTAAAACATACTAATAGTACTAGTCTTAAAAAAATACAAAAAGAGATATCCGGATATTCATTGTAAAAAAAGGGATTGGAAAAAAGCTTTGTGCGATGATATAGTGAGTATTGGTAATTGGTACTCGTCTCATAAGAGTCATAAGTTTTAGATTAACTAAAATGCTTTAAAATGTGTGCTGTAAATAACGTATGTTCGTTACGAATTGAATTATTAGTTTGTGCCTGCCGAGTGCCTTTGCCGGAACCGGATACCTAATATCTAAACAAAAATGGTTGGTACGTTTTCTCAAGTATGTAGTTTATGTTAAAGAATTGTGTTACTTTTCACGACAGGTGGTTTTATCGGGAGATCAGATTTGGTTACGCCAGCACTATGCTGAGATGAGACGAGCTCGTGACACCTTTTTGTATATCAAGCGCACGTGTTTCTTTTTTATTTGTGTCTGTTACGAATAATAAATTACGTACAGTCAACAAACCGTAAGCCACTCAGGAACTATGACAAAGTGAGGTTATAGATTAGAACTCGTAAAAAATTCTTACTGTTTGTCGACGTGGTTCTAGATCAAGTGGTTGAGTGCATATTTAAGCACATTGTTCAGCGTATTATCCAAAAAAAGTCAAGGTTTTTAAACCTGCTTTAGGTCTGCAGGTCTAGGGGTCAGAAACCCCCATATTAACCTTTAGGGCGCCAAGGCGCCAAGCTATTGGCACCACAGGTTCAAAGACTGATATATAAGTCACGCACGGTCCACAGAGAAATATAAACCTACACGAACGTGTGTAAAGATCATTGGTGGGGAGGCGTCGAAGTGACAGCTTCTCTACTTGAGATGGCGTCGAATGGTTAATCGCCTGGAGTTCATAATAGTCTAGGGTATTTTTGTTATCACCAGGCAGGCCGTATAGTAGATGTAATCTACCGTGGTACTCTACGGCCTGTTTAATAACCCGTTAGATAAAATTATCGCAATTCTTTCCCTCAGGCAAATAAAAGAAAGGGACAGCTAACATTTATCTGGCAGATCTCTTTCATTCGGGAATAGTAAAACAAACTCCTATCCACTCAATTGCTTTTGGTAACTCTGGTTACCAGCTGTCACTCTTATTTTACATAGGAATAAAGCTCAACCAAAATTTCAAAGCATGTGAGTGGTTAGTCAACTACAAGCCGGCCTAACAAATTAAGGTATCTACAAAGCTGCAAAGGTTAGCCCGCTTCCTAGAGGTTTCTAGAAGCAACGTAATGTGCGTGACTGTGGTGGTTGGGTCGGTTACCGATATGTCTGCCTAACCGACTTTACGAGTACCAATTAATATTAATAAGTCTAACTGAATTCTTGCAATAGCGGAATCAACTCAAATGCATTTATGTTATTGCTCACCGTCTAAGGAAAATGTGGCAAAAAGTAGCAGGTACTTATTTCCGCAACTGTTGAAAAGCTTTCGTCATTTCCATGAAACACAGAACTGCAACAACAAAATCAGAATGTCTCGAAAAAAACCCTCGATTCGTCAAAGACCGAGAGTAATATGCGGATTGGTCTTCACTGTTTTTTATACCACTTATTGGTAACTTACCAATGGCAAATAATCACTGTGATGACTCTTGTAACATTACACGCAGACAGATTTATATTACTGTAAATTTTTCCCTTAGCCTATACGTGAAAACTGCCTCCTACTCTTGATCTCTCGAATGATCCATCGAATTCCATTCTTTCACATGACAGAGATGGCAAGTATTCCAAAGTTAAATTTATAATTATGCCAGCCCAACTCGTAATGCGAAATATGGGTCCATTCCATATTGGCACTTATACAATTTTTACTTCGAATATTTTTAGTAGTAATACCGCTTTTAATCATAAATATCATCAGTCCGAAAATGTTATCTCAATTACTAATAATTATACTTCAACCTACAAAGTTCATATTGATTTATATTTCGATTTTTTAAACTCATAATTTCATCACTCAGATTTATCTGTACCTACGCATAAACTTCTTTAAAATAAATTCTTTACTTATAAACATTTTTAATTTAATCACTTGTAGTCAAACCTAACCTAACTCACTCACAATTTTATATGAACTTTGGCGCACTGTATACTGTAAAGGTTTAATACCTTTACATTACCATCCAGTACCCAATCAGAGAGTACTTTGAAAATAATTACCCTCTGATAAAAACTGGACATTTCCGGGGATCGTCTTAAAAACAACAGACGCAGCACAGTGTGACTCGACTTTTTATAGGTCTAATATAAAATCTTCACTTTATTACAAAAAGCATGTATCAAAAGGTGTTAAAACGATTCATATTTATACATCGCCCATTAGTCAAACAAGTGTTCGATAAATATTGACGATCAAGCCCCAATGTATGCTCCGCACACAATACTCGTCAAATACAGCGAATTCGTGGCGTATCGTGTGAAATGGAAGGGAACAAACACAGAATTGGTGTATTGCTATCTTATCGGTTCATGAAACGTTATCAACACCATGAAATCAAAGTTTGATCCAGAATAATTGAGTGATAAAAAAAATATCCTATTACTAATATTATAAACGCGAACTTTGTACCTAAGTATGGGACGGATATTTGTTACTCTTTACTACGTAAAAACTACTGAATGGATTTTAGTTAAACTTTACGATAATACACTCTATAGGTACAATTTATATTGCGTGAATTGTCTGCTAGTAGTAAAGATTAAATAAATCTAGTCGTTCAGTATCCATTTGACTTCATGTTTTGCAATAGGTACTGAAATTATTTCATTATTCAAATAAAATTAGATCCTTACCTATGAAATTGGCGTTTTGTACGCATTTAAAGTAATGTCTGTATTTCATGCAATTAATTTTGTGGATGGTGAACTTCGATGTCAAAATGAAAACAGCAATCTTTACCAATAATATTCGATACTTCTGACTAAAGCACGAATAGTTAAAAGTAGTATTTCCGATTTCAAACCTCAAATATGGGGTTAATAATAGGACTGAAACATATCTCGTTACTTACAAGTTGCGCAAGAGACACGTAAGTCACGAGGCGCGGCCTGACACTAGGAAGGGCCCGTTCCTAGACTTGATGGATGTTTTTGTACCTCGAACCTAACGTAACTAAGTAACAGTGACATTCTCCCGGTTCTTATATAAGCTGCCGTGGTGCAGTCATGTTAGGATCTCGCGAATTACTTACGACCTTATTTATAAACCGTCACCTAACTTAGCAAGCTGATAAGTAAGTACCTATTGTTCGTCGCTTTCGATCTTATCAATATGTCTAGAAGATCATAAGAGACAAACGATACTTAGCGGCTTGCTAAGTTAGGAGACGTTTATGAATTAGAGGTTAAGAGATCAGAAGCCCTACCGAAAATCATAGATGTCGAGCATTTGCTTTCATCACGCAGATCAAGTTGTTGGACTTGAAGTAAGATTTTATGTTTGTGTGCTGAGGTAACTTTCTTTTTAAAGTTACTATGACAAGCTCCTATTGTGGGTCAGGATTCAATTTTGTCGATAGTACATCAACACACGTGAATCAATAATAAAACTTCAAATTAAATTTCAGAAAATGTACAAAAAAATTCATTAATATTTATTGTTCCATTTTGTACTTGGGGTGATCTCCAGTAACCGTGGCAGACGATATTTTCAAAGCCATGCTTGCATAGCCGAAAACCGCAGCCAATGGTTTAAATATTACTCGTTTATATATTTTATCATTATCATTATCGAAATCTTAGAGGGTTACCCTGTACCTGGGGCCTATTTCTCGAAAGCTAGTAACTTGTAATACAAGCGGAAATCCTTATCTTATTAATAGTGTTAAAAAGAGACTACCACTTGTAATACAAGTTACAAGCTTTTGAGAAACGAGCCTCTGTAGTCATATTGATTGATAAACTATTTACTATGGGATCAATATATCGGGGAAAAATCGCCTGACCTATACTAAAATCTTGCAGTAGTCGAAGTTTATATGGATAGATACATTTGTAAGCAATTTGGATATTGCAACTGTCTTATAAATATGATTTTAGGTGATTATTTCCAATGTTATATTGACAAACTTCGAAATTAAATACGTCGAGTATATTCAAAATGTGCTTTAAAATAATTACTTGACGATGTCATTGTTTTCCGCTTATTACTTGCTAGTTATACGCTTACGTAACACTTCATATTTGTGTGCAGTAAACCACATTCGAGGGGTTTTCCGATATTTTCTCGTTACGCAAGAAGCGTGCTTGTCCATCGTCGTACCGTTCATCAATCGTGCACTTCAATTGCACTGCACTACCGGTGCACATGTAGTTGTAGGTCCGGAATTCACTATACGGAAGAAATCCAGCTGTTGGTTGGGTGATTTGTGATGTGCCGATGTGGATTAACGGATCGAAAATATCTCAAAGTTTATCGATATTGGTGTTCTGTTACTTGACAGAACAGGTTGAATTTTGACCATCAGAGAAAAATGTGGTACCTCTTTTTAACCTTTGACTTACGACTTTATGCGGGGGGTGTAATGTTGCTTTTATTTTTACTCAACATCACCTCGGTTAGTAAAGGTTATCATCGTTCATCGCAATTAAGTCGTACTTAAAGTACTAAAGGCTAGTAGACTATAATATACCTATGTTCGGCTAACTATACGTGATAATCATACTTCGGACTAATCATTATTAATATGTTATGTTATGGAAATAAGAACATTCACACCTTAATACATTAAGCTTGTGAATATTATTAATTTAACAAAAAAAAATCTGTACATTAATAGGTACGTCTTGATTTACGGGTACACAAATTGTATTCTACTTATTTGCGATGATTACTCCGAGCTATATAGATAATTAAAAATAATTGTTTATAAAAATAACTTACCAATCTTTGCGCTGCTGAAGACAATCAACGCGTGCGTGTCATCCACCCACTTGATCTCGAAACCCGTGTCCTTGTACTCACTGAACACAGAGAACAGATCGTTCGTCTTAAACTCACTAGGAAAGTCATACACTTCCACCACGTGACCGAACGTTTCGTCGTAAGGTCCGTTGAACAGGGCTTGGCCTTTGGTCTGGTATTGTTCGTAACTGTTCTTCGCTTTGCTTATATGCACTTTTCCTACTGTTGAGGTGAGCTCCTCTAGCAAGGACGGGTCCAGGCATTCTCCGCTGTCGTCAAACACTGCATCCCAATCGTTTTCTTCGCGTTTTAACGAAACTTTAGCTTCTAATTGTGGTTTTAGCTTCTTAGGTTCAGGTTCTTTTTTCTCTTCTTCGTTAATAGGTTCGCTCTCGATTCGATCCTCTTCGCGTTCTGCCTCGACAGGGTCGGATATAACTAGAACATCTGAATCAAAGCTCTGTTTAATGATTCTCTTGTTGCTTCTATTAATTTCCTGAGAGGCTCGCTTCAACTCTTTCTCTTCAACATCCTCATCCTTATCATATAAATAACCGTTGTCTATAATATTGCTCTGGTTCGTTTCAGGTACGGCCATGTTTACATCGGACTCATTAGTCCTCCAGTCGTTGTCTTCGGTCGGATATTTGACGAAATCGTTATAATAGTCGGGCGCGTACAGCCCGAGCTGTCCGTTGGCGAAATAATCTCCTATATAAAAACTACTATCGTCTATTTCGCTATAACTATTATCACTGTACGATATTGCACTATCACTATTTGGCACTTGGCAGACTGAAGGCACGGAGTCGTTCGGCGCGGGGTCTAAGCTGGGCGCGGAGGATCGGGACCTGAGATGCGGGGGGGTGTACACGTTGCAGTATGTCTTATCGATGGAGCGGCGGGGGGTGGTGGGTGTGGACTTGTCTTTGGTGGGCGACTTGGATGTTTTGGTTGGCGCTGGTCGCTTGGGATCCGGTTTGTCTTCAGAGCCACTGTCAGCAGTGCGGAGCGCTCGGGGCACGTATACGGCGCGGTCTGGGCGGCGAGGTTTCGTTGGGCCAGATCTGTTCAAAAAAGAATAATTCTATACACGACGTTTTCTGATCTTCTTACAAGCATCAAATATCTCAACATGCATCAACTATAAACAAATTCCCAATCAAACACATGAACGCAACAGTCACGTCCTCGGGCAGCGCGGAGAAACGCTCACGTAACGCAAGGAGGGCAAGGTCGGAATATTTCGACTGCGGCACACTTTTCGCCGCGGCACCGTTTCGCTACGCGAGTTTGTTGTTCGCCGGTTGAAGGGGTGAATGGATTATGCTGATTTGAGCGATTGCTTGGAGTTGGACAGTTGAGAAGAACGAGTTAAATGGACATTTGAACAATAGACAGATGCTAATGACTTTTGTTGTCTGTAAAACAAATATGTTACAATTAGGAAGGTAATATAATATACAGTCAAAGGAAATATAAGGTGTATAATATAAAAAATCTCAAAAATATGTCCCAGTGTACATTAGTTCTGTGCAATAAGAATGTCGTAATATACTCATAAGAGGATTCTTTCGATACATATTTTTCCACTTGACTAAACAATTAATCCTATCCATAATCCAGTGTACAATAATCTTACATCTTAGATTGTTTTAACAGCCTCTAGTGTGATGTCTAACTTTATGTATATGCGGTTTGCATTTGCATTGAAATTACAGCTCCATAGCAAATCAACTAGTAATGCACTGACCTATAACCAGTACAATTTGTCATGCGTCTCGTACCGGCTCCATCATTCATCGTGGCATTTGTGCGATTAATAGAGGAACGATCTGATATAACCAGTAACTAATTGTTTCACGACTGACCTAGATATGGTGTTTATTAATAACCTGTATGCCATTTTATATCGGCAAAATGCCGTGATATCCACGTTGGTCTATTATAGGCAAACTGACAGTAGTTTTTTAAACACCCCTTATAGAATATTTGTAGCATAGGAGGTAAACGAGCAAAGGTGTCGCCTATTAATAAGCCATTAATGTCGCCTATGCACTTATATTAATTACATTAACGCGTTATGGTGAGTTGAAAATTAATGACATTTTCATTATTTATTGTAATATATTAAAGAAGTAGTCATACATTTAGAACCTATAGGACACGACAGACCCTTGTTAGAATAAAAATACTATTGTTCTTTCGCATTGAAATTGTAGTGAATGTAATGATCTTACAATTAATTAAAACACCAAGGTGTTACAGTGGTCTAGGAATCAAACCTGTTAAATTTATAAATAGTTATCCCAGAGAAACCAATTATTCAAGTCGTTTACCTAATTGCTCTAACCGATCGATAAATTGATTTGAAAAATAAACATTATTTAACCAGTCAATCATCGCATCACAGTAGCATGCATCAATATCGTAACAACTGTTCGGGGTCAGTAACATTCTCTTTGTATTACAACAACCAGACTTTAACTCATTTCTTTCTCAATAGATCCATTTTTAAAATAAATCTTGCCGACAGCAAAATAAAGCTTACATTTAAATACAATGGCGAAACGAGATAGGATGATGAAATGCGCAATGTTACGGTGGTCTAACTGGCAATCGAGCACGCGGGGTCAGAGTTACTGTCATTATGTCACCGATGTTGACAGGCCTGTAACGATCGAAGCTATTGCTGGCATTGATTATCGATGGCATAGGGTAACACTAAATAAATCGCAATGGTTTTGCGAAATATGGATTTGTGAGAGTAATTGGGTGACTTAAATTTTGTCTGTATGTTGTTGTCACCTGGTCACCTGAGTCACGCTGGTTTTATGCAAAATTATGCACACGTACATGTAGTCCATGTTTGAAAGTGGCCCATTAAGGAAAGGGCTTCTTAACACCAGAAATAGCATGTTTGCATAAATAGCATAATTTTGCATAAAACCAGCGTGATTCAGGTGACCGTAACCATGGCAATAACAGATAGAAAAAAGTTGATTCACCCAATACTCTCACAAATCCATATTTCGAGCATCATGAGGTTTCATTTAAATGTTGTTCAGAAACTGTGTATTCGAATTTCGAATAGTTGTTTGTAACGGCTATAAAATAATGATTAGAACGTTTATCTGTTTAACAACGGATTAAACGATAAAAACATTAATAATGAATATTTGTATTTATCATGTTGATTGTAACTGTAAAGTCTACGTCTCGACATCATAAATTATGAGACGGCTAATTAATATTAAGTCATACAAGTAAGCGTTATATTAACCGGTACTTATTTGACAACGCTATTACAAAAAGTATTGGACCCACTTTACAGCTTACTCGGGGCAAAAAAATGTACATACCACTTCGTCTTATTTGAGCCCTTTCAAAAGAGGGCAGGTACAAAATACGTCCACACGAATGCCGAAACACACTCAACTGCGAAGTGCGTCTTGACATTATTATTGTGAAATAATTGCTGTGTCAAATTGCCGGTTTTTCCTTCATTCCGGCAAAGCGTAGGTATATTGTGAATTGTGACGCGTTAGCAAGGCTAATAAAGAATACGTCAGCAATCGTTCATAATAAAAATAATGTTTGTACCCTCGGTATTTTACGTCTCTTCAAAAGAATATAAAAGCCAATGGTCCCGTTAGAATCATCTGTAAATATTGTTTTGTAAACATTATTATGCAGCACAATCTGCATGTTTTATTGGCCTTATTACGTTCGTAATTCGTATCGATTATAAACACTTGAAATAATACAGATTGTTTACACAATTTGCGAATGAATAACATGCTTACTTCATAAGCAGGCTTCTCAATAATATAGGAACATTTGAAATAAATTTATACATGTTAAGCATGTTATTATGGTTGCATTAATAAGCTTTAATCATGTCATTCATTCTACACACATTTATACTTGAAACACATATACACTCGCTTAGCCCTCACGTTATCTTTAAAACGCTAATGTCATCCACACAACGCCATTCATCAAAAGCAACAACACGAATCAGGAAACGACGCAAACAACTCACTAGTCCCAATCAATCCAACACAGCAAAAAACAAGTGTTCTCCCAAAGCGTACACTGTCATCCACAAAAACAAAACACGAGCACGTGTTCGAGAATCGGTCGTCAGAATCAAACTGACAAATTGATAACTCACAGCACAACACAATCACTCCTCAAGGCCTTCATGCGTAATCAGCGGCGATAAGGTACGCACGTCCGCGCGCGACGGCGTGTGAACTACAATTGGTTTGGTACCTGATCTTTCCCTGAGGCTGCGCCCGCGCCGGCTTGCACCCCACCGCTGCGTCTGCGAACGGACCAAAGAGTTATCTAGCTGCAACTATTAGTGGCTTTGGTAAACCTGTGAAAATGCATAGTACTTAGAATTTACATAGCTAAATGGCAGATGGGTGCCAAAAAACAGATTCCTATATTTGGTGTGATGTGAACATATAGATAGTGCCATTCACGAGGAAGCGTGCTTTGGATTTTATTGTAAAGGCATTATAGGATTTATAGGTAACTTGCGACAATTTTGCGCACCTTGGTCATAAATTTTGAGGACCAGTAATTATTACAAAATAATAATAGTTGGTAAAAAATCCATTACGAGGGGGACAGTCAGTTTAAATTACAAAAGTACTTCAGTTAAATGCATAATACGTATCGAAAGAATCCTAGAATAAGGTTCACTGGGACATATTTAGAGAAATTTTGATTGTGGATTTTAGTTTGGGAAATCTCCACTGACGAATATTCCAATAAAAGCAGTTTAAAAGAGTTGCACGTGTTGGACGTCAGTTTGAAATCAGAAATTACTTCGTGCCTGGCACTAGAAGTCTGTTGGTACTCGTACCTATATCGTACAAAGAAGACTTATTTATATCCGCCGTTTATTCGGCCATTGTCTTGCATTGTTGTCGAACCAACCTTGAGTACTTTTTCTCTGACCTTCGTTCCATTAGAACGTTGAATGGATATGGGGTTTCAGAAAACACTTAATTTTTCAAGGAAACCTTATCATGATATGATAATAAGAAGCTATAGGTATAATAAAGCCCATCCAATCGCCTTCAGGTGTTTATCTTTCCATCTCAATTCTCTTCAGTGCAATGGATATTGAAGTTCATAGTGAGCAATATGAATTCGGAGAAAGGATTATCTTCGTACACTACAATTGCGCCAGACTAGTGGAAACTGGAACCTCTGACTCACGAGATGTATGCGATCAATGCGGTAGAAGTCTCTTCTATTAGGCTCTACAGCACAGATGTCATATATATATATACCATAGATCAAGCAAACGTATCTACCTACTTAGCGTGTCAAATGAATTCAGTGAAATCCACTGAGTTGTCCGTCTTTAATCGCAGCTTGCAGCTTTCGGGCGTCAAATTTTGGAAGTTGAAGTGAACACAAACATTAATAATGCCTCCTTAAGTAATATTAATTGCAACAACACAAAAAATATGAATACTCAAGGGCCTGAGACATATTTAAAATCATAGGCAAGTAACAACTTCAGTACAAAATCTGACACGCTCGGCCGCCATACAAATGAATGAACTTGTTTCTTCTATCCAAATCTAATTCTGTTTTCTACAGCCACCGGAAGGAGCTCATACAACAACTTTCTATGTCTTACATTAGATAGGTAGATCTAATAGTTACTCTTTGTCATTTGTTCATCACCATAGTTTTAGGCTAATTAACCAGCTCTCAAAGCATACCGCTAACGCTAGGCTTTCAGGAAACAGCTTAGACTGTCCTTTCTCATATTGTTAATTTATATTTATTTATTTATTTAAACTTTATTGCACAAAAGTAAAACTTAAAGTACAACAGGCGGACTTAATGCCATGAGGCATTCTCTACCAGTCAACCTTGGGGCAAAGCAGAGAAAATTGTAGGCGGCGCAACTACTTAAATACATATAAACCAAATCTGTGTATAATAAATTAATTCAAAAGCAATTACAAAATCGTACATATACATACATACATTATAACATACTCTAATTTATATATGTAAATATCATACATATACAGGGTGTTTTTTTTCGACCGTTCAAATTCTACGTAGTGAATGTGTAGGTCATACTGACCAACTTTTACTATGGGGACAAAGTCGAAATCGCGAAAAAAAATCAGCTGTTTCATACATTTCGGCCGGCGTAATGCCGCCAATTTGTATGAAACAGCTGATTTTTTTTTCGCGATTTCGACTTTGTCCCCATAGTAAAAGTTGGTCAGTATGACCTACACATTCACTACGTAGAATTTGAACGGTCGAAAAAAAAACACCCTGTATACATATTGTCGGATCCAGTCTCATCACGTCTTAACTGTGTGACAGCTCCTGGCTGACAGCTCCTGTCAAGACTGTCACTTTGCGCGGGAACGCCACTCACTTAGGCAATCTGTCACGCGCCGCCGCCATGGAACGTTTGCTAATTCCTATCTTTTGTGTAATCCGTGCTAATATCCTGACTTATTTGTGAAAACCATAATTATAGAGCTTTATTTTGAACATAAAGTGTTTAATTCCCGAAATCAAAAGTGGGACATGATCACATTAGCCCACGTAAATAATCACGCTCGCTGAGCGTCATTGGACTAATTACTTACAAACTACAGAATAAAGTTAATTGCCAATGAGTAAATTCAATTGCAAATATCTTACGATACGAAAAAGCAACGTTCTCGCTACTTAAAACGTGATGTTACACTCGTAAATAAGTTTTGGCGCGAGGCGGCGGCACATCAAAGCGAAAAGACGTGCGGCCTGCGCGCGTCTAAGTTGTCTCAGTTTGTTTGTGCTTTGGATGATTGTCGCCTTGGAAAACAATATTAGTGATCAAAAATCACTTCGCAAGTAACTTTCAGCAGGAGTTTATCAGACGGAACCTTTCGGTTCTCTGATCATCTATACCTACGCATTTTCAGCTGTATTCACAGGTTCTATTGAAGTATTTCATTAAATGCTTCAAAACTGGACGATGACAACACCTCTCCTGTTCCAACATGTTGAAGTCATCCAATTTTGTTTGTACAAGGAAGTGAAGGAAGTTCCATTTATGAAGTTCAACCAGGGTGAAGGAACTCATAATGTTTGTTGGTGCACATACTTACCTGATATATGATTGTTGAGATTATGTGAATGACGGAGGAACAGAAGTCTGGTATGGTAACTTTCTTATTACTTTGAAGCCCGAGAGATCATGTTTCGACATGAACATGAGGACAGCTATTCTGTGTCAGTTTAACCGAGCTGTACAGTCCTACAATATCCCAAGACCCAAAATACTTTGAGATTTCCAGTAAGTGACCTAAGTTGATTTGAAATCATCAAAGTATATGGTTGCTCATATAAAGATGACGTTGATGTACAATGGTACATGTTAAGTTGTTTAATTAAGAGTGACTTTAGGAAGTTGCTTCCTATGGAATTCCAGAATGATTTATGCTGTGGCATTGTTAAGTATTAATGCCAAATTAATTATTATGAACTATTTTCGTTAGCGGAGAATTCTTTGAGAGAGCTTTAAAATCAAATTAAATAAATTACACAAGTGTTTACTAACTGACACCTAGAGACACATTAACATGTAACATTTTTAATGCACAGACCCTGTTATTATGTCATGACTTTATTAAGTCATAAATTGTTTAGACCTATAGATCACATGATTATGTGAATACTGAGAACCAAACTAGTACTAACACCTCAGTACCTAAATGATTTTTTTGTGTCATAGCTGGTTGTTGGATATTTACTCTTAATTAAAGCTACACTGTGATACCGCAAAATATTCTGTTGACATAATAAAGTCTCTGAAGTACATTGACATATAAATTCTAGATGCCACTAGATTACATTAACTGCAAATGTAGACATATCTAGTATGTTCATGGTTCTGCATTAAAACATCAAATAAATAGCAAAGTGAACATAAACAGCTTACATAAATTCCTGGAATAAGTTTCCTTGCTACAGAGTGCAGATGATTTAGTATGAATTGGTAATTTAACCATCTATTGTGTATGAATGTCTGTGACATCTGTGATTAGCTGAAACTTCTATCAGCAAATATCTAGACAAGATTAAAATGCAAATTGAGAGGTAAACCTAATAGACTTTGTTTAGCAGTCCTAAGTATGTACTTCCTAGTTTCTGGATTTATTTAAAGGAGTTTAGTAAATATTTATGTAGTGTTCTATTTGATATCTACCTCTGTGATATTTGAACTAATGTTTGACTGTTCAGAATGATAAATTTGAAGTGTTGAAATGTCCACTTAAGTACAATTGATGGTGGCAAACAAGTTCATGGCCTGCTCGATAGTTATCACTAGTAGGTTTAATACATTCCTAGCTCTGGCAGACATAGCAACCTGCATATTCCCAGCTTCAACAGACTGTGTACATTGCTACCCATAGCGGTGTCACAAGCATATAGTCAAACAATGCACAATGTCAGTTTAAGTGCAAAAGTTCAGTGTTACTTGGTTAGTAGTTTAAAACGAATCAATATGTGGCACATAGGTTGGAAATGCTTATGGATCCACAATTCAATATTGCACTAGAATATAGAAATGCAACAATGAGTAGATGTCATGATGTATGTTTTGCAACTTAATGTGTATGGACTATGGAGTTAACAGCCAGCCAGTGTTGTGACCTTTGTCCAGGTACTTAATTTCAACCCTTTGAATGTGCAAGCTACTTAAAGTTTAACACGCTCAGCGCGTACAGGTCATATGTAACCTGTACAAGCATGGTTAATTTTACGATTTAACTTAATTGCCACAGCGGTGTTAAAAACAGTTTAAATCTCCAACATCGTTGAAATGTCAGTAACACTTTACAACCTTCTATGGAATGTACATTGTGTACAGTCAGGTTAATAAATAGGCCTACATTTTGGGAACTCATTACGTCATTACTAAGGAAAGTAGTTGGCGATAAAAACTGACTTAAAATGAGTCTTATTTTTGACAAAAACTTATTGATTGTTGATAACAAAGTGCAGTACCTAGTTGGTAAAATCTTGTGCTTATAAAAAAAAGCATCTTAGAATCTGAGTGAAAGTTATATTGACAAATAAGTTTCTTAAAAGTTGGTAATGATTTCAATAGTACAGTGGACTTACCTTTTGACAACTTTTGGTAAATTTGGTACTTATGAATTGAAATAAACTTCATTGTGAGTGGGTCAGACTTAGCGGATTGATTACAACCTAAGAAATCCAGTTAAGCTTAACATTTTAGATGACATTAGTTTTGTTTCATGAGTAGGTATTGTCCTACTGGAACATCATGTTTATACTTGAAGTGGTTATGAATTTAAATGATTTTGAGGACTAAAGTAATATCGTCAAACAGAAGTTGTCATATCAGCAATGCCATTTTTATGTTGTTGCTTCAAGTCCCTACAACTTGTGGTCAAAGATTATGAATAAAATGTTGACACATTTTAATCCGAATGAATAAAAATTGAGGAATGTTCTTATGAAAGGACATGACATAGTTGAAAAAGTTTCAAACTTTACATGAGTTTGATACTTATTTGGAGTGATTTAATTTTGTTTTTGATAAATTGAAGGTATCCTGTACATGTGATGATGTGATGCTAGAGCCACGCTGTAAAGTATTGGTGTCGAGAGAGATGGGACAACGATGGTCGCCACTGAAGTTCAAATGTACTTTGATGGTATACCATTGTGTATCCATTCACAAATGGATTTCAAGAGGGGCCCTGCAAGGGGTCGTGCAACTACTTATTGCCTGCCTGTGTTATTACTATGGGTGTTTTAAAAAATTATTTGTTTTGTAGATTTTTGAAATGGCTGAGTTGATGTTGTATGAGGCTGCCTAAGGATCAAGTTGGACATAGCCTAGCAGAGCTGATGAGATCATGAGGTCATAGTAGTGCCAGTGCTGTTGGTCACGATGCCTGTGGGCTGATGGGGATGCAGCACTGACAGCTACCTACTGAGATGATGATGGTGATGGACAGATAGCTGCTGTTGACGATGATGGGAGCAAAACTTTTTGAGGCTATTTTATTGATCCAACTTGGCAAATCAGAACCTGTGAGCGGTTCAACAACGGTGAAGAAGGTGGTGTCAATAGTTAGATGCTGTCTTCTTTGGGAGTAAGTGTTATTTAACTTCACCATGCTGCCTTATAGTTGTGATTCCGTTTATCATGAGCCCTCCCTCTTTCTTTGATTACTACCATCCATTTTCAAACTTAGACCTCCCGTCTTTAGGAAAAACACTCTTGACTAACCTACTACATTACTGACTAATCATACTCAGTGGTAAATTGAATTACAATGGCGTTATGTGGTCGAGTTTATTATTATATTGGGTAGCAGGCATACTAGATTGAGCAATATTGAGACTTGAGAGAAGGCTTAATCGAGTATGCAGGAGGGGATGGGAATTCGGTTCTCATCTTTTCCAGGGTATGCGTAATGGATGCCTATGCCCAACCTTGGACTCATTTCTGAGTGGCCACTGCAGACATGCTTGGTCGGGCAATTGAGTGAGACCCGGTCAAGTATGTAGGATGGGGTGAGGATTAGATCCTCATCTTTTCCAGGATATGCGTAAGGGATGCCTCTGTCCAAATGGAGTTGTGGTCACTGCAGGGTGAGTACTGCAGACATATACTTGTAAGGGCAATCTAGTGGTGCTTGATCAAGTATATGTACGGAGGGGGTGTGACTTATGTTCTCACCTTTTCCTAGGTATGCGGAAGGGATGCCTCTGCCTGCGGACGTGGACGAATGTCTCGGTGAGGCTTCGTTCACGTTCGAATTGTGTTGTATAAAGTATTGGGAGACGTCTCAATTACTTCGATTAATTTAATTCGTTTTTGTTGCGTGTTGTTGTTTATTGTATATGTGAAACGGAATGGACTATGTGGATGGAATGGAAGATGTGGAATTTAGAATGTTTCAGATGAATAGCAGATCCCCAGAGCTAATACTGCGGCTCTCGACTCTTCGTGGAATCCAGCAGCAATAAAGGCGTATGCGGTTACGTCGGCACCATCGGCTGCGCCTGTAGCGCCTGTTGCATCGAGTTCGGCAGCGTTAGCTGTATTCGCAGCACCTGCCCGACGGGTTTGGCAGGGCTACGCCTGTCCGACGGGTTTGGCAGTGTAACACCTGCCCGACGGGTTTGGTAGGGTCACACCTGTCCGACGGGTTCTGCAGCGTCAGCTGCCTCCGCAGTCCTTCGGCTTCGGCAGCACCAGCTGCACCAGCTTCGGCTTCGGCAGCACCAGCTGCACCAGCTTCGGCTTCGGCAGCACCCGCTGCACCAGCTTCGGCTTCGGCAGCACCCGCTGCACCAGCTTCGGCTTCGGCAGCACCAGCTGCACCAGCTTCGGCTTCGGCAGCACCCGCTGCACCAGCTTCGGCTTCGGCAGCACCCGCTGCACCTGCTTCGGCTTCGGCAGCACCCGCTGCACCAGCTTCGGCTTCGGCAGCACCAGCTGCACCAGCTTCGGCTTCGGCAGCGCCCGCTGCATCGGCTTCGGCAGCACCAGCTGCACCAGCTTCGGCTTCGGCAGCGCCCGCTGCATCGGCTTCGGCAGCACCAGCTGCACCAGCTTCGGCTTCGGCAGCACCAGCTGCATCTGCACCGGCTTCGGCAGCACCAGCTTCGGCTTCGGCAGCACCCGCTGCATCTGCACCGGCTTCGGCAGCACCAGCTGCACCAGCTTCGGCTTCGGCAGCACCAGCTGCACCAGCTTCGGCTCCGGCTGCACCAGCTGTACCCGGAGCTCCTGCTGCATCGTCTACGGCAGTGGTGCCTCGGTTGCGGTTGCCTCAACGGCTACGGCTGCCTCAGGGGCACCAGGGAGACACGCTGCGTGGACGCCGCGACGTCAGGGCTGGCCGTGTCGGATCCAGTCTCATCACGTCTTAACTGTGTGACAGCTCCTGGCTGACAGCTCCTGTCAAGACTGTCACTTTGCGCGGGAACGCCACTCACTTAGGCAATCTGTCACGCGCCGCCGCCATGGAACGTTTGCTAATTCCTATCTTTTGTGTAATCCGTGCTAATATCCTGACTTATTTGTGAAAACCATAATTATAGAGCTTTATTTTGAACATAAAGTGTTTAATTCCCGAAAATATAATATAATAATATAACTTGCTCATGAAGGAGATATCGATTAGTTATTCTTAGAGCAACCAGCAAAGAAATTACGCACGGATTTTTTATATTGTAAGATTTGTAAGGCATAATCCATATTGTAAGATTTTTAAGTTACAAGACGCTTGCTTGTCTACTGCTACAAAAATCTGATGGCACCAGTGCACTCCGTACAGTCTTCGTGACTGCAAAAACGTGAGCACAGGTACTAAAAGTAATTCTAGAGTATTACATCAATGCAGCGCTCCCAGGCTGTGACTGCAATGTTGCATTACAGCTAGACGGGCTACGTGTTGTAATCTCTGTTATAACACTGATGCTATCCGAATTGTGTTTGAATTTAGCCAGGAATTGTGTTGTTGTATATTAGCAGATATTTCAGGATTAGCTATTTAAAACAGATTTTTAGACATATAACAGATTATTATAGTATCTTCGCCGAATAATAGTTAATGCGCATCTTATTAAACATTTTAACATTTAATCGCGATCTAAATAATATGACATTATTTGGTCCGTCAAATCTAAAACTAAAATATATTTTTTATGAGGATAGGCAGCGAATTATATGAATATATTTTTAGATTTTAAAATAATACGGCTATAGATTTCGATATTGGCAGATAAATGTCAATATCTAACCAAGGTATCTTTCGCGACTGGTTCGTTCTTCGACACTAGTCCAGTCTAAGAAATGTTGAAAACATCATGAAAGACAATGAATGATATAGCATATTGTTATCGGATTTGAACCATCGGCATAACATCATCTGAACATGTAGACTTCAGATTAGAAATTAGGTGTGCAAGTCTACCTTTAACAGTCAGGCTTGAAAATAAAAAAATGAAATCAAAACAGTCCCACACCACCCCACACAGATATTGATAATATTAAAATGTGTTAAAAATCGGTAATTTAGTATCCGTTCAAAAACACGAAGGATTGCGTTGAGTCGTTTATTAGAGGAAAACGACCTGTCCCGTTGCCTCATATAAAATGAAGATTTAATCGTCTAAACCTGTCTTTGTGGAAACTGCATTAAGCACGGTGACGTAAAACGTCAGAGGTAACTCATAATGGCCTCATCGGTTCTCTTCCTCTCTGGGCTCTAGCGTCAACTGTGACGCAACAATAATATGCATTTCCTGCATGCGACCTTGCAACTGTTACTAATGATCAATACGTGTTTGACGAGAACCAGATTGGTGATTGTAAATCATACTGGTTCAGGGTTCGGAGACTAGATATTTGGTCCATCAATAGACAATATAGGCACTATTTTATGGCCCCTCCAAAGTCTGCAAAGATACAGGCCCCAGATTCCAATCATGGTAATGTACCTAAATTATTTAAGTATTTATTTATCTATCAAATAATGGAGTTAGGGACTGGGTGAATCAACTTTATTCTGTGTGTTATTGCCATGGTTACGGTCGCCTGAGTCACGCTGGTTTTATGCAAAATTATGCTACTTAAACTATGCAAACATACATTTTTCTGGTGTTACTAAGCCCTTTCCTTAATGGGCATCTACAGACATGCACTACTTGCATGTAACCATGGCAATAACAGACAGAAAAAAGTTGATTCACCCGACTACAATTAGTATGATTTGTGTAAGGTTCTCGAGTGGCGGCCACGTACCGGAAGGCGCAGCGTGAGTAGGCCCCTCACAAGGTGGACTGACGACCTGGGGAAGGTCGTAGGATTCTGCTGGATGCGGTTGGCACAGGGCCGGTAATTGTGGCAACCTTTGGAGAAGGCCTATGTTCAACAGTGGACGTCTTTCGGCTGATATGCTGATGATGATGTGTAAGATATTCCCGAATAAATTTTACGTATTTTCAGGTATATTTCCCAGAGAGGTTCAAACTTAAATCCATTTCATCAGTCTAAGTAGTCTGTATACTTACATATAAAATGCATATTGAATTGCGTGTGTGTAGTGTACCCACTGTGTATACCGGTATTACATGTTCAATTATTTAGCACGCCAAACTGTGATAGGTCAGATTAATACGTGAGGTATTTCATGAACTTCAAACGAGTGACATAAGCTAATTAATTTCCGACTTAATATTTTTTAAATTAAGATAAAAGCGGATAAAGGCCCGTTATTAGTACGTAACATTTTTGTTCACGTGTTAGACACCGCAACAGAGAAACGGGGTTAGTGTAATAAGGCAATAACGCTCTGTCCGCGAGTCTAATGATAATGATATAATGTTTAATACGCAAGTAGACGAGTAAACCTGTCGATAGCTCTATTTATAGTTTAACTATTCCTTATACAAGTACAGGCGAGGACAGTAATCTGACCGTACAGACTAACCCCCTCATAATCGTCTCCCAACTTAGCAATCCTATACCTCCTTATTGCCTAATTATGTAATAGTACCTATAATTTGCAATAGACGATACGATAGGAGTCACAGTCACTAGTTGCGTAGAGTACTGGAATCATTTCCTAAAACGCCTTATTCGATATGTCGTGTACCGGTCAAAACAACCTAGAATGTTCTTCAGCACACACGAGAGAAAAATGTAATGATGGAAAAAGCCCAAGTTAAACGGGACATACTGACGTACACGAAGGAGACATGGGCGTTAAAGCCGTTAATGGTTTGGCGAGAGACTTGCATATTGGATGAAGCGTTGTGGAATTGAGTGGCAATACTGTCGGGTTTTCACGGCGTCAATTTTAAGGTCCTACCAAAGACGAGTAAGCGATGAGTTATCTTCTTGGTCAAGAACGAAACAAAAGATCCCGTGTCAGTAAATAAGACATTTAAATTAATATTTTCAGTGCGGGCGAGTAAATTTTCTAAGAGAATTCACTCGCCCGCGAAAAAAATATCGCCTACCGCTACTTGTCGCTCGTTCATCGCCATTGAAAGGACCAGTGCCTAAAAGCGTAAATGAGCTAAACATTTACTTAGTGCGTGTAGGACTGTAGGTAGCCCGGCAAACCAGCTCTGCAGTAAAAAAAGCATCTATATGTTTACGGGCAGCCATACCCTGTATAATAAAGCGATGGTATCAATAGCACCATTACCATGGCGCCCATTAAATCAGGTTGAATTGAAACGTGTTCGATGTTTACTGCGCAGGCGCAGGTGAGCGGGTTGCACTTCCGCGCACTTGTCGCAACACTTAAGTGCCTACCTAATACCTACTATAGAGTTTGTAGCGTAGGACTCACTAGGCACGGCTATTTCGAAGGTAGGGCTATTTCTAGTACAAGTTTATGGAGTTCAGATTATTTATAGCGAGTCCGAGATCATTGATAAGAGTACTTAACAAACAATCGGGAAGGGTGAGCAAATAATTCGGAATAGCAATTTATTTGAAATAAAGTTTGAGACGATATCGAAAACAAAAATATCGTGACGTGGGACGTGGGGAATGTAAAACTCCCATTTATCCTGTTAAAAAAATCACAGCTAAATATAAAATCGACAATTTACAATGTTTCAAAATGTTCGATGTCCCTAAATCGGTAACCATTTCGAGATATACGCATGTAGATTTTAATTTTTTTTCGCAATATTTTTGTTAAAAAACTTAAAAATAGTTTAAAGAGGAAGTGACGTCACATAGCTGATTCAGAGCTGCCACTATAACCAAAAAATCTTGTGGTTGGAATGTCACTTGTGTTAGGCAGTGATATTTGACACTTGTTACCGTTTTTCGTCGTTTTCTTAAGTGTATGAAACATCACTTGTGACGTCATTTAGCTGATTTTTGACGTTTGTGACTTACGCTCTTTTTGTTCGAAGTAGTAATAAAAAGGGATTTTCGCACTAAAATAGCAATTATTATGAAAAAAAAATACGTGTATCTTTTAATATTGAGTTCTTTCAAAAGAGACAATAAAAACTACGACTAAAAATATGAAATGTTGTCAATTGGGTTAGGTTAAACTCGAAAATAAAGAGAAATGATGTTACAATCAGCTAAAATCACCTACTATCCACAATCTGGACTTAGATATTCCCTTGATAAACATGTCACTCGTGTGATGCGACTGTCCGAGTGCGTAGCAAAAATGTCAATAAGTAGCTTAGGCATACTAAGCAGTGGTTCATGGGTCAAAATTATTTTCGTTGTCTTATTTTGTGTCCCTAAAAAACGTGACGCAGTGGTGATTTCTGTATGAGATGATGTTTTGTTTTCAATTTCTGATGTATGGATTAAAATCTAGCGTGAATAAGAAATACAAGTGCACTGATTTTTTTTTATATACTGAGTCGAAACAGCAACTAAAAGCGTGACAGAGTGGTATGAAACAAGACAACGAAAATAATTTTGACCCTCAATATTTACTTATTGGCATCTTTGCTTACCAAGCAGTGTATCAAAATTTTCACTCTCTGTCACTCAGTCACTCTTTATTATTAGTGCACCCAAGACAGGGCGCTTCGTTCGCGACTGAGCGTTAGCGATTGGCAACTTGGCTACGCACTCCGATAACTGACAAGGATGCTTAGCCAAGTTGCCAATCGCTAACGCTTAGTAGCGTATCGTGGTTTTCCCTCTCTGTCACTCTTTCATATTAGTGCGACAAAGACAGTTAGCTGCCTTTCGTTTACGATTGACGATTAAGCACCCTGACCGCTCAGTCCACGCGTCTAATTCTGCGGTACCATCCAATCTCCAATAGAGGTCGGTCCGACAATCGTTGCACTTTACTAAAATCAGCCCTCAACCTTAACCAATAGTCATAGTATCTCAAATCTAGCCGGACTACTTTCTCTTTCCGCGTCCCACATCGACCGATCATTCCACTTTGCCGCTTGCATCACGGTTATGTCATCGGAATTTTGTATGGACCGCCCGTTTGGTACCGATTTAATGATGCGCTCTGAAGGACGCGACACAAGGCTGTTGCAATTCGAGATTGTTGACTTGAGTGATCTATTCGTGTTGATCGCGACTGCGCTTAATCGGATTAAAATTGCTGGGTGATGGATCAAAGAGGTTTATAGTTAGACTTAGTGGGGAATTGTTTATAATTATATACTTTGCATAGTATTGCTTATTTTATACAGGGTGGTAAATCACATATATATACACAAACTTCTGAGCTACAATTTCTAGAGATATTTTGAGAATCCTTGGGAAGTCGACGGCTCTTATTATACTATTAAACCATTTAAATTGGTATAAGATTTTTTAAACGATTTTACTTGAATTTAAAAACACGCAAAATCACTATTCGAAACTATACCTACATGTGACTAAATATAGCAGTTTTGTTTTTTGTATATGCTCGTACCATCTACCTAAACAATAAAATGTTAAGAAGTTAATTATGTACAAATTAAAAAGAAACCGTATATGTACATAATTTCTCATAATTCTAGCTTGACCTAACCGATCAAGTAAATAAACATTAGCTAGCCGTAAAAACAGTGTTGCATTAATGTAATAGTACAGAACGTGAATGTATAAGGCATCTTGTAGCAATTCAACGCCGAATTTGAAGGACTTGCGTTGTGTGGCAATTTGAAAGGCGTCTGGCCTTTATTGCGACAGGACGACGCTTTTTCGGATCGTGACTGTACTCTTGTCTAAATTTAGAGTTGCATACTGTATCTCGTTACTATACGTGAACCTAAACGATTTGTGCAACTGATCATGATTCATGTTAATTTTTGTTAGTACCTCTCATTAGGTACGTCATATTGTGTACTTTTTAACTGACGTTAATAATATAATTGGTTATAACATAGAACCCTGTAATATTTGAGTAGCCAATTACTAACGTCAGTTTAAACAGCACATGTAATTAAATCTGTACTATATGTCAGTGTGACAGTGTTCAATTAAATTTGATGAAAGTGCAACACAGAACCTTGTAATATTGGGGCAGCGAATTGATATTTCCATGTAATCTTTACCCCAAGGTGATCTTAGTCGATCGACAATTATTGTACCACGTTAAACGTGGCCAAGCTATTTCAACTTGAAATTTTGAACAACATACAATGTGTAAACATTCTTGACGTCACATATACATAAAATTGATGGACTATACAGAGCGGCGTGAATAAATAAGCTATCTTGTACCAGTTTAACGACGGGCGAAGGACATGTGTAGCAATTTGAAAGGCCTTTATTGCGACAGGGACTTAGCTGGATCGTGTCATTCGTGGCAGTACTGTGCTATGAATGCTATGATGATTGTAATTGCATGTGCTAAATCTTTATGTGCGCCGGATGAACGTGATTATGAATACATTTGACGTATCGAGCAGAAAATACATCTTATATAGGGTTCTTACATACATATAAAAAAGGACTAGTCGTCTATACACGGTGGAATTTAATCGGTGAACAGGAACCCATTTTTCTAATTCAGTAATCGATGGCGGTCACGTTTATGTAGTACTTAAGTGGAACCAAGTTTTTTTTTTAGCATAACAATTTTTTATGTTGAAATTAAACTTTAATTAAAACTTATTGTCACCCTACTAATGGTTTAGTCTGAAAAGTTTAATACCTCTTTTCAAACTATCAGCCATGCATCGCTCTTATTTTACATAGGAATAGAGTCTATCGCAAAAATTAATGAGTGGTTATTGCTCATTTATGTTTTAAGTTTCTATGGCTGATAGTTTGAAAAGAGGTATTAGACTTTTCAGACTAAACCATTAGTAGGGTGACAATAAATTATAATTTCAACATAAAAAAAAAATATGCTAAAAAAAACTTGGTTCCACTTAAGTACTACATAAACGTGACCGCCATCGATTACTGAATTAGAAAAATGGATTCCTGTTCACCGATTAAATTCCACCGTGTATAAAACAATTTCAGTGTGTCAAAACTAAATGCTGTAAAACACCGAGTAGTGACTACGGACTACAGTCACTGAGTAGTGACTGTAGTGAGTACCTACCTACCTAAAAATTAAGATGTAGATTTGAGAAGGTAATGTAAGAAACTAAAGTTCATATAGTTTTAAAACTATATCAGACATGCATCAAGGAACACACATTAAATAACATTTCTCCCAGCAAAACTCATTATAAACGCGAGATTTCACTATCAAATGAGGCAAGAAGTTAATACCGGCGCAATATTAAGATAATGTCTCGGAAGACTTGCGCAAGAGTGGGTTGACGCTTCCTTTGCGCAGATCGGTCACGGTCATTTGGCGCATTTTGAATTCTTTTAAGATTCCAGTTTTTTACGATTAATGTGTGCTATTTTCTTTAATCTACGTACAAAAATTGCAGCATATATGGTGTTTAGACTTTAAATAGGATGAGTTATTTAAAATGTATATTTTGCGACGGAACCCACCCCGAAATCGTAGAAAAGTATAATACTGGCCGATTGTTTATATATTTCTTCGGATGGAAGTTCGTTTGTTTTGATTTTATATAACGTTTTTTATGTCTTTTGCTACATGACTAACATGACTTTACCATTAGTCTCGCAAGGAAATCCTCACTAGAACTCTTCCGTTAGTTATAAAAGTTCCACTCCAATATTATTCAATATTCACACACGCAAAATTAACTCGTATATCAAAACTAGTTCCCAGTGCCAATTAAATGAACAATGAACAGCTGAGACACCGTAATACCGGCAATTCGTAACCCAGAACAAACGCCAAGCGTATAACAAAAGAACTCGATTTTAAGACTCAAAATGCGACGGCGAACGAATTTTCTTAACCACTTGAACGTCCGATGATAGCATAGTATCCAAACAAAAAAGGCAGTAGACTGTTCGTGGATACTATACTATCCCATGAAGTCGAAGGAGACACAGTTGATTATAGCGGCATCTAGCGAAATATAGAGGCATTATTTCCTAATTCCCTTATTGCAACAACGTAGCCTAATAAACTAGTTTGCGCTAAAAAATATATATGGCAGTGTACGCTCGTTACTCAGTCGATAAAAAATTATAATTTGTCAGTGTTGGGTCAAACTGCCTGAGTGTTTGCTAAGGACTCCTAGTTATGTCGTAAGTATTTCACGTTAATTTACATATTTTTGTGGTTATTATACATAAAAATGATCAGGAACGTGTGCTCTATACGATAATGTGTATCATCTTAAGTTTTTGACAGTGTGATACCTGTCAAGTGAGTTTAAAATATGAAGGTTATCTTTCTTATTTTTTTACCGAGGTCTTAAGTTTAACCTTGATTATAGTCAAGAATCATTAGGTATTTTACAATGACTATCATTTTATTTTAATAATTGTATTTTCATTTATACTCCTGATTTTTTTTATTATTATACCTTAAGTAGTTTAGAAAATATAAACGTTTTTGTAAAATCTTGTGACTGCGCAGCGCGGGGCGTACGTCGCTAAAAAAACCCGGACAGTTGACCGGAATATGGTCGCGCGGGGTGGACGTTCAAGTGGTTAAACGCATATCTCTTAAATCTATTATTTTGGAACGGTCTTTAAGATCATGGATTAAAGTAGACTATGAAGAGAAATATTGATAGATACGAGCTTTGTGAAGTAAATAATGTATTTGCATAATCATTGCACTGGATTTGTGTAACATTAGAGCGTTCAGCTCTTTATATTATGTGTTACGGTTAGCTAATAGGAGGATAATTTTAGCAAGGTTTTATCTTCCATTAGAGCTTTTACGAAATACAACTATAAGTGTATATTGCAAGGTTGTTTTGTCGAATGATTGTAAACGGTAATTGTTTGCTTTTTAACGTTCTATGTATTACTTTATGTACCTACATTTTTAATTTGTCCATACGTAGTAATTAAGCACGTGAAAAAGTTGGTATGTAAATGTGAGTAATAATAGTATGTGAATAATATTGCATTTATAATTGAAACGCATGCTAATGTACAACAATTTAATAATGATCAGAAAAATATGCAAATAAGTCGAACACGCATATTTGTCGAGATTGGTCACTTCAAGAATGTTTCGTTGAAATGACGCAAACATGCTACGTATGACGCCTTCAAGATTTTAAGGCTGCGTTTCCACCAGAGATGTGCGAGGAAGTGTTTCCATACAAATTACACCTATTAATGACTCGAGCGAGGTGTCATTTGTATGGAAACACATCCTCGCACATCTCTGGTGGAAACGCAGCCTAATACTGATACTGCTCTGACGCACCATTACTGAAGACAAAAACTAAGTTTACGTCCATCCTAAACAATAATTCGTACCCCGAAGTCAATTGTGTATTTGGCCGCACCTACCTTGTTGTTTAGGCTAGGTATTCAGGTCAACCGAGGAATCTATTAACTTCAATAAGTCATGACATTTCTATGTTCTCATTGTCCTTCGTGTTTGACTTTAGAAAAAATGCGAAACAGTAAGACCGACTTTATAACGACGTATGTCTGAAGCGCCAATTACACTCGATCGTTCGCCGCGTGCAAACATTGTCGATTGCCTGGCAACCTAGTACTTTGATTCGGCGACCGCATTAAGGTGCGTTCAAACTAAAAGAGCATTCGCTATTCTAACCTCCCACTCTACGAAATTCGATCGGTACATAAAACGTGATTGGTTTATTTCGTAGAACGGGCGCTGGAACAACGAATGCTCTTTTGGTTTAAACGCACTTTTAGGCGAACGACCAAGTGTAATTGCCGCTTAAGTGCAGTGTGCAAAACGATTTCAATGGCTACGTATGACTTGTATGAGTAAGCTTTGCGTGGGGTACTGTAAAGACATTTCAAAATAGTGACGACATGGCAAGTTATAATAGTTTAGTCGGAAGAATTAAACGATGACTACGAATAATTATCTTGAAGATCTCATCCTTACAAAAATAAGTGCATTGCCAGTGAGGTTTTGGAACGCAGAATAGAAGATGTTTTTTAAAGAACTTGTAATACGTACCTAGTAAGGTAGCACCTAGTACCTACTCTTTCATCATGTATATGTAGATTGAAAAAATGTCGTGTATTTAATTGCAGGTATACTAGATATTCCAAAAACAAAATGTTGAATACAATATAAATTAAGGATTAAATAAAGTGTCAGTGGTCCAAAGGGGTTAAAGCCAAAATAGGTGGCGATACTGGAGATTCAAGAATCATGACGTCTAAAAACTTAAAACACGAACTTACCCGAGTGTGATATGTTGGCATCTTCGCGTTCGGTCTGCGTCAGTCCCATGGTCGGCAGAGCACAAGCTTCATCCCTGGAAACAACAAGAGCAACTTAAAAAACGGCAACTTTACAATCATAAGTCACTGGAATGGATAATCCGACAGATATTACCCACACATTGTTGCGATGTAGGAATAATAAATACTATATACAGTTTTCTAAATATGGCCTCTTATTTAATCAATTTTTTTTTTCAATCATATGCGTTTGCGCATATAATTCACATTTGTAATTTTATCAAACCAACGCCAACCTTATTGACAACGACATAAGACACACTACATCTTGTGTTGCTGAATCGTGAAAAGCGAGTACATTTGTTGAGTAAGTACATTGAATTGGCCAATCATGTGACTAGAACGTCATTATAATGACTTTCAAACGTTAGGGAACTTCGGATTTAAAATTAGCTCCAATTTTCCATACAGCTCCAGCTTGTTTAATCCCATTTGTTTTAATCTCTCTGACCTCATTATTTTAGTATTTAGTAGGGTCAGTCATCGTCAGAAATATGTACCCCATGATATGAGATACAATAATGATAGGTTCATGGGGCTCCAGCGTACGCAATTTTTTTACTGAAATAGCGAAAGATCCGGTTGATGTACTAAAGACGGAAGAGCTGACGACTTCCTCGCACAAAGCACTAGTGTTGAGATACAGCGAGGAAATGCAGGGGCCATCTTAGATATAGGTTAGGTTAGCTAGATTAGTTAGATTTCATTTATGTATATAAATTTTACAGTTTCGAAAATAAAGACCGACAATAAAATTATGATATGATGTACTGCACAATAGTAGAGCTTTTCCTACCTAAACATACACACCTACTCTGAAACTGTGTATAGATATCTGTGATTGCCTTGTGTGCTTAGCTCTAAATATATAAGTTGATCGCCCACCGGTGGGACAGTGGGATAGTTACCGGAGTATCCTCTCCCTGTAACAGAGCACCGTCCTCTCGTCGCTGACTGACACCGATAGAGAATGTGGCGAGCGGTGAAGCTGGTAGCCCACCGGTGGGACAGTGGTATAGTTACCGGAGTATCCTCTCCCTGTAGCAGAGCACCGTCCTCTCGTCGCTGACTGACATCGATAGAGAATGTGTCGAGCGGTGAAGCTGGTAGCCCACCGGTGGGACAGTGGGATAGTTACCGGAGTATCCTCTCCCTGTAACAGAGCACCGTCCTCTCGTCGCTGACTGACATCGATAGAGAATGTGTCGAGCGGTGAAGCTGGTAGCCCACCGGTGAGACAGTGGGATAGTTACCGGAGTATCCTCTCCCTGTAACAGAGCACCGTCCTCTCGTCGCTGACTGACATCGATAGAGAATGTGGCGAGAGGTGAAGCTGGTAGCCCACCGGTGGGACAGTGGTATAGTTACCGGAGTATCCTCTCCCTGTAACAGAGCACCGTCCTCTCGTCGCTGACATCGATAGAGAATGTGGCGAGCGGTGAAGCTGGTAGCCCACCGGTGGGACAGTGGGATAGTTACCGGAGTATCCTCTCCCTGTAACAGAGCACCGTCCTCTCGTCGCTGACTGACATCGATAGAGAATGTGGCGAGAGGTGAAGCTGGTAGCCCACCGGTGGGACAGTGGTATAGTTACCGGAGTATCCTCTCCCTGTAGCAGAGCACCGTCCTCTCGTCGCTGACTGACATCGATAGAGAATGTGGCGAGCGGTGAAGCTGGTAGCCCACCGGTGGGACAGTGGGATAGTTACCGGAGTATCCTCTCCCTGTAACAGAGCACCGTCCTCTCGTCGCTGACTGACATCGATAGAGAATGTGTCGAGCGGTGAAGCTGGTAGCCCACCGGTGAGACAGTGGGATAGTTACCGGAGTATCCTCTCCCTGTAACAGAGCACCGTCCTCTCGTCGCTGACTGACATTGATAGAGAATGTGGCGAGAGGTGAAGCTGGTAGCCCACCGGTGGGACAGTGGTATAGTTACCGGAGTATCCTCTCCCTGTAACAGAGCACCGTCCTCTCGTCGCTGACATCGATAGAGAATGTGGCGAGCGGTGAAGCTGGTAGCCCACCGGTGGGACAGTGGGATAGTTACCGGAGTATCCTCTCCCTGTAACAGAGCACCGTCCTCTCGTCGCTGACTGACATCGATAGAGAATGTGGCGAGAGGTGAAGCTGGTAGCCCACCGGTGGGACAGTGGTATAGTTACCGGAGTATCCTCTCCCTGTAGCAGAGCACCGTCCTCTCGTCGCTGACTGACATCGATAGAGAATGTGGCGAGCGGTGAAGCTGGTAGCCCACCGGTGGGACAGTGGGATAGTTACCGGAGTATCCTCTCCCTGTAGCAGAGCACCGTCCTGCGCTCGTCGCTGACGCCGATGGAGAATGTGGCCAGCTGTGGACAGCCCAGCTCCTCCACGCAGCGGTGTATCAGGAAGCGCCGGTAGTTGCTCACCGGCGGGAACACCAGCACGCTGAAACGTTATAGAGTGTTACACTAGAGGCCACCAATGGCCGTGTGGTGACGGCAGTAAGAATACATTTGTCACCACCCCAACTCCTCCTGCGGGTGTCGTAAAAGTCGACTTAAATAAAAGATTGATGATGGGCAGCAGCGTCAACATAGAGGACACATTACTGCGATGGCCAATCCCCTTGCCCAGCGTAGCGATTATGGGCATTTGCCTCCTAATGCGTATATACGCAAAGGTAATAGGAGAGGTCCGGAGTGGACTATAATAGGCTGATGATGTTGAAGACACTAAAGCCATGACATTGGTCTAAGGCGACCAGCGGCGAGCGAAATCATAAGTCATTTCAGATATCTGTGTTGTGTGATCTGTGTGTTTCATTGATAAGTTGGAGCGAGATGCCGATATGAGAACTCCCTCACGCACGTATGATTTTCCGCTAAGCCGGTCGCCTTAGAGCAATATCGTGGCCAGGCCATCAGGCCTGGTTGGCGAGCGTCAAGCGTAGGGCTGCCAACTGTCCCGCTATATGCGGGACGTCCCGTTTCTGGGGCCCTAAAGTATGCGTCCCGCAAAAAGTTCGCGCGGGACGCCTATTGTCCCGCTTTTCGGGGAATACTAAAATAATAATATGAATACGTAAATGAGAGCAATTTAAGATTGCGTCATATTAATTTGAATGTACCGCGACGTCCGCGACTATAGCATGCGAGCACCGTGCACTGGACGTGTATACTGCCAAAATATGGATGATTGCGTTGGGTGCATTAGGTGCATCTAAATTGAACCTATCTGTCCCGCATTTTATAGCCAAGTCCCGCAATTTATTCGCGAATGTACCGCATATCTATGATCTTTGGTTGGCAGCCCTAGTCAAGCGGCGCGTCCAGCGAGCGTCAAGCTTCCAAGGGATTTGGACGGCGTGCACTCATGCCACGCGGATACTATTGCATTTCTTTAACTTGGACAACCCGCTCGAGTATTGACTCTACCACGAACTACGAAATTCGCAATTTCGGGGATTTTTCTGTCACTAATGACACCTTCGAGAAATGGTCGCCAAAAATTTACGAACTTCGGTGTTCGCGGTAGCAGGCCAGACTCTAGATTTAGTTGTGTTCGGTGCGGCCATCCTCTTGTCTGTGGTGGAGCTAAAATTAGGCTTCTTATGCTGTTATTTATTTTTATTAGCCCTTTTCAAGGTCACAAACTGCAATAGCACATTTTGACAGCCATAGACAAAACATAGATAAAAGGTTATTACTAACTCAGATCATTCTATGGTTTTCTAGTTTAATTTATCAGACAATAGAGCATACACTTTTCCCAGAATATTTCATTTTGTGTGCCACCAGCATCCATTATTTCTAAATGTATTACTATGAAAAAAAAAAATAGTATTTTATAATACTCACAGGACATTATTTTCTACTTCATTAGCACCATTATAATAGTAAATATTGTGGGATAATATAACTCGGATTGACTTAGAGTTGTGGATGTGGATATTAACCTTTTCACCACCAGGGATTTTTCATGGAGCGTGCCCGTATCGCCTTGCGCGAACGAGACTCATTTATACACTGTAAAAACCTAATCTAACATTTTGGTGGTGGTTAAAAGGTTAAGCACAAGGGCAATAGTACATTGTGCATCTAGGGAGGTAAGTAAGGTATTGCTAATGAGAGTGTTTTAATGACTAGAGTTTGTATTCTGCTTAACGACCATGATGCATACAATGTTTTTCATCACACAGACAAAATAATAAGTTTTAAGACAAAATATTATTAAATGATGTACTAACATTACTTTAACTCCCTAGGGAATTTTACTTTTCTATAACTCCCGCAATGCATGCAAGCAATGTCGCACTTAGAAAGAACATGTAATTAAAAATACATATTCTTATATTTAATTAACTTTTCTTTATACACATACACACTGATACTTAAATACATAGAAAATTCCCATAACTAATCAACAAATATTTGGGATAAACAACATAATTATGTTGACACCTGTATTCAAATTTAAACCTTGTTCCCCTAGTAATAAGTTCCTAAAATTACGCATATCTATAGATGTGATTGTACAAGCTCTATCTATGTACAAACTACCCTGTAGAAGAAATCAAATGTTTCCTGGATACCACTCCAATAATAAAGAAACATTACAGGACATTCTAACACAGTTTAACCTGTCCTCACAATAACTTAATGGAAACTTTAAGCACACAAACTATTTACCATTTTTTCTTAACAATTATGACATAGTAATTTTTATAATTTAAAATGTTAGTTATTCACACAGGTGATGTATATTTGAGAACATTCTGACTTTTTTAATCAGTTGTAATTCTAATGGTAATATGTATATTGAACTATCTGCGATAAATTTTATGCAGAAAGTCAAACAAGATTAAAGGTAGTTCAATTGGACTAATTAGAAGTCTCCCAATTGATCCCTTGACCCCATTCTAAAGGAAGCTAGTTGATAACTGAGGCAGATATTTTTAGAACTCTGTATGAAAATCCAGGGTTAAAATTTTATTTATTAAGTAATTTTTATATAGATTTTATATTTAGTAGTTGTTCAATGAATTTGAAATAATAATATAATTTCAAATTAGCATTGATAGTTAGAAATAGATCTAGTAATGGGTAAGTAAATATTAAACAGTCCTTAATAAAATCTTTATAGCGTTAAAATTCTAAATTAAATATCACATCTTCTGAATCGAAAATTGAAACTCCTAAAACGCTAGAAGACATTGTAAAAAAGAAGGAAAAAAATGTGTGGTCGCGTGTTCGCACGGAATACCGTATGAGGATGCGAACAATTTTATAGAGCATTTATAAATATTTATGAGCGTCCGCTCCTCTTGTCTCGCTCCATATAATCCACGACCTACGTACATCTTTGACGGGTTTTAACCTTGAAAATAATAACCGTACAACGAAATCAGCCTACATTGAAAGAAAATTAAATGAAACATGTCTAATAAACATTTTTATCAAACACCTAAATGGACTAGAATTTCAAAGGACAAAAACATAGACCAAGAAAATAAGCAGAAAATAACAATAAGATAAAATTGTTTACCTGTCAACTCTTTTTTCGGCTATAAAACATTTTAGATCGTCCTTTACATCTTCGACAAAATTATCGTCCGCTAAACTCAGGAACCTGTCCACCGTTTTGGCACCCAGCTTGACGGTGGCTTGTTGATTCCAACGAAAATAAAAAACTAAACGATGTAATTCACGTGCCAAACTGGAAAATTCAGCCGACCATTTTCAATTTTTTGTTTGTTAGGTATTTTTTTAAATTGCTTCCCGCTCAGAGTGAGGCAAAGGAAAGCAACTTTCAGCCACGTAGTAGTGTTTGACTACGAGTTACGGTTTTTACTAATCGATTAGTCCGAATATTAGAAATAAACCTTTTGTAAAATTAGAAGCCGTTATTACTTATATCATGCTTATATCTGATTATTTATTACATTCTATGAAAACCACTAACGTAATCCTATTATGACATAAACTATCGATAAAAATTCATATATAATGTCATCGATTGAACACACCACTATAAGCGTCACAGCGTTTTGTTATTACTACTGTTGAGAGTTGTGTTGTGATTACTGAAAATTACTGGGGTCATACAATAACCCTGAGAATATATATTTAACAGATGAAACAACTATAAATATTAAAATTTAGTGTTTTTGTTACTTTTACTTTTTAAACGTGTTACAGATTTCAAAGATGAATTGCGTTTTCTAATAGGATTATAGCGGTGAACAAAACGCGCATGAAGTGTTGAGTTGACTGATCTAGAGATTCGCATTTATGTTCTAATTTTTTTGTTTTCGATTAATTTAAGTTAGTTTAATAAATGTTTTTAGCACAGTAGCAGTCCTAGGATGACCATGGAAAGGAGGATAAAGCTGAAAACCCTTAACAGCCACATAACTTGCAAGATTTGCCGCGGATATTTCATAGATGCTACCACAGTCACCGAATGCTTACATACGTGTTAGTATTTTTTCGAATTAACGCTATAATAACGCTGTTATTTACTAACATTCTCACATTACCGTTCATGTAATCTTTATTCTCATGTAAACCTACCCCGCAATGCTATAATTTACTGTGTCAACATTCGGTGCAAAAGTTCTTCATTTTATGACACTGCAGCGGTTACTCGTCGAAGTACAGTGTTTTTAAGGGTATGAATGAGCAGTGTAATAGTTTATTTTTAATATTTCAGTCTGCAAAAGCTGTCTAGTGAAGCACCTGGAGGAGAACAACACTTGTCCAACATGCGACATTGTGATACACCAGTCGCATCCACTGCAATACATCAGCTTCGACCGCACCATGCAAGACATCGTCTACAAGCTTGTCCCGGACTTACAAGACAGTAAGAGGACATTCAATAGCACCTTTTAATACAAATATCTGATAGCCATAGTGAGCATTATTAATACAAGTAACAATTGTTATTCACTAAAAAAAGGTATAGGTCCTCTTATTGTATCTCGGCTTTTCTTTTTAGTGGGTTTCTTTGGATCAGGTTTCATTGTTTGATTGCCATTGGTGCAAAACAAGTAATAAGTTATAGTTAATATATAATGTTTGTGACAACATTTCAACTTGCTTGTAGTTACACTGCCCTGCTAAGCATAATAGCAATATCTAAAAATAAAATTTAATGCAAACATGCACCTTAAATTCTATAGCTGACAATTCCATTTCCAAATGCCTCTATTTTCGAGATGCGATATCTATATATTTCACTTAACAGGGCAGAGTAGTTTGTAGAAGGTCAACTGTTTAAACGCTGTAACCTTTTTGACTCCAACAATTTGTATATCTGAACATTCTGAACTGTAAGTGTAATGCCGAAGACAGATTAAGAAGTCACAGTCCAATATGATCATAATGACATCAAATATCATCAGCCTATCTCAGTCCACTGCTGGACGCAAGCCTCTCCTATAAACTATGTGTATGGATACATTAGAAGGTAATTGCCCATCATCGTCACACTGGGTAAGCTGGTTGGCAATCACAGTGTTGTGCCCATGGTCCATGATGATGCTGCTGCCCATCATCAATGTTTTTAAAACTAATATTCAGTAAGACTTCAATCTCTTAGTCAACTCTTAAAACACCCACGGGAAGATTTGGGGTGGTGATAAATGTATTCTTAATGCCATCACCAAGGGGCCAATGCACATAATATTAACTTCAAATTCAGTTTTGATTCTCTGGTGAGGTGGCATTTAAGGTACACCAGTTATTTTGTACATATTAGGGTGCTTCTTATTTTTGCAATTTTGTAGGATGTTCAAACCAATAAAGGCGCTTTTTGCTCTCCCGATAATAAAAAAACGACGAATTATTTTGTCTTTCTTGAACTTCGTACTTCAGTAGTGACCCCTAATTTTTGTTTATAATAACTGAAAAAAAATCCTATGGTTTACTTATCAAATAACAAAATGAGAGGGTGCCCAATAATAAATTGCAATCGGGAGAGCAAAGAGCTCCTTTATTGGTTCGAACATCCTACAAAATTGCAAAAATAAGAAGCACCATAGTACATATAAAAAAAATTATGTTGCTTCAGTTTTCTTAATGTACTTGAGCGATTGTCATAGAAAGCATTATTTATTTATATTTAGGGATGTGATTACTTCATCATAATGTATTTTTTACAAATTTACTGTAAGAGCTTAGACTTTTACTGTTTTGTATTTGATATTTTTAAATAAATGTAATTAATTGAAAATGTATTTAATACTTGAATACCATAACTAAACTATATCTCTTGTTTATAGATGAATTAAAACGTGAGAGGGACTTCTACCGCGTCCGAAACCTGCCCTGCCCGAAGGACGCAGCCCTGGCCCTCGGTGACAAGGGGGGCGCCGGCGAGGAGCCCGAGCAGCCTGACAACACGGACAACCATAGGAAAGATGAACAGGTAAGTATTGTGCTGTTTTACAGTCTAATGCGTGTAGAATGGTCACTTCCATATGTTCTGAAATCAGATAAATTGAGGAGTGGGATAAGGAAAATTTTTGCATTAGAAAGTTCTCAATTCAGCACTCTATCTGTATGTATGCCTTAACCCTTGAATAAAATTCGTAAGTAAAAAAAATCGTGCGTTCCATTCCCGCCTCCTCGCCATTGTGTAGAACAGATAATTTTGTCTTAAAAAAATACAAAAAGTGGGTAGACTATGTACATTGCCAATTTAAGGGTTAAGGTTGCCTGGTAGTAAACGCCTCATGGCATTAAGTTCGCCTTTTGTATATTAAGTTTTGCTTTAGTTTAGAGCAATAAAATTTAAATGTATTCAAATAAAGTAAAAATCAATTAAAGTTCAGTCTAATCGGTGTCTAGAAAATTTTGTTAATATTTAGTCACTGCTGTATTTAAATATCTGCTAGTCATAGAGAACCTCCCATAGAGTACCAGTGTTGATAATTTCATACTCGTTACGAATCACCAAAACTCTTCGCTCGAAGAGCGGGCAGGGAAGGTGTTAGCGCGCTACGGTTGGTCGTTTCAAGGACGGCGGGCAGTCCCGCTGTTTTATAGGGATGGGACACGTCTGTTACTTAATCGATAATCATTCTGGTTACATTTATTACCAAAAATTAGTAGTTATCGACAACAATGTATAATCTAAAAGTTTATTTCCAGGTCAATGTGTGCTTGGAGTGTATATCTACATCTCTTCGCACACTGAAGCGGAGTTTCATCCGCTGCTCCGCACAGGCCACCATTACTCACCTCAAGAAGTTTGTAGCCAAGAAAGTCCTCAACGGGATAGAGAAGTATAGAGAAGTAAGAGGTAGTCAGAGGATGATTCTCCGAGCGTTTTAACCGCTCGAATTCGTCATTGTCGCCCCGCGATTATTACCGAAACTGAAGGATGAGTACTTGAGTAGCAACAACATTGATTGCGCTAGACTTGTTATTGGTACTGAATTACGTTTACATTAAAATAACATTTTTAGGGTCATCTCTTGTAGACGACAATGACGAAATAAAAACTGAGAGCTTATCGCGAACATGGAATAGTACATTGTGTATTAAGGGCGGTAAATAAGAAACTGTGAACGAGTGTGAAAGTAAAGCCCAAGCCGAAGGCGCGGGCTTTACTTCTCACGAGTTCATAATTCTTGTACCGCCCGTGGCACATACAATGTTTTTCATCACACCTGTGAGGCAAAAAAAGTAAATAAAACTATATATTTTCATAACTCTACTCTAAAATGGTCTAAATCATTTCTCAAAATCAGGGATGACTTTTTATCATTTTTATAACAGAAATCCCGGCTAGTGCGACGTAATGTTGTATGAAAATCCTTGATTGCCCTAGGGCGTAATGACGCATCTACGGCGCGCATCGCCGCAGCGCATTCGCGTACATACCGAACAGGTGTGATGAAAAAATGTAAATAGATGAGTCCACACTGACTGAACTGCCGCGCGATGTTGCTCGGTCATTGTTGCCGTACCTTGAGCGATGTGGGTTCAAATCCCACATATGACATCTAATATTTAAATTGAAATTTCAGCGGCCTATTGTCCAACGCGACTGTTGGACAATAGGCCGCCCCGAAGAAATACGGCACTCTAAAACGTAATATCGTCGTTGAGAATGTCAATTCCGTTATGTGCACAATTTCAGGAACTGAAAAATCAATTCAAAGTATGTATATTTACAGTCTTCTTTTGTCAAATTTTAAGTCGACACGTGGGTATTGGCAGTCTCAACGACGATATCTACAATATAGAATATTCTAGATATCGTAACATTAAATTTGAACCTTAATGTTATAACGATACCGTTTGTTTGTCAATATAAATGTTGTAGTGGCACGAGCTAACTCAGTAGCTAGCGGCTTTGCGATATTAGGTACATAGCCTTTGAAAGATTGAGGTTCAAAGCGAAAAGTTCATCTGGGAAGAGTCGAATTATTACGGTCAAAGAACTAGGCAATATATGATTCCGCGTATTTTTAATGATATACCTTCAGTACTTCGTACGATTTTCTTACAAAAAATATTTTTAAAAAGTATTTTAAAACCTTACTGTTAAAAAGGTATAATGTCACGGGTAGTGTAAGTGAATGATTGGTAAATGATAAGATATATTTACTGTTTATAAGTTATATTATATTATCTGTTTCAAAACTAAAACCAGTAAATATTTACGTTATGTATGTATTAGTGGTGCGAGAGGTAACATGCTGGCGGTAGGCAACAGAACTCGTTTGTCATAGGTACCTATTTAAAAACAGCCGACAATGTGATGCCTTCTGCGCTGCTAGCTATTTATAGGTATAATAATAGAATAGATATTAGATGTAAGTTTAAGAAAGGGTGTCTTTTTCTTTCGGCAACAAACTGTTTTGCAGTTTGGCGAAGTTTTGTAGTAGTTTTAAGTATTTTACACTGAAAAAAATATTTACCAAAGTGACTTAGGTTGGCTATATTACGAGGAAACTTTGATATATGTAACAAATCCTTGCTATCAAATTTAAAAAACTAAAAAGGTTGAAGTCGATACCAGAGTTCAGGTTAAATCAACAAAGAACATTGTACATTATACCAAACAACTGGTGAAATCAACAAAAAACTGGTGTGATCAACCAAATCAATTTAGTAGAATGCCAACATAAAAAGTTTGGTAAATTAAAAAATAAATTTGTGATAGGATCCAATCAACCTTAATTTCCGGTTAGAATTACGCAAGATCCGATAAATCCAACTTAGCATTTTTTTTCAGTGTATCAATCTTAGAAATAAATAAAAATAAAAAAAGTAAAAATATGCGTTATATTCCAGATCGACATACTATGCAACGACGAGCTCCTAGGCAAAGACCACACGCTCAAATTCGTGTACGTGACGCGCTGGCGCTTCCGCGACCCGCCATTACGGCTGCAGTACCGGCCCAAGATTGACCTTTAACCTGCCACTGACTTTACCCCCGTATTAAGAAATGTCTCTTAATTTAGCAAGCCGCTAAGTTTGTCCCTTTCGAACTTATCAATATGTCTATTAGGGTGCTTCTATTTTTTGCAATTTAGTAAGATGTTCGAACCAATAAAGGAGCTCTTTGCTCTTCCGATTACAATTTTCTATGGGGCACCCTCTCATTTTGTTATTTGATAAGTAAACCATATTTGTTTTTTTTTTCAATAAAACAAAAATTAGGGGTCGCTACCGAAATACGAAGTTATAGAAAGGCAAAATGATTAGTCGTTTTTTTATTACTTCGGTAGCGACCCCTAATTTTTGGTGGAGCAAAGAGCTCCTTTATTGGTTCGAATATCCTACAAAATTGCAAAAATAAGAAGGACCCTAATGTCTATAAGACCGAAAAGGACAAACGGATTGTCAAGTTAGCCGTTTACAAGCGCGGATCCAGGGGGGCAAAGGGGGTACTTGCCGCCCCCTTGACACTGGACTTAGGTATGCCTAGGTACTGTTTTAAGTATAAAATACTATCAAGTATTTAAATTTTGACATACACACTGATAGGTGTACCATCGAATAAAAAAAGACAAAATGTACTGAGGCAATACCTGTCATACACTCTAGTAAGACTCGATAGGTGTCGATAAATTTATATATTTCAAGCACTGGCTAAATTACGCTAGTGTTTTGTTTTGCCGTGAAAAATCCGAGCTCTATTCATATCAGTGTTGGGCAAAACGTAATTGAATTACTAATTAATAATTACAATGACTAAAAGTAATTAATGTAATTATTAATTACATTTTGCAATTAATTACTTATAAAATTACAAATTACTTTTGTCTTATAGAATATTTTTGATCCCTTATTTTTTTAAATACAATAAATGGTCGGTGAAAATATGCTTAGATACTTTATATTCTGGAAATATAATATCTGTGTGCCAAATTTGAGTCAATTTAAATAAATATAAATGTAGGTACACACATTTATTGTTTTGATTATTAAATCATTGCAATCAGACCAAGTAAACACGTATACTTCTCATTGTTTGTAAAAAAGTTGACTTAAAGTAATTTAGTAATTTAATTACAAATTAATGTATTTAGAATTACAAATTACATAGTAATTTCAATTACCTACATGAAATTTTAATTACATTCAATTTAATTAACGTAATTGAATTAGTAATTATGTAATTTGTAATTGAATTACAAAAAGTAATTAATTGCGCCCAACACTGATTCATATCATAAGGCAGTGCCCCCCTCAACCAAGTCCTTCCTGGATCCGCGCCTGGCCGTTTATGAATAAGGGAGTTCGATAAGACCGAAAAGACAAACGACTTAGCGGCTTGCTTAGTTACGAGACGTTTATGAATAAGGGGGATACCACATGATTGGTGCGACAGTATGTCACCACGAGATCTTGCCGTCTTTTAATAAGTATATTAATATAGGAAGGTCGGTTTTTAACTAACTATATTATAAAAGAGTGACGGATACGAGTGATATACTGTAGCAGCAATGTATTAAGCTTAATGACCTGTGTCGCGTGATCCTGCTACACAATATACCTATTTAACGCCGACTATGTATTATAAAAAATATGATAATTTATTTTGGCCGCTGCGGTCCAAGATCGATCTGTATCTTGTTTCTGACATGTGTCGCATGACACTTTAACACAAAATCATAATTTTTTGGTTTTTGACGCGATCAGCCGGACGCGAATTTGCCGCACGTGGCGTCTCCTTTAGTGTAGACATGCCTCATCTGGCCTACTACCGCGAACTTCGAAATTTCTTAAATTTCGAGGATTTTTCTCAGTCACTCCAACGAAAGCGTCATTAGAGTGACAAAGACAAATCCTCGAAATTTGCGGATTTCGAATTTCGCGGTAGAGCCGCATGCCTCGGGCAGCAAATTCCTCGCGAGGCGGGTCGCCCAGTTTAAAAGGTCGTAATATTTTTTTTATTTTAGTACATATGGTGCCTTTTTTAGGCGCTAGTGCGAGAAGTGGCACATTTTACGTCAGGTCCAAAACTTCGGAGGGCCATCTGTACTAAAAAACGTCGTACGAGACACGTGCGAAAACGCAAAAACGACAAGAACGAAATTTCATTTCATGTTTTTGGTACTTGTGTCATAATGTACTATTACTCCGATGGTGAGGAGTCTGAGAGACCGCTTTTATATTTGACATGACGTTAAAAAGGTTAGTACAATTTCAAGCATTTCTATACTAACAATTCATACTTACTGTATAGGATTAGAAAGTGAGCTTGTAATGTGCAGCTAATAAATTATGGCACAAAATTAACTTGGTCAAATCATTAGTCTCTAATACTATGTAATAATTGTATACCGAAACACAGAACTTTTTTTAACATCATTCTGTATTAATATTTACTTGAAAAGCAACATTTTCACTTAGTATTCGCACAATATTTTATGAAAGCTCAGAACTGATCAGAGGAGCAATTAGTGAAAAGTGAAAACACTACGAGGTTGGCAAATCAGGGACTTGAAAATGACTGGTTTGAAGTGTTGTGTAGTTTAAAAATATACATAAGGATCATGCCACACCACACCTATTTGTAAGTAGTAATAGAATTTGTACTTTGAGAGATGCACTCACTTCAGAACATATTTTTTTATCATCAATGTTTAGCGTCTGTTGTTTTAATAAATAATTTGTAAATGAATATGATAATTTTGTGAACAAATTAACTGATATTATAAATGTATTAATAATTGTATGATTTGACAAATGAAATTAACAAATTGTACTATTTATTTAATTTTCTAATAAAAAATATTTTAATTTAGTTACCTCCTGTCCAATTCTTAACAACAATAATAAGAATTGTTTTAGTACATCTAATTTCAATGTAAATTCGTGTATTAGGATAATATGAAATACTATACATGTTTTTATTTTAGGTTGTTATTATGTTTTAGTTAATTTGTTATGCTTTTAGTTTCTTCCTTAACGACTGTGGGATAGTTATCTCATTTTAACGGACATTTTTATGAAAAAGACATCTACAATTGTGTTTAGGTTCAATTTAAACAGACTGGAGAACATTAGCCTAATTTAAATCTTCCTTCTTAGTTAATTTAATTAAGTAAATGATTTATTTAAAATGCGGAGCGACTTTATGTGGATTAATTGAAATATATTTAGTTGTAATGTTAAAGTTTGTTTTATTGAGCTTTCGCGCGTCTTGTTTCGGGCGGCCCCCCATCCATTGACATGTGCCGTCAGTCACCTCAGATTATTTTTCATGTTATTATGGCACTGGTCTCACCGCGAGCTACTAAGCTATGAACTATCGGCTATAAACACGAACAAAAGACGCACTTAGAAGAAGCGATACTCGCCCAGCGTTGATAGCTGATAGCCTCGAGAGTATCGCCGTGTCTCTTTTTTTTACACAGGAGTCCCTATCTTTTGTTCGTGTTTATTGCCGATATTTACTAGCTTAGTAGCTCGCAGTGAGACCAGTGCCTATAGAGTTTTACTAACCATGATGCACCAATACGCGATCTGCTGAGTAATTGAAGTTCCGTCAAAAATCCAATCACGTTGGCTTTTTTGTACTAATACTTTTTTAGCTAACTACTATATGCGCTCAGTTTGCTTTTGGAGATCTTTTGTAGTAGGCCAGTGAAACAACTATTGTACAAATTATTCGTTTTATTTACATTCGTTATAAAACACTGTTAGTCGATGGTAACTTAGTCTACGTAAAACCACGAAATAGATAATAAATTAATAAATAATTGTACTTTTATAAATTAAATCGTTCATACGACTAAAACAATGACAATAGGCCCCAGGTATACTTGCCTGCGATTATAATCGCTTTTAGAGCGCCGCCCCATCGTCGACGTCTGATCGAAAAAAAACTCTTTTGAATTTCGTTCAATAATATGTCAATAACTGTCAAATTTGCCGACCGACGTTTTGGACGATCGAGATGATAGACACATTTATCGTTCGATGGGGGACCGCTCTAACTATTGGAACCCTGCGGCCCTACCGAAATCCGCAGTTTTCAGGGATTTTTCTGTGTCACTAATGACGCCTTCGTTGTATGAGATAAATCCGCGAAATTTACGAATTTCAGTTTTCGCGGGAGTAGGCGAGTTATGATGTCATACACATTATGACACTTCACAAACACAAAAAACATCATTTAGGCTGTGGCACAATAAAGCATAAAAGCGACCTATGAGATCTCACACAAGAAACGATTCACAATTAGATATAGAATAAACACAATCAACAATATTATTCAAAATCAATTTGTTATGAAATTCAGTACAACTGCGTTAGCACATCTTTCAGAATCGTCTGTCAGCTCATACTCAGGCGTGGTGCCCCACCCGTCACACTGGACTTATGATTGCCTAGGTGTTGTTTTAAGTATAACATACTGTCATATCATAGGGCAGTGCCCTCCCCCCTCAACGAAGTCCTGGATACGCGCCTGGCTCATACAGTGGCGGATACATCGGAGCGACCACGGTGCTCAAAAATATCTGAACATGCATTCTAATCCCACAATAGAGGCTCAGATTTGCAGATCCAGGTCCCGGATGATTGTATTATTACCATGTACAGTCGCCATCAGACATATCGAAGCGTCCCGAGCGCTCAAAAATATCTGAACGCCTCTATCGTTATGGCAATAAAGGCGTGTTCATATATTTTTGAACGCACTGGACGCTTCGATATATACCTACTGTAGGCGCATTGGACGTGACTAACCACCCCCTTATTCATAAACGTTTGTTAACTTAACAAGCCGCTAATAAGTGTTCGTCCCTTTCGGTCTTAACAATGTGTCCATAAGAGCAAAAGGGACAAACAATTATTAGCGGCTTGTTAAGTTAACAAACGTTTATGAATAAGGGGGTAAGTTTATACGAGTGAATAAATAAATTGAAAGCATTTGTGAGACATTCGACTCTGAAAGATGTTTACTATTGGCAGATAAATCAGATAATACCATATACTATTGAGGTAGAATTGTGAAATTCGTTATGTTGTGAATTTAAATAAATACCAGAGGATTTAGCTATGAAGTCAAAAACATAGTAGACATGAGTATTTAAATATTGTGTACCCAATTAGTGTGAGACGTAAAAAAAATATCTGTCAGTTTTGCGATGCCAATTAAGTATGAAATCAATGAAAACTATTATGAGATTTTATATTGTACTATCCCGTATAAGTAACATGAAATGAACTCGAAACCCAATAGTTTATTATTGTAATTGAATGTTTATCATCACAAAACTAACTGCGATTTATTTTTTTGACAACTCCGCTACTAAGTAGAGTACGATTTTCTGAAATACTCACATATTGTCAATGTCCATGTTCAAATAATCTTAAGGCATTTAAGTACACATTGGCCCAATGATGTCGATTCTGAGGGATTTTTTCCGAAACCTTATGTATGTCAGATGTGCTCTTAGTAGGTAGTGTAAGGTTACGTAGTAAACTAGGACCCCTTATGGTTTCGCCTGTCTGTCCGCAACTTAGCCCACTGACAGTTAGTATAGTTAGGGAAATATTATTTGACCGACTTTTATCTTACGACCTTTTGTTTTGCGTCATTAACAATAGAAAAGTGCTCGACTGTTGCTTGTCTAGTTAAGTGTTAACGCAAAACAAAAAGTCATAAGTAAGATATAAGCGATTGTTATCAATCGTCAAATAATATTTCACAAACTATGCTAGAAATTTGCAATTTGGTATAGGTAAGTTTAGATATTAGTCACACCGATGAAGTGGTTTAAGAGGTGGAATTATAGAAAAAAATATTTTTCGGTTACCTCCCCTACACGTACTGCGGGGATGTTTTTTACTGAAGTCCTACAGATACCCGACTTAGAATAAATCATTTCAAAAGAGTAAGGGGTCCAAGAAAGGTTTTTCATCTAAAGTAGAGGCATCGTAAGAAGTCGTTTTTGACGTTTGTTTGCACATGAAGTTCTGTAAATGTTCACAGATAGTATAATGGAGCAAATGTCAAACTTCATTGTTGCCTGTACGGAATAGTGATACTACTGTTGCTGCAATTTACCGATACGTCAATCGAAATAAATAAGTAAACCTTTTTTTATGGAGGTACGAATAATTGCTATAATAGTAGGTACGCACATATCGTCAGTTGTAATATGAATTAATGTAACCACCAAATGACGACTTTTCAGGAGGGCCATAAAACGAAATTAAAGTAAGATGTATCTTTTTAGTTAATTATCCTATTGAAATGATGTTTATCTTGTTTGTTTTATTTTTGAGAGGTCTATTTGATAGACAGTTACTAACTGCGACCACACTTATAGTTCAGGAAATGGCTGGTGCTTACGTTAAATATTTTCAAAAAAATTTGAAGATACGTTAACAAATCAATGAAAATCATCAAAAGTGGAAATTCGGAATTTACTGTAACTCACAAATTGAAACCGAATTGCTTATGAGCCTAACAATGCAGGCGGCGCTTACAGCAGTGACGTTTATAAAAATATGGTGAGTACATTAGGAAAGACATGTTTTGTACTTACAAATTCGTACTTACGTTAAAATATTGTCTATGATTTTTGGAAACCTTTACATACGTTAATAAAAAAAGTAGAAACCTAATAAAATGGCAAAGTTTTTGTTAACGTATTCGACATTTTTTTCTAGATATCAATATTTTATATACACCGTTCGATAGAGCAGGAAATTTAAAGTCGAACGATATACTTAACTCAATTTTGTCAGCCCGTGTGCCCGGTGGATACGCGGCTTTACAGACTGTGTTGAACTTGACAACCCGATAAAATTGTTGTAAAATCACGTACCTATAATTTTATTTTTCGTATAACAATAATTTATGTACCACTACGTTATTTATCACCTAGATGTGCTCTGATTTTAATACATGGTTTTAGTGAGTTTATATACTGTATATACAACATTTCTCTATATGACGTCTCCGACACCAAAATTTCGATGCCTGCTAATGATTCTAATTAAGATCAACAAACACTTTTTCCCCTCACTAGCTCGTAAAGTGCTCGTTTATCCTTTAATACGAACGTGTAAAAACGCATATTATTCACTTGTGTGGCAAAGTAATGATCTTGGTTTTGGAATAACAAAACGTAAAATGCTCATGGAAATTGTTCCATATTAATGATAATTAAATAATTTGTTTGAGAATTTAGTGTAAAATACAAACCTTTATATAATATGATGATTTTAACATATAAATCCTAAAATTCCATAAGTAACAATTGTTTTAGTGAATGATGATAAGATGACTAGATGCAATCACAAAACGCAGAAAATGTCAACGTCAACATTGTCAAAGAATATTATAGGTTATAATCTTTATTTACCGACTCGAACACGCATAAAAATAGTAAACTAAACAACTTTCAGGGTGTTCTGTTATAATTTTGTAAAAATAATGAATGAGAATGATTTAATAATGCATTGGCGTTGGTGTGCAACTACAGGAATGTGTTAAAATCGTGCTGCGTTTACTTTTTCGTGGTAAGTTTACTGCGACAAAATCTTGCATTAAATACATGATGCATTTGGAAAATTATTATCACTAACGATGATCTATGATAATGATGATTGTAATGTGAACAAATAATTACCTTTTTTGAGTTTCCTCGCTATAGTGAGGGGAAAAGTTTTGTGTTACACACGGGTGCAAATGTATTTTACTTCTCGTATGTTAAAACACTCGCTGCTCAGGATTCTATTTTAGAACCACTCGCTTCGCTCGTGGTTCAACTATAGAATCCTTTCGCTTGCTCGTGTTTCAATTTCATACTCGCGGGTAAAATACAACTTTGCACCCTTGTATAACAAATAACTATTTTTAATTCGGATATTCGGATTACCAAACACTTTTTTAATGGCAAGTACCTACCAGATCTAACGCCCTTTCGCACTTGACTGAAAATTTTACGACGATAAAATCGAGCCTTTCACAACACTATTGTGAGCTGTCAAAAACGACTTCTTACGATGCCTCTACTTTAATCAGTATTTTAGGAGATAAAAACTCCAGAAATTAAAAAATAATCTAATCCTCTTACTTTTGCATCCGTGGGTCTAAAAAATATGTACAAAATCATGAATATTAAGGCTTATAGAATACTTTCAAAGAAAACTCTTTTGAACATATTCCAGCCGATTTTGACCAACTGCGGATCCCAACACTGAGCTTGGTCGGTTTTTAGTTATGATGGCAGATGGCTCCAATGTGTACTGTTCTTAAATTTAGTTATACATTGCTCGCTTTTACTACGATCCCTCGCACTTTACCCCTTGACTCGGCGCGGTCGAAACGTCAAACATGAATGATTTATCGTCATTACTAATAACCAATTTATAATGATCGGACGACGGTAGAGGCATGTTAGGTTTCGCGTGGTCCCTCTTGAAGTGCCTGCTTAAATGACTGGTCTGTGAAAATTTCCTGTCGCATATCTTGCATTGATATTTCTTCTCACCGGTGTGGACTACCTAAAATAAACAAAAAGGTGATTAATACATTATGATTTTACACAAATTAACCTAGTCTCTCAAATTTAAGTACAAAAGTATAGGTGCAGTGAAATAACAAAAAAACTCTCCGAGATTAGCCGAGACTGAGATCTCGCAATGGGCAATTAAGGTGATAAATTTAAGAGGGCGTACCTTATGTTGTTTATGAGTGTTCCTTCCTTATCTAGTAACAACTTTTTAACCTCAAAGTGCACATAATCTACCGTAACATTTATCATCATCATCATCATCAGCCTGTGTTAGTCCACTGCTGGACGTAGGCCTCTTCTATTAACTATGCGTGAAGACGCATTAGGAGGTAAATGCCCATAATCGCCACGCTGGGCAAGCGGATTGGCGATCGCAGTAATGTGTCCACTATGATGACGCTGCTGCCCATCATCAATCTTGTGGAATGGTCAGTGACACTTCAATCCCTTAGTCGACTCTTACGACACCCGCAGGAGGAGTTGGGGTGGTGACAAATGTATTCTTACTGCCGTCACCACACGGCAAATTCGATTGCTTTACAGCAATCGCGTGAAAAATAAATAATCTAACTAAAATACTGGCTTGGGTCTCCAAGAGTGTGAGTAAAAAGCTATTTAAAAGTTTTTGAACTTTGGCTGCCGGCATGTTGTGTGTAGTCAATATGCCAATCACTAACGCTCAGCCGCGAACGAAACGCAACTGTCTTTGTCGCACTAATAAAAGAGCGACAAACGAAAACTACGCTATGCTACTGAGCGTTAGCGATTGGTATCTTGGCTATACAAGGGTTGTTACCTTGTGTTGTTTAAGAGCGGACGACGTGTAAAATGTCTTGCCGCACTGCTCGCAGTGGTAGTCGCGTTGTCCTTTGTGTCGCTTGAGGTGCACATTGTACGCACTACAGGTGACGAAACCGCGCTGGCATTCCTTACACCTGTACCTGGAATAATACGAGCAAATATTACCGCTAAAATGTACAGACACGAAAAGATAGTCGTAGCTTTTCGCTACCTTTCATAAGCTAGACAATGTCAGAGAATTCAGCAGTTGGAGTGAGCGCTTATAACTTGACAAAATCCTACATGTATATTTAGTACATTATTGTACAATACAACATTTATTGATGTAAATGGATCTCCCAAAATTCCATACGCCACAAACGTCTTGGTGAAGAAATAAAGACGATCTTGGCGAAGAATGGGTTTCTCTGCGTTGTGAATCATTTGATTGTAGATCCACTTTTCAGGGAACCCTGGGAACTAAGAACTAATCAGACTTCTTAATTATGTACTGAAAAGTTTCCTGAAGTCGCAGCAAACGACTTGTGCAGATATAGCAAGAATATGGGTTCTCTGCAATATGGATCCTTTGGTGAAGCTTCAAGTCCGCTTATCACGGAACCTTGGAAACCGCTAACTAACCTGACTTCCTTATTGTGTATCCTGATATGTATTGAGAGGTTGCCAGAAGTTGCAAACGTCTTGGTGCAGAGATGACAAGAATATGGTTTCTCCCCGTTGTGGATCCTTTGGTGGACCTTGAGGTCCGCTTTTATGGGGAATCCTGGAAGAAAATATAACGTTGGATCTGATTCTCTTTTAGCACTTTTTTAAGACGAGTATTGTATTACAAATATTACAATACACTTAGTTATATCTTGCATACTTAAACGTATTGTCATTATCTGTGATGATTATATTATACACAGTACTTTTAAATAACCAAAGCAAACGAACACCGGGAAATCTTGCAGATGCCACTAACTATGTGAACATGGTGCGTGTACGCAATTATTAGGCTTAAAGATGCAATACGCATATGAGCGATGCTAGAGTATTAGCTCCGAATATTTGATCAAATGCGGCCACCTATTGTGAGCCCGCATGAACTCGTGTGTATGTTGGTGAAATATGGATGAAAAGTTTACACTTCTTGGAGTCAGAAATATTTTACTCGTTATGCCATGTAATGTACGCAAGTTGTAGAGCATAATCGTCCAAACCTTATAAAAATTGATCTCACGACTGTTGGTTAAGAGTATTAGGATTATTACACAGATTTCATTTTATATTACCTTTCCCGCAATCCTGGCAAAGGTATGTTTTTTCTCCTTTGTGTCGCTTCATGTGTATAGAGAGCTGGGCGCTTTGTACGAAGTTTTTGAAGCAAACATCGCAACTATACAGCTTCTCTCCTGGAAATAAATATAACGAAACCGTTATTTTTATTTAATCATCTGCCTTTATTCCTATAATTTAAGTAAACTATGAGATGTATCAGCAGGGTCTTTGATGAACTTGAAATATAACTTGCATTACTATGTTATTTAATAAATTATAATTAACTAGGAAACTGGGTGCCCCAGTGGTACGGGTCTCCTGAGTGTAGACTTTCTTGTCTAACACATGTCTAGCACATCTGGAAATGGCGTCTAGATACGGTTTATGAGGCCGGTGCGACGGCAGAACTGCTTGGGAACAGTAATCGCAGTGGTACGACTTCTTACGAGTTTGTACGTTCTTGTCCTGGAACAGAGCGCTGTAACCTGTGGAAATGGCTTCCAACCTTTATGCATGCATAACCACTCACATGCTTTGATTGTTGCGATAGACTCTATGTCTATGTAAAATAAGAGTGATGACATGTAACAAAAGCTACATGAAGCAAGTGAATGGATAAGATTGACGAGGCTAGTCCGGCGGTTGAACTTGGAACAGTGCTCGCAGTGGTAAGAGTTCTCGCAAGTGTGTGTATTCTTGTGATGGAATAAGGCGCTGTAACTTGTACAAATAATGGCTGCGAACCTGTATACATGCAGATATAGTTGCCGAAACCAGTGCGACGGTTGAACTTGGGACAGTATATACTCGCAGTGGCACGAGTTCTCACGAGTGTGTGCCCTCTTATGTTAGAACAGGGAGCTGTAACATCTGTAAATAATGGCTGCGAACCTGTATGCATCCGTATATGGTTTACAAGGCCGGTGCGGCGACTGAACTGTTTCGGGCAGTACTCGCAGTGATATGGGGTCTCACGAGTGTGTATCTTCTTGTGCTGGAATAGAGCACTGTAACCTCTGGAAGAATAAATATTATGCAGCAGCTTTTATATTAACAATAATAATAATACTTCATGTTAGAGGTGCGTTTTGATTCTGAAGTGAATCCCATCAAGGTGACTTGATTTATTCTAAATAGATATAGAATAATAGGTACTATCGAAAAAAAATACCTTTGTGGTCAGCCCAGCGCCACTTGTACCTACAGTTGTGATATTTCGCAGATATTATTTAATATAATTGTTAGATTACGTTCCATAATACAGACCAGATTGGAGGAAGAAAAAAAAGAAAAAATAAGAATTTTAAACAGATCATGAGATAGAGTTTCATTAAAGTAGTAGATAAAAATTGCACTTTTTATCAAACATAAGAAGTGTAACAAAAATAGTGGTGATCTGTTTAAAGGCCCATTTAGTATCAAATTCATAATAGGAATAAGTAGAAGAAAAATTTAGGTTTTTTTTACTTTTTTATTGGAATACGATAAGATAATGAAGAGCCCTTAAATGTATCGCCTCTAATTCTGTTAACTCTGTATGAATTGTAATATATTTTTCTAGGCAGAATCCGAATAGCAAAAAAGTGAAATTTTGTTAACTTTAATCAGTAGTCACATAACTCACATTATACGGCTACGGCGTCTACAGGCATATAAAAGCCAATATTTATCCAACAGGTATATTTTATTTGAGGAAACATCCCTAATACTTATACATATTTTGTATGGGAATGGCTACCAAAGTACCTACCTGAACGTAGCAGAGCACTCCACACACTTATAGGGCCTGAGGTCCGTGTGGCAGATCTTGTGGGCCTTCAAATTACTCTTGGTGCTAAGGATCTTGCCACACACATCGCACTGATGGGGCAACTTGCTTGCCACATCCACTAGAAAAATAAGTAAAATAAATGTCTACTATAAAAAAATCAACTGGTACATATTACCGTGCTAAGTAAAAAAGACGCATCTCTTATAGCAGTTCTAAGTGAGATGCGTCCTTTTTAGTTAGGATGGCAGCATAAGAAAGTGCTGTACTCACCAATTTTTTTCCGTCCTCTTTTCTTTTTCGGTTTTTCTCCGTCTGTGTTAAAATCTTGAAACAACATAAATAAACAATATTATTTTCTAAATAAAGGAGAATTTACTTTTTTGACATCAAACTGTGATACTTATGGACCTTGGATAATGAGACACAATACAGTAACAAAATTGTTGTTCAATTCATAAAATCCCCCTAAATAGGTAGTAGACTAGACTTTTTGAATTGAATCCCATAAATGAATTCAATCATTGAACATTGAAATAAATATTTTTGGTTATTATTGAATCGAAAATACTGGCCAACAGCTAAGGCTTTCACCTTAACTGACATATAATGTTTTATGTTATAGTAAGAAACTAAACCTTTGTCCTTTTTCTTCAGCTGTATATCTCCCAAGAATATGTTGTCATCATCTGCATCCCATCCGCTGTCATTGCCATTTTCATATTCATTGCAGTTCACTTCTGAAATATCACAAGTACTTTAATTTCTTCTACTGTATCATAGTAAATAAAGAAACATTTTCCATTATTCTTACCAAGTTTTATATCATCTTTAATATCGTTTTCCGTACACTCAAAAACCTCATTAATAACATTACATACTGCATTGAATTCATCTTTAATGTCCACATCATCTTCGTTTTTTACTTCTTCTGTCTCAGTTTTAGGTTCTACATTTTCTGCAGCTTCTAATAAATTAGATTTGACAAGATCTTCATTTTTTATGTCAGTATTGATGTTTTCTAAATAGTTCCGGAGTTTGAGGTCGCTCTGCTCGCATTTGAGGTTAAAAGCGTAAGAACGCTTCAACTGGCGGCTGCATTCTTTGCAGATTGCATTGGGGAGACCATCACCTTTGGTTGGCTAAAAGCATAGTAAATGGTATGCATAAGGTACCCGCTTATATCTTGTTTATGGTACAATATGTATCATATCATAATGTTTTCTGTTTAATTGTTTAAATTTTATTTGATTGGTCTGGATTGTTAAAATTGTTTCAGTAAGGTTGCCCTAAAGAGCAAGGCTCGGAACCGGTTTTTTTTTGGGAACCTCGAAATAGCCCAATATTTTAAATGTTTTATATTCTTTATGCAGTACTCAAAATGTTATGAAATTACCAATGTTGTATTTTGAAATTACTCCATTAACAAAGAATTGATGTACCGAAGAACAAAAAAGAACGAAATTTGAACCATTCTTTTGTATGGAGTAAAAACCGGTATCCGAGCACTGCTAAAGAGTCCTCTTTGGTTTTATCCCCATTTAAAAAATATCTTAACATTACCATTTACTAGTTTGATTCCTTAGGACGTAAAATAGAATATAATTGAAATTGTTACATATTATGTTATCATAAAACAAAACAAACTACCCAATTTTGCACAATATTTGATTTCATTCCTTGGATTGTTTTCCTTTTATGATGGGAAGATTGGGAAGCCAGTAGTATATAGTAAACATAAACACTATTTACATATTCATTAAATCTCCCTGGTGTACATAAAACACATATTTGGGATTAGATAATATTACATTTAAGAGGCGAGTTTTTGTGTATCAGGGATTTTTATACAATGTATTGTGGGTTCCGTACAACAACACCCTTAGGATGCTATTAAGGATGCCTAAATATTGCAGCGCATCGGGAATGTTTGCCGAGGCTCAAACGGACGACTTTTTCGCCGTCAGACGAAAAAGAATCGTGTCCCTCATGAAGCGAGTGTGCTGCAGCAGTAATGGTGTCCTAAGGGTGTTGGATGAACTGTGGGACTGTGCGATAACTAAGTATCGGGTGGATGTAGTTATTGGCAGGGCCAAATAGAGCATTAATGTGTTCTTTTAGATTATAACTACTAAAATAGTTTTATTTATTAAATTGTTATTAATTGTGCTATATTACTAACACTCTATGGATCACTTTGGGACTTAACAAAAATTTTTTTTTTATTAGTATAAGATACTAACTAAACATTATGACCTCAAGGATTTTTATGAGATGTTCAAGCGTAATAACAACACTCGTCTGAGAGGTCATCACTTAAAGCTAGAGAGTAAGAGATCTCACAGTAACCCTTATAAACACTTTTTGAGCAACCAAGTAGTGAGATGTTGGAACAAACTCCCAGAGGATGTGATCTCAGCACAAAATGTGAATAAGTTTAAAAATGGACTTGACAAGTACATCACATCTACAACTTGACTATGATTATTGTCAGAATGATCACTGGATACAGGCTACATCAGTTTTCTAACTGCCTGCCTGCTTATTAAATAATAATAATAATAATATTTATAAATCAGATAGATGTATTACATAACTGTTTACTAAAAATAAATGAATCTGTATTTTTGCAATTGTTCTAATGGGAAGTTCTGTGACAAGGGACATTCTGTGGGTCTTAATAAAAAAATGATAAATTGTGAACTTTCTTTAGGTTTAGATAATATTGTAAATCTAGCCAGTTACACATTTCCAGTTATACATAATGGCTAAAGAATCAGTCTCACGGGACAAAAATAGATTGTCAATCATCTAAACTAAACGGCTTTACAAATAGAGATCAAACCTTCCTTGACAACAACTGTTTCGCCTGGATTGTTTATGTATATAATATTTATAATGCATACCTTAAGCTTCGTGCAATTAGATAGCATGTCGCAGTATAGGGTACTCCTTTTAGCGTAAAAGCTTGTGTAAATATCATATCTTGTTTTATTCGATTCCAGGCAAACCCGACATATTTGGCTAAAGTCCATTGCTGTAAAAATTATTGTATTAGTAACCGTATTTGACGATAAATGCCACGTTTTGAATTTACAGCAGAGAAATACAAATATTATTCACAATAATTATATAAAATATTATTTTCATCGAAATAAACAGTAGATCGACGTCAATTTCGTTAATTTGACAGTTGCTTGACGCTTGACATTGACATTCTTGACTTTCAGTGCTTGGCTTTGTCTACGTGTTATCGGTTATTATTTTTTATATTTAGTTAGCCTTGGTATCAATCGACAACACATCACTTTGCGACACGTATCGATAGCAATATTACCGGAAAATCCGTCGTACGTCGTGCGTTGTTCGTCACTAATTTTGACAATTTGTTGTGAAAAAATATGTGTGAAATTGACTGAATTGTTTTTATTTTGGTTGAATTAAAATAAAATAAGAAAATAAAATAATTTATGTTAAATATCGTCTGCTTATTAACCTAATACATATATTAACGATATGTCTGCACTACAGAAAAGTATAATGAAGAATAAATTGCCGCCCCGGTGCCAAAATCAGCAAGTGGAAAGTAATTATTTTAATGAATTTGCTTTGGCGTTGTATTTTCAGTGTTTTTATTGTATGTGGTAGTAAACATAACTTTTGGACAATGATATACCGCGTAGGAATTATGATATTATTAAACTCATCATTGTTGTTAAGGGTGTCTGTTTCTTTTAAACTATTGCAATATATGACTGCAGCCGGTATTTTAGTAAATAATAAAATTGTATACACGATTGTAATTGTTTTTCTTTTCCTAAAGTGTTGATTCAAAAGCAATCTAAGTAGCTTATCAAGCAATCTTCAAAGTATGTGTACCAGTAATTTGATTAGTGATGTTTGC